>CM057450.1:1518038026-1518638026 GCA_016271365.2 Neoceratodus forsteri | reverse complement strand
AGCTCTTATCCCTCTGGGAGGCTCCATACTCGCCAACTTATAGCAGCGATCTATGCAGGAGGTGACCCACCTGCCTATCGTCCGCTTGGCTGCAGGTCTGCCAGGTGCGGCTTCAGCGTAGGTGACAAACAGCTGGCGAACCTCTCCCCGAATTTCAGCCGTGCGCTCCTTATAATAAGCCAGCGCCCTTCTAGGGTCCAGAGTATGGAGCCTATATTCGGCCTCCGAGGTGTGATTGGGGTAGAACACCGGCAGAGTCAGCACCTGGTTAAGGTGAAACTCCGGCCACCACCTTCAGAAGGAATTTGGGGGGTGCAGGACAACCTTGTCCCTGTGGAAGACCAGGTAAGGAGACTCGATGGAAAGTGCCTGGAGGCTCCCATCCTTCTGGCTGGCGTGATAGCCACCAAGAAGGCGGTCTTCCACGACAGGTGAAGAAGATCACACCTGTGCATTGGTTCAATGGCTTGCCCATGAGCTTTGCCAGTACCAGCAGTAAATCCACGGAGGTGGAGGTTCTCACACGAGGAGAAATGATCAAGGCCTTGAAAGCGCCAACCACCTTTTCCGCGCCAACGACTGCTTCCCGGCCCTGCTACCAAGCAGAGATGGCTACCAGGTGCACCTTAGGGTCGTTGACCTAAGCCCTTGACTAGAAAGGGACCATAAATAGTCCAAAATGCTGCCACAGAACAGGAGGAAGGGTCCAAGCCTTGCCCTGACACCAAATGGAGAATCTCTTCCATTTGAAGGCGTAGCATTTTCAGTGGGCTACTTCACGGGACGCCTCAACAACATTGAGGACCTCGTCGGAAAGACCCCAAGGCCTGGAAATTCTAGCCGCTCAGGAACCAGGCCGTCAGGTGCAGGGATTGAAGGTCCGGATGGAACACCTTCCCTGACTGACTGAAAGCAGGTCGGGCGAGCTGGAAGCTGCCTCGGGAGCCTGGAGCTGAGGTTGAGGAGATCTGGGTACCAGAACTGGTGGGGCCAGTCTGGGGCTATCAGGATCACCTGCGCCTTGTCCCTCCTTGCTTTGAGAGCACCTTGTGAATCAAGGAAATGGAGGAAAGGTGAGCGAGGCAGGGTCCACAGCCTCGAGAAGGCATCCCCTGCAGCGAGCCCTGCTGAGGGGCGGGCATGAACAGCCTCAGCTAGCGTTCTCCCTGAGGCAAACAGGTCCACCTGAGGTGTGCCCCAGTGGGAGAACAGATCTTTCTACCTCCGGCAGGAGAGACCATTCATGAGATGCAGCCCCTATCCAGCTCAGGGCACGGCCAGGGTGTTGGAGGCTCCTCCACATGAATGGCTAGGAGATCCGCCTCCAGGCTGCGCGCAGTGACCAAATACGGGAGAGCTTCCTTGCATAGAAGCATGGGCGCCCCGCCCTGGCGGTTCAGGTAGTACATGGGCCCAGGTATTGCTCGCTCTGGACTCGGACCACTTGACCCCCGGAGAACGGAGCAAAGGCGGTGAGAGCTAGGCGGACCGCCGGAGCTCCAGCAGGTTGGATGAGGCATCGGGACTCCGGAGGACCAGAGGCCGTGCTTCAGTGTTCCCCAGATGGGCACCCCAACCCATCAGAGAGGCATCGGTCGATAGAGAACCCGTCGGCTCGGCGGACAAGCAGCGGGATGCTCCTCCTGCGAATGGAACGTCCACCACTGGAGGCGTTCCACATCTCCTGGGTCACTATCACTAGCTGGTCCAAAGGATCGCAGGTTGTGACCACTGGCTGGCCAGTCCCCACTGAAGGGGGCACATGTGCCAGCGGGCCCAACGGACCACGCTGGTACAGGCCGCCATGAGACCCAGAAGGCGCAGGAAGTCCCGGGCAGGGCGCAATTGCCCAACCAGAAATGATTGGGCAAAGGAGGTAAGAACCTCGGCCCTGTCCACCGGGAGCCGTGCTCTGGCTCGAAGAGAGTCGAGCTCTGCCCCGATGAACAGGATCACCTGCTTTGGCTCGAGTTCCGACTTGGCCTCGTTGATGAGAAGGCCAACTCGAGAGCAAACCTGGAGGGCCAGATCTCTGGACAGCTCCACCTCCCGTCTGGAGGAGGCTGCTATCAACCAATCGTCCAGGTGAGGGTACACCGGACCTCAGGCGCCAGAATGCTGTCACCACTGCCATGCATTTGGTGAAGACCCTGGGAGCTGGAGATAAGCGAAGGGCATGGCTCGGATCTCGAAGAGGATCCCTGCTCAAAAGCAGAGGAATCTCCAATGTGACAGACGGATAGGGACATGAAAAACCCGTCCTGTAGGTCAGAGAGCAGAACCACCGCCGTGTTCCAGAGATGGTATTATCTGCGCCAGGTGACCATTCTGAAGGTTCGAGACCTTAGGAACTTGTTCAGGTCGTGTGGGTTGAAAAGGGCGCCAGCCCCGTCCGTTCGGAACCAGGAAATACCTGGACATGAACCCCAGGTCTGAAGGGGTCCTCCACCTCCGTGATCACCTCCTTTTGGAGGAGGAGACGATGTCGGCTGGCGAGCCGCCAGTGAGGCTGCGGACCCGAGGCCCCAGGTGCGGCGGCTCTGAAGGGCGGGGCCTGCTCGAATTCCAGAGGTAGGCCTTTTCCCACCACCTCCAGTACCCACCTGTCCGTGGTAACAGTGGACCAGGCGGAAAGGAAGTGTCTGAGCCGTCCCCCCACGAGGGGAACCAGGGGTGAGGTGACAGGGATGGGGCGACACCCCTCAGCCCGTCACTGGGCAGGCTTGGAGGAGGGACCGGCCGAGGAACCTCCTGGGCCTTTACCTCCCTGCTTCCTGTTGGAGGAAGCCGACGACTTGGGATTGGGATACCAAGGTCGAGCCTGCTGGCCCTGACGTTGCTGGGCCGGGCGCGACGCGGGCGCATAAGGACGAAAGGGCTTAGGCTGTGGCTTGCGGCCTTTGTCCTTCTGAGCGGAAGAGACCGAGTCCAAGGTAGCATTGGACTTCTCGATCCTCTGCAGGTGACCTTCCACCCAGGGCGAAGAGGTCAGTCCCCAAAGGAGAACATCCGCCAACTTGTGCTGGGTATCCAGTAAGGTGGATATCCTCAGCCAAGCCCAGCGATGCATAGCCACTCTGACCGCCACAGACCTGGCACATGAGTCCTCGATGTCTAACGCAGTCTGGAGCTGCTGTTTAGTACTGCCCTGCCCTGGTCCCGCACCTGCCTGACGGTAGTCTGCAGATCTGCAGGAAGATGAGGACAATCTCATCCAGGAGCCCAACAGGGCGTGAGAAAAATGTGCCATGAGGACGCCGAACCGGCCTGACGAAGGCCGAGAAGACGCAGCATAGACTTTTAGCCCGGCATAATCAATTTCTTGGATTCCTTGTCGGAGGTTTGTCCACATCCCTGGCGTTCGGCAGCGGAAACGCTATCGGTGAACCCCCTCAGCCGAGGGTGTTCAAACCGGACAGGGAACCGGTAGGGACCGCTACTTCCTGACTAACGGCGCAGGGCAGGACGCAGGACGCTGCCAAAGTTCCAAGGCTGGACCCACTATGGCTTCGGCCACCGGAAAGGCCTCCGTAGGAGAATCCCCTCGGTCCAGAATCTCCGTGAGGGGATACCTGGCCCGTTTAGAAACGGGTTCGAGCTTCATCCCGGTGGACTCCGAGATGAGTCGAAGCAACCCTAAGAAGGACGAAGGGCTATCGTCCATTGACTGTCCTCCCGAGGACTCCAAGTCTATGCGCTTGGAGAAGAGGGAGGAACCATCATCGGACTCAGAAGAGTCCTCAAAGAGCTGCCTCGGCCCTGAGCCACCCTCCACCTGCCGAGGTTTATCGGGAGTGAGGGTGACCGACAGCCTATGGGGCAAACCCAAAGCCGACCGAGAATTTTTGGTCGGAGCCCCAACTAATGGCTGTGGGGGCGGAGGTTCCACCAGAATCGGTGGGCAGCTGGAATTGGCTGAACAACGGCCTGAGAACAGGCTCTCGACTACAACGAGGGTTGTTTCGGCTGCTCGGTGACAGCCAGTTAATGGCAGGGGAAGGCGACTGGGTCGGCTTATTCCGGTCAAAGGAGCTGTTGCCTCACATAGTTCCTCGTACCTCGGCGCAACTTGCGAAGCCTCCCCTCGTCCAAGGAAGAGGAAGAGCGGCGGCGCCGCTTGCCGCGGTGCCGAGACCGCCTATGACGGCGGGATCGGTTGGACCGCGAGGATGTCCGAGACCGAGACTGAGAGTCTCGACTAGGCCGAGGAAGGCGAGGAGAAGTGTCGGAAATCGGCACTCCCCTCGGCTCGGATGATCCCACCGAAGGCTCCTGAACCGGAGGTACAGACGAGCCGACAGGATCCTCAACTCCCACTGGGGGAACCGGGGAGAGGGGATTCTCAGCTTCTCCAGCCGACAACCCGTCTAACGGGTCGAGAAAAATCTCGACCGCGTCAACGGGAGTCTCGCCAACTGGCCTGACGGGGACACCGTGAAGCCAGTGGCCGAAGCTGATGGGTCGACCGAAGTCGACTGTCGACAAGGGAAGGGGGATCTTTCCCACTCCCAAGAGCGTCGACGGAGAGACTTACTTTTGCTCTTTTTGGACCTGGAAGAAGGTCCCGAAGAAGTTGGACCCTCACCTTTGGTTGAGAGGGTCAGACAAAAGCTCCTTAAAAGAAGCGATAAGAGGCACCGAGAGAGCGGACAAATGCCGCAGCCGAGGTAGAAGCGGCCCGCGCCGCCTCCTCTTCGAGGGCGATCATCTGCTCAAGCTGATCTGCCGAGCCTGCCGCCGCGGACACCGCCAATCGGGCCTCTTTAGATTTCACCGGTGGAATTCTTTTCTCGGGGCGCCCCAGTTGTAATCGGGCAGCACGGTCTTCAAGGACGTAGGCGGAAAAGGAAGAGCACAAGTCGTAGGCCTGCGGGTCGTGCTCAAGGCCCAGGCAGTAGACGCACGTGGAGTGCGGATCCGTCCTAGACATCTTCTGCCCGCAAGGGCACCTCCGAAAACCGGGAGTCGATGTGTCCATCGCAGCCGCGAGGAGAAGAAGACCAAGTCTTTGCAAAAACTTTCAATTTCAACTTTTCAAGAATTAGGAACCAGTCTTAAGCGCAACGCGTTAAGGAGGGAACCTGAGCTTCCAAGCGGTAAGGAAGATCTGGCGTCATGGGGCGGAGCCGAGAGTTTTACCACCCGGGTGGGTGGGAGGAGCCAGCTTGAAGACCTTCCAGCAAGATTTAAAGCGGCAAGGAACCTGCCAATAAGTGTGGATGAACAACATATCCATGTCCCTAGAATCTGTGGTTATCCACTCCCATCCTGGAAGGTGGAGGGAAAACCTCCCTCCTACCGGTTCCTCCGGGGAGTCCGGAGGCGGTGGGAGAGGAAAGGAGTCAGGTGGTGTGGGGCAGCGCAGCTGAAGCACCCGCTGCTTTTGGGGCGGGCTTGGCAGCTGCCAGGCGGCTCATGCTTTGTGGCCCACCTTCCTGGGTTTTGCTTCTTGGCCGATTCCGCCTGGCGAAGGACGGCTCTGCTGCTGATGGGGACGGTACATGGAATCAACTGACTTCAGAGCCGTCCCCTTCTCTTGCAAATCGGTGATGATGTCCTTGACATCACCCCCGAAAAGCACCGACCCCTGGAAGGGTGCTTCCTGGATAGCAGATTGCACCTCCGGGACCAACCCTGACACACGGAGCCAAGCATGACGCTGTAGGCCTACAGCGAAAGCTGAGCTCCGCCCAGCAGTGTCCACTGCACTGTATGCTGCATGTAGCATGTGTCGACTGGCCGAATGAGCAGAGCGGATGAGATCAGCCAACTCCTGCTTGACTTGGGAGTCAGGCAAGGAGTCCAGTTTGGCTTCCGCCTGAGTCAGGATGGTCTTCTGGTAGTCCCCCGTATGGCCGACATAGTTCAGGGCCCTGATCCCCAGTGTGGTGGAAGCGTAAATCTTTCTCCCAAACTGGTCCAGAAGGCGCGATTCCTTATCAGGAGGTGACGAGCTAAGATGTTTGGGGTTCACCGAGCGGCCATGAGTGGTGCTAATCACGACCGAGTCGGCGCGAGGGTGAGAATCCAGGAAATCAACACCCTCGGGAGCCTGATATAGCCGGTTCGACTTCCTAGGAAGTGGGGCTAAGGCCAACGGCTGCTTCCATATTGTGGTAACAAGGTCGGCGTGAGGCTCTATCCAGGGTGGCACCAAGGTAGGAGCTGTCACGGGCAGATCCAGATGTTCAGCGAGTTTCAGACGCTGAGGATCTGGTTCCAGGGAGTGCCACTGATGAACCTCCTGGATTTTCCTAAGCAACTCCATAAAAGAAGGATCCTCCGGAGGAGACCTTGGCCTGGTCTTTGACGGAGAGTGAGGCTCGTCATCTCTCTCGGAGCAACCGTCGGAAGAGTCCGAGGTTGAAGAGGAGGATGAAGAAGAGAAAGACCTCCTTTCCCGATGCAGGGGAGGAACGGGCCCCTTGGGAAGTCCCCGGGGAAGCGTATCCTGCCCTTCTCTGGATCCAGATGGAAGAACCCTGGAGTCTGGATGTGGTGGGGAAGTGTGCCGCTCGGACGATGTGGAACCTGGGACAGCACCATCGCTGAAGGCGGTTTACCCTTTGGTGAGCTGAGCCTTGGCCTCAGCCCACCAGGAGGCCAGAGTCTCCTACAGGTCCACTGGCGGCCGCGAGAGCGGTGGAGGAGGAGGAGGCAGGGGATAAGGATACGGGTTATAACCGTATGGAGCGTATCCAAAACCTGGCTGTGAGTAGCCTGGCGTCGAGTACTGTGGCGCCGGATACTACGGTCCCAGGTACACCAGCGTCGAATAAGACGGAGGATACCCGGAAGCCGAGGGTCCATAGTAGAGAGCCCGGAGGGCCTAACGGGAGCGGAATGTCTCACGGAGTCAGTAAGGCTGATGTCAGGGCCAAAGGCGGAGGCCCTGGTGCCGGAGGTACTGACGTTGGAGGGCCCGGCGTCGGAGCCGGCGTCCGGGGAGCCGACGTCAGGTCTGGCGCTTCAGGTAGAGGAAGGACCGATGGAGGCAAAAGATAACAAGCTTCGCCCAGGGACAGAGAAGAAAAGTCCCTGGGGTCGGGTTGGGGAGACTGTGGTTCCCCAGACGGCAGTGAAGACTGCGGGGAACCGGGTACGACGGACGTGGGGGGGCCCCGTCGTTGGTTCCTTCGCTGGTCGGACGTCGGACGAGCCGATGTGAGGCTTAGTGGCAGGCGCCGGAGGAGCTGACGTCCGACTTATGAGAGCCATCACCGGAGGCAGGATGAGTAGAGTGATCGGCCTGGTTCGGAAGGGTGGAGGTCGCGTCGCCCCAGAGGGTCGGATGTCTTACCGGTCTCCTCTCCGGCGGACGCTGAGGAGCCGACGCCCGGCTTACCAGATTCTCCCACAGTGGTAGGCTGCGAGGTTCGGCCGAACCAGGGGCGGAGACCTCCAACTGCCCAGAGGCGCCCGCAAGACCCGAGTGTGAGCCAGACGGGCGGGCTGACACCCACTCAGAAACCTCCGAGGTGGCCGTCAAGGAGCGATCCCCCAGAGGGGATGTTACCTGAGTCCCAGCGACTCCCGAGGGAGACGCAGTGGAGGAGCCCTAATCCCGGTGCCTCTCCTTCTTCTTCTTCCAATGGCCTTCAGAGGAAGTGGACGCCTGCCCCAGTTTTTTAACCCCTTCTCCATAGAACTTTTTCCTCTTTAGAATATGGGCTTCCAGGGATTGCTGCCGCCTTTTCCAGGTAGCCGCGTTGAAACTGAGACAGTGCTGGCACTTCTCGACCGGGTGATCGGGGCCTAGGCAGAACAGGCACAGGGAGTGGCTGTCCTTGTGCGGTAGTTGGGCGCCTCACGAATCGCACTTATTCTTGTGCTCGGAGGGTGTAGGGGACAACATACACTGACGCTAGTACTGACGTTAGTTGAAAAAATAGATTTTTCAGTGAAAAACCGACGAAGGTAGGGCTGACGAAGCACAAACTTTTCCGCGAGGCGTTGCACAAGCTAACGGCGGGAAAGAACTGGAAGGCGGGTGTCGGGACCGCCCCTTTATACCGGCGTCTCCTGGCGCGGTCACCTGATGAGGGGGCGGTCCCTCACCAGGGACTGCTGGCTACAAATGTTTCTGTGGGGTCCTGCCACCTGCCGGCGTCAGTCCTATATGTAATAATCTACTGCAAGAGCCCTCTCGAAGTAAGATCTATCTCTGTCCTAGGTAAACTCACCAATCACTGGCTCTCCACCTACAAATCTAAGCAAGTAACAGGTACAGTGTTCCTCGACCGAGTAAAGTGTTTGACACTGTCGATCACTGCCTTACCCTGCTCAGCCTCTCATACCTAAGTGCTGTCACCTCCACAGTTCAATGCTTCTCCAGCTACCTTGCAGGGCGAGTTCAGCAAGTAAAAGTGGACAGTCTTCTATCGAACCTATTCCCATCACTAGAGGCATCCCCCAAGGGCCCATATTAGGCCCAATCCTATTTTCTATCTATAGCAACACCCTTGATTCCAACATCGTCAACTCTAAACTGCACTTCTTCGCGGACAACACAGTACTTCACACTTCTAAGCCTATGCTAGTTGAAGTCTGTGATGAGCTTCAATCTAACTTCCTTCAGCTCGAACACAACCTTATCTGTGCCAAGCTTTTGCTCAACATGAAAAAAATGGAAGACAATATTCTTCAGCCACAACAACCCCCACCCTGTCAGAACCAAGGCTGGCACTGCAGCTGTCATGACATCCCTAGGGGAACCACTTGAAGTGATTGACAAGTTCAAATACCTAGGCGTATCGCTTGACAACAAACTTTCCTTCAATGCTCATACTGATAGCCTCACTGCCAAGCTTAAAGCCAGACTGTTTCTTTTTTAGAAACATAGTGCTCTTCCCAAACGATGTCAGGCTCGGACTCATCCAGGCAACACTCCTCCTGCTCTTAGACTATAATGATATCATATACAAGTGCACCTCGGCAACCAACCTTCACAGGCTTGATGTCCTCTTCCACCGTGCCCTTCGATTTATTACCAATGCACCCTCCAGGACCCACCATTGTGACCTGCATTCTACAGGGACTGAATTGACTATACACACACACATATCTATATATATATTACACACACAGGTAGGTGGGTTGGGGGCACTAGACACCACAATTTAATCTATATATTTTTTTTTACACGGGGGTTCCACTAGATACCAGGGATTTAATTCATGATATTTGTTTTTACATTGGGGCCAGCGATGGGGGTGGGGTCATAGATATTATAGTTGGATCACCCTGGCATAATACAACTGAAGCCTCTGAGGAAGCCACATATTTGCTAAGATGCATATCTAGGGGGCTTAGTAATAGGAGAGAGGAGGTTCTACTGCCCTTGTACAGGTCACTGGAAAGGTCACAGCTAGAGTATGAAGTTTAGTACTGGTGCACCTCAAAAAGGACATTAACCTGCTGGAGAAGGTCCAGAGGAGGGCTACAAAGATGATAGCGGGTCAGCAGGGTAAGGCATACGAGAAGAGGCTGAGGGCACTGAACATGTACTCCCTAGAAGACAGGAGAGAAAGAGGGGACATGGTTGAGACCTTCAAGTACTTGAAAGGGATAAATAAGGTTGATAAGGAGGGTCTCTTGAAGCTAAGTGGCAACCATAACACGAGGGGGCACAGTCTTAAGCTGGAGGGTGGAAGGTTTAGGAAGGAGGTCAGGAAGCACTTCTTCACAGAGTGGGTGGTGGGCACCTGGAATGTGCTGCTCTCGTTGAAGACAGTGGGCAGCTTTAAGAGAGGCTGGGATAGGCATAGGGGGTAGGTGAGGATTGTGGGTAGGGAGAATGGGAAGAGTGAGGAAGGGAGGGCAGGGACATTAGCTCAAGCTGTGGACCCTACAACACGAGCAGACTTGATAGACCAAATGGCCTTCTTCTGCTGACTTTGTTGTATGTTCGGAAGACTGCTCCACCTTGGTATGTGGATGCTTAAAGCATTACATAACAAGCACCAGTCTATATTTCCTCTCTCGTCCATATCTCACACTACACTTATTCCCTAATGAAGTCAGCCTTCCTCCTCCTCCTGGACATCCCCAGAACTCGAACCTCCCTTGGTAAGGTAGCTATATCTCATTCCCTCCCTGTGGCTTGGAACAGCATTCAGGCGGTGCTCAAGCTCACTGGCCTGGTCACGACTAACTTCTTCAAGACACTAACCTCAAAGCATTTTGCGGTAGCGTGCAACTGCCAGAGGGCTTAGCTCTCATAAATTCCGCCTACCCTATTATTCTCTATTCTTTTTCCTCGTGTTAGCATCTCTACCATCTCTCCCCTCCACCTCACTCTGCTCTCCCCTCCTCCCTCCCTCGCTCTGCTCTCCCCTCCTCCCTCCCTTCGTTCTGCTACTCCTTCCTCACAGGCCACTACTGCCCCCCAATCATTCTATTTCTGTTTCTATTCTCTCTCCATCCTCTCCTTCTTCCCCCCTACCATCCTCCTTATTTCTCTCTTGCTGGCTATCCTCTTACCCTCTTCTGTTTCCTCATGTTAGCATCCCTACCATCTTTCCCCTCCACTTTCCCCTCTCGCTTTGCCCACCCCTTCTTCCCAGACTACTTCTGGCCCCCTAACCATGCTATCTCTGCTTCTGTTCTCTCTGTCCTCTCCTTCTTCCCCTTCACCATCCTCCTTTTTCTCTTGTTGGCTCATCCATTACCTCATATGGTGCCAGGTTAATCAATCTGTACAAGCCTCTCCTTTGCTGTTCAGTATTCAACGTATGCTCCTCCTCCTCCTGCTGCCTTATAAATTCACCCCTCTCTTTCCTCTTCAGGCAGCCCTGGGATGCGTGGGCAATCTCAGCCAGCCCTCCCCCTAGCCGGAGCACCACTGCCGTCCCTGAGAGCTCAGTCACAGGTACGGTGTGCAGATTGCGATCGGAGCACCAGCAAAGTGCAACAATGTCAGTGGTTTATCTGCTCTCATCTCTAGTGGCTGCTACACCCATCTCCCAACTGCATATAGCCAACAACCAGTATGCTACCTCTATATCTCTCCTTAATTTGCCTGCTTATTTTTATTTATTAGCTTTTGTTGACCAGGTAGATGCATTAGGCAAAAACCCTGCCTATTTTCAAGCATGACCTGGGATACCCCTAGCCTCCCTCCCTCCTGCCGCTTACCCGCAGATGCAGTCAAATCCCCCCACTGTCAATTACAGAGCAGTTCCCCGCCCCTCATACAACCTCCACCCTAGGGCAGCTGCACAACTGCCCCCTGAACAAATGGGTTCTTGGTGCTTCCATTCTGCCACCCTCCTTTCACACTGGGTTAACAGTATTACACATCTCCGCTTTAAGCAGCACTTCACAACCCACCCAGAAACTCCCAGCCCTCTGCAAGCCCCAATGGACCTTGCTCAAAACTAAACAGCTTATAGTGCTACTGCACCTACTGGCAGGGGACACTGAACCAAACCTAGGACCTAGCCCACCCAACCCCACCGTACCGATTACTCTACCCAGAGGTCTTAAAGTAGTGCACATCAACATCTGTAGCATTCTAAACAAAATAACCGCTCTGCAACCACTTGTACTATCACTACGCCCAGATGTTTTGATCATCTCTGAGACCTGGCTGAAGCCCCACCACATGGACACAGAATTATCTATTCCTGGCTACTCGCTCACTCGACAAGATCACCAGGGTGAAACAAGCGGCGGAGGTATTGCCATGTACATCTCCTCCATGCTCCAGTTCATCCCTGTCCAGCTATCCATGCCTTCGCAGGCCACCGACTCCTTGCTAATCAAACTATCACTCCCACATTCTGTCCCAGTATATGTAGCTGGCCCGTAATGTGCCCCTGACACCCCCCTGCCCATCATCCTGGACCACCTGGACACCCTAAAGTCGACCCATTGGAGGGCGAGCTACATATCCTCGGGGACTTCAATTTTAATTGGCTCGCCAATGGCAGCTCCAAGCTACGTAGCAAAATAAATGCTCTAAACCTCACCCAGCAAATTTCTCAACCCTTCCGCGTAAATAACAAATCACAGAACCATTCCCTTTTGGACTGGGCCCTTACCTCACACCCCCATCAGATAATTGAAGCTGGTCTTCTTCCGACTCCCTAAGGGACCACCACATGATCTATGTGGTAAGGAAAGTATACAGGCCCAAAGCATCTCCCCCAAGGACGCTGCTCACTAGATCTTATAACTCTCTAGATTTTGTGGCACTCTTGTATGACCTGGCACACGTTGTCTGGTCCTTCATCCCTAAAGCATCCCCCATCAACACTGCCCTTGAACTCTTCAAGTCCAGTTTCCTCGCTGTGTGGGATTTCCATGTGCCCCGCAGAAGGACACAGGTCAGGGGTGCCCACCTCCCCATGGTCTCCACCTTTATCACTGACCAATTCCACGCCAGCGACCAGGCATGGAAAACGTATAAGGCAACTGTCACCCTGGCGACACTCCAACTTTACCGTGCACTCTAACTCCTGCACTAGACTTATCAGACAGGCCAAAACAAATTACTTCAAGACAGCCTTCAACTCAAACCTCAATCACCCAATGAAATTTTGGAAAACAATCAAATCTCTACTCTCCCCCCCTGCCTAGCCACGTACTCCTACCCTAACGTCCAAGGCTCCCACCATCTGGAATCTGGTGAAGTAGCCTCTGTTTTCAACACCTTCTTCACTAGCTCATGGCCTCTCCTATCTCATCTCTCCCGCCCCCACGGCACAACCCGCTAATGCCGCCCTCGACCCAGCTTCTCATTTCGGTCTAGTTACCCCGGCCGAAGTGCTAAAGGCACTGTGGGCACTCAATCCCACCAAGGGCAAATGCCCCTCTGGACTGGATGCTAAAATGCTACACCTGTCTGTCCCAGCCATCGCTACCCCACTGGCCGACATCTTCAATCTCTCTTTTATGCAAGCTGATATTCCATCTGAATGGAAGCATGCTGTAGTCATACCCCTCCCTAAAGGGGCGATCCCTCCTCGCCAGGAAACTACTGCCCCATCTCCCCACCCTGGCTAAACTACAGAGCACCATGTACTCGCCCAACTCTCCTTCTTTCTCGACTCATCCTCCTTTTTCACTCCCTACTAGTCTGGATTTCAGAAGTCGCACTCAACCATTACCTCCCTACTAAGGGTCACCGACGACATCCTCATCAGCCATTTTTGTTGACCTAGCAAAGGCCTTCGACACGTCTCCCACTCCCTGCTACTATCCAAACTTACGAGTGCCAGACTCTCTGGATCTGCCAACAGCTGGTTTCAGTCATACCTGGCAGGCAGGTCTCAGTCAGTAAGAACTGGCCCACACACCTCTAACCCCCTCCCGGCCACTACCGGTGGCCCCCAAGGCTCGGTCCTAGGCCCGGTACTCTTCTTCATTTTTCTGAATGACCTACCCTTGGTGTGCCATGCACATCCATTCACATGTACGCTGATGACACCGTACTGTATGCATCAGTCCCCTCCCCCGCTGAAGTGGCCTTTATACTCCAGCAGGGCTTCAATGCTATTCAGCACTGGTTTTACTCCAACCAGCTGTTTCTTAATACCAAGAAAACTATCCCCCTAACCTTCGGCTCGCATCAAAGACTCTCCCAGCCCACACCCCCCCTCACCTTCCTCCCCACTGACGGGACTTCCTTGGAGGCTTGCACCTCCTTCAGATACTTAGGGGTCTGGATTGACCAGCACCTTGACTTCTCCACTCACATCGATTCGATTCACAAGAAACTGCATCCAAAACTAGGCACCTTATATCGCAACAAGGACAGTATCCCTCCATCTACCCAGAAGGCAATTGTTCAGAAGATGATCCTCCCTTTACTTGACTATGGCGACGTGGTCTGCGGCGCTGCTCCCAAATCCTCCCTAGCTAGCCTTGACACACTCTTGTGTTCCTTCTGTCGCTTCATCCTGGACTGCCCCCCCATGACTCATCACTGCGACCTCTACAGGTCCCTCGACCTGCTCTCACTTCAGGATCGCAGGCAGAAACACTGTGCCAGGACCATAGCGAAATTCTGGGCACAGTCCCTTCCCCCATCTTGAATCTGCCCTCTCAATCCAATCACTGCCAACGTACTCCCTCAGGAGCTCTGACTCCAGGCTTTTTCATGTCCCATTCATGGGCTCCTCTAAAGGTCAAGCTGCTTTCAAATACCGCATGCCCCAAACTATGGAATGCGTTGCTGGCAGACATTAGACTCGCCACAAATACTCAGCATCTCAACCACCCCCCAAAGCCACATTTCTCCTCCACATGTGTATGTACCATCAAGGGGCCAGTGCCCCCCGCTCTCCACTATGTATAGCCTCTCATTTTGCAGAACCCATACAAAATGCACTCTATGCACCGCCTAGCCTAGTACAAGCGACTAGGTAGTTTAACTAATTATGTGGTGCTTTTGTTGTCTCCGCTCTAAGTTCTGTAACATCTTTTGTGTAGTGATATGTATTTCATATATGCTTCAACACTGATATATTTCTATTTGCACACCATATCTTGTTAACTCCCACGAATGTCTATGTTAATGTTGCTCATGTCCAGTTTACCACTGGGCTCACAGAAGTGGGAGCTCTGTAATCTGTATATACAGGATCTATGTCATCTGTACTGTCTGTAAACTTGTATAGTATTATGTTGTTCTTTCTCTATTTGCACCTCTTCCCCCAGGACGCATCTGGAATTGAGCGGTTCTCTGCCCAGCATGCCTTCCTGGTAAAACTCTTAAATAAATTAATCGCCCGCTCAGCTCTCTTCGCCCTACTCACTCTCTCCTCCCCCGCTGCACATGTTGACCTATTAGATTTCTCAGTCCCTTACTTTCTCCCCAAGCTCTCCTTTCTGCAATATATAATTATCTCATGCCTCTTACGTATTTCTGCTCATTTCCCTGCTGAATTCCAGGACTTCTTTGTATTTTTCACCATAAATTGTCACACTATTGCATTATGTTAATGCCAAGATCTGTTAATGACTGTATGTATCGATTTGCACAAATTACATTATATACTATGTATGTACCCTTCTTTATGTAAACAAGCACTTGCCTGTGTTATGTACCACCTTTTATGTAATCAGGATCGCTTTGTGAATGAGCCTGCTCAATGGAGTTTTCCTGCAATAAACCTGAACTCACTCCCCCCAAGACTGTCTCTACTGCCACTCCCTACTATATGTAGATGATTAAATCCTCTCCCAAAGTGACTTGTCCTTGACCAGCCTCTCCTCTACACTCACCACTAGTTATTGCAATGCTCACAAGTGGTTCACCACAAACAGACTGCTGGTTAACGTCAAGAAGACCAGGGCAATGCTGTCTGGCTCCAAGCCCAAACTCACCAAATTAGCTCTAGCCAATAACACACTCAACCCCCCACCCACCCACCCGGCTCACCCTTGAGAACATTGGCTCTTTAAATACCTGGGCATCACCTCGACTCTGCCTCCCCTATTGACCATACTGAAATTTTGATATGTCGCATAAGTCAAAAACTGGGATCTGCTACCGACTAATCAATTACCTCACTCCCGAAGCTCAACTCGTCATTGCTCAGAGCAATCTCCTCCCACTTATGGATTATGGCTCCCCCATCTACACCCTTCAGGCTCCTTACTCCTCCCACTCCTGCACCCTTTATCAGGCACTCGGATGACTCTCTCCTCAAGCCAGACGAAGTGACCTCCTGACTTGCAACGTAGGCACGGTGATCTGTAACCCTACGATCACCCCCCCTCCCCCTACTCTGGCCAAAGATATTTAGCCGGGACCGCTCGTGCTGGAATGCCCGCAAGTCTCCACTTGCATGAGTCAGAGGGCTTTCTTTTCTGTCACCTCTAACCTTCGGAACAGCCAGCCACCCTCCCAGAGAGCCCTTGACTCCCCACGGTACTTCTGCTGTCTCCTCAGGATGCACCTACTGACCACTACTACCTTTTGTTCCCCTGGGTGATTTGTGATGCAGCCTTTCCCCTGATTATGCGTTCTAAGTCTGTGCCAAGATAGGAAACTTATAACTGAACTTGTTTTACATGCACCTGTATCATTTCCCCCATTATTTCTATTTGCCTAGTGTATTGTATTGACTTTGATGTATTTGTTCCCTGATGTATTGTATCACTTTATTCTTGTGCCATCTCTATGGCCTGGGTCATGCCTGAGAACAGTCCTTGGATCAGTTCACCAACCTGGTCAACAGAGGGAGGGAGGCATGAAGAGGAACACTGTTTACATCTGATGTTTAAAGTGGCTGGCACATCTAATGCAGGTATGACTTTGATGTGACATGGACTACCAACTTAAATGGGCAAAAGGGACCCTACTTAAATGTCTCATCTGAAGTAAAACACCCTGCACATATCCCTTCAGTGCTGGACTGCACAGTAAACTGGGGTACGAGTCCAAGTCCTCATGTAAAATAAGGTAGAGGTGGGGTAAATGTTTGGGTCCAGCTGTGGCCTTCAAAAAGGAAATTCTCTGCTGCTACAGAAATGCTCTTTAGCTTTATCCTATATGTACAATACTAGGCTCACTCAGAAGTGTATTCCCTCTGTCTTAAGAGTTTGTCACAATCTTTTTCAAATTTTTAAAGGCAGATGCCTTTCTTGACTATTCTACCCATCCCTATATACATGCCCCACAACCTAATCATTTGTTAGGTTAAGAAATTTCACAACTGTGCATGGCCTTTAGAAAATGGTAAAATTAACTCGGTAGTTCATTCAGATTTCTGCAACTAAAAAAATTAAATAAACACAAAAGTTATATAAACAGCAAGAGTTGCATAAGAAGAGAAGAGATTTGGTTTTGAATAGCATTTTTCATGCATATTATGTCCCAAAACCCTTCACAAGCTCATAAACGTCTGCATCAGCAATCTGGGG
This sequence comes from Neoceratodus forsteri, assembly GCA_016271365.2. Taxonomy (NCBI): domain Eukaryota; kingdom Metazoa; phylum Chordata; order Ceratodontiformes; family Ceratodontidae; genus Neoceratodus; species Neoceratodus forsteri. The sequence continues at coordinate 1,518,621,151 of CM057450.1, read as the reverse complement.
ACCACAGGGAGGACAGAGGAGACTGAAGTTGGTTCAGAAATGCTCAAGGAGGTTAACCAGCAAAAGAGGATTTGTTGAAGGTCACACAACAGGTAAGAAAACAAGTGCATCAGCAACTTGGGGTGCACGCAGAATAGAAAGGCTGAGGGAGGTTTGGAAAAGCTCACGAAAAGATCACCTGCACCACTGTGTTTCTAATTTCCAAGGCCCCTAGAATTCTGCGATTCCATGACCCTGGAACTTTCTGCAGAACTTGCATACTGCCACAGAACAGATGCAGTGCTGCGGAATTCATTGCTCTCCGTGAGTTTTCATTCAAATGTACTTTTTTCCATACTGCCTGGCTCCCTTCACCTCCTTGTTGCCCTCTTCTATGCTCAGCATGTGATGTCATCGATGACATCACATCATATTGCAGCCTATTACCAGGATTACACTCTGCCACAGAGATGAACCATTTATGCTGCAGCAACAAAGGCATGTTACTGCAGATTGCCAGCCCCAGAAATCAGGACTTAAGTGCCATGGAGAATTAGTGCCCCTGCTTACTGTATCTTCGGTAATCTAGCCAAACCCAGTACAATGTGTATTTGTTGTATCGTTCTGCATAAATAAATCAAGATTTAATTACCTTGCAGTTTCTATTGTTTGTATTTTTATTTAACCTCGTAGTCTGCAGTTTTGATTGTTCAGCCTCAGTGGGCATGGAGTGCTGCCTATATTGTTTGTGTCTGGGTCTGATTACAGCCAGTATGCAAACTGACGGTTCAACGGCCTTTAGTACTGATGGAACAAAGCACTCCTATGTAATTAAAAAAAGATTAATCTGTAAGGTTTTTCTGTTGGCAGCCTAATAATTGTATACATACCCCTTGAAAATACACAGTGAAAACAGTAAGCACAGAATAAGAGAGTCTCAGATTATTTTGGTTTTGTGTATGTCTTTTTTTTTTTTTTTTTAATTACGAACATACAAAATTTGCCAGCAGATAAAGGTCTAAGTCTATCAAGTCTGTCTTTCGAATGTGCAGCTAGCACCCCTTATTCTGCAGCTGCCCTTCCCTTCCACCCTTCCTTCATTGCCCCTCCCCTTATCCTGTCCTGTCCCTTTGAAGCAGTCCACTGTTCTACTGATACCACTTCTGCAGGTAACGATTCCACCCAGCCACCACCCTCTCTGTAAAAGTGTCTCCTCATCTCCTCCTGAACCTTCCTCCTCCAGTCTCATATCATGGCCCTGGTGTCCCTCCTCCTTCCTTACTTTGAACAGCCCCTCTGTACCTGTCTTGTTTATTCCTTTCATGTACTTAAAGGTTTCAATCATGTCCCCCGTCCCTCCTCTCCTCCAGTGAGTACATGTTCAACTCCCTCAGCCTCCTCTCAGATGATAAGTCCCCCAGCCCCTTGATCATCTTTGTCACCCTGCGCTGCACCCCCTCCAGTAACTTAATGTCCCTCTTCAGATACGGGCACCCGTACTTCACGCAGTACTCCAGGTGCGGTCTAACTAATGACCTATACAGTGGCAGAATCACCTCCTCCCTCCTCGAGGATATACCCCTTGCACTACAACCCAGCACTTTGTTGGCCTTTGCAGCTGCCTTCCTACATTGTGCCGAGTTTTGCATTGACCCTGTAATGAGCACCCCCAGATCCTTCTCCTCCTCTGTCTGGGCTAGCTGCACTCCCCCCAGCTGGTAACTCCTCCTTGGGTTCTTCATCCCAAAATGCAGCTGCTTGCACTTTGGCATTAAACCCCAGTTGCCAGGCCAGGTGTATGAACCAGGTTCAAGCTTTGCCAGATCATCCTGCAACCCTGCCATCCCTAGGTCATCCACCACTGCGCCTACCTTGGTATCATCAGCAAACAGACTGATCTTGCTCTTGATGTCCAATGATATGTCTGCAATGAATATCCCAAACAACACTGGTCCCAACACCGAGCCCTGTGGAACACTGCTCGTTACTACCCTTGGGTGTGAGAGTTCCCCACCCACCACCACCCTCTGTTGCCTTCCCTGAACCAGTTCCCTGCCCATCTCACCAGCTTTGCACCTGCCCCATGCCTATTAACTTACTTCCCAGCCTTCCATGTGGCACTGAGTCGAATGTCTTACTGAAGTCCAGATACAGGACATCCACTGCATGGCCCCTGTCCAGTTGCCTAGTCTGTACCCAGTCACAGAACTCCACCAGGTTGGTTTGGCAGGCTCTGCCCGTGTGACGACATGCTGTCTGCTGTCCTGTAGTCCTTTGGCCTCTAGGAGGCCATCAGCCTTTCCTTTAGGATAGTCTCCATTAGCTTACCCACAATGGATGCGAGGCTCACTGGTCTGTAGTTTTCCGGTTCATTCTTGGGGCCACTCTTGTGGAGGGGCACCACATGAGCCATCCTCCAGTCCTGAGGTACACACCCCGAATGTAGTGAGGCATTAAATAGGTCTGCCAAAGGTCCTGCAAGGACCTCTGTCAGCTCCTTCAGTACCCTGGGGTGTATGCCATTTGGGCCTGGTGCCTTATCCACTCTCAGTGCCTTCAAACCCTCCCGAACTCTGCCCTCCATAATTTCCCCATCTGTCACCCCTCCCCCCATTTCTGCCATTTCTCCCCCCTTGGGTGTTACCCCCTCTTCTCTTTAGTAAATACTGAGCAGAAGTACTCATTTAGTGCTTCTGCCTTATCCACCCTGCTTCACCCAACCCCCTCCTTCCTAATCTTTACTATGTGGTCCTTACAGCTCCTTTTCTCCCTGATGTACCTAAAGAAGTCCTTCTCCCCCTTCTTAATGCCTTGTGCCAGCCTGAGTTCCATAGATGCCTTGGCTCCCCTTACTGCCCTTGTCACCTCCTTCGATTCCATCAAGTACTCCTCCCTGTCCTCCCCTCTCCCTGTTTTCTTGTACTTCCTAAAGGCAGCTCTTTTCCTCCTTACCTTTTCCATGACCTCCTTGCTCAACCAGCTCCGTTTCTTAGCCCTAGCATTCTTGCTCTGGGCTTGCAGCAGGTTTTGGTTGCCTCCACTATCCCCAGCTTTTGAGCTCCTGCCCTGGTTAGTGTCCATACTAGATTGAATTCTGGCCAGGTACCCTTACCACTTCCTCATCCTCCCAAAGTCGGCCCTCCTGAAGTCCAGCACTCTTGTGCCAGATTCCACTCCTTCCTTGCCCATATCCAATGTGAGCCATACTGAGTGGTGGTCACTCCCTGACAACGGTTCCTCCACTGTAAGTTCTCTCACAAAGTCCCCATTTGCTAGCACAAGGTCAAGGGTATTCCCTAACCTGGCTGGTTCACTGACCATTTGCAGCAGGAAGCTGCCGTGGAAGGCATCCAGCAGTACCTGCTCCCTTCTGTTCCTGGTTGTTGGGGGTACTCCAGTCCACTCCTGGCATGTTGAAGTCCCCCACAATCACCACACTACCCTTCTCGCAGGTCCTCCTGATCTGTCCCGCTAGTTCCCTGTCTAACTCCTCCGTCTGAGATGGCGGCCTGTACACCGCTCCCATTCTAAGAATCCTAGATTTGCATCCAAATTGACTCCGTTCTACCCTCCTCCTTTTCCTACCTCACACACTTCAGTCCTTCCTTTACATATAGTGCCACACCCCCTCCTTTCCCAATCACCCTGTCCCTATGAAATAACCTGTACCCTGGTACAAACAGGTCCCAGTCATTGTATTGGGGCCCATGTTTCTGTGATGGCTGCAATGTCCACCTCTCCTCTGCCATGAGCACCTGTAACTCTGCAGTTTTCCTCCCAAGGCTCCTAGCATTAAGGTAACCACCTTCCACCCTGCCCCTCCCATCCTGCCCTCCTTTACTAGCATCACCAATAGTACTTGCCATTTGTCCTTTGTCACTGTTATGGGGGTAGCTCATATGGTTTCCCAACCTGTGGTCTCTGCATGTCTCTTGCCCAACTGCCAACCCCCTCCCGCTCCTAGTTTAAATTCCTATTCTCTATGTACTCCTCCATCCTCAGGCTTCAATACTTTCTTTCCTCCTCACTCAAGTGTAGTCTGTCCTTGGCATAGACACTACTGTCCTCCCAGGTCCCCCCAACAGCCCATACCCTTTAGCACAACACAGGTTCTTAGCCATCCGTTAAACTCCTCTATTCTCAGCTTTCTTTGTGCTTGCCTTGGGCACTGAAGTATCTCCAAAAGTTACTGATCTTCCTGCCCCCTCACATAATTGTCCTAGTTCCTCAAACCTCCTCTGGACTATATTTACTGTCTTGTCATCCAGGTCGTTCGTCCCAAGATGTATAATTAAATGAGGTCTGTCCCTACCCCTTCTAGCACATTTCAGAACAGATTGTCCCACCCTTTCCGCTGTCATTCCTGGCATGACCTCCACCCAAATGCGACTATGCCTCTCCCTCTTGCTAGCCCACCTGACTTCTCTTAGTACTGAGTCCCCCATCACTAAGATTCCACCACTCTTACTCCCTGCTTGCTGCCATTCATCTCCCTCTCTCATTTCCGGCTCCTCTTCTTCCTCCTGCACATTATTTCCCCCTTTTGCCCCTGTTGCAATTCTCCCAGCAGAACTTCCCCCCACTCCAGTTTGGTCCAGGCACTTATCAATTACTCCTCTAATTTCATCATTTCCCTCCTCCACCTTCTTCCTCTCTAGCAGCGCAAAACTATTTTCTGAAGACCCTTCACAAATGCCCACTCCATATCTCTTCATAGTAACCTGTTCTCTCCTTTCCACTCCATGACTTTTGACACTTCTTCGCCTCCCCTCACAGGTCCCTATCTCCTCCTTCCATTTGTCTTTTGTCTCCAGACCTGGTTTCCCTGGCAATCGTTCTTCCTGGCCTGGGCCCCCTTGTCCCTGCTTCCCTTCTTCTGACCCTCTCCTCACCACTGTTGGCTTAGATCGCCCTCCCTCTTCTCCCAGCTTCCTCCCTCCAGTACTGTGCTAAACCCACACCCAGTCTGCCTTGCCTGTCTTAGTTCCTCCTGCAGACCCTCAATCTCCTTTCTGAGTTTCTCTATGTGGTTGCACACTAAACATCCTCCCACACTCCAAGCAATTTTTAGAAAGATTGGTGCACTGCAGTTGTTGCAGCCTACCACCCTACCCACTGCTGTTACTGCCCACCAGCGACCCCCCACCCTTCCAGATGCAGGATACCAAACACTCCCCCAAGTCTCCCCATCAGTGCAAAACATTATTTTCTGAATTTCCCTTACCCCCTTTGTTGTAAACGTTTAGATAGATTGAGCAACTGCTTTTTCTATTCCTAACCTTCCTATTCAAACTCAAAAATAGACTTTAAGTAGCTATTGCACAACCTTCTTCAAACTCCTACTCCTCCTTTCCACAATGCAATAGCAATGCAAAGAAGTAACAATGACAGCTCCTAGATTTGCAGTTACTTTGCTTCCACTGAGATAGCAGTCACCTCTTCACTTGCTGCTGTTCCTTTCCTGGATGTTTGCTTCTGCTATGACAGGTACATATCCTTTGCCCGTTTGAGGAAGTGATGTCAGAACCCCTGGTATAAAGGAAATCATGGATCAGGGGCGGGTGGGGTGAGGGGTTGGGACCAACCCAAGTCTTCCAGAAACAATCAGGTAGCTGAGGCCCCTGGTCAGACCATTAGCACCCTTCCCCCACTATGCACTAACTTTTGCAGCTAGTGAAGTCAGCAAAAATGATTCACAATTCTACTCAAAGCCCCCCAAATAGGTTTGCTACCAAAAGAAACAGGTCTCCAATTCAAACAGCTTCACCAACAACACATCAAAATATGCTTGAAATCAGAAGATATAGGTCTCTGATTCAAAGAAACAGCCCCAGTTAAATCACACCACATAGGTTTTAAATCAGAAGAACACAGGCCTCTACAAATGCAGCCTGCTACACAGTGAAACATCAAACAAATGAGCCCACTTATAGCCACCAAAATAGTTTTCAAAATTCCAACAGCCCCAAAAAAATACCCCGCTAGCCCCTTAGAAGTAGTAGAAAATAAAAGAAATAACCTTCCATCAAGTAAAATCCACAAGAAACAATGTAAAAACAACAAGAAGCTACTGTACTGTAACAAATCTGATCCTTTCCCTGACTTTTCATACATTAACATTTCCAGTTGGTTTTGTATATATCTGCAAATGTAATTTAAAATAAAACTAAGTAACTAACTTTTTTTAATGTGTGCCTGAGAGTCACAGATAAATATGAAGCGAGACAACCATGGATTATGCATACGAATCTGGACTCTGTTACGTCACAGCAGGTGTGCCGAACTCAGCATGGAAGACTGAGAGTTAGGGCCTTATCCAGAAATTTTCAATCTGGGTCGCAGAGCACTGCACCCATGTACGCGACCCCCAACCTCCCTGATCCACATGTCGGGGAGGGGGGGGAGTTGAAGCACGGCCAGACAGGCATTAGGATTCCAATCAGAGGCCTGTGCCAAAGCTGACTGCCTGTTCTGTGCAGAGCAAGAAATGTGGGATATGACAGTCTTCCAACGGCTGCCATATCCCCACAGAAGGAGCATTTTTTTCTGTTTTTATAAAATCTTAATGTCCCTAGCCCTCCATGTCATCTCAGAGGGTTGGAGCAACATGGGAAGTCGGGGTAGGGGGGGCTTGCATGGAGGGTATGCAAGCATTACTGCATGGCCCCTTCTTGCTTGTGGCTGCCATTCTTCTGTGCCCTCTACCAGACACATAAGCAGTGCTCTGGGTCACTCAGATATGTGCCTCCCCCCCACCCACCGACTACCTCACAGGCAAAGCGGGATCGGGGTGCAGAGGGCTGCCACAACCCATGCTGTAGGTGCTACCAATGTGGACTGGGACCTCAGTCAGCTCTGAAAGCGGATCTCTTCACTCACTAAGTGAAGTAACGAGATGCTGGACTAAGATCCTCACAGTGCTGATCCTCATGCTTTGCCCTGTTCAGGTGACGAGTTGAGTGAAAGCGATGGATGTTGTGAGAGACATTCATGATGCATTTCTGTATGGAGGCATTGGTTGCCTATGCAGTAATCATATGCCAAGGGTTCAGTCTAGTTTCATTCTTTAATTAGCAGTATGTGTTACTGTTACGTGAATAATGAGAAATGTAGTTGATTCAGTAAGCAATAAGACACGACAGGGTGTGCATGGAACATATTTTACCGCACAGCCAGGGGCAGCCCCTGGCGTGCGGTAAAATATGTTCCACGCACACCCTGGAGTGTCTTCTTGTGCTTATAAAATGGGCTACTATTGTTATATAACTCTTCACAGTTGGAAAAATAATGATTATATGTAGAAAATACATTTTACTCAGGAAATCTATGATAAAATAGTCCTTCCGCCTGAATTTTCTGTTACTATTCATTAGCTCATTTGCATATAGCACTGTACTTTTACCTTGCTACCATTGCCATTCCTAAGTAAGACACAGTAATTACACACTGAACTAAAAGTTAACTGAAAAGCAGAGAATACATTGTGAAACATAAAAAGGTGGACGGAATTGTTCTATTTAAAAATGCAAAACCTCCAGATAAAGATCCGTGCTCTAAGATGGAGTGTAAAAAAAAAAAAAAAAGCTGCCGCTGCTGAGACAGAACTCATAGATTCAAACCCTATGCACTGTTGTTCAAATGTTTCCCGTGGTCAGTGTCCTATGAAGCAGCAAGGCACCTTCAAAAATGACTAAAAAAAAAAAAGACAGGCTGCGTGGTCGGGAGAGCGGCTGGTAGTGCTTCTTGCCCGATAGTGGGATATGAGGTTGTGCTGCAAATGGAGGAAAATCGCACGGATTCTGCGGCGGGAGCTCTGCAGTTTATTCAGCTCTGGCGGTGGAGAGCGCAATGTTGGAGTTCCTTATCAGCGCCAAGCCCGACTGTTTAGTGGCTTGCTGCAGCAGTGGCAGGATAGTGCTCGCACACCTGAGTTGTAACTACCGGGTCTGACTGACCGCTACTGCAAACCTTCATGGAATACACGGTCCACAGCCAGGAATAAAATAAATAGTCTTTCATTCCCGTTATACTCACAGTGGGTACAGAAAAGATGGCTGCCCATAAAAATGCCAACATTCCATGGCACATGAATCTTGGCCTTTTTACTGCCTGCCCTTTTCTGTACCCATTCACGGAACAGATTTCACGCATGGTGAGCTGCTTCTCTGACTGGTTGATTTATCTTGCCCATTTTATAATCAGTGTTTATTGCCTGTCTGAAATAAAACCTCAAATTGTGTGGAAACAAAATGTAGTGTTTAGATTTAGCAAAAAAGCAAATGACTCTTGTTTTGTACTATACATGAATGTGTAGTCCAGTTGTGATGTTTAAATTTATTTAGGAAAAAACAGATTGGCTATTCAGTTGGGCTGCTATTCAGTTAGGCTATAAAGCACAGTCGCTACTGTTCAAGGTTCACCACTACTGTGCATATGCACAGGGTTTTCCCCCCATTGCATTAGCCACTCTAAATCTCCCATGCTGACATGAGTGAACTGCTGTTACGTCACAGGGTCATGCTTCATATGTTAAATCCATGTTTATCTCGCTTCATGTTTGTCTATGAATCTCTGGCATTTAACAATAAAAAAGATATTTACTTAGATTTTTTTTTAAATTATATTTGCAGACACAAACAAAACCAGTAAAATTAAAAAAGAACCACTAGCCAAAACAGTTCACAAAACTAGGAGACTGTCTTTTTCTATGCTTTGTCTGGTTTTTTTGGCGGGGGGGGGCGCTTATGTACTGTATAAAAACTATAGGACTGCACACTGAATGCTTTTTTGTTGTTATTGCACCAGAGTACACTGTTCTGTCAATAGCACAGGCCAGTAGAGCTGCAGCAAGGTTTTACTTCACCAGTGGCTTTTCGGCAAAGTTGCCAAATCCGCCTCCGCAGATAAATTTGCGAAATTTTCCCATAAAATCACAATTCACCATTTGTAACTTCACCTTGCTTTTGAGTTTTTTTTAAGTGTAAATTGCACTTAAAAAAAAAAAAACAAGGCGAGGAGAATTACAAACTGCAAATCCTCCACATCCCTGGTATCTAGTGCCCCCCAACTGCTGGTCCCAATGTAAAAAAAAAAAAAAATATATATATATATATACATATAAAATCTTGACACCCTCTCCCAAACCTGCCGATCACCAGCCACAAAGTGAAAAAAAATATAATCATAAATTATATCCCTGATGTCTAGTGGACCCTCCCTCCCTGCCAATCGCCAGCCCAAATGTAAAAAATATGATTAGCCAACTAACATTGTGGTGAGTAGAGCACCAGAACAGTATTCTGGGAAAGCAACTGAAAATGTGTGCTTTTCTCAGAGGCTTCAGTTGTATTATGCAAGGGTGATCAACTGTAATATCTAAATATTTATGACACCCCCTCCCGATTGCCAGCCCCAATGTGAAAACAAATATAATCATGAATTAAATCCCTGGTGTCTAATGGACAATCCCATGTAAAAAAAAAAAAAAAGATACAGATTAAATTCCTGGTGTCTAGTGTCTCCCCCCACCAGCCCCAATGTAAAAATAAATATAAATTTAATCCCTGGTGGAGCCCCACCCCGTCAGGTGGTGCCCCCATCCTGCCCCCCCAACCCCGACCGGCAACCAGCAGAGCCCTACACTCTCCACCAGGGCTGGCCGTCAACTGACCTAGAATGAATGAGCACCTCCTTGTACAAGCATGCACTCATTCATTCCAGGTCAGTCGGCGACCAGCCGTGGTGGAGAGTGGAGGGTTGTGCTGGTCACCCACTCTGGGTTGGGGGAGGGGAGCAGGGTGGTGGGGGGGTCCACTAAATACCAGAGATTAAACTGATTATTATTTTATTTTTTTTACATTGGGGCTGGAGATCAGTTGGGGGACACTGGACACCAGGGATTTATTCTATACATTTTTTTACATTTGAGCTGGTGATCGCTGAGGCGGGCCTCCCTATTTTACACTGGGGTGGCAATCGGCAAGGGTGGTTTGTGTCTAGTAGACAATCCCCAGCGAACTATGGAATTTCATCCATGAAATTCCACCTTCCATCAGTCGATCCACGCACTGGAGAATTTGACAAACTGTGCTCCACCAGTCGGTGAATTTCATGAATTGCGCTTCATGAATTGAGAACAATTTGCAGACTGTGCACATTTCTACAAGCCAGTGAAGGGTGCTTACTGGCTGTAGTCAGACCCTCAGAAATTCATAGAATACAGTCAACCTCAAAGTACTGTTTATATCTGATATGCAACAGGGCAGACATAAGGCCACCATTTTGTGAATCAAGGGGTAACTTCATCAGGGCCCACCAAATATGTCTTTCTCTTCCGTGCATTTCCTCAGCTTCAAGTCTGACAACAATTATACAAAACAAATAACTTAAATGTGCTTTTCTGCAAATTCATTTCAGTAAGTTTTTGTATGTACCGTCTGTTAGTGAATTCGGCTTGATTTTTTACGGTATAGAATGCCCTTCTTTTGGCTCACAGGCCAATGATGTAGACAGCACTCCATGCCTGAGACCCCAAAACAAAAGCTGCATAATGAGAAGTGAGATTAGACAAAATGTAGACCAGGACAACTCATAAAAAGGTAAACACTCAACTTATTTATGTGAGATGATATAACACATATACACTGGACTGGGCTCAACTAGGTTATAATGCATTATGAAATGGCTGGTAGCAATGCAGCATTCTGATTGGCTGCTACGAGTGTGCTAATATGTCTAACACCATGGGGAAAAGATCAAGCTATGGCAAGTGGGCACTGATATGGGTGATGCTGCCCACTCAGAACCTTAAGAAAACGCAGCCATCTTGTTTCTGCCAGAAGTGGTGCCAGCCTAACTGTAAAAAATAAATAAATAAATACGCACAGACATCTGACCTCCTGTTCACTTGGCCTCGGTCTTTGAATGTTTCAGTTTTAAATCCATGTACCTGTCTCCTGATGGATACAGCATGTAGCAAAGGGGGAAAAAAAAAAACAAAGTGCCGCGATCTGTCTCCTAGCCCGCTTGCCGGTCCTTCACCCACAGGGCTCCACAGTGGTTCAATATCCTCAACAAAGAAGCACTTTCTTCTGCTAAGCTTGGACCCTTTAAATGGAATCTCTGACTTTACCTCACCTCTGTCACTCAATGTGACTGCTTCTCCTAAAAGGACTGCTCCAACCACCACCTAGTTGCTCAAGACTAGTGACCTGCCTCCTACCTGAGCATTATTCTCTCTGGCTCCTGCTTTTCTACGTGACCCCTTTCCTTTTACCTCCCTCCACCCTCCTCCTCCTTCCCCCCCACACCTCTACGACACTTCTCAAACCTCACTACCAAATTCCCCTGTACTAGACACCTTCCCCCTCTCCCTCCCTCCGACAGCGGCCCCTCAGCCTGCCTACTTCTTTCTGTCCCCCTCCTACCCAATCTCACGCAATGGCGGAGCTGGGGAGGAAGGGGTGGCCAGCGCCCACCCTGGACTGTTTTGCCTCCGATTTTGCGCCCCCTTGCCTCCAGCCGTTTTGCTTCCCTGGGCTGGCTTCCACCCGCGGCAGGTGGCAGTCCTGCCTGGCGCCCCCTAGACTAGATCCCAAGCCCCAACAAGTACTCAGCCGCTGCCGCGGGACACGACACGGGTCACCCCAGACTCGGAAATTCCCTCCCCCTCCCCCGCTCCACTCTGTAGTGCGATCAGGCTGCTGCAGGCACAAAACCGGCTATGTGCTCTCTATTCTGAGGAGTAGAACAGAGAAACAAGGAGACCCGACCTAAAAATATTTGCGAAAAGTAGGCCACAGTGAGTTCAAATCCCAGTTAAGTCAGGTTATTTCTTCCTCACTACAGTTTGTTTGCACCTTTCTCTGAAACTTTACATACTATACTCGAAAAAAAAATCTATTATGCCACCATTCTCTCGCTGCTGCCCTTATGGTGTCACTATATCCCCTGGATGGAAGCACAGCCATGTACTAAGCGGCAGCTTGTTTACTGACAAATCGTCACGCATTAATATCTGTTGACGTCCAACCCTGCACTACTGTATCTTGATGTGTTCCTTGTTTCATGAAAAAGATGTATGGCAAATGTCAAAGCAACATTCACCTTAATAATACAATACATACCACATATAGGCGCACTCTGTCTGCTGTTTACTCAGACAGTTGACATATTTACCATTTCATCTAAATGTAATTTCCCGGAGCTAAAGGATTAAAGAGCTAATCTGTACTACAAAAAGGCTAAAACTATTATATTTAAAATTATGTTCAACTTTAGTGATATATATATATACATATAGTAGCTGTTGTTGCTTTTTTGTTTTGTTTTGTTTTTTACTTTCCCCTGTTACCGGTGTACTTAATAATTCAAATAATGCTGTAGAATTCTCGATGCGTCTGTCTAAAAGCATATACACTACTGCGTCTGTCCCAACTGGTCTCACAGTGCTGTTTGTGACATTAGTCTGTCGACGTGGAAACCACCATGGTGCCATAAACAAAGACATTATTAGGTCAGTTGGGGACAGTCAAATACTTTTCATGTCGACCTTTTTGGTAGATTACCAATATGAGTTATTAATACTGTAAAGAAAAACTGAACATTTTAAAACTGTATATTCCAAGCAAATTATAAATGAAATAATGCTTATTAAAACTCCATAATTTAGTACAGAGTTGCTTATTAACATTTGAAATCGGTTTGCTTACCATCGTTCATGTTAGTACCATTATATTAATGGGTCATAACCATTTTCTGTCATCTTAATTTTTTGTGGGGGAACTGCTAGTAAGTAAAGACAAATGCAAGGTAACTCATACAGACAGGCAGGCACCATCATCATCAAAGTGCCATCATCTCAACAATTTACTCTGCTTTAGCATTACCTCTGTACATGGTGCTGAAATTTTGGATAGCACTGTAGTAGTATAGTTTGTCACAGGGGATACAGCTGTTCTGTTTCTAAAGTGTACTAAACTAAGTTAAATCTAATCAAGGTCAGTGTTGAATAATGTTCTTCATAAATTACGCCTCTCTTCAACATCGGAAACCGTTCCGACGACCCCTTTCTCCTCACTCGCAGCTTAGTCTTTCGGGGAAGACTCCTTAGCCACCAACTGGCTAACACCTATGAATGAACAAAAGGAGAAGCAGAGAGAAGCGCAGGACGAGGGCCAGCAATAAGATGGTCTGGAAAGGAGATGTGTTTATAAAGGCAACAGTGGCAATAACACAGGATATTCTACAGAGAGGCGTAATTTATTAAGAACATTTTTACTGCTTGCCCCTGTGACTGCGGAGTTTCAGCCTCCCCCCAATCACCTGGAAACTAATAAAACTTGCACTCTGAGAGTCTTCTCAAAGGGACACAGTTGTTTCTGTGTGTTTTGAAATATAGATAAGCATGACATACCCGTGTGTTTAATTTGCTAAAGCTTTTACTTATCCTACTTTATTTTATCCTGCTCAGTGATGATCTCCTCTGATAGAGGCTGAAAGAGCACTAGGATCATTATTTTTTAAACACATTTTTAGCCCATAACTATATACTTTCAAACAACGGGCATCAAGTGTATTTATTTTACTATTTCTTTTTACTTTTTATTACACATTTTTATACTCCACATTAAAATATATTCATTCTGCTTTCTTAATTTGGGTTTTGCGTCATATGCTAATTTTCATTCACTTGTTCCATCTGTCCCACTTGAAAAACGCATGCGCATTCTACTGGAGCACTTCAGAAGAATTCAGGCATCATTTACCATAGATACAGCTCATTGACTGCACTCGCCCAAGCACTCGAGAAGCTCTTTTGTCTGAGCGTTTTGACCAATACTTTTTGGCACTCCTGACTGAGTTTTTTCTGCATGATTATCTTCTGTGTTTTTATATATACTTTTGCATTTCATATTTTGCCCTTTGTGTCCTGGCCTAGTCTTTGGCAACTCACTCTCTTTTCTACCTGTTTGCCGGTGAACTTTACAGCTAGTGTCTTTTGGAAAAAGAAACGCCAGACCGTGACCTGATGAGGCTAACTAAACAAGGCTAATTATGGATAGTTTTTAAAGCTTTTTCTGTTATGCTTCGCCTCACTCAAATATGTATCGCATTGTGTTAGCTATTTTTACCATTTGCATCTAATTATACCTTATTAGTGTCATACTAGATTACAAGTAGTATCTGAAAGCATCACTTTAAAGTGAAACCTTTTTTCCCCTGTTTAGACCGCTGAGGTTCCAACAGCTTTAAACCTGGGTGATGGTATTTGTTGGCCTGCTGGCTCCCCAGTAATTGCTTGCCATTATTAACAGGCAACTGCTGGTGCTTGCTTGATCCTTGTTTGATGACTCTAATTTTATTGATGGCCAATATTCGATAGCATGTATACCAGTAGTGGTAAAGAATTGGTTAAAAAAACACCTGGGGAAGAAAAGGGGCCAAAAGTTACAAAAGACAACAAAAGGAAAAGGAAAAAATTGCGATACAGATGTAGATACACAATATTTATCTCTTGCATCTTCTACCCCTAAAGATCTAATAGGTATATCGGGTGCACCTGGTTTACTTAATATGCAATAGATAGGAATGTTTCAATGTACAGTTAATGGCCATAACGGTCACAATTTCAAATTATCACTTTTGCTCGATACCATCTTGGCGCCCCCAAAATGACTGACTTGCCCCCCCCCCAAACCTGGCTCCGCCACTGATCTCACGCTTTTAGTCCAACTGCTTCTTAACCTCTTACTCTGTTATCTCATCTAGCTGCCTATTTAAGTTGCTCTCTAGTAATGTCTTATTTCTAAAGAGTGTTATAACTGTAAAACATTGCCAACCTTTGTATATATGTTTCCCCCCATCCTTTGATGTGGAACCTTTGTAAATGAGCAGTTCCTGCTTAAAGGTACTTGTAACCCTAGAGTTTAATAAAATAAAAAAAATCCTAATCAAAAAGCGATCTCTCTCCCAGACCCCTCGCTCGCTCTCCATCCTAATCAGAAGCCGACTGCCGATTATTACAGCCGATGAAACATTTAAACAAACTACTGCCACAACCTCTCTCCTGGCCTGGCTGCTCAGTGACTGTTCCGATCAAATGCAAACTTGCAGCCGGTCTCAACTTCCCCCGCATAGCATCTAATTTCCGATTTATGTATAAGTAATTTATTGACTGTATTAGTTACAGAATCCACTTCTTTGCTTGAGTGTGTGTGTGTGGTGAATACTGCCATGACAACCAGATGTAAACTACAGAAGCCTTTGTAGGACAAAATTCCTTAAGTAAAAAAAACAAACAAAAAAAAAAAACAGTAGGCAGAGGAACTATTTTATTAAAAATGAAGACTAACATTAAACTTTTTCACTTTTAAATGCTATATATTTTAGCTATCACATACATCTGCATTTTTGATAGCCATTTCATAAGTGCAATAAGCCACTCCAGGGTCTGTGTGTTAGACACTTTAACACACGGCTAGGAGGCTGGACTCACTCGGCCAGTGGCCTCGTGCGTCACTCCGTCTCCAAGCCGTGTGTTAAAGTGTCTAACACACAGACCCTGGAGTGGCTTATTGCTTACTAATCAAACGAAGATGTAAAATGCTGCAGTTGATCTTTAAACAGAGAGGAAAATAGCAAGGTTAAGTGACTTGCTCAAGGTTTTACAGCAAGTAAGTGGCGGTAGTGAAATTTAAATGATGGGAGGAGGTAGGATAAGGGGAAACATCAAAAACATTTTTCCAGTCAAAGGGAGATGACTACTGAATAGACTACCACAGAAGACTGTAGCAGCTGGGAGTGTGGATACTTTCAAAATCAAGCTGCACATGTTTCTGTACTGGAGCAGTGTATCGCAAGCTGCAAGACTGAACAAAACCGGGGAAGGTAAATCAGCTAAATTTTGAAACAGGGTCATGAGGACAGCTGATGAGCTGCATAGGACCACTGGTCTGAGTTTGTCTCACAGTTCCTATGTTTAGAAGCAGAAACCCTGCAGTTCAAAAGAGATGTAAACCCAACGTAGAGAAACCACTCCTTGCAGAAGCTAGGGGGCAGAAGAGACATAAACCCAACATAGAGAGACTGCTCCTTGGAGAAGCTAGGGGGCATCTTGTCCTTAACACTTTGCCCTTAGACACACAGAATACTCCACAGCCACACACCAATACATACCCATGTCTACATTCCAGGTTGGCATAGTCTTACAATAAAATGGTATTTGCATAGTACCTGGTGAAACAGAAGTCATGCATGTTAGGAGACGCTCTCCAATGCCCAATATGGTATCTGCCAATGTTTGATGTTCAACGACATCTTTCTTGAATGCCTGTAAAACCAAGACAAACACATTAACGAACAGCTGATGTTTTCTCGCTGGATACTTGTATGCAGTTTCATGTGATAAAAATCACTGAATCAAGCAGGCTCTTGTTGTGTGTTACCAACGACTGATCAGTAAAACAGTCATCCTAGCTTACAACACAGTGCATTATTAAACTAGTCACAATACACGTAGTCTCTGCAGCTACCATCGCCATAATGATACGGATGAAAAAGAAATCATTATTTTACATTTTTGACATTGTAAGAAGGGTTCCAGGAATTAGTAAACAAGTCACTGTTGGAACCAGCAGAACACGCAACATTATAATGCATCTGAATTTCACATCATCCTGTTTGTTAGTATTTCAGGCATCTACATAAAAACAAAACAAGACAGATTGGAAACAGATACCCACTCACCAATAGTATGTACACAGTATATTCACATTTATTTATATATCCAAAACAAAAACAAATGCTTAACAATATCACCAACGTTTAGGAGCCGACCTCCGTCATTAGGGCTACACTGGTATTTGTCTAAAAGATTTAAAACATTACTGATTTCTAATCTATTAAATCAATAATGGATACAATAAGGTGAGATATTACATGAGAAACTAATGCAGGTGAGTTTTGATCAAGCACACTGCCTTTCCTATTAGAGGGAGCAGGGGTCCGTGCTGCATCGCCGTAACCATTTTGGTGAGTGAGAATTACACTATAGAAGAACAGCAGTAAAAGAGCACCCGCAGCAAGAAATAAACACTCAAAAATGGTATTGCGTAAAAAATCTCTTACCACGTTTATTAGAGAATGTGCAGAATCAACATCCTGAATAAAAAACAGCTGCAAGCGGACAACAACCGCCAGGGGCGACTATAGGATGTCACGGCAGTGCCCCAAACTGAAGTTTCGTGCAAAACTCCCAAGTTACTTCAGAGCTAACCCAATACACACCAAACTGTCCCTTACATTCAGTCCCATATGCAAATCACGTACCAAACATGGTGAGACATGAATTAGAAAAAAATATGGTTTAAACCAGGCACAAAAACTTGAGGTGTATTCTAAGATACACAGGGAAACATACAAAACGAGACGGCAGAAGGAGACCAAGGGTCCATCTAGTCTGCCCATGTGTTCCTTGGACCTTCTCAGATTCCAGGACCTAACCCCCTGCCTAATGCAGCTGCCTCCTACTGTTGCTTTTAATCATGTTTTAGCCTTGTCCCGCCCCAGCATGAATGATGTCACGGACTTTGCTTCCACTACTTCAGCTGGCGGTTTATTCCATGGCTCCATGACTCTTTCTGTAAAACAGTGTTTCCTAAGCTCCCTCTTGAAGCCCCCCACCCCCCCAACTTCCACTCATGCCCTCTACTGTTAGGGTCAGAGATTGTTGAACAGGTCCGAGGATACACAAGATAATAGCACCATTCCCAGGCCATGTAACACATACTGCATGGGTATAATTAGATGAAACAAACTAATATTTATAATATATGTATTGCTGCAGAGCACCTTTAATAGAGTGTTCAACAGAAATAACTACACAGGTAAAAACATGGTCATAGGTGGTGCAAGATAATCCCATACCAAACATGGCAAAACATGTATTAGAACAAAAACATGGTTTAAACCAGGCACAGAAACTTAAGGTATAGATCAGTGTTCTGAGATATCCGAGACAGTAGCACCATTCTCAGATCAGGTAACATGGACTGAATGGATACAATTAAATGAAAAGACTAAAATATTCATAGTATATGTGCTGCAGCAGAGCACCTGCAATAAAGTGCTCAACAAAAGTTAACTCCACATGGAAATACATGGTCATAAATGGTGCAAGCCAACCATAGAGTGCGAATATGTAATAACAGGGAGAAAACACCCAGCGCAATGTCCATTACAATCCCAAAGTGTACTAAACAAGGCTTTGAGAAAAAATATTCATCCAGATATTAACAGCAATGAAACAACACAGAGACCCTACACACAATGAAAGGAAAACGCACGATCAGTGTTACAGCCCTATAGATCTTTAAGCAAGGCTGTGAGATAGATGGTTCAGTCACTACAAAAAAAAAAAAAAGACAAATCAATATTATCATTAATGCTCAGTTCCCCACTCCTCCACCATGACCCCAATTCATAACTCCAGTAACTTTCTCTATGTCAAACCAACTTCTCCAAGCCCCCCCCCCGCCGTCTAATACAACATTTCAATCCCAACAAAATTAATCTTGTGTGTTGTAGTAGGGTGACTTTTAATGTGTTTAAGCTATAGAATAAAGTATGGGGTGGGGTGTGTAATGAGAAGTTTACACACACCCAAGGGGTAGATGCTACATAAACCCCGAGAGCGAAGCTCAAGGGGTTTGTGACAACATCTAACCCCGAGGGTGTGTGTAAACTTCAAGTTTTCACACACGCACATCACCTCATATTTTATTTTACAGAATTGCTGGGTTTTCCTTTTTCGCCACAGCAATTATATAAAATTGAAAAGACGTTCTTGTGCGACCGCGGTCTGCTTAGGTGTGAGCGCGTGGTCCGCAGTCGCTTTTATTTCTTTAAACTTTTTTTTAATTAATTTATGTGTGGAGCCAAAATTTTAGTTTTTTTTTATTTTATCATTTCTTGAATTTGTTTCTGTCCGCCACTTACCCCTGAGTCCGAGCAGCGGTTCCATGTTTGGGGGGAAGGAGAGGTCAGTGGTCTGGGAGGAACAGCTTCAGGGGCGCTATGAAAAGCGAGGGAAACCGGGCGTGTGTTCGCCATTATAAATGCTCCTTTATAATGGCAAATTATGCTCTATGGTTTCCCTATGGGAAAAAGGAAGACCCAGTAATCATAATAGCATAACTGTCATCTCCACGTTGTAATGCACGGTCCTTAATAAAGTCCTTAATGGGGATCCTGGCACCTGTAACTGGGTGAACAAAATCTTTTGTTTGTTTTAACATTAGAACAATAAGGGCACCTACCACACTTACAGGTTCCAACTGGAGGGGGTGGTAACCAAGTACTGCTTCTGTTGTCTGGTGCAGGAAGCAAATTGGGGACCACAATGTCCCGAATAAATGTTAGGTCTACGAAATACTATTTGTGGCCCTTTACCTACTTATTTTCTTAATTTTGGTTCAACATTCAAAATGTGCCAATTTTGTATTATAATTTCTCTTGCTTTGCTTGATCGTGAAGAGAGAAAAGTGTTAAAAAAGAGACAAGACACTGGAAGTATCCCTGTTTTCAGTTGCTTTGGGGACCAAAGTGCTGGCCCTGCCCATACTATCTACTTCTTCAGCTGCCCTCTAGAGACGTCGGTTGCTATTTTATGTAAAATTTGGTGACTGGGATAGGCACACTGAGCCGAGGCTCATTTCCAGGTGCGACCCGGGTGAATGTTACAAAAAGGTTGAAATATTATTAGATTACAAGTTGCAAAATTCAGCCCGTTGACAGACAGAAACAATAAAAATTTACAGTGCGAGTAACATTTCAGAACTTTACAGCTTATGTACTGAGATTAAACCTAGTGTAGGCACATTTTTACATAGGAGAATCTCAGTCGTTCAGAGCTTTACACTTATGTACAGGGATTAAATAATGTGTAGGCACAATTTTCCATAGGAGAACCTCAGTCATACAGGTATGAAAGTCATAAACTATACCCACGTTGTTTTATTTTTTCATTTATTTTTATATCTCGGCTTACAATACCTTTGAACCAGAGGCTCTTTTACAAAGGTTCCACGTTGGAAAAACATATGAATACAATGGCACATAAAAACAATCATTTTGACATACAATTCGATAACAACAAGATAAGTACAATTAAGACTGGGTAGAATACCGTCATGTCGGTACATTCAGAGGAATAGCCTAAGTGCACCAAAATGTGGTAAGAAACAAGTTAGACTGGGGATGAACATGGAGGTGTGGAGACAAACTGATACATTCTGCGAAAAACCTAACCAATAAAAAGAGCAAGACATAGTAAGGTAATAGTAAGAAAACAATGCTGCTGGAGGTAGGCGTTGTTAGAGGGTAGGGGGTGAGGTGTACAGCATGATGGGAGAGAGGGAAATGACAAACACTTATGGGGGGGTGGGAAGTAGAGGGGAGAATACAGGCATGATAGGGAAAGGAGTGGGGTAGGTAGGGTGAGACCATATTGAATACCATAGGGGTTGGGGAGTTGAGATGAGGTAGAGAGGGCATGGTAGTGGTGGTGGGAGCAGTATCAAGAGTAGGCGGGTGGGAGAGAAGAGAGATACTGAGAGAAGGGAGGTTAAGGTATGAGGGGGCGGAACGAAATGGGAGGGGTGTTATGGGTGGGTGGGAAGGAGAGGAAAGGTGCCATGAAGGGAAAGTAGTGACTTATGGTCGGCAGTCACAGCTACTAAGTGCAGAGACACGTTTCCTAAGATTACACTTAAAAAGGCCAATCCTGGACTCTTCCCGAATACCAGTGGGGAGGTTATTTAGCCAGCAGGGCGCACTGCATGAAAAGAAACACTGCACCTGGGAAGTGTGGCAAAAACGAACTTAATACAACAAGTACTTATTTAACTGGGGAGGTAGACAAAAGGTGTAAGGACTGACTCACATGACTGGTGGTATGGTGGGTTGGGGGTGAGTTATGATGTTGTGTGGGTGGGGGCACAGAACAGTGCGAACTGCCAATCAGAGAAGGTGGTGGGAGGGAATTTCAGTTTGCACAAGACAAAGGGTGGTGCTAAGCTGGCAGGGACCACATATTATTGTAATACAGACTGCTGGAGGAGATTGCGTGCTCACTGCTGGCTGCTGCTGCAAGTGAAGCAATAGCATTCAAATTCAAGTAAGTCACTGTCACACAAGTGTACTGTCTGGCATCTGCAACCTGGTCCTGCAAGTAGCCAAGTACTTATTTAACTGGGGGCAGTAGATAGAAGGTGTAAGTACTGACTCACTGTAACTGGTGGTGCAGCAGTGGTGTGGTGGGTGGGGGCACAGCACAGCACAGTGCCAACTGAACTGCCAAACAAGCAGAGGGTGGTGCTAAGCTGTCAGAGGCCACATACTATTGGCCGTTTGATTTGGCACCAGTCAGGGAGGGAGTGCCAGTGAAAAGACTATACACTATAAAAAGATACTGAGTTGGTCCCCCAGGAAGGAGTTTGACAAATCTGTGGCCTCGTGGCTGATGCGATTTTCATTCTTCATAGCTGACTGCTTCAGAACCAGTTGTTCAACCCAAAGATATATGTTTGTCCTGGTCCTTCTTGGTTGAACCCCAGAGTGGCTGATCACAGATGAGTGGGACCACCCTCTCTCTCCACGGGGCATCAGCCCCCTCTTACTGATCTCTCTTTTCCACTTTGTGTTGGGATAGCAATTAAGTGGACTCACAGGAGACCCCAGGCCTTTTCATTACTTTGCCATTTACTTTTTGTTCTTCTTTTAATTTGCTGGAGAGGAGGATTCACAGGAAGGAAGCCCTATGACCTGGAACGCCAGACTTTTATGGCTCACTGGGTTCCTAGCAGTAGTTTGTTTCTCATCAAACTTGTCTCTGTCTTTGATTTGTTTTCCCCTCACCATCTTGTTGTAATGACTGACCTCCTCCAGGGGTAACTGTGGCTTTTTATTTTCTTATATCAGTGGCAGTAGCTTTACTAAAATAACTGTTTTGCAGTGCAACCTATGTCAAACAAGCCTGCTATCAACTCTTTAATAGCTGCAAACAGTTTCAAAATTGCCATTTAAAATTAAAAATCTTTTTTGAGTCTCTTGGTGAGTGCTCTTTTACGTTGGTGTCTAACTCTGGGTCAGATGCAGTTGGGGAGAGATCACAACAGTTTTATGGGTACCACACTGGAGGGTTGGTCACTCTCTTTGTCACAGATCCTAGCCAGTGAGATTGCCTGGACATGGCCTCTCAGTTTCTGGGTGTACCCTCTGTGACCAGGGCCTTTATATTCTTTACCCCCTCCAAGATATTTGTTCTATGCAGTTTCACATTATTTTTAATGTGTGGGGTAGGTGATTGATGGCACTGTTTGACAGCCAGTTTTCCACAACCATTTAAACTGCAGACTTCAACATCCCCGATTCCATGGGGGGAAACATTTCTCTTGAAATTAGGAGTAGGCAAGATGTAACAAAACTGTGTTTTTTCTTCAAGAAAAACCCTAAAGCTCACCACAGAGCATGTAAAACCCCCAGAGCTTCTGGGGGCTTGGTGGCCCCCAAACCCCCGGCTTTTATTTGTCATTATTCATAAATATCATATATAAATAAATTAACAAATAAAAGGAATATCATATCCAAGCACCCTCCAAAAATCCTGCCTGCGCCCCTACCTGTTATAGTAGGGATGGGAGGGACTCAGGAGGAAAGGAGTTGACAGGTGGGTGGTTTAGGTAACTCAATGAACTGTGGGGACTGCAGAAAGGACTATAGTGCAACTTACTAGGCATGGGAAGGGGGGAAACAGGGTAGCTAATTCTGTTTCAGATTACCCCCAAAATGCACCAGAATGCACAAAAAAAGCAAAAATTTTATGGGGGCCTAGCGGCCCCCGCCCTATAGTTTAGATTATTGGTGCGTACCCTTTTTTTAAGGCTGGTTAATCCACTGATCATGACACACTTGATTTATGTTTTAGAACTATGTACTCTTCACAGGCCTATGAGATAAAAAAGAATCCTACAGAAACACTAGCATATTCTGTAAACTGACAGAAGGCTGAAGCTTTGTACAGATGAAGGCCCAAAGGTTGTGTATCATGGAGGAAAAAATCTAGGGGACACTTTAACCTACACTCTGCAAACAAATTAAAGAACTATAAATAACAACAGACCATCTGGATGTAACCCCTGTGGAAATTGTCATTTCTGTCCCAATGTGCAACACAAAGAAAAAATTACTCACCTTAGTAATGTTGTTTCTTCTAATGGAGTCTTGCTATATTATGACAATTGCAGTTTGACCCAACCTTCGAACTGCTCCGGAGGTGAAAGAATTAAGTTCCATGCAAGGCATGGAATCTTGAGCGCGAGCTCGGTTGAAAACTCTGTCTGTTGTGCTTCAAACCTAAACTGTCAGATCTTTACGAGCAAAAACTCAATAAGGTTCTGTGTGGAAACTGTAAGCCTACTTTAGCCAAATGGCTACTAAACACTAACACATTTTCTGGTCCCAAAAACAAGACTCAAGTCAGGGGACCAAGAAAATGAAAATTCAACAACAAACAACAATGGCAAGCACTAGATGCCAACAAATCACTGCCTACCCACATCCCAACAGCAACAAGAGGTTCTGAGAGGGGCAGGCAGGGGGGGAGGTCATAATATAGCAAGACTCCATTAGAAGAAACAACATTACTAAGGTGAGTAATTTTTTCTTCAAACAACATGAAGTCTTGCTATATTATGACAATTGCAGACTACATAGCAGTACCTCCATGGAGGAGGGCAGAACCTACTTAGGGAATAGGCTCTGAAGCACAGCTGTGCCAAACCGAGCATCACTCCTAGCCTGGATGTCCAAGGAGTAATGCTTTGTGAAAGTATGAACTGTTTTCCAAGTAGCTGCTTGACATATCTCTAAGATAGGGATGTACCTCTGGTAGAGTGAGCCCTCAGGCCTGAAGGGGGAACCTTACCCAGTTTTAGATAAAATTGGATACAAGAAACGATCCACCTGGCAATAGATCTTTTAGTGGCAGGTTTCCCTTTACCTACCTCACCATAAGTGAGAAACAGCTGAAAATCAAACCTGTGACCCTTGGTACGCTCTATGTAGTAGCTAAGAGCTCTTTTGACATCTAAACTGTGCAATCTCCTCTCACCAGAGGAAGAATGGTCAGTGAAATACACAGGAAGAGACACAGATTGATTCAGGTGAAAGTCCGAGACAACCTTAGGCAGGAACTTTCTATTAGTCCTGAGGACCACTTTATCCCTATGAAAGGAGATAAAATCAGGTTCCACTGACAATGCTTGTAGTTCACTTATGCGCCTAGCAGAAGTGATAGCTACCAAAAACACAGTCTTCCAAGTCAAGTACTTAAGCTCTGCTGAAGACATGGGTTCAAAAGGAGGTTGCATAAGCTGGGCAATGCAAACATTAAGATCCCATGCAGGGGCAGGATCCCTGAATGGAGGGTTGATGTGAAGCAACCCCTTGAAAAACTTGAAGAAAACCGGATGAGCTGAGAGAGAAGAGGATTTACCTGCTGATAAGAAAGCAGAGACTGCTGCCAGGTGCACTTTTAGGGTAGCTGGTCTCAGTCCCAAAGCACCATAAAGCAAATGCACCATATAATCCAGAACTGTGGGCAAGCCGGCAGACTCTGGGGAAATACTCTTACCAGAGTACCATATGGACAACCTCTTCCATTTGGAGTTATAAGTAGCCCTGGTAGAAGGCTTCCTTGAAGCCTTCAAAACATTAAGTACACCCTGAGAAAGATGTAAGTCAGCAGACTCTAACTCTTCAAGAGCCAGGCCTTGAGGTTGAGAGATTTGAGATTCGGATACCAAACCCTCCCCTGTGCACAGGCTAACAGATTGTGATTCCTGGGAAGGCACAGGGGAAGGTGGACTGCTAGGGACAGGAGCAGTGGATACCAGGGCTGTCTGGCCCAATCTGGGGCAATCAGGATCATCTTGCAAGGTTGAGATCTGATCTTGACTAGCACCTTGAACAGGAGAGGGAAGGGGGGAAATGCATAGAGAAACTTCCCTTCCCAATTGAGAAGGAAGGCGTCCAGAGGGACTGAGCCCAACACTGGGGGCCTGCAGCAAAAAAGAGGAAGTTGGTGGTTGTCTGGGGCTGCAAAAAGATCTAGCTGAGGAGTGCCCCACCTGGCAAACACCACCTCCAGGATAAAGGGATCCAGAGACCATTCGTGATGGCCCTGTGAAATCCTGCTGAGAGCATCTGCCAGGACATTGTCTTTGCCTGGGAGGTGAACTGCCATAAGGGAGGTGTTCAGGGAATAAGCCAGAGACCACAACTTCATTGCTTCGGTGCACAAGGCCGTAGACCGAGTGCCCCCTTGCTTGTTGATGTACCACACTGTAGTGGTGTTGTCTGTTCTGACTTGTACCACTTTGTTCTGAACAGATGTGGAAAAAGCTTGAAGTGCTAGAAAAACTGCTCTGAGTTCCAACAGATTGATGTGGAGCAGAGATTCCAGAGGGGACCACAATCCCTGAGTGGTGAGGTTGCCCATGTGAGCTCCCCACCCCAAGAGGGACGCATCTGTAGTAAGGGTCAAGGAGTGAGACTGCGGGATGAAGGGTATCCCTTGTCTCAGATTGCTCTGATCCCGCCACCACTGTAAGGCCTGGATCAGGGTTCGAGGTACTGGGATCAACTTGGATAGAGGATCTCTTCTTTGAGACCAGAAGGCTCTCAAATGGAACTGAATGTCCCTCATCTGAAATCTTGCTCCCTGCACTACTGCTGTGGAAGCAGCCATGTGCCCCTAGGGCTGCAGAAAATGCCTTGCTGGACGAGAGACCTGCAGAGTGAAGGAGGAGGCCAGAGAAACCAGGGTCTTTGCCCTTTCTAAAGGAAGGAAGGCTCTGGCCTGTTGTGTGTTCAGTTCTGCGCCTATGAAGGTGAGAAGCTGAACAGGCTGTAGAACTGACTTTGGAAGACTGAGAAGGAAACCTAGAGATGTGAGCAGCTGCTGGGTGACTTGAAGGTGTAATTTGACTTGTTCTGGGACTGGCTACTATGAGCCAGTCGTCCAGGTAAGGAAAGATGGCAGTCTTTGCCTTCTTAAGTGAGCAACTGCTACTGCCAGGCATTTTGTGAATACCCTTGGGCAGAGGTGAGACCGAAGGGCATTGCTCTGAACTGGTAATGGCCTGAGGGTAGTTCGAATCTGAGGTACTTTCAGTGGGAGCTTCTGATGAGGACATGGAAGTAGGCATCCTTGAGGTCCAGGGAAGCTAGCCAGTCCCCTGGCCTTAGAGAGGGTAAAATAATTCCCAGAGTCACCATTTTGAATTTTGGTTTTAAAAGGTGCTTGTTTAGGTATCTGAGATCCAGGATGGGCCGCCATTCTCCTGTCTTTTTTGGGGTAAGGAAGTACCTGGAATACAATCCTTTGCCCTGGTGTAGGGGAGGAACCCTCTCCACAGCTCTGAGAGCCAAGAGGGTTGAAACTTCTGTTTCTAAGGCGAGAGCCTCTGAAGGATTTGCAGGTGGAAAGGATCTGGCTCTCATCTTTGGAAATTGTTTGAAGCTGAGAACCAGTCCCTGGCTTACCACTTCCAGCACCCACTTGTCTGATGTTAAAGACTTCCAGTCCTGGACGAAGTAAGCCAGCCTGCCCCCTACAGGTAGTGGAGAATCGGCCCTGGCCATCTCATCAGGGTGCCTGCTTGGCAGGAGCTTTAGGCTGAGGGGTGGTAGCAGGCCTGCTCGTACCCCGTCTGCCTCTTCCTCTGAAGAAGCCCCTCTGGGCATAGGCTGAAGAGGAGGCCTGGGCTTGGTAAAAAGGCCTATGAAAAGGCCTGCCCCTGCCCCTGGAAAGCTGCCTTTGAGGAGTGGCCTGCCTTTCCTTGGCCTGTGCACTCCTATAGGTGGTCCTGTACTCATCCATTTTCTTCATATAATTCTCTGTCTGCTCTCCAAACAGAGAGTTATCCACAACAGGAAAATCCATGGCCTTAGCCTGGGTATCCTGTGACAGACTAGTACACCTGAGCCAAGCCATTCTACGAAAGGCCACAGATGTAGCCGTGACTCTGGAAGATACATCATTAGAGTCCACTGCAGCATGGAACTGCACCTTGGATGCCTCAATACCATCAGCAGCCACCTGCTCCAGCTCCCAGGCAAGTTGTTCAGGGACCTGCTTTGCTAGAGCCATAATAGTATCCCATCTGGATTTCTAATATCTTGCAACATAAGCCATATAATTTGCCTGTCTGAATCCCAAAGATGCATGTACTGCTTCTTTGCCATGGCATCAATCCTCCTGGAGTCCTTGTCCGGGGTGTGTGAAGCCAAAGGAATATTTGCCTTATCACAGGCTGCGGCCTGCACAACCCCAACATGGCTGCATTGTTGTGAGAGGAACTCCGTGTCAGAGCCTGACAAAGTGTACCTCCTGTCCATTTTCTTGTCCACAGGAAGTACGGAATGGGGGGCTTTTAAAACTTTTACTGTCTGTTTCCTGAAGGATTTGTGCATAGGAATAGACAGTCTTCTAGACTCTGGGATATCCATCATTTCCACATAGTCAGACTCTTCTTGGTCATCCACAGCTTCTTCCATAGGAAGCTGGAGGGTTTCAGCCACTTTCTTATAGAAAATAAAATGAGAAGGGGAGTCAGAAAGCCTGGGGGGAGAAACTTCCATAGGTCTGTCTGGAGAAATGTCCAGTTCAATGGGCACATCCAGACTGTCAAAATCACATTCACTCTCTTCATAATCTCCCCCCTCCGGTTCATAAAATTCCTCTATATCATACTCCTGAACCGGTGGAACCGACAGCTTGCCTGATGGTGCCGGTTCGGTCGGAACCAGGGAAAGTGACTGGACAATTTTGATCGCTTTGGCTCTTGCAGCAGTTGGAGAAGGGATTTTGGCTCCAGACCTGCTGACTTCCTAGTCCTTTAACTGGAACCGACTCGTCCGAGTCAGCTCTCCTTTGCCCGAGGAAGACTCACCTGGTTAGAGGCACTCCCTCTGGTTCGGTTGGCACCGAACCGGCTGGCTATCCGGTCAACGGACTTCTTAGCTCTCCTTTTCCTGAGCCTACCAACTCTCTTATCCCGGTGGCTGCAGGAAATTCACAAATCTGGCAGTCTGAATTGAGGTGGTCAAACCCCAGACAATAGACACATGTGGTGTGTGGGTCAGCCTTAGCAAAAGCTTCCTCACAGACATCACAGCGTTGAAACCCAGTGGGCCCGGTTTTTCTTTTGGGTTTCTCAGACATAATGCCAGCCTAACCAGAAAACTTGCCCGTTAACGGCCCTTAGCCAAGCAAGACACCCTTATCGGTTCCAAACCGTGTCACGGGTCGTGGAAAAAACCATAATGAAATCCGTTTTTTTTTAGAACCGATAAGAACCGGGAACCGCACTTCTAAAGCAATTTAAAGTAATTTTAAACCAACCTGATCGGTTCAGGACTGAACCGATAATATCGTTTACAATTTCCACACAGAAATAAATGTAAAACTTTGAATTACTTACGATACCACAGACAGAGCTTGAACCGACCAGTTGCGGTTTTATTTTAAAACACATGTGGTTTGAAACTGAAAATTATACACTTTAAAACCAACAAATGAACCGAGCAGTAGAAGAAATCTCCGGAGCGACCGTTCAGTGAGGCGGAGTAAAGAATCTGACAGTTTAGGTTTGAAGCACAACAGACAGAGTTTTCAACCGAGCTTGAGCTCAAGATTCCATGCCTTGCATGGAACTTAACTCTTTCACCTCCGGAGCAGTTCGAAGGTTGGGTCAAACTGCAATTGTCATAATATAGCAAGACTTCATGTTGTTTGAAAAGCATGTTTCCAGCCCCAATGTGTTACAGTAGTTTATTAGGGATCTTGTAACTTGCACTGCGGAATCAACTGTCTACTTAGCAGAATGCAATGTTGAAAAAAGGATCAGACAATTTAGAGAACATATAGGTGAACGTTTGAGAGCAGTCACCAATAGACATTTGGAAAGGAATACTAAGAATGCACTGGCTGCACATGTTTCAGAAAAAGCATTGGCCCATACATTTAAATTTACGACTTTGGAAAAAGTAACACTGGGCCAGAGGGGCGCGGATCTGAATGACTGCTTCCTGCAAAGAGAGACGTACTGGAAGTATATGCTTAAGGCTCTATCTAACTTATCCAGGACTGAATGGAAATTTTCAGCTTAAACCTTTTTAAAAAAATTGATGTGAAGTGGAATACCACAAGTTGTTGATGTTGTTAAAAAATCTTTTTAGATAAACTGTGTATGCCTTCTATATATTATTAATGCTAATGATGGTAAAATATGGGTGATGTCCTTACTCCTATAAACCCTTGCAAAATTAAAGTAATGGTAGTAAATAGCTGGAAGGTTATAGATAATATGATAAGTCTAGAAACGGTCAGGATTAATAGCTATCTCAATGAGAGAAGTTTAACAATTGTGATAGATTTTGATTATTCCTTTTTTGTAATACAAACTATATTAATTTATGGGTCAATTAAGTTATTATTGTAACTTTTTGGACAAAAATCCCCCCCCCCCCACACTGAAACTGACGCCACAGTCCTATATTTATTTATTTATATATACACACACACACACACACACACAAATATATATACACACACATATAGAGGTGGGGCTATATCTTTATAAATACATAATATAGAAAGGTAAGTGTGATTATTTTATAAGTGTATAACACAGGAGGGTATTTAAAAAGGCATGAATAATTATATATATTATTTTTAAGATGCCTTATACCCCACATTTTGTATTGATGTGGATGTATGTGATGGACTCTCTCCACAGTGAACACTCAGGTGTTATCAATTATGTATGTATATCATGTGATAGAAT
This sequence comes from Neoceratodus forsteri, assembly GCA_016271365.2. Lineage (NCBI taxonomy): Eukaryota > Metazoa > Chordata > Ceratodontiformes > Ceratodontidae > Neoceratodus > Neoceratodus forsteri. The sequence goes on along the minus strand of CM057450.1, from coordinate 1,518,591,263 downwards.
TAAGTGTTTTTAAGTGAGTACGATCAGAACCCACATACTCTTGACAAAGAGCCAGTGTGGCTTGAAACGTAGAGGAGGAAACAGTGGGTACTGTGAGTGTATGCACTGTTGCAACTTTTTAATTATTTTTTTCCAAACATGAATAAATAAGTCAATCACGAAGAAGGAGCTTTACTTCATTTTTTTCATCTGAGAAGTGTTTTTGGAGACCAGCTTACCTTGTATCCATATCTAACCTTATGCTGTGGATCCACCTTTTCACCCTGTGTGGTCTTTTGTGTTTCTAGATAGTTTTATGTTATGTTTGTTGTTAAAAGGCAGTGGAAAATTTTCCAACTTTCTAGTAAGCGTATAAAAAGCCCCATCTCAATGCTGAGATAGGATGAATAGATAGATAGGTCAGCTGAATACTGACTGAGGAAGGTGGAAGACCTCCTGGTAGTGTGTGCTTTCACATGGTTTGAGTCATGCTAGGCTGAAGAAAAGCCTTAGAAACTGCTGAATCTAAGCAGTTGTCTGACTTACCATTTTGCTTTCTGTATATTTTACTTGATTAAAAATAAAATGACAAAAGCAATTCTGCATTTTTTATGCACCTGATTTGTGGTCTACCTGAAATTGTGTTATCCTATACCCACACCTGGTGACATATGGTGTGAGTAGTGGGATCTGACTGGAAGTCCGAGGAAACAGGGGGAGTCTAGTCAGTTGGTGCCAGACATGGTACAAAGGATACACAGCAGAGGTGCATGGCACCAGCAGAAATGAGGAGAACAGCAGCACCTGATGGAGCTGGTGACCTGGGTGAGGCACCATGGATGGGACGATACAGACCTGATGGCCAAATGGAGACCCTGATACGGCTTCTTCACTGGATGAGTGGGAGATGGCTGGAGGTTGACTGACGCTGGACAGAGGTGGAGTGCAGATGCCAGGAGCTACTTGAGAGGTGCCACTCGGAGGAAGTTGAGGAAGAATCGGTGGAGCAAACTCCACTGGCTCTGGAGGAGGACCCCCCCGATGAAGCATTTGCGACCAACATTTGCGGAGATCCCGCTGTTGCCCATTTTTCCGGGCTGCTATTTGGTGGAGGACAGCGAACAAGAAAAGGAGACCCTAGGTAAGACTTTGACTGGCAATGTGATACTGGGGGAGAAAACTTCAAGCAAGATGGAAGAAGCCATTTTGGCTGAAGGGACTTTTGCATGTTTTAAACCTCTTCCTATGAAAAATGATTGTTCTCCTGATGTTGACTGGGGAGAGCTGCAGGTGGGGATCCTGAAGTAACCCAGTTAAGGGAGTATGTAAAAATCAAGGATGGGAGACAGGTTAAGGGTAGTGTGGGGGACAGGTTATGGTGATATGAACTTAGGAAGGAAGTTCTATATCATATGAGGCCCAACCCCCCCCCCGACGAAGCAAGTGGATGCCCAGGTAGTAGTGCCTATGGCATATAGGAAAAAGGTGATTAAGGATGTGCACTCCAGTCACTCGGGGCAGCGGAGCCATGGGAAAGTTTTGGCCAGGTTCACCCTGTATTTCTATTGGCCCGCCATCTATAGGCAGGTAGCAGCATACTATAAGACCTGTTGTAAGAGCAGACAGATAGCGAACCCTGATAATGATGTGGGAGGAGTAACCAAGGGGGTGAAAAACAAGAGATGCACCCTTGGAGGAGGGGGAGACTCCCACATAGAACAAAAGAGACTAGTTGGTAGCCAGCACCACTAGTAGTGTACAAGATTTGATACGTAAACCCAGAGGTTACGGACAGGCTGTTAGGTATACAGCATGGTATGTTACTAGCCTAGCTTTAAATGTCTAAGTGGGGACAGAGCAAGGTAGTTCTCCCACCGAAGGCAGTTCTACTGGGTGCTGGATTGTCCAGCTGTTCGAGTGTATCTAGTTAGGGAAAGTCAGTAGATGGCATAAAACTGCCATTAGTGGTTCTTTCTCCTAAATGTATGCGATGATACTGTAGTCTATTAATAGAGTGACTAATTTTAGAATAATTTAAAATGTCTCAGGGTATTTGTATTGTTATGAACAGGACACTTTACAAATTTTTTTCTTAAAAGGGATCCTGAGACGGAGCTTCTGGTGAGGGTGGGTCAAAGCGCTACACCCTTCCAGGGTGTTAGCTGGGATTTGGACAATCGTAGGATGGTTGCCCTCTTATGCAGGGGGATGTGTGACAGGGTGACCCCTGTCATAGTGTACACCCCTGAGATAAATTGAAACCCCATCCCCAAGCAGTTTATATGTTTTGTATAATGTCCAACATGCTGGTTGGCTGGTTATAAATTAAATGCTGAAGTGCTTATAAAGCTTTCTGTGCATATTAACCTAAAAACAAAACTAAGAGTACAGTTACAAAATGGGAGGGCTGTCTTAACACAAGAATAACAAAAACCTGTGTCTGCTTTTTCTAGATGTTAGCAGCCCACTTCTAAGTTATATTTTGCAGCAGACAGCATGAGGTAATCTGACCCTTCAGGAGAGTTTAGGAGAGCACAGAATGTTCTGACCTCGGCTCTGACCTTTCCAATGTTGTAAACAAGTTCTTCTATGCTTCGGGGGTTTGCCAAATAACTGTTCTTTATGAAGCAACAGTGGTCCCTAGTAGCTAGGTTTATGTTATATCTGTTGTTAATCAAAAGGCACTGGAAAATTTTCCAACTTCTCGTGAGCTTAAAAAAAGCCCTATCTCAGTGCTGAGATAGGATGGATAGACAGGTCAATTGAATACTGACTGAGGAAGGTGGAAGACCTCCTGGTAGTGTGTGCTTTCACACTGTTTGATTCATGCTAGGCTGAAGAAAAGCCTTAGAAACTGTTGAATCTAAGCAGTTGTCTGACTTACCATTCTGCTTTCTGCATATTTTACTTGATAAAAAATAAAATGACAAACACACTTGTGCGTTTTTTATGCACCTGATTTGTGGTCTGCCTGAAATTGTTTTATCCTATACTCACACCCAGTGACACGGATTTTAGCTGCCCTGAAGGTGCACTTTTCCCCTTCTGCGCTGACACGCCCGCCCCACTCCCTTTCAGAGCAGGCCTTTTCCTGGCATAGCGATCAGAGAGCTCAGCAGCCTGCTGCGCTGTTTTAGGGTCTTGGTCCTCTAACCAGGTTTTTAGCTCTGCTGGGCAAGCCCAAAAGAATTGTTCCAAAAGTACAACCTCCTCAATTTTCTCTACAGAGTTTGCTTCTACTCCCTCCCACCAACATTCCAAAAACTGACGTTGCTTTGTGGAGAGTTCCTCATAGCTAATGTCAGGGCTTCTCTGGAGCTTACGGAACGTAACCCTGTATGCTTCAGGCATTAATTCATACTTTTTAAGCAAGGCAGCTTTAAATTACTCAAAATTACTTCTGTCCTGATTGTCCACTTGGCCAAGTGCCTCACGCCCTTTCCCAGTAAGCAGCGGGGATAGCTGAAAGCTCCAGGAATTGGGTATTTTAGCCTGGATACAGACCTTTTCAAGCAAATTCATAAATTCACCCGTATCCTCCCCCTCTCTAAATTCAGCTATTAATTTGGAATTTAATCTATACCCCAGTTCTGGAGTTCCAGGTTCACCCCTGCCACTTACCTCCTCTGGCGCTGGTCATTGGAGTCTTAGCTTTGCCAGTTCGAATTCCCTCTGGCGTTCTTCTTCCTCTCTCTCGGAAGCTGCTTTTCTTTTTCCTCAGCCTCTCTCTCTGATGCTGTTTTTCTTTTTTCCTGCATCTCCAGCTCTATCTGGAACTTCCTCTGCTCGAATTCCAGCTCCAGTCTCCTCAACTCTATCTGCAGCCTGATCCCTTCCAGCTCCAGTGTTGTGGTGACTGTCCCTTGGCGCTGTGGCTCTGGGTTCCCTCTGGTCTCACTGTCCTCTTCCCTGGGACTGGACTCTGCAGCGTCCCTTGGCACCCCCACACCCAAGGTCTGGTCCCTTCAGTCACCAGCTGTGACTCGAGGTCCTGGGCAGTCGCTTGCTCATCAGCTACCACAAGAGCCTCTATAAGGTGCTTTTTGGTTCGTCCCTCACACTGAACTCCTCTTTCCTGTCACAAATGCTTCAGGTAGTCTGCAGTGTATTCGCTGTAGATGGACGCCATCTTCTTCCCTAACTACTATTACATTCACTTTCAACCCAAGAAAAAACACAAAACAGGTAGGGAACTGTATACTGTAACCAAATTATATATATATATATATATATATATATATGTATATATATTTTTTTTAAATCTCTGCCTTGGCTGCGTGTTGACTGTTTTCAGTTTATCAATCTGATACACTGGGCTCGAATCAAACTGTTATGCCTGTGCCACCAATATCTCTTGAATCACAACACCATGCAACCAAATCTCTTGGATTCCACCACTGCGCACCAGATCTGTCATGATCCCACTCCTGAGGGTCAGGCCCACTGAGCTGACAGTGCCCACCCTTAAGAGCAATCCGTGACGGGGGGGATGGGAACAACAATACCCTCCTCATCCTTTAGAACGCTCACCGAGGTCACGACTGGACCTCTGCCACGAGGAACCAAGGCATCCCTCTAACTCTGGATAAGGGCACAATACCAGTCTCGAGTATTGTGGCCAAATATGAATCCTTTTCTTGGCTATTACACAAAGGAGACGACCCAGGCACACTCTCTTCGGGATAGCAGTGTAAGCCTGATTTGGCTTTCTCCCTACAGGCTCTGCAACAGCCTGGTTCAAAATCTTTGTAGACTCTGGTATTCTCCCTGTCCTTCCAGAAGTTTCTTACAGACCCTTTTCTCAATTTGGTTGCTTATGGTGGCCCTTCAAAGCAATTAACAGGTGTCATAGATTTTTAATACTGCCCCACAACTGACATACAAATATAGAAAGTCTCACTCAGGCAGATATTCTTTAAGAAAACAAAACTTTTTACTAAAATACTTAAATAAATGCAGTTACAACTAAAACAGAACATATACTAATTTGGGTTACAGTACATGGAACAAAATGGAAAAATATATGCATGTAAACGCACTAAAACTGTTAGCTAAGGCTCTACCTTAGTTATGAAGATTTCCAAGTCCAGAAAATCGCTATTTGCAATATATTTCAGTCTTTCTGTAGCAGCCTTTGGTTCTTAGGCAGTCTCTGTGCTGGCAGCTGTTCGCTTGTGGTCAGGAGAAAAAGTCCAAACAGAATGGCAAAATGGCCCTGAGTGTCTGTGCTGGGGAGACTGTATAGACCCCCCCCCCCAGTCTGTGAATAAAGACTGGCCCTTCCAGGTCAGTGAATAGAGGCTGGCCTTTCTCTTTTTAGGCTACTGGGTGTCACTCTTGCAATTCCCCAAAGTTTTATTTTCCTGATAACCTTTGCTGGGTCAGATTCCTATAGTTAACCCAGGTTTTACAATCTCACACATACCTGTTAGAAGGATGTTTCCTAGCACTTAAAAAAATGTCAGTATACTGCGGGAACCTTTTCTGTCACCTCTTGTCTAATACCATTTCCCTTTTGATATTAAGGGTTTACAACAGTGGAAATGGCTTCTCTCGTCCAGGGATTTTGAACTGGCTTAATTTAATTAGTTATAAGGAAGAGCCTGTAAGTTGTATGATTATACAAGCTGATTTTATTACTTCTGTTTCCCTTGGCCAGTTAACATTAGAGGAATACTCTTTGATCATGTATCCAAAATCTTTTTGACAAGAACTGGTCAGATTCCTGCAAGCAAGGCTGGCCTTGTAGGTCAGAGGAAGGTAAAACCCTTTTTAAAAAAATCCAGTCTTTTCTCTATGTGCTTTTTCTGACACTGGCATGTACATAGAATTACATAAAAAAACACATATACAACATAATTATATCTATAAATAAGGGCTAGCAGTGGGGTAACTCACCACAGATATTATTAAACCAACATCTGAATAACACCACTCATCCCCCTCCCCAGCTGGAATTACCACCTGTTATTAACATTTCTGATCATACCTCAACACCAGCCGAGGAAAGTGTCTTGAGTAAGGGTTTATCTTTTGCCCCCATAGTGGACATAAACTTTTTCTCCACTATGGTGGACCTGCATGAGATTTGCACACAATCTTACATTTAAATGTTTATATTCTAATCCAGATGTTGTAGGAAGGTTAGGTGTCCTGGCCAAATTTCCCTCATTCACTAAAAATACCACCAACAGCTTAATCTGGTTTAAATTCAGTTGCTTACCATCTGATCCCAATTGCCCCATGAAAAGGGACTTAGGCCCAGTGAGCTTACCGGGTCAACAAAAATTCATGCTACTAACCACAAGAGCTTTACTGATACACAGCTTTGCCTTAGACCTAAATCTACTTATTGTCCTATCTACAATGCTACTGTGTCAATGTTTGTTAAAAATGTTAATCTGGGCCAGCCTGTCGGCACACGGTAGTGCTACAGCTCACGACGCTGATGACCCAGCTTCAGAAGTGAGCCTAGGCGTTGGAGGGCCAGCGGGGAGGGGAATCCACTGACTGCTCTCCTCATCCGAGGGGGGGCTACTGGCACTCACCTGACCCCTGGTGGAGGCTAGGGGTCTGATGGCCAGAGCACAAAGTTGCTGGAGGCAAGGTAGATGTCGGCATACACACCCTTTGACGTGTCAGCATGTCCCAGTTCCCGGGGAGAAAAATCCAGAAAAACTTGGAGCAAGCAGGATGTCGTTCACCTCCTGCCGCAGGTCCCACACCACTGAACCATGCCACCACCAGAACTATATCCCATCATCTGGTGGGAGGAAAAGAGGGTCCCCTCCTGTTGGCCCTGCCCTGGAGTGCAATCCAGGGTGCACCTCCAGATCAGGTAAGTCCCGGGGACTGGATGATGGACTCAGGGTAGGGCTGATGGGAGCCAGTGTGTGGGATAAAAAAATATAGCTAATTTAAAAAAAAAATAATAATTTTGAATTTGATCTGGATACCATCAGAAATGCCCCTTCCCACCGGATATATATCAAAACTGTACCAGGTTGGAAAGGGAAGTATTACGAAACTTGGCTAGGAACACTGAAATTACTATTAAGCCTGATGACAAGGGTGGTGCAGTCGTGGTTATTTACATGGATGATTATGCTGATTATGTTGCTGAAATGGACCACCAGCTCTCTGACAGCAGGTTTTATGAAAAGTTATCTGGTAATCCGGTGTCAATTTTCAAAGCCCAGATTGATGAATGTTTTGAGCAATGGATTTTTGAAAGGGTATTTATCTGGCATAACCTACAGGGCACTTGCAGTCCTGCATCCTAGGATTCCTACTATTCACATTATTCCAAAAATTCATAAAGATTCAAGATATCCACCAGGTAGACCAATTGTTTCAAGAAAGGGATGGGTTACTGAATCCCTTTCAAATTTCCTAGACTAACCAATTACAGTCTTTCATTAAAAGTCTGTCTTCATATGTTAGGGTCTCTACAGACATTGTTTTTTGCAACCCTGGATGTAGAGTTATTTTATACAGTGCCATCCCTTACAGATGGATTGGAGGCTTTGAGATATTATCCTGATCAAAGGGATAAATATTCCTGCGTGTCTTTACCTACATGGTACTTAATGGAATTAATTAAATTGGTGCTGGAGAAGAACAGGTTTATTTTTCAGAACACATGTTCTAGACAAATTAAGGGTAACAGTTATGGGGGCCACCATGGCCCATAGCTATGCCAACCTCGTTTGGCTAGTGGGAATCCAAGGTATTTGTACAACACTGCCATAAATCCTTTTTTTTTTTCTCTTATCTGGATTTGTTTTGACATTTTACTGATGATGTGCTGGTCATTTGGAAAGGCACACTGGAACAGTTTGAGAGTTTTGTCACAAGGTTGGAAAGCACTAGTAGTTTGAGATTTAAGTCCTGCATCAGTGCTTGTGAGATTACTTATTTGGACCTGAGGATTTATAGGCATTAAAATGAGGATGTTTGCACAACCTTATTCCAAAAACCTACTGACCGTAATAACTTGCTGCTGTCTGATAGTTGCCAACCCCTCACACATGATCCGTAACATTCCTAAGGGGCAACTGATTCACACACTACGTAACTGTACTGAGAGGGAAGAATATGAAACAAAGAAGGTTGAGCAGATTTATAGGTATAAATAACATGGGTATAGCAACCGGTCCCTCTTGAGGGCAGCTGAAGAAGTAGATAATATAGACAGGGTCAGCACTTTGGTCCCCAAAGCAACTGAAAATAGGGATACCTCCAGTGTCTGTCCCTTTGTTACCACTTTCTCTTCACAATCAAGCAAAGCAAAAGAAATTATAAAACATAACTGGCACACTTTGGAGTGTTGAACCAAATTTAAGAAAATGAATAGGTAAAGGGCCACAAATAGTATTTCATAGACCTAAAATTTATTCGGGACATTGTGGTCCCCAGTTTGCTTCCTGCACCAGACAACAGGAGCAGTACTTGGTACCACCCCCTCCAGTTGGAACCTACATCACCTCCTCCAGCTGGGACCTGTAAGTGTGGTGGATTCCTTTACTGTACTTATGTTAAACAAATAAAATATTTTGTGCACCCAGTTAAAGGCGCCAGGATCCCCATTAAGGACTTTATTAACTGCAACACATGTGGAGTGGTTTATCTCCTTAAGCACAGTTGTGGAGCATTTTATTTAGGGCATTCTGTGCATTACGATGTGGAGACGATAGTTATGCTATTGTTAAACCCGTTAAAAAAGTCACCCTAATAAAACACACAAGATTAATTTTGTTGGGATTGAAAAGTTGTATTGGGCAGGGGAAGGGGCTTAGAGAATTTGTTTTGACAGAGAAAGTTACTGGAGTTATGAATTGGGGACATGGTGGGAGAGGAGGGCATTAATGATCATACTGATTTCTGTTTTTTTGTAGTGAATGAACTATGTATCTTACGGCCTTGCTTAAATAGCTATAGGGCTGTAACACTGATTGTGTTTTTTTCTCCTCACTGTATGTAGGGACTCTTGTTTTACTGCTGTAATATCTGGATGAATGTGTTTTCTCAAAGCCTTGTTTAGTACACTTTTGGACTGTAATAGAAATTGTGCTGGGGGTTTTCTCCCTTTTATTACATATTTGCACTCTATGTTGTTAGCTTGCACCACTTATGATCATGTATTTCCTTGTGTAGTTATTTTTGTTGAGCACTTTATTGAAGGTGCTCTGATGCAATACATACTGTATAACTTAGATTGTGGGCTTTTAGTGACACTATACTTTCTTTGTTGTCTTTACTTATAATTGTTTTTGGGCTGTTGAAAATTTAAAACATAGTGGTGGTGTAATTCTGTGCTGTCTTTAATTGCTGCAAATTTTATCTTGGCTTGTCTGACTGCCCTGTAGTTGGGTGAAGGGTGTTAATTGTCTGGCCTCTGACCTCAGCTACGTGATAACTGGAGGTGGGGCTTAGTCAGAGTTGAAGTAGCAAGTAGAGTTTATTTTCTCAGATGAAGCCAGAAGGGGAAGGAAGGAAACATATTCAATTCAGTGCTTTAGAGTAACTGGTAATTGCTATTTTTCTTTTAAACTTAGATTGTGGGCTTTTAGTGACACTATACTTTCTTTGTTGTCTTTACTTATAATTGTTTTTGGGCTGTTGAAAATTTAAAACATAGTGGTGGTGTAATTCTGTGCTGTCTTTAATTGCTGCAAATTTTCGCCCCCTCCCCAACTCTTAATTATATGCCCTGTTAAATCTGATTGACAGGAGCTAAACACAGGGTATAGTAAGGGGTGTGAAGTAGGAGGGGCATAAGGGGAAGAAGCCCACCCTCAGCATGACAAGTGTTTTGATTCATTTATTTATTTATTGGTTTTTCTTTAAAAAAAAAAAAAATTTATCTGAGGATCAGCGGCAGGATTTTTAGGACAGTAAATTACTAAAAAGGGAACTAGGAGAGCTTCAGTAGCAGACAAGTAGTGGAACTGCAGTATAATGTGGGGAGTGGTGCAATGCAATGGCTGTGGGGCAGCTATATTCAGGCAGACCTTCTGGACACTGAGGTGCTGCCCTATCTGCATGCATCTCTCTGGACTGCGGGAGGAGGTAGCCAGACTGAGAGCAGAAGTAAACTGGTTCAGGAGTACTATCACCCCTATCCAGGGACCACTCAGTCCAATGCAACTGCCTCAAAGGATGCCGAGAACGAGGAGCACTTGGATGACAGTGGGCTCAGGGAGGGTTAGAGCGGTCAGGCAGAGGCACATCCCAGATCCTATTCCACTCAAGAACTCATATGCCACACTGGCGAATGAGGACAACCAAATAGAGGTACCCAGAGAAGTGGAAGGAAAGGATGTGGAGGTCAGCCAGGGAGGTGACCTCAGCGGGAAACCAGTGGACCCCAGAGGAGGAGGAAGCGAATCCTGGTGGGGGACTCCATCCTAAGAGGGATCCAGCTAGGAACACAGGAGGGGGAGGACAGGGAGGTGAGGTGCCTACCAGGTGCCATGGCATGGAGGGATGGAAAGAAGATCCTGGGGATCACTGGGAAGGCAAGATGGGAGGGTGAGCTGGATGTCATTATCCACCTAGGTACTAATGACCTGGCAAATGGGGAGCCAAAGGAAGTTCAGGAAGAGTTTAGGAAACTGGGGAGGGGTCTCAAGCAAGTAGCTACTTCTGTCACTTTCTCAGAAGTACTACCTGTGAGAGGCAAGGAGAGCATAGAGTGCATGCACCAGAACTTTAACTCATGGTTGAAGAACTGGTGCTGTGAGGAAGGGCTTGGATTCATTGGTGACTGGGGACCCACCTGGAGGATGGAGGTTTGTCCAGCCTGACGGCCTGCATCCATCCTGGGGGAATCCAAGCACTAATGATAAGTTTAAATGCTACATTGACAGCATTTAAACTAGCAAAGGGGTGGCAGGCCAGCAAGGGAGGTACCTCACTTGCTCACCCCCACAGCTAGCAGTGGAACCAGTGAACCAGAGGAGCTGCTATCTCTGCAAAGCAGTGTGCAAAGATGGAGATTAGTGCCCAAGAGGTGGATAAGCAGAAAAGGGCAAAATTCAGCAGAAGGGCAGACAGCAATGAGAACCAGGGATAAATGACAACCAAGGAAGGGCTGGAGTAGAACAGTGAAACAGTCTAGGAGGTCAAATCATGGAAAGCCATGTGTGCAAATGCCAGGAGCCTTAGCAACAAGATGGAAGATCTGGAGGCTGTCATGGTGCAGTCAGACCTGGACATTGTGGCCATCACTGAAACCTGGTGTAATGATAACCACTAACTGGGAGATGGCCATACCTGGCTACAACATATTAAGAAGAGACAGAGCAGGCAGGAAGGGAGGAAGAGTGGCACTGTATGAAAAAGCGACATAAGGGCCACAGAAGATCCAGGAGGAACAAAATGGGGAGAGATACTGTGGGTTAAGCTGGAAAGGAAAATGGGGACAGCCATCCGCACAGGTGTGGTCTATAGACCACCAGCCCAGGAGGAAGAAACAGATAGGGAGTTGATGCTAGCCATCCAAAGGATGGCAGACAAGGTGAGGTAGTACTGGTTGGAGACTTCAATATTCCAGACGTGGACTGGAGCATCTCAGCAGCAGCATCAACTAGGAGCAGATTTATCCTGACTCCTTCAGGGTGCCTTCCTCAGCAACTGGTCATGGAACCAACTCGGCAGAAGGCAATACTGGACCTTGTGCTCACAAACAGGGACAGTGTGATGGGGTAACAGTGGGGAGCACCTGGGAAACAGTGACCACCAGTCATCGTGGTTTGAAATCACAGAAAGAGCAGAACCAAACCACACAAAAACACGTATCCTGGATTTTAGGGGGCAGACTTTGGGAAAATGGGGAGATACTTGAGGGGAATGGGACAGGAATCAGGGGTTGAGGAACAGTGGGCAGTATTTAAAATGGGGATTACAAGAACAACAGAATTATGCATTAAGCAGGTTAGCAAGAGGAAAAGCAAGAGGAGACCATTATGGTTTCCCAAAGAGGTAGCAAGGAAAGTGAAAGCCAAAAAGATTGCATTCAGGCAATACAAAAAGACACAGGCAGAAGGGGATAGGGAGAAGTACCAGGAGAAGCAAAGGGAGCAGGGAGGTCAGTAAGGAAGCCAAAGCTCAGACAGAAGAGCACATTGCAAAATCAGTGGGTAGAGGGACAAAACCTTTTACAGGTACATAAGTTAAAAAGAAAGACAAAGGAGGATAGTGAGACTGAAGGGGAGGATGAGGGGCGTGGAGGATGACAACAGTAAAGCTGACATATTGAACAGGTATTTCTGCTCAGCCTTTACTGAGGAAGAGGAGGTAATGGGTCTGAAGGAGTACAAGGGTGAGAATGGTGCAGAAATGGACACAAGTCCCTTTACACGAGAAAGGGTCCTGAAGGAACTGGAAGTAATAAGAGTTGATAAAACAATGGGGCCAGATGGGTGCACCCCAGGGTCCTTAAAGAACTAAGAGAGGTGGTGGCTGAACCTCTGGCTATCCTGTTTAGCCGATCACTGGAAACAGGGAGGTACCCAAAGACTGGAGGACAGATATAGTCCCCTTATAAAAGTAGGAACAAAGAGGAAGCAGGGAACTACAGACCAGTCAGCCTCACCTCGGTAGTGGGAAGATCATGGAAGCACTACTGAAGGAGAGATTGGTGGAACATCTGGTTGTCAATGGACTACAGGACCCAAGGCAGCATGGTTTCACCAGGGGGAGGTCATGTCAGACCAACCTCGTTGAATTTTTTGACTGGGTACTAGGGAGGTGGATCAGGGGAGGACGGTGGACATGGCCTATCTGGACTTCAGCAAGGCCTTTGACACTGTGCCACATAGAAGACTATTACACAAACTGGGGAATATGGGTGTGGGCAGGACAGTAGTGTGGTGGGTAGGTAACTGGCTGGGTGGCAGGACACAGAGGGTGGTGGTAAATCGCTGTCACTCCACAGAGGGAAGAGTGACCAGTGGGGTACCACAGGGATCAGTGCTGGGACCGGTCCTATTCAACATCTTCATCAGTGACATTGCGCAGGACCTAGAAGGCAGAATTTCACTGTTCGCTGATGACACAAAGCTCTGTAACAGAGTAGACACACCAGAGGGTGTAGACAGAATGAGAAGCACCTGCAGAAACTTGAAGAATGGTCAGGGTTTGGCAGTTGAAATTCAATGCAAAGAAGTGCAAGATAATGCATATGGGGCACAAAAACCCTGGCACAATATATCAGTTGGGGTGAGGATATAGCATGCACCAAGCAGGAAAGGGATCTTGGGGTTATCATCTCTGATGACCTCGAGGTAGGGAAACAGTGTGACAAGGCAGCAGGTAAAGCAAATAGGATGCTGGGATGTATAGGCAGGGGCATCACCAGCAGGAAAAGGGAGGTCATAATTCCGCTATACAAGACACTAGGTGAGGCCCCACCTGGAGTACAGTGTACAGTTCTGGAGACCATACCTACGTAAGGACATAGACAGGGTAGAGAAGGTTCAGAGGAGGGCAACAAAGATGGTGCATGGATTGCATCACAAGTCCTATGAAGACAGGTTGAAGGAACTGAACATGTACTCCCTGGAGGAGAGGAGGGAGAGAGGGGATATGATAGAGACATACAAGTATCTTACAGGGAGGAACAGGGTGCAGGAAAACACTATTTTTAAGCAAGAAAGATGTTCCAGGGCTAGAGGGCATGGGATGAAGTTGGAGGGAGGACGATTCAGAGGAAACATGAGAAAGAATTTCTTCACAGAACGGGTGGTGGACAAGTGGAACACCTTGCCAGAGGAAGTGGTGGGGGCTGAAACAATCACGGGATTTAAGAATGCATGGGATAGACATAAAGGAATTCTGGTAGGTCATGGGCAAGGGGCAACAGACTTCTAGGAAAACAAACTGAACTTAGAAGCTCAAATGGGCAGACTGGGTGGGCCATAGGCCCTTATCTGCCGACACTGTCTATGTATCTATGTATATTGTGAATATGTTAGTCTTTTCATATAACTACATCCATTCAATACGTGTTACCTGGTCTGGGAATGGTGCTATTATCTCAGGCATCTTAGAACACCGATCAAGTTTCTATGCCCATTTAATTCATTCTTTCTGCTCCTTCCCCAGGCCTTCAAAAGAGAATCCCCTTTGTCTAGAATCTTTGTAAGGGGATATCGAGTTTGTTTCAGGACAGGCTTGAGCTCCAGCCCCATGGACTCGGAGATGAGCCGAAGAATGCCCATAAACAAGGTGGCTCCCTCGATCATGGGGAGACACCCCCCCCCGGAGGACTCTACGTTGAGGAAACGTGAGTGCAGTGAGGAGTCTTCAGACTCTGAGGAGTACGCGTAAAGTAGACGTCCACCCTAGCCATCCTCGACCCGCCTTGGGCAGTCGGGAGTGAGGGTGACCCGACAGCCAATGGGGCAGCCCTCTGGCTGGCCAAGACTCCTCGGTCAGAGCCCCGGATTTTGGATGTTCAGGTGGTGGCTCTACCACGATTGACAGAGTAGCCTGCTTCGGCCGAGCCTGCGGTGGCACCTCAGAGGGGGGTGACGGAGCCAGGAGCAGACGTCAGTCATTTGGGAGACAGTCACTTGATAGCTGTGGTAGAAACCGGGCTCGGTTTCAGAATGGACAAGACCAGCTGCTGTCACATTAAGTCTTTGTAGCACTGGCGCAATTTGCGCCGGAGCCCCTCCTCGGCCGAGGAGGATGAAGAGGAGTAGTGGCATAGCCGCCTGCCATGATGCTGGGAACGAGATCGCAGGTGACGTCGGCATCTGCCCGACTCAGAGGAAGAAGACTGAGACCTCGATCTCAACCGTCGACAGGAAACATCGGAAGGAGCCAGGGAGCCCTGCAGCTCTTCCAGGTCAGGGTCTAGGGCTGGCGGGTTCGACCCAGTGGGCTGGGCTGAGCTGACCCGTCAGAGGACACTGGAAGCACCGGAGTCCGAAAAAAACAGTTATCGGGATCTTCGTACGACAACCTGTCGATTGGTTCGAGAACAATTTTGGCTGCATCAACTGGCATCTCAGCCAACTGGTCTGACAGGGGCTCCGTGAAACCAGCGGCTGCGGTTTCGGCCGAAGTCAAAATCGGAGTCTCCTGAAAACGGGACCACTCCTGATCCCAAGAGCATCGACGCGGAGTCTTCTTTTTTTTTTTCGACTCCTTCTTATCAGAGTGCGAAACGTGTGACCCAGAAGGACCCTCTCCCTTGGTGGAGAGGGACTGGCATTGCTCTTTGAAGGAAGCCAAATTACGTGGAGCCCAACTGGAGTGGAACAAAGGCCGAAGCCGAAGAGGAACTAGCCGCAGCCTGGGCCACCTCTTCCTTCTCCTCGAAGGCCTTAAGCTGTTCAAGCTGCTCAGCAGACTCCGCAGCCATGGAGACCATAAAACAGGCATCCTTGGACTTGACTG
The DNA here is from genome assembly GCA_016271365.2 of Neoceratodus forsteri. Lineage (NCBI taxonomy): Eukaryota > Metazoa > Chordata > Ceratodontiformes > Ceratodontidae > Neoceratodus > Neoceratodus forsteri. Next base: position 1,518,575,873 of record CM057450.1, on the reverse strand, counting down.
GCGGGTAATGCTTCTCCGGTCGCCCCATCTGGAGTTGGGCAGCGCGGTTCTCCAAACAGACAGTTGAAAGGACCGACAGATATCGCAGGCCTACGGATCGTGGTCATGTCCTAAGCAATACACGCACCAGGGTTCGACAAATCCAGTAGCCCGACGTCCTGGGCTACCAGATCATAGGCTGGGACAAGTAGTTTGTGCAGAGGGCGCGTGTCCGCGGACAAGTACTGTTTTTAAAAAATAAAACATTTTTTTTCTGCAGTGCCAGTTTTCTCCACTGGGGAGCTCACCTTCGATGTGGAAGTTTGCCCATCTCACGGGTCGTGTGAGCTGTGGCAGGGGAGCACGAGCACTGAGTAACGGGAGCAAGCGCGAGCAGCGGCAGAGGAGGAGACAGTCATCGGAGTAGCAGGCATGGAAGGAATCCAGTGACAGATCGGGGGAGAATGGTAAGAGACATCCATTGGCCGCGGCAGTGACTTGGCAGGATAACTGGAGGAGCGCTCGCTCACTTTCTGTGCTCTGTAAGGAGAAACAACGTGTGCTTCCTCAACCCGGTGAATTGCATTTTATTTTAGTCCGGGACTGCAGAAACCACTACCTGCCACACTTAGTTGTTGTTACCAACTTGACATATTACAAAAAGAAACTAATTTTGGAGCTGAAAAAAAGAGTAGAGAGATTGGGGAGAACAGTTAGGACTAAGGAGGGTGAGACTTAGTGAGCAGAGGTGTGGAAAGGGGAAAGGGCAGAAGCAGGAGCCACTATCATGAGTCAGTATAGACTGCTGATGACTGCCAGTGTGCCTGAGCTCAGCTGAAATCTACCCCAAAAGACAAACAACAACAAAAAATTCAAAAGGGTTGGATGATCGAGTAAATAAAATAGACTAACCGAGCAGCATTGCAGCAGAAAAGTAAAAGTAAAGGGGGAAGAGAAGAGCAGAGTGGTGAATTTACTGAATTGCCACCTGAACAGAATTGTGAGAGGACTAGTGTAGGAGGACAAACCATAAAGCAGACAAAAGAGAGGCTGGCTGGCTGGGGTACTGGGGAGTACAAATAATTATTTAAGAAAAGAGAAGAAGAGCGAAGACTTGTTACAAGGGAAGACAGAGTGAACAAAAAGGCAGTTGGGGGTCAGTTAAGAGAGACTCAAAACAGAAGGGCTTTAAATTGTGACTGATTGATGCCCTAAGAAAAATTAATAAAGGAGGGCCAAAAACAAATAAACTTGCACTGCATTTCCACTGCCCTAGACAGTCCTGAGTGGGTGAGTGCCTCTGCCTGCCTTCTCTTATTTGCACAATCACAACTTTCAAGATACTGCAGAGAGCTGTTGAAAAGGCTAAGCATATAAGCAGTCATCATTACTAGTGTCACTATCTGTCTAACTCAGCCCTGACCCTCCCATCTAGTTCACACCACTCTGGCACCCATTGAAATACACACACTACACAGTTACTGGTAAAAAACTCTTTTATTAGCATCTAAACAAAAAGTGTGCACCAATATGCAGAAGGGGAGTAGTAAATAACAAAAGACTTTTTTTCTCTCTCTGGTAACTTGCTGCTGCTAGTGCCACTGCTGCTGCTTCCGCTGCTCCTGCCACTTGTACTATTGTCAGGGCTCCATCTTCTTCTTCCTGTCCCAGTCCTTGATGACAGTTGAGTTCAATGGCTTGTCCTTCTAACTAATTCTAACTATTCTCTTCCTAATACAGACTTCAGCCTGTCTTTAGTCTGTATTAACAGAAAAATATAGAAAAGATATTGTTTTTCCTGATTTCTGAAGTTCTTCTACCTCTACATCCCATCATATGAAGTAACAGTACAATACAAACTCAGCCACACCATGTAATTTCTTTTTATGTAACGTGTTTTAAAATTTACATTGAAATTTACTGGACTACCACTCAGAACTTGGGGACTACCATTTTTGACAAGGCTAGTTGTCCTGGACTAGCATGCCATTTTGAAATTTGTCGATCCCTGACACGCACATGGCGTGAAGGTTGGTGCGTGACATCTTCTGCCTGCAGGGGCACCGGTGAAACCCAGGAACGGTCTTTTCTTCCATCGCGAGACCGAGAGAAGGAATCGAAGACGAAATTCTGAAGAGTTTTAAGTTAAGTTTTGGAAGCAAATCCTAAGATTCGAGAGCCAGGGCCTACCACACGCGGGAGTGCTAAGGAGGGAACCTGTGTCTTCCAGCGGAAAGGAAGATCTGGCATCATGGGGCAGAGCCAAGGGTTTTACTACCCGGGTGGGTGGGAAGAGGCAGCCTGAAGATGTTCCGGCACCTCTTAAAGGGGAAGGCGATCTGCTAGAAAGTGTGGATAGAACAACATATCCACATCCCTGGAAAATTAGCATCTCATCAGGGTAATCCTGAGTAAATGCAAAAAAAAAAAAAAAGGGCCTAAACCAGGATGTCTCCAACAATGGGGTATTGTGCAATAAGATCCAACTAAAAACAGTATACCACATCCCAACTGGGCTGTGCTTTCCTGGGTTAATACAATGTAAACTGTCAAAAGGCTGGACCTCATTGAAAACGAGATATTACATCTCAACAGGTCTCTTATTAGGAGAATACATCTTAAAAATCTGTAAAAGCAGCCCTCATGGAAAACAGAGAGATTATTAGCTGGCCTAGGCTATCCTGAATAAATACACTGTAAAACTCTGTAAACGCAGGAACCCACTAAAAATGAGATACATCATCTCAGCTGGGCTGGACTTGACTATTCTGGGACAACACACTGCAAAAATGTGAAAATCTGTAAAAGCAGAACCCCACAGAAAACAAGACACTACATCTTATCAGGGGTGTGCAAATCCCATTGCCCCCTGTCCAGGGCAAGTACATTTCCTTGAAGGGCAAGTACAAAAAGAGATTTAATTTAATTATAACGAATAGGGGCAAGTGAAAATTCAGCTACAGTCACAGCAGGACAAGCCCTAAAAGTTTTGATCTGAACACCTCTACATCTCATCTGGGGTACCCTGGGGAAAGTGCATTGTAAAAATGTGTAAAAGCAAGGCCCCACTAAAAACAAGACACTGCATCTCAGCTGGGCTGGTCTATGCTGTGGAAAAAATTGTGCAAAAACGTAAAAAAAAGCTGAACTTCACTGAAAACAAAATACTATAGATTAGCTGCTCTATCTGAGGAAAATACAGTACAAAACTATGCAAAAGCAGGATGTTATAGAAAATATGACAGAGCACTGCATGTCAGCGGGGCTTCCCTAGGTAAACAAATTGTAAAAATGTGTGAAAGCAGGATCCCACAAACAACAGTATACTGCATCTCAGCTGGGCTGGTCTAAACTTGGTAATCATCTAGTAATATCCCTGGCTCTAGAGGTAAGACCCCACCCTTTCCTCCCTGATCCACCCACAATATCATCCCTGGTGTCTAGTAGCACCTAACCCCCTCCCTGTCCTGGTGCCAATATTCCTGGTGTCCAGTAGTGCCCAACCGCAGTCCCAGAATGGCACCAGTACATACCCTCTGCTCACCTCCATGGTCAGCTGCCATCTGATGCACTAGAGTCCTGTACCACTATACAAGCTAATACAATGATACAGCTCTTGCAGGAAGTCTAATCAAACTTGGGGAGATCAGTAATTTTGAAGGGACATCTCACAAGTACTACATCACTAAATTTATTTATACACCAATACATGACTCGCATGGATCAGATGGTGGCTGGCTACGGAGATGAACAGGGTATTTCCCAACTGCCATGCGTAGGATTTGTGTGTGTGTGTGTGTGTGTATGTGCTCGCGCCCCAAAACAGCTGCTTCTGTATTTGTTTGCTGTGTAAATTTTTTGTTCTAGTATTGTGATGCAAGTGTGGGATTATAACATCAGAATATTACAAGATGTAAATTACAACCCAAGCCACAGAACAGTTATGCAAGAACATACCGTAATAGCAGATCTTTGAGGGAATCTCATCATGTCACAGCTATGGAACTATACCTGCAACAGCACCAGAACCACATGGAAACTTTCCTGTAGCAGTCTAGTAGGGGCCGCCCAAGCCGATGTCATATGCCAACGTCCCTGTATATAAGCGTGGGCAGCCTCGCTCCCTACTCTGTTCCCCACCAAAGACCATACTTGTCAGGCCACCTTCTAGGAAACCAAGGAGAGAGATAAGGTGAACTGGGAGGAGGACAACAACAGTCATAGGAACTTTGTGACAGGAGGCCCTGGAGGACTGCAAGACTGAAATTGGCCTTATGCCTGGACACAATATCCAAACTGTAATGCTTAATGAAAGTATGGATAGAACTCCAAGTGGCGGCTCCGCAAATGTCTGCAGCTGACATTTCTGAAGGAGGCAGTGGAGACAGCCATACCACTGGCAGAATGACCTTTGACCTGGCCCAGCAAAGGCTTTTTGTACTTTGCGGTAGCAATAAACAATGCAGTTAGCAAACCACTTAGATAAACACTGTTTGGAAACAGGAGCCCCTTCCTTCCTGGGGGCAAAAAAAACAAACAACTGGTCAGATTTTCTGAAAGGACAGGTGCAGTCCAGACAGAAATGAACCACCCGATGATCATCCAGAGTATGCAGTAAAGCCTCCCTTCATTTGAATACTCAGGAAAATAAACAGGCAGGTGGATGGATTGATTCAAAGTAAACTCAGATATGACCTGTAAATACAGGTTACTCACCAGTAACAGGAGATCTAGGAGTGCTATATGTTGTTCAGCCACACTTTGTGGCAGGTTCCTTGCAACTTTAAATGTTGCTGGAAGGTCTTCAAGCTGGCTCCTTCCACCCACCTGGGTGGTAAAACCCTCGGCTCCGCCCCATGATGCCAGATGTAGCCCGCTGGAAGCCAGGCTGCGCGTCGAAGCCGGGGAGGTCGGGTGGGTCGTGTAGATGAACAACATATACCACTCCTAGAACTCCTGTTACAGGTGAGTAACCTGTATTTCTAGGGACGTGGATATGTTGTTCAATCCACATTTTGTGGCAGACTCCTAGCAGTTCTCCTGGAGGATGGAGTAAGGGCGCGCACCCCCTACTTAGGGAATAAGGACTGGAGAACCGAGGTCCCAAAACCAGCATCCCGGCATGACTCTAGGTCAATGTGGTAATGGGTAATGAAGGTGTGTGCTGACTTCCAGGTAGCAGCCCTGCAGATTTCCTGGATAGAGATGTCCCTAGAAGCAGCGGTATGGCGGGTAGAATGAGCACTTATCCCTTTGGGAGGCTCCATGCCCGCCAACCTATACCAGAGATCTATGCAGGAGGTGACCCACCTGCTTAGCGTCCGCTTGGCTGCAGGTCTGCCAAGTGCGGCTTCAACGTAGGTAACAAACAGCTGGTGAACCTCTCTCCGAACTTTAGCCATTCGCTCCTTATAATAAGACAGCGCTTCTTTGAGGGGCCAAGGTATGGAGCCTATATTCGGCCTCCGAGGTGTGATCGGGGTAGAGCACCGGCAGAGTCAACACCTGGTTAAGGTGAACCTCTGACACCACCTTTGGAAGGAATTTCGGGTGGGGGCGAAGGACAACCTTGTCCCTGTGGAAGACCAGATAAGGAGACTCAATGGAAAGCACCTGGAGCTCTCCCATCCTTCTGGCTGACGTGATAGCCACCAAGAAGGCGGTCTTCCACGACAGGTGAGAGATGTCACACCTGTGCATCGGTTCGAATGGCTTGCCCATGAGCTTAGCCAATACCAGCAGTAGATCCCACGGAGGTGGAGGTTCTCACACCAGAGAGGATATGTGATCAAGGCCTTTGAAAAAGCGACCGACCATCTTCTCCTGCGCCACTGACTGCTTGCCGGTCCGCGCCCGGTAAGCAGAGATGGCTGCCAGGTGCACCTTAAGGGTCATCGACCGAAGCCCTAGCGGAGAAAGGGACCACAGGTAGTCCAGAATGCCAGCCAAGGAACAGGAAGAAGGGTCCAGCCCCTTGCCCTGACACCAAATGGAGAATCTCTTCCATTTGAAGGAACAGCATTTTCTGGTCGACTCCTTACGGGACGCCTCAACGATGTTGAGGACCTCGTCGGAAAGACCCAAGGCCTGGAACTCTAGCCGCTCAGGAACCAGGCTATCAAGTGGAGGGATTGAAGGTCCGGATGGAGAACCTTCCCCTTGTCGACTGAGAGCAAGTCTGGGCAGGCTGGAAGCCGCATTGGGAGTCTGGAGCTGAGACTGAGGAGATCTGGGTATCAGAACTGGCGGGGCCAATCTGGGGCTACCAGAATCACCTGCGTCTTATCCCTCTTCGCCTTGAGGAGCACCTTGTGGATCAAGGGAAATGGAGGGAAGGCATAGAAGAGGCCCGGGGTCCACAGCCTCGAGAAGGCATCCCCCTGCAGTGAGCCCTGCTGAGGGGGCCGGGCATGAATCAGCCTCAGCTTCACATTCTCCCTGGAGGTGAACAGGTCCACCTGAGGGTAGCCCCAATGGGAGAACAGATCTTGTACTACCTCCGGCAGGAGAGAACACTCGTGAGAAGCAGCGCCTATCCGGCTGAGGGCACCGGCCAGACTGTTGGAGGGTCCTGTCACATGGATGGCTAGGAGATTCACCTCCAGGCTGATCACGAGAGACCAGATGCGGAGAGCCTCCTTGCACAGAGGCAAGGAGTGCATCCTGCCCTGACAGTTGGGATAGTACATGGTTGTGGTGTTGTCTGTCTGGACCTGAACCACCTGACCCTGAACAAATGGAGTGAAGGTGGTGAGGGCTAGCCGAACCGCTCGAAGCTCCAGCAGGTTGATGTGGCATCAAGACTCCTGAGGGGACCAGAGGCCGTGTGCTCTGAGCTCCCCCAGATGGACACCCCAACCCATCAGAGAGGCATCGGTCGTTAGAGTGACCGTCAGCTCGGGGCAGACAAATGGGATACCCTCCTGCAGATGAGCTGGGACGAGCCAACACTGCAGGCCGTCCAGCATCTCCTGGGTCACTGTCACCGGATGATCCACAGGACCGGAGCGCTGTGACCACTGGCTGGCCAGCCCCCATTGCAGGGACGCATATGCCAGTGGACCCAAAGGACCTCGCTGGTGCAGGCCGCCATGAGGCCCAGGAAGTCCCTGGCAGGGATCAACTGCCAAACCAGAAATGACTGGGCAAAGGAGGAAATAACCTCGGCCCTGTCTGCCGGGAGCCGGGCTCTGGCTCGAAGAGATTCAAACTCTGCCCCAATGAACTGAATCACCTGCAATGGCACGAGTTCCGATTTGGCCTCGTTGATGAGAAGGCCAATCTGAGAGCAGACCTGGTGGGCCAGATCTCTGGACCGCCCCACCTCCAACCTGGAGGGGGCTGCAATCAGCCAGTCATCCAGGTAAGGGTACACCCGGAACCCTTGGCACCGCAGGAATGCTGTCACCACTGCCATGCATTTGGTGAAGACCCTGGGAGCTGGAGAGAGGCCGAAGGGCATGGCCCGGAACTTGTAGAGAGATCCCTCTGCTCTGAAGTGGAGGAATCGCTGATGAGACGGAAGGATTGGGACATGAAAGAACACATCCTGAAGGTCCAGAAAACAGAACCACATGCCTGGCTGCAAGGATGGAATGATCTGAGCCACAGTGACCGTCCTGAAGGTGCGAGACCTTAGGAACTTGTTCAGTTCGTGCAGGTTGAGAATGGGGCGCCAGCCCCCCATCCGTTTTGAGACCAGGAAGCACCTGGACACAAACCCTGGGTTTGGAGGAGTCCGCCACCTCTCTGATCATCTCCTTCTGGAGAAGCAAGGCAATGTCAGCTCAACGAGCAGACAGAAAGGCTGCGGGAACCTGTGGGGCGACAGCCCGATAGGGAGGGAACTGCTCGAATTCCAGAGGCAGACCCCTGCCGACCACTTCTAACACCCAGTGGTCCGTGGTGATAGCAGACCAGGTGGAAAGGAAGTGGAGGAGCCCCCCCCCACGGGGGGAACCCGGGGAGAAGTGATGAGGTTGGGGGCGACACCCCTCAACCCATCACTAGGCAGGCTTGGAGGAACAGCCCGCTGAGGGACCTCCTGGACCCTTGCCCCCAGGCTTCCTACTAGAGGAAGCAGCAGACTTGGCCTTAGGGAGCCAAGTGTGAGCCTGCTGGCCCTGATGCTGGTGTTGCTGGTCTGGACGTGCCGCAGGAGCGGAAGGGCGAAAGGGCTTACACTCCTGTGGGCGGCCTTGGTCCTTCTGGGCAGACGTGACAGAGTCCAAGGTGGCATTGGACTTCTCGATCCTCTGGAGATGGCCTTCCACTCCGGGGCCCGAACAAGTCGGTGCCCAGGAAGGGAACGTCTGCCAACTTGTGCTGGGTGTCCGCTGTGAAAGTGGAGATCCGCAGCCAAGCTCTGCAGCGCATGGCCACTGCGGCCGCTACTGACCGGGCACAAGAGTCACCAATGCCCAATGAAGTTTGGAGCTGTTGTTTAGCCACTGCCCTTCCATGATCCCGCACCTGCTTGACCGTCGTCTGAAGGTCAGCCGGGAAATGAGGAATCACCTCATCCAGGGAGCCCGTAAGGGCGTGTGAGAAATGTGCCATCAGAACGGCCGAGCTAGCCTGACGAAGACCTAGGGAGAAAGCAGCGTAAACCTTCCGCCCTGAGTAATCCAACTTTTTGGATTCCTTATCGGGCGGTTTGTCCACGTTCCGAGTGTTCCCGGAATGCCGGAAAATGCTATCGGTCACTAACCCCTCTGCAGAGGGGTGCTCCGAGAAACTGGAGGAGACCGTGTACTTTCGAGCTATCCTGGCCGAAGGCATGGGGCAAGATGCTGGCCGCTGCCACAACTCCAGGGCCGGGCCAACAATGGCTTCGGCCACTGGAAAGGCCTCCGTAGGGGAATCCCCTCAGTCCAGTATCTCCATGAGGGATATTTGGCCCATTTTTAACGGGTTCGAGCTGCATCCCAGTAGACTCTGAGATGAGTCGAAGCATACCCAAAAACGAGGATGGGCTCTCATCCACTGACTGATCCCCTGCAGACTCCAGGTCAATCGGCCTGGAGAACAGGGAGGAGTTGTTGTCAGACTCCGAGGAGTCTGCGAACAGCTGCCGAGCGCCTGAGCCACCATCCACCTGCCGAGGTCGAACAGGAGTGAGGGTGACCGACAACCTATGGGGCAAGCCCTGACCTGACCGAGAATCCTTGGTTGGGGCCCCAGTCTTCGGTTGTGGAGGCGGAGGTTCCACCACAATGGGTGGAGCAGCTGGTTTCGGCCTAACAACTGGCGCTGGGGGGGAGGCTCCTCGACTACCACGAGGGGTTGTTTCGGCCACTCCGGTGACAGCCACTTAATGGCCGGAGAAGGCGACGGAGTCGGCTTGTTACTGGTCAGTAAAAGTTGCTGCCACATCAAGTTCTCATAGCGCCGACGCAGCTTGCGCCGGAGCCTATCCTCCGAAGAGGACGAGCGGCAACGCCACTTTCCATGGTGCTGAGACCGAGACCGCCGACATCAGCGGGACTGACTGGACCTGGAAGAGGACAGAGACCGAGACCGTCGGGATTCCGAGGGTGGGTCAAAGAGGGAACGGGGGAAACCCACCTCTCCTTCGGTGCAGGGACCTTAACCGGGAACTTCGGCGCAGGTAAGTCCTTGGTAATCACCGGGGGAACTGGTGAAGGAGGGTTGTATGCTTCTCCAGTTGATAAACCATCCAACGGGTCAAGAAAAATCTCGACCGCTTCGACGGATGTCTCGGCCGGCTGACCCGACAGGGACACCGTGAAGCCAACGGCCGCAGCCGCAACCTCAACTGAAGTCAAGAGTCGACAGTCCGGTGAAGGGAATCTCTCCCACTCCCATGAACGTCGACGGTGGGACTTACCTTTAGAGTCCTTCTTTCGAGACTGACTGGAATGTCCCGATGGCTCTTCTCCCTTCGTGGAGAGGGACTGGCAAAGCTCCTTAAAAGAAGCAGTGTAGGAGAAGCCCAAGAAGAGTGGGATAAATGCCGCGGCCGAGGAGGAAGAAGAAGCGGCCTGAGCTGCCTCCTCCTCGAGGGCGATCATCTGCTCCAAATGCTCCGTGGAGCCCGCTGCTGGGGGCACCGCCTAACGGGCCTCCTTAGACTTGACCGGCGGGTACCGTTTTTCGGTGCGCCCAAGAAGTAGTCTGGCAGTGCGGTCCTCCAAGACCGGAGCCGAGAACTACCTGCACAATTCGCAGGCCTGCGAATCGTGTCCAAGCCCCAGGCAGTAGACACACGTGGAGTGCGGATCGGTCCAGGACATCTTCTGCCCACAAGGGCACCGACGGAAGCCGGGAGTCAATTTGTCCATCGCAGCCGTGAGGGAAGACGAAGACCGTAGTCTTGTAAATTTTAAAATTAGTTTAGGAAATTCAGAAGAGTGTGGATCCAGGCCTAAATCGCAGAGCGCAAAGGAGGGAACCTGAGCTTCCAAGCGGTAAGGAAGACCTGACGTCATGGGGCAGAGCCGAGGGTTTTACCACCCGGGTGGGTGGGAGGTGCCAGCCTGAAGACCTTCCGGCAACATTTAAAGCGGCAAGGAACCTGCCACAAAGTGTGGATTGAACAACATATCCACATCCCTAGAACAGAAATTCTAGGAGTGGTATATGTTGTTCATCCACACTGTCTGGCAGATACCTTGCCACTTTAAGATGGGCTGGAAAGTCTTCAAGCTGGCTCCTCCCACCTACCAGGGTGATGAAACCCTCGGCTCTGCCCATGACGCCAGATCTAGCCCGCTGGAAGCCAGGTTGTGCACCGAAGCTAGGGAGGTTGGGTGGGTCCGTGTAAATCAACAGCATATACCAATCCTAGAACTCCTGTTATAGGTGAGTAACCTGTATTTCTAGGGGTGTGGATATGTTCTATCCACACTGTCTGGCAGACTCCTAGCAGTTCAATGGGAGGAGGGAGACAAGGCACACACCCCATATTTAGGGAACAGGGACTGGAGAACTGAGGTTCTAAAACCAGCATCCCGGAGTGACTCAAGGTCGATGTGGTAATGGGAGATGAAGGTGTGTGCCGACTTCCAGGTAGCAACCCTGCAGATTTCCTGGATAGGGACATCCCTAGAAGCAGCCACTGATGCAGTGGTATGGCGGGTGGAATGAGCCCTAAGCTCTACGGGAGACTCCCTACTTGCCAACCTACAGCAGAGATCAATGCAGGAAGTAATCCATCTGCCAATCGTCTGCTTGGCTGCAGATGTGCCAGGTGCGGCTTCAGTGTAGGTGACAAACCGCTGGCGAACCTCTCCCTGAACTTCCGTTGTACGCTCTTTGTAGTAGGTGAGCTCTCATCTCAGGTCCAAGGTATGGAGCCTGTACTCTACCTCCGAGGTGTGATTGGGGTAGAATACTGGCAAAGTCATTACCTGATTCTGGTGAAACTCCATCACCACCTTCACAAGAAATTTTAGGTGGGGGCACAGGACAACCTTGTCCCTGTGGAAGACCATGTAGGGAGATTTGATGGACAGTGCCTGGAGCTCCCCAGTCCTTCTGGCTGACAGAACAGCCACCAAGAAGGCGGTCTTCCACGACAGGTGAGAGATGTCACACCTGTGCATCGGTTCGAATGGCTTGCCCATGAACTTGGCCAATACCAGCAGTAAATCCCACAGAGGTGGTGGTTCACACACCAGAGAGGATATGTGATCTAGGCCCTTGAAAAAGCGCCAGACCACCTTCTCCTGTGCCACAGACTGCTTACCGGCCCACGCCCGCTAAGCAGAGATGGCTGCCAGGTACACTTTGAGGGTCGTTGACTGAAGCCCCTGAAGGGAAAGGGACCACAGGTAGTCCAGAATGCTAGCCAGCAGGCAGGACGAGGGGTCCAACCCCTTGCCTTGACACCAGATGGAGAATCTCTTCCATTTGAAGGCATAGCATTTTCTGATCGACTCATTGCGGGATGCCTCAACGATGTTGAGGACCCCATTGGAAAGACCCAAGGCCTGGAACTCTACCTGCTCAGGAACCAGGCCATCAGCTGCAGGGATTGAAGGTCTGGATGGAGTATCAGGAGCCTGGAGCAGAGGCTGAGGAGATCTGGATACTTGAACTGGCAAGGCCAGTCTGGGGCTACCAGAATCACCTGCGCCTTGTCCCTCCTGACCTTGAGGAGCACCTTGTGGATCAAAGGCAGAGGAGGGAAGGTGTAGAAGAGGCCCGGGGTCCACAGCCTGGAGAAGGCATCCCCTGCAGCGAGCCCTGCTGAGGGGGCCGGGCATGGTACAGCCTCAGCTTGGCATTCTCCCTGGAGGCAAACAGGTCCACCTGAGGTGTGCTCCAGTGGGAGAACAGGTCTTGAACTACCTCCAGCAGGAGAGACCTCTCGTGAGATGCATTGCCTGTCTGACTGAGGGCATCAGCCAGACTGTTCGAGGCTACTGCCACATGAATGGCTAGGAGATCCGCCTCCCGGCTGAGCACGAGAGACCAAATGCGAAGAGCCTCCTTGCACAGAGGCAAGGAGTACATCCCACCCTGTCTGTTGAGATAGTACATGGTCGTGGTGTTGTCCATCTGGACCTGGACCACTTTACCCCGAACAAAGCAGTCAGGGCTAGCCGGACTGCTCGGAGCTCCAGCAGGTTGATCTGGCATCGGGACTCCTGGGGAGACCAGAATCGGTGGGCTCTGTGCTCCCCCAGATAGGCACCCCAACCCATCAGAGAGGCATCAATCGTCAGCATAACCATCAGCTCGGGGCGGACAAATGGGATTCCGGATGAGCCACCACTTCAGGCCGTCCCACATCTCCTGGGTCACAGAGACTGGCTGGTCTAGATGACCTGAGTGCCGAGACCACTGGCGGACCAGCCCCCACTGCAGGAGGCGCATATGCCAGTGGGCCCAATGGACCATGCTAGTGCAGGCCGCCATGAGACCCAGAAGGTGCAGGAAGTCCCATGCAGGGCGCAATTGCCCAACCAGAAATGGCTGGGCAAAGGAGGAAAGGACCTCGACCCTGTCTACCGGGAGCCAGGCTCTGGCTCGGAGAGAGTCAAGCTCTACCCCAATTAACTGAATCACCTGCAACGACATGAGTTCCGACTTGGCCTCGTTGATGACGAGGCCAAGTTGAAAGCAAGCCTGGGGGAACCTGCTATCAGTCAGTTGTCCAGGTAAAGGTAGACCTGGACCCCTTGGTGCTGCAGGAATGCTGCCACCACTGCGATGCATTTGGTGAAGACCCTGGGAGCTAATGAGAGGCCGAAGGGCATGGCCCTGAACTCGTAGAGGGTTCCCTCTGCCCAAAAGTGGAGGAACCGCTGATGAGATGGACGGATTGGGACATGAAAGAACGTGTCCTGGAGGTCCAGGGAGCAGAACCACATGCCCAGCTCCAGGAATGTTTTTTCTGAGCCAGGGTTACCATCTGAAAGGTGCGCGATCTTAGGAACTTGTTCAGGTCGTGCAGATCGAGAATGGGGTGCCAGCCCCCTGTCCGTTTTGGAACCAGGAAGTACCTGGAAACAAACCCTGGGAATGGAGGAGGATCCGCCACCTCGCTGACTACCCCTTTGCGGAGGAGCAGGTCGATGTAGTCTCGGAGACCCAACTGGGAGGCTACAGACCCGGCAGCCCCCCCGCGGGGCGCGGGCTCGAAAGGGAGGGACCTGCTCGAACTCCAGAGGCAGACCCCTGCCAACCACTTCCAGCACCCAGCGGTCTGTGGTGATAGCGGACCAGGCGGAAAGGAAGTGGCTGAGCTGGCCCCCCATGGGGGGGGGGCCCAGGGGAGGTGAGACGAGGTTGGGGGTGGCACCCCGCAACTGGGCAGGCTTGGAGGAGGAAGGACCAGCCGAGGAGCTGCTGGGGCCCTTCCACCCGGGCTTCCTGACCGATGTAGCGAGGGACTTGGCTCTAAAGTGCCAAATTTGAGCCTGCTGGCCCTGCTGCTGGGCAGGTCTTGCCACAGGAGCGGAGGAACGAAAGGGCTTATGCTGCTGATGGCGGCCTTTGTCTTTCTGTGCAGATGTGACCGAACCTAGGGTGGCAATGGATTTTTCAATGCGTTGGACGTGGCTCATCACACAGGGCCCCAACAGGTCGGTGCCCAGAAAGGGAACATCTGCGAGCTTGTGCTGGGTGTCTGCAGTGAAGGTCGAGATCCGCAACCAAGCCCTGCAGTGCATGGCCACTGCGGCTGCTACTGAACAGGTACAACAGTCTCCAATGTCCAGAGCCATCTGGAGCTGCTGCTTTGCTACCGCCCTTCCCTGATCCCAGACCTGTTTGACCGTGGTACGGTCGACTGGGAGATGAGGGAGCACCTCATTCAGGGAGCCCAAGAGGACGTGAGAGAAGTGTGCCATCATAACAGCTGAGCTGGCCTGGCGAAGGCCCAAAGAGGCGGCAGCGCACACCTTTCTCCCTGAATAGTCCAATTTCTTGGACTCCTTGTCTGGGGGCTTGTCCATGTCCCTCGTGTTGCCTGAGTGCCTGAAGACAGAATCTGCCACCAACCCCTCGGCTGAGGGGCGCTCCAAGAAGCTGGAGACAGAGCCAATAGGGACCGCATACTTGTGGGCCATACTTGCCGGTGGCGCTGGGCAGGAGACTGCGCTGCCAGAGTTCTAACGCCGGGCGCACAATGGCCTTGGCTAACAGGAAGGCCTCCGTGGGGGAGTCCCCCTTGTCCAGAATCTCCATAAGGGGATATCTGGCCCGTTTCTGCACGGGTTCGAGTGGCATCCCGCTGGACTACAAGATGAGCCAAAAGATACTGAGGAATGAGGTGGGGCTCTTGTCCACAGAAAGACCCCCCTGAGGATTCCAGGTTGACTAGACGGGAATGCAACAAGGAGTCTTCGGACTCCAAAGAGTCCGCAGACAGATGGTGACCGCTGAGCCACTCCACTACCAAGGCAATCGGGGTGAGGAGGATCGACAAACCAATGGGGCAAACCTTGAGCCGGCCGAGAATCCTTGGTCGGCACCCCATTCTTCGGCTGGGGAGGCGGTGGTTCCACCACAATGGGCGGGGCAGACTGCTTTGGTCGAGCCATCGGCGCCAGGACCCGGCTTCGGCCATTAGCCACTTAAATGCCGGTGTGGAAGCCGGTGTCGGCTTGCTGACAGCCAAAAGGAGCTATTGCCACATTAGATCCTCATCACGCCGATGCAACTTGCGCTGGAGCTTCTCATCAGCCAAGGAGGACGAGGAAGAAGAGCACCTTCCACAATGCTGGGACCGAGACCGCCGTCCGCGGGATTTCCCCGAAGCGAAGGAGGACCGAGACCTCGACCGGCAGCGGGCCGAGGAAGGAGTGGGGAAAACCCACTGCCCCTCCGGTTCAGGGTCCTGGGCTGGGGACTTCAGCTCAACAGTCTGAGGCAAGTCCTCGGAAGGCACCGGTATCCGGAGAGAGAGAGAGAGAGTTGTTGGCCTTCTCGGTCGACAACCTGTCAGTGGGCTCGAGGAAAATCTCGGCCGCGTTGACAGGCGTCTCGGTCAACTGGTCTGATGGGGCACCATGAAAGCAGTGGCCCGGGCCGCAACATTGACCAAAGTCGAGAGCCGATGGTCCGGAGAACGAGATCTCTCCTGCTTCCAAGAGCGTTGACAGTGAGTCTTACCTTTTTTGGATCCTTCTTCCGGGACTGAGGGGTGTGAGACCCAGAAGGACTCTCCCCTTTAGTTGAGAGTGACTGGCACAGCTCCCGAAAGGAAGCCGTGTAAGAAGAGACCAGTTGGAGCGGAATAAAGGCTGAAGCCGATGAGGAGCTTGCCGCAGCCTGGGCCACCTCATCTCGGGGGGCCTTGAGCTGTTTAAGCTGTTCCAGTTGTTCCACAGAGCCCGCCGCCAGACACCACCAATGGGCCTCCTTCGATTTGACTGCTGGGTACTGTTTCTCCAGTCGCCCCAGCTGGAGTCGGGCAGCGCGGTCTTCCAGCACCGACGGAGAAAAGGACAGACACATCTCGCAAGCCTGCGGATCATGGTCGTGCCCGAAGCAATAAATGCACAAGGTGTGGGGGTCGGTGCGTGACATATTCTGCCTGCAGGGGCACTGGCAGAACCCAGGAATGGTCTTGTCCTCCATCGCAGCCACGAGGGAAGAGGGTGAAGACTGAACCCGAACGAGTTTCAAAGTAAGTTGAGGAAAAAAATCTGAAATTTTGAGAGCCAGGGCCTGCAAAACATGAGAGCTCTAAGGAGGGAACCTGTTGCTGCCAAGCAGTAAGGAAGATCTGGCATCATGGGGCGGAGCTGAAGGCTTCATCACCTGGGTGGGTGGGAGGAGCCAGCTTTAAGACTTTCCAGCCAATCTTAAAGCGGCAAGGTATCTCCCAGACAGTGTGGATAGAACAACATATCCACGCCCCTAGAAATGGCAGTTACGCAAGAACTTACCGTAACAGTAGATCTTCGAGAGAGGTTCCTGAAGTAGGTCTTCACACATAGGACCCCCCCGCATCAGGTCTGAACGGCAAACTTGTAGCTAGCAATCATCAGCAGGGACCCCCCCGTCAGGGTGACCATAAAAGGGGCAGTCCCACACCTGCCCTCCAGTTCTTTTCCACCAGAGACTTAAGTAAGCGGAGTAGAAAAGAGGAGTGACATCTCCTGGTACCCTGTGCCCTGGCAAAGTCAGAGATTTGGACAGGAAATAAGGAAAAACTACAGGAGCTGGGGGAAAGGTGAGAGGGAAAGCAGACCTACTTCAGGAACCTCTCTCGAAGATCTACTGTGACGGTAAGTTCTTACATAACTGTTATATCTTACTTCGAGAGGGTTCCTGCAGTAGTTCTTCACATATAGGACTGAATACCAAGCAGTATAACACAAAAGAAGGAGTCGGAGACGAGGTTCTGGGAAGAGGAAGATGTCTGCCAACTAAGAGTCTGTTCACGACAGAAGACCTTGCAAAACTGCAAGGCTGAAGCGAGCTCGACGCCTAGAGGCAATGTCCAGACTGTAATGCTTAGTGAAGGTGTGGATGGAAGACCAAGTGGCCGCTGCACAGATATCAGCAGTGGACACCTTCCTGAAAAAGGCAGTAGAAGTGGCCACACTCTTGGTGCAGTGACCTTTGACTGCCCCCGGAAGGGTTTTTTTTGTACTTCTGGTAAGTGTAATGAATAGTCAGCCAGCCACCTAGACAGAGTCTGTTTCGTGATCGCCTTGCCCTGACACAGAGGCAAAGGCAACAAAGAGCTGGTTCGACTTACGAACCTCTTTAGTCCGAGTGGTATAACATCTCAAAATCCTGTGCACATCAAAAGTGTACACAAGATAGATATTCTCCCCTGTTGGAGAATCTGGAAAAAAAACACCAGCAATTCGACACTCTGATTTAGAGTCATCTCCGAAACCACCTTAGGAAGAAATGAAGGTTTAGTCCACAGGACCACCCGGTCCTTGTGGAAAATTAAATAAGGCTCGCTACAAATTAGAGTCTGAAGCTCTGAAACCCTTCAAGCTGAATTGATAGCAACTAAAGAGCGTTTTCTACGCTAAAACACATATCACAGCTTGCTGCTGTTTCAGAAGGGGGAAAGTAAGCTTTTCCAACATAAAATTGAGATCCCAGGGAGGAACAGAATTCTGGACTGGAGATATTATATGAAGGATCCCCGTAAAAAAAGTCTTAGAAACCTCTAGTTGAGCTAGGGTTTTGCCATCCACCGGAAGGTGGTAGGCCGACGCCGCAGAGATGGACCTTCAGTGAAGAATAACTGAGGCCCAACACTGACAGATGTAAGAAGTACTCTAACACCTGGGAGGCCAAGCAAGAAAATGGGTCCAAGCACTTTCCTGTGGCCCAAATAGAAAATCTCTTCCATTTCATGGCATAGGTAGATGTAGTGGAGAGCTTCCTAGCTTCCACCAAGACCTGAGCTACCCGAGCTGAAACTCCATAGTGAGAGATCGCTGTGTCCACAGGTGCCACGAATGAAGATGGAGAGACTTGAGGCTTGGATGTACCAGGGTGCCCTGCTCCTGGAACAGAAGGTCGTGAGAGAGAGGCAGAGGGACTGGTGGTTCCAGAACCAGTTGTTGCAACAACGGGAACCATATCTGCAGAGACCACAGAGGGGCAATGAGAATCATGTGAGCCCCCCTCCACCTGGAGCTTCAGCAGAACCTTCTCAATTAGAGGAAAGGGAGAGAAAGCATACAGAAATCTCCCTGTCCAGGATAAAGAGAGTGCGTCTCGCTAAAAAGCACCATGCCCGGGAACGAGCAAGTAAAAGCTGGGTAGTTTTGCGTTAGATGGGGAGGCAAATAGATCTAGGTCAGGCCGACCCCACCGAAGAAACAGATCTACTACTGCCTGCTTTAGTTCCCACTCATGAGACCTGGCGACTGATTGGCTGAGACTGCCAGGATGTTGTGGACCCCCGGCACGCCGACTGCTGTCAAGTATAGGACATGCTGAATCACCCAATACCACATCCTCATCACTTCCCTGCAAAGGGGGTACGACTGGGTGCCTCACTATTTGTTCAGATACCAGACTGCGGCCATACTGTCTGTCTGACTGAGGAGTGTTCCCAGGAGAAGAAGCGACTGGAATGCCTGGAGAGCGTAGAGAACTGCCCTCATCTCCAAGATGTTGATGTGAAGATTCTCCTCCGAAGGGGACCAGGAACCCTGTGTTCCCATAAATGAGCTCCCCAATCTGTGTTTGAGGCATCTGAAGTAAGGGTTTGAGAAGGAACCGGAGGGTGGAAGGAAGCCACCCCCCCAAACAAATTGGCAGAATCCTTCCACCAGAGGAGATCTTTCTGAAGACTGCTGGAGATCATGACCTTTTGGTCCATGTCCTCCGAGCGTTGATCCCATTGGTCTCGAAGAGACCACTGGGTTACCCTCATAGGCAGCCCGGCCAGGGGGACTGTGGGCGAAGGACTGACCGAGCCGTGGTCCACCAAGAGGATGCCACTAATGTGGCCTGAGAGACAAGCATCTCCACTCGGTTGAGGGGGAGAAAGGCCTTGTTCTGGACTATGTCCGGCACTGTGCCAAAGAATTGGAGGCACTAGGAGGGTACTAGCTGGGATTTGGGTAAGTTGATTGAAATACCCAGGCTGGAAAACAGGTCCAGGGTGAAGAAGAGGGACTCCTTCAGGCTGTCCGGCAAAGGGGCTAAAAGGAGCCAGTTGTCCAGGTATGGGAACATGTAAATGCCCTTGCAGTGAAGGAACACCGCTACCAACGCTAAGCACTTGGTGAAAACCAGAGATGCTTAAGACAGGGCAAAGGGCAGGGCTTTGAACTGGAAATGGTCTTTCAGGAAGGAGAACCTGAGGAAGCAGCGGTGGGCTGGGAGGATGGGGATATGTAGGTAGGCATCCTGCATATCCAGGGAACACAGCCAAGTGTTTGGAAGGAGCAGGGGCAACAGTCACTGGAGAGTCAGCATGCGGAATCTCTTGTATTCCACGAAGAGACTGAGCATGCTGAGATCTAGGAGTAGAACCTAGATTTCTTGCCTGACAAGAGGGATCTGTCCCGACGGGTAGAAAGACCTTCCCGGAGGGTTTGAAGGAGTTTTCTCAAGGAACTCTATCGAGTTACCTCTTTGTATGAGTTGTAAGACCCATACGTCTGTGGTGACGGCCTTCCACCCTTCCAGGTGGAGGCCGAACCTCCCCCCACCGTTCCTGTGAGGAAGACAGAGGGAGCGGGAGGAGGGGGAACGAGTCAGAACACAGAGGGGAGGGGAGCCTTTCCTCCTGAGGTGGCCTTGGCAAACTTGGCATGAAGATTCTGTGCTCCTGAACTGGTAGCACGTCGCTTGTTTTGACTCTTGCCCTGGTTCTTATTCCACTTCTGATGGCAGTGAAAAGGCTGCTGCCGTGTCTTCTGGCCGGTACAGTAAATAGCGCGTACGTCTCGGACGGACCTACCGCGCTCCTGCAGCTCAGTTATTATATCCTTGGCATCGCCGGCAAACAGAATCAGACCCCTAAAAGGTCAGTCAAGAGGGACAATTGCACATCCTGTGCCAAACCTGCCAGACGCAGCCAGGCAATCTACGGAATCATATTTGCTCGGACAGCACGATGGCAGGAAGATTTTTTCATCCACCCTTTCTCCAGGAGTTTAGCCCCAAGTTGCTCTTCAGGGATCTCCAGGAGATCCATCTTCAGTTCCGATAGTGAGGACTTCTGGAAGGCCACCATGTGGGAAACATAGTTTAACAACCTGATGGCGCAGGTGGATGAGGCATAAATTTTTCTGCCGTATTGATCCAGCTGCTTGCAGTCCTTGTCCGGTGGAGAAGCACTCAGATGTTTTGGTTGCACTGATCTGTCATGGGCTGCGGTTTTGGCTATGGAGTCGGCTTTCACTTGTGCGGCCAGGTAAGAGACCCCTTCCGGGGGGTAACAGCTCCTATCTGCTTTACAGGAAACAGCCAGGATGGATGAGGGCTGTTGCCAAATGGTGGACGTGAGATCTTCATGTGGTCCCATCCAAGGGGAATGGGGAGGGGATCCTCACTAGTAAGGTCCAGATGCTCGGCTAGTCTTTTGCACTGGGGGTCCAGTTCCTTGGATGGCCAGCCACAAGCCTTCTGGATGGTCCTCAAAATCTCCCCAAAGGAAGGGTCCTCGGGGGGCAATTTAGGGAATTCCATGGGTAGAGGTTCAACCGGTGAGTGGGGTTCTGGCTGGTCGATGTCCGACTCTGTATCTGATTCTGAAGACTACGGCCTGCTACACAGAGAGGGGTCAGCAATGGTTTCCCCATGGTGAAGAGTGCTAGTGGCTTGGCCAGAGTATGCCGGTCTAGGAGTGGGTGCCCTTGGGAGGGGGATTCCCCCTACTGGTTGAGGTTGCATAAGGTCTGACAGAAGTTGCGTCCGAGCATCTTTCCACCATGCCGGCATGGACCCGTGGTCCGGCGGCAGACGAGGCAGGGGCTGGTACCCTGGAAAAGAGGGGTAACTAGGTGGTTGGTGCCAGTAAGGGTACTGGTACAAGCCCTACCCTTGAAAACCCGGTGCAGGGTAACCCGGCGATGGATAGCCTAGCGTTAGGTAGCCCAGCATCGGGGGGGGGGGGGTAACCCGGTGTTGGCGGAACATAGCCTGGCATCGGAATGATACTGTCCGGCAGTGGGCCTCCCAGGGGTGGGTGGTGGGGGTCTGGTCCCAGAAAACCACCCACAGGGGGAGCCACTGGGCCTGCTGAAGGGCCACTAGGCAGTGGGGCAGGCAAAGGGCCTGAGGGAGGAGGGTCCATACCTGAGCAGCCTAGGTCCGGCAACGGATCCCCATGGAAAAAGAGTTCCGGCGGTGGAATGGAGCCTGGTGAAGGAGGAAGTTCCGGTAGGGACCCCAATGACAGGTCCAGAAAAGTATCCGACAGAACAGACAAGTCGGGTACTGGTGGCAAATCCCTGGTAGTAGAGACTGGCAGGGATGAAGGTCCCCCTATGAGCAGACTTGTCCCGGGTTCGGGGTCCACAAGAGAGACCAACAGAAGGGCAGATTCATCTACGCAGTCGATGGAGGATCCATTGACTGACTTACTAGGCACGGCCGGGCTAAGTGTGGTAGGACTGCAGTCAGACTGATTGGCCTGGACTCCGTCGCCAGGCGCTTTATCGGTGGTGCTCTGGACAGGAGACCTAAGACCTCTAGGGAGGCGACCCCTGCTGCACTCACCTCCGCGGGGTTAACAAGCCGCCCACCAGAGCGATGACGCCCAGCAGGTGTGGTACTCATAGAAGTAGAGGGTCCACCCTGGTCGTCGACGGATGGCTGACTGGTCTTCCCCTGAGGAGATGAGCTCCACTCCCAGCATCTCTCCTTATCCTTCTTCTTCCTCTTTTCAGGGGCCAGCAATGACTACCTTTCTCTCAGCTCCTGAAGCTCCTTTTTCATGGAGACTAGTCTCTGGGAAAGAAGGTGGGCCTCGAGGATCCTCTTGCGACGGGTGCGCATGGCCTGGTTGAACCCCTGGCAAATGGCACACTCAACCGAGTTGTGCTTAGGCCCCAGGCAGAGGAGGCACCGTGAGTGGTTGTCCCCGTGCGGGATTTGCACACCGCACTTGGAGCACTTCTTTTTGGGACGAGAAGACATACATCACGTGGTACTTTTTATAAGAATATAGAGAAAAAAGATGTTAAATAGTCAAATATTAAACAGGCAACTGATCACTGTTCTGCCATGTCTGTCGGATGGACTGATGCGACGGCAGGAAAGAACTGGAGGGCCGGCGTGGGACTGCCCCTTTTGTAGTCATGCTGACGTTGTGTCACCTGACGACGGGGGCAGTCCCCGCTGATGATTGCTAGCTACAAGTTTGCTGTTCAGACCTGACGCCAGGGGGCGCAGTCCTATATGTGAAGACCTACTGCAGGAACCCTCTCGAAGTAAGATCTTAGGATAAGTCTGCAAAGACACTCTCTCTTTGTGGAAAACCAATTAAGGCTCTTTACACATCAGAGCCTGAAGCTCGGAAATCCTCCGTGCTGAGGTAATGGCAACTAGAAACGCTTTCCACAACAGAAGGCCTAGCTAGCAGCTTGTGCTAGGTTCAAAGGGAGGAACAGTGAGCTTCTCCAAAATAAACAACAAATCCCATGGCGGGACTGGGTCCCTAATGGAAGGTTTCAAATGGAGAATGCCCTGCAAAAAGATGCGGGACAGGTCCACTTGGGCAATATTTTTGCTGTCAATGAGTGCATGGTACACAGAGATGGCACAAAGGTGCACCTTGATAGAGGAGAGGGAAAGTGTGAAGGTTAGTGGGTGAGACAGATGCACAGATTCAGGTAAAAGGTGTAGAATGCACTTTGCGGTATTTATTTTCCAAAATAATAAACATACAGAAAGGGAACAGGTGATTAGTCCTTCAGTTCTGCAAAAACAGCGCACGATTCCCTTGGTGTACAACTTCCAAGCCTCGTTACAGCCAAATAGATTCCTAGTATACAAAAACTTGCATGTACTATGGGAAACAGTGCACAATTCCCCCAGTGCACAACTTTCCAGGCATCGTTCCAGCTAAACAGATTCCTAGCATATGAAAACCTGCATGCACCATGAGATGCCTCCTCCACAACAGTCAGGCCTTCACTGACTGACTCATCAGACTCATCTTTTGCATCTCAAGAGGTAGGCTTTTATACCTGCCTACTGAGGATGTCATCATCATGTGAGCTGTCTGACTCACAATACTCTTAAGTAAACACATGCAGGCTGACACCTCCTAAATAAACACAGACAGGCTGACTCATCTGATCTTTACACACCTCTGCTTCACTTTGCAAAACATGTTTTGTTTTTGGCTTCTTGCAAACCCAAAGCAGTTTACACACAATAAAACACAGAGTGCAAGGCTCTGTGTTTTAATTCTCTTTTCATTACTTACATTCCCCCGTGTCTGCCTGCAGTACAAGAGAAGGCAAGCAACTTACTGCATCTTGTCTTACTTACATGTTCCTTACACAGTACTTGGGGTGTTTGGGGGAGACTACAACACTGAAAGTGGCCAGATTTCAGCCTGTAGCTAGAATAGTAATTTTACAAGAACAGGACGGTGTAAAAGAAAATGTAGCACAAATTCAAAGGGGGTCTGGCCCTGTCACAGAAAGGAGGTACTCCAAGATGAGATTCACTGGGCAAGTGAAGGGATCCAAATTTCGGGCAGTAGCCCAGATGGAGAACCGCTTCCACTTCATTGCATAAGTGGCTCTGGTAGAAGGCTTCCTGACAGCCAGCACAACATCAGCCACTCCAGAGGAGACCCCAACGCATGTGACGGCTATGTCAGAAGGAGCCACCCATGGAGATGAAGAGACTTGAGGTCCGGGAGAATCAGGGCGCCCTGGTCCTGTGAGAGCACGTCAGAGCAAAGGGGCAGGGGAAGTGAAGGGTCTACTGCCAGCTGTTGCAACAATGGGAACCATATCTGCGTGACCAGTAGGGAGTTATCAGAATCATGTCCGTCCCCTCTGACTGCAGGTTGAGAAGAACTCTCTGCAGAAGTGGAAAAGAAGGAAAGGTATACAGAAACCTCCCTGTCCAAGAAAGGGACAACGCGTCTCGCTGGAAAATACCAGGCCCTGGATCTAGCAAGCAGAAACTGGGCAGTTTTGCGTTGAGTGGGGACGCAAAGTGGTCCAACTCAGGAAGACCCCACATGTCAAAGAGATCCTCGACCACGGAGGATAGGAGATCCCACTCGTGTGTTTTTGACCTGGACCGGCTTAGGCTGTTGGCCAGGACGTTTTGGACACCTGGAACATGAATTGCCGTTAGAAACAGATCGTGTTCTATGGCCCAATGCCGAACTCTCATGGCCTCCCTGCACGGGGGTTACGAATGAGTCCCCCTCTGCTTGTTGCGATAACAGACTACTGACATGTTGTCGGTCTGAATCAGGAGAGGACTCGGGAGAACATGAGTCTGAAAGGCAAGAAGGATTGCTCACACCTCGAGCATGTTGATGTGGAGATGCTGCTCTTGCTGAGACCAGGTCTCTTGAGTCTGATGGCCTGTCAAGTGGGCACCCAGCCCAGACAGGACATGTCTGTCATGAGAATCTGACTTGGGGATTCCATCCAGAAGGGAACCCCCTCTGAGGAGACTGAAGGGGTTTATCCACCAAGACAGTGTTTTCCGCAGAGGACTGGATGCTAGGGTCCCCTATTCCAAATCGTCCATGTGCTGGTCTCATTGAACTCGTAGAGTCCATTGAGGCACCTGCCCTCATGGGCAAGCGGGACAGTGACTATGGCCGCTGCTATGTGCTTCAAGAGCCTGACAAATTACCTGGCCGGGACATAGTGCTATGAAGACACTAATTGGACCTCTGCTCTCAGGCGGTCTACTTTGTCTGGAGGCAGGAAGGTCTTGCCCTGAGCCAAATCTAAGACTGTTCTGATGAACTGCAGTCTTTGACTTGGCCAGAGGGAGAACTTGGGCAGGTTCAGGATGATGCCCAGCATCCAAAACAAACTGAAGGTGATTTCCATTGTCCAGAGCAGCTGGCCTCTGGTGGGAGCTGTGAGGAGTCAATCGACAAGGTAGAAGAATACATGAAGACCCTGTCTCCTGAGGGCAGCGTCCACAAACAGCCAGCCACTTGGTGAAGACTTGAGGTGCCAAGGAAAGGCCGAAGGATAGGGCCCTGAACGGGTAGTGGTTCACCTGGAAGCAAAAGCTTGGGAACCTCCTGTGGGGCAGGAAGAAAAAATTACTCACCTTAGTAATTGTATTTCTTCTAATAGAGTCTTGCTGTATTCTGACAATTTGCAGTTAGCTCCAGCTCTTGAACTGTCCTGGAGAGTAAAGGGTTAATTTCTATGCCAGGTACAGAATGTTGGGCTCAAGCTCAGTTGAAAACTCTGTCTGTGTCCTTTCAAACCCAAACCGTCAGATTCTTACGAGCTAAAACTCACTGACTAAATGTGGAAATTGTAAAAACTCCTAGTAGCCAATTGGCAACAAAGACTTTGGATTCCCCAAAAGACTCAAGTCAGGAAAACCCAAAGAACCAAAAACCAGATAATAAGAACAAAAAACTCTTAATTAAACAATTACAACGCACCCCACACAACAGGAGTGGGGAAAAGACACCCTTGGGGTGCGACACTGCACCTACCCACCCATTTCCCAAAAACAGGTTCTGAGAGGGGAGGCAGGGGGGGAGGTCAGAATACAGCAAGACTCCATTAGAAGAAATAGAATTACTAAGGTGAGTAATTTTTTCTTCAAACAACATGAAGTCTTGCTGTATTCTTATAATTTGCAGACTACCACGCAGTACCTCCAAGAAGGAGGAGGGACAGAACCTACTTTGGGAATAGGCTCTGAAGCACTGCTGTGCCAAACCTAGCATCACTCCTAGCCTGGATATCCAGAGAGTAATGCTTGGTGAAGATATGAACTGTTTTCCAGGTGGCTGCATGACAGATTTCTAACAAATGGATATCCCTAGCTGCAGCCAGAGATGCAGCTCTACCTCTAGTGGAATGAGCCCTCAGGCCTGAGGATGTCGTTTTTCCCAGCTTTTCATAGCAGAACTGAATACAGGACACAATCCACCTGGCAATGGTTCTCTTGGCAGGTTTTCCCTTACCTACTTCCCCATATGTGAGGAACAACTGAAGGGAGTCAAACCTGTGACCCTTTGTACGTTCTACGTAGTAACTTAGGGCCCCTTTAACATCTAAACTGTGTAGCCTCAGTTCCCCTGAGGAGGTGTGATCAGTGAAGAACACAGGGACAGATTGATTTAAGTGGCAATCAGAAACCACTTTAGGTAGGAATCTTCTATTGGTTCTAAGGACCACCTTATTTCTATGGAAAGAGATGAAGTCAGGCTCCACTGACAGGGCTTGCAATTCACTGATACGTCTGGCAGAAGTAACAGCAACCAAAAACACAGTTTTCCAAGTCAAGTACTTGAGCTCTGCTGAGGACATAAGCTCAAAGGGGGGTTGCATAAGCTGAGCAATACAAATATTCAAATCCCAGGCAGGAGCAGGATCCCTAAAAGGGGGATTGGTATGAAGCAATCCTTTGAAAAATGTACAGAATACAGGGTGAGATAACAGAGAGGAAGACTTCCCCACTGACAGGAAAGCAGGAACAGCTGACAAATGAACTTTGAGAGTAGCTGGTTTGAGGCCTAGGCCATTAAGATGGACCATATAATCCAAAACTGTAGACAACTCAGCAGTGTCTGGGGACATATGCTTCTTGGCACACCAAATGCTGAACCTTTTCCATTTGGAGTTGTAAGTTTTTCTTGTGGCAGGCTTTCGAGAAGCTAAGGGAATATCCAGAACCCCTTGGGACAGATGCAAATCTGCATACTCTAACTCTTCAAGAGCCATGCCTTGAGAGTGAGTGACCGAAGATTGGGGTACCAAATCCTCCCCTGAGAGGAAGTTAACAGGTTGTAATTCCTGGGAAGAGACAGGGGAAGATGGACTGCTAGGGACAGCAATAGGGGGTACCAAGGTTGCCTGGCCCAATCTGGAGCAATCAGAATCACTTTGCAAGACTGTGACCTTACCTTGACTAGAACCTTGAACAGTAGAGGGAAGGGGAGGAAGGGAAGGCATAAAGAAATTTCCCTTCCCAGTTCAAAATCAGAGCATCCAGAGGGACTGAGCCCAAGACTTGGGGTCTGCAACAAAACAAAGGAAGTTGGTGATTGTCTAGGTTGCAAAAAGATCTATTTCTGGAGTGCCCCACCTTGAGAAAATCACCTTCAATACCAAAGGATCCAGAGACCATTCGTGATGGCCCTGGGAAATCCTGCTCAATGCCTCTGCTAGCACATTGTCCTTTCCTGGGAGGTGGACTGCTACCAGAGAGGTCTGTAGGGAATAAGCCAGGGACCATATTTTCATGGCCTCCATGCACAAGGCCGTGGACCGAGTGCCTCCCCTGCTTGTTGATGTACCACATGGTGGTAGTGTTGTCCGTCCTGACCTGAACCACCTTGTTCTGTACTGACTGAGAGACGGCTTATAGGGCAAGGAATACTGCCCTGAGCTCCAGAAGGTTGATGTGAAGAAGGGATTCCTGATGGGACCACAGTCCCCGTGCAGTGAGAGCCCCCAGATGGGCTCCCCAACCCAAAAGGGAAGCATCCATGGTAAGAACCACAGAGTGAGTCTGAGAGACAAATGGAACACACTGCCTCAGATTGTCCAGGTCCTGCCACCACTGAAGGGCCTGAATTAAGGTCTGAGTGACAGGAACTAGCTTGGTAAGAGAATCTTTCCTCTGGGAACCAAAAGGTTCTCAGATGGAACTGAATGGCCCTCATCTGAAACCTGGTCCCTTGGACCACTGCTGTGGAAGCTGCCATGTGGCCCAGAAGCTGCAGAAAATGCCTTGCTGGTCGAGAAACCAGAGGAAGAAAGGAAGAGGCCAGCTGAGAGATGGCTTTGCCCTTCCTGAGGAAGGAAGGCTCTGCCTTGAGGGTGTCCAACTCTGCTCCTATAAAATGAGGAGCTGTACTGGTTCGAGAACTGACTTGGGAGATTGAGAAGGAACCCCAGGGAAGTGAGAACTTTCTGGGTAACCTGCAGATCTGACTTGACTTGGTCTGGGGACTGGCCCACAAGGAGCCAATCGTCCAGATACTGGAAAGATTGAAATCCTTTTCTTCTTAAAAAGGCTACCACTACTGCTAGGCACTTTGTGAACACCCTTGGAGCTGAAGTTAGGCCAAAGGGCATTGCTCTGAACTGGTAATGGCCTGAGG
This sequence comes from Neoceratodus forsteri, assembly GCA_016271365.2. NCBI lineage: Eukaryota > Metazoa > Chordata > Ceratodontiformes > Ceratodontidae > Neoceratodus > Neoceratodus forsteri. Next base: position 1,518,547,693 of record CM057450.1, on the reverse strand, counting down.
CCAATTCGAACCTGAGGTACTTTCTATGGGAGCACCTGATGGGAATGTGAAAGTAGGCATCCTTGAGGTCCAAGGAGGCTAGCCAGTCTCCTGGCCTCAGAGAAGGAAGAATTGCTCCCAGAGTCACCATCCTGAACTTTGGCTTTACTAGGTGCTTGTTTAATTATCTTAGATCTAGGATGGGTCGCCACTCCCCTGTCTTTTCCGGGGTAAGGAAGTACCTGGAGTACAGGCCTTTGCCCCTGTATGGAGCAGGAACTCTCTCTATGGCCGTTAAAGCCAGTAGAGACAAAACCTCTGCCTCTAGAGCAAGGGTTTCTGATGTATTTGCAGGTGGAAAGGATCTGGGTCTCAGTTTTGGAAAACTCTTGAAACTGAGAACCAGCCCCTGGCTTACAACCTCCAGGACCCACTTGTCTGAGGTAACAGACATCCAGTCCTGGACAAAGTAAGCCAGCCTGCCTCCTACTGGAATGGGGGAGTCGAACCGGGCTGACACATCAGGGTGTCTGTTTGGCAGAAGCCTTAGGCTGAGGGGTGGATGCAGCCCTGCTCATCCCCCTTCTGCCTCTCCCTCTGAAGAACCCCCTCTGAGAAAAAGAAGAGGAGGCCTGTGCCTGGTAGAAAGGCCTGTGAAAAGGCCTGCCCCGCCCCTAGACTGCTGCCTCTGAGGAGTTGCCTGCCTCTCCTTGGCCTGGACACTCCTACAAGTGGTCCTGTATTCATCCATTTTCTTCATGTAATTCTCTGTTTGCCCCCCAAACAGAGTATTACCCACTATAGGAAAATCCATGGCCTTAGCGTGGGTGTCCTGCAAAAGGCTAGTACATCTGAGCCAGGCCATTCTCCGAAGAGCCATAGATGTAGTCATGACTCTTGATGACACATCATTGGAGTCCACAGCAGCATGAAATTGCACCTTTGATGCCTCAATCCCATCAGCAGCTACCCCCTCCAGCTCCTTGGCTAGCTGGGGGGAAGCCTGTTTAGCCAGTGCCAGTACAGTGTCCCACCTGGACTTCTGGTACCTGGCTGTATAGGCCATATAATTAGCCTGCCCAAGTCCCAAAGATGACGCTAAGTACTGTTTCTTTGCCATGGCATCAATCTTCCTGGAATCTTTGTCTGGGGGGTGTGAAGCCAAGGGGATGTTTGCCTTGTCACAGGCAGCAGCCTGCACTACCCCAACATGGCTGCATTGTTGGTAAAGAAATTCCGTATCCGAGCCTGACAAGGTATACCTCTTGTCCATTCTTTTGTCAACAGAAGGTACAGAATTAGGAGACCTAAGAATTTTTTGTCTGTTTCCCAAATGACTTATGAAGGGGAATAGACAGTCTCTTAGACTCTAGGATGTCCATCATCTCTATGAAGTCAGGCTCCTCTTGATCCTCTACAGCCTCCTCAATAGGAAGCTGAAGGGTTTGAGACACTTTTCTGTAGAACAGAAAGTGGGGAGTGGACTCGGAAAGCTTAGGAGGGGAAACACCAGAAGATCTGTCTGGGGAGATGTCCGGTTCCACAGGCACATCCAGACTTTCACCGTCGTAATCATCCTCTTCAAATTCCCCCTCCTCATCAAACTCCGATTCGTAAAAATCTTTAGGGGAATAATCCTGAACCAGGGGATCTGACCGAACTGAACCTCTGCCAGAAGGCGCCGGATCGGTCGGGACCGGACGGAAGCGATTCCACAACCGAATCGCTTATTATTTCTTCGGCGGTTGGAACATGCAGCTCTGGATCCGCCAACCAGCCGATTTATCCTTTCATTTTCTTTTGTAGGAACCGATCCCTCAGGATCGAGCTCTCCTCTGCCCAAGAAGTATCGCCCTGGTCAGAAGGTACTTCCTTCTGGTTCGGTAGGAACAACGGGCTGGCCTTCCGGTCAGCTGGATTTCTCAGTTTTCTTTATCCTCAAGTCTACCTAACCTTTTATCCAGGGTAGACTTAGGGAAATTCTTACAAATTTGGCAGTCTGAATCGAGGTGGTCAAACCCCAGACAGTAAACACAGGTGGTGTGGGGATCGGCCTTAGCAAAGACCTCCCCACACACACTGCAGTGTTGAAACCCAGTGGGCCCGGTTTTTTCTTGGGTTTCTCAGACATGGCCAACCTAACCAACTTATCCTTTATATGGCAACCGCCAGGCTAGACTCCCCTATCAGTTTCACACACATTATCACGAGTGATGAAAAAAAACGTTAAGTGAATTTTTTTAAATCGTCTGGACCGGTAACCACATACTAACTTTTTTCCTTACTACAGATCGGTTCAGCCGAACCGATCGGAAAATTTTCACAATTTCCACACACAGCTACAATGCTAAGTACTTACGGTACCACAGACAGAATCTCGAACCGAAAAAACGGAACGAAAAATCAGACTACAACCGAAACTTTAACCACGAAGAACCGAGCTGAAGGAGAAATCTCTGGAGCGACTGTTCAGTGAGGCGGAGTAAAGAATCTGACGGTTTGGGTTTGAAAGGACACGGACAAGAGTTTTCAACCGAGCTCGAGCCCAGCGTTCTATGCCTGGCATAGAAATTAACCCTTCGCTTTCCGGGGCAGTTCAAGAGCTGGAGCTAACTGCAAATTGTCAGAATACAGCAAGACTTCATGTTGTTTGAAAACATAAGATGTGGAGGTAGGCATCTTGCATGTCCAGGAAGCAGAGCTTATCTCCTTGATGAAGAAGGGTGAGAAGAGCCTGAAGGGTAACCATCCTGAAGCATTTGTATTCTATAAACAGATTCAGTTGGCTGAGATCCAGAATTGGTCTCAGATCACTGGTCTTCTTTGGGACCAGGAAGAAATGGGAATAGCAATCCTTTCCTCTTTGATTTAAGGGAACAGGTTCTATGACCTTTTTGATCAGAAGCGCCTGGATCTCCTTTTGCATAAGGGCAATATGATCTGGAGGATTGTGGGAAAGCAAGGGAGGGTTGTCTGGGGGAATCTCTTGAAATTCGAGAGTATGTCCCTTTTCTACTAGTTGAAACACCAACTGATCCGAGATGATTCTGCGCCATCCGTCAAGGTAAAGGGAGAAGTGATCCCCTACCGCCTCCCCCAAAGCTTCTGCTGGGTGAGTGGGGTCGGGCAAGGAGTCATGCTGAAGGACCTGTGACAGGCAGGGCGGCAGGGGAGGCCCTAGGGGCTGAGGCTCCTGTCACCTGGGAGGGGACCTTATGCTTAACGGCTCCTCTGGGCTGCTGTCCCTGGAACTACTGATGCTGGTGCCTCCGAAAGGGCTGACGCTGTTGGGGTTTTGGTAGAGAACAGTACAAAGAATGTACCAACTTAAGAGCCTGACCAGATTACTGCAGGTGGGAGATAATGTTCTGGACATCCTTGCCAAAGAGAACCGACTCCCTAAAGGAAGCATCAAGGATTTTGGCCTGCACATCAGGTACAACCCCAGAAACCCTGAGCCAAGAATGGTGGCGAATACAGATGCCAGTGGCTGCCGCATGTCTGGCCATATCTGCAGTATCACAGGACGCCCTTAGGACATGATTTCTGACGTTCAACCCCGACTTCAGAAGAAATTGGCGCTTAAATTGCCACGCTATTGTTGTTGGCACTATTGTTGTAGGTGCTCACCTGACCCAGTGCTCTTTGTCCCACAGGGCATTCTGGTATTGGACCATGTGGGCTAGGAAGTGCAATGACCGAGCGGCCAAAGTGGCTGAGGCGTAGACTTTCTTACCCAAGAAGTCCACCTGTCTAGGTTCCTTATCTGGAGGGTGCATGCTGAAGTGCCTGGGCCTTTTAGTATGGTTGTGAGCTGCATTCATGACCACTGAGTCAGCCACTGGATACTCCCCATAAAAAGGCTTGTCCCTTGGGGCGTGGTAAAGCCTATCTGCCTTTGTAGGTAGGGCCAGGGTAGAAGACTGGCAATTCCAGGTGGCCCAGTTGACATCCTTGAAGGAGTCAATAAGAGGAGGAATAACAGTAAGCCGAGTGTCCATTTTTTTTTCCTGATCTGTTTACTCTCTTACGTGCTCCAGGACCCGCCACTACTGCGAGCGCTATGATCCCAACTTACCTCCTGCTACCCTCACTCGAGCCTCCGTCCTCACATTGCAGCCATCCCTGAGGTAACCCGGTGCAACCCTTCACCGGATGGGTCCCTCTCCTCCGAGGGTGAAGGCACTGGTGGGGGTGGCCAGCGCACTCTCTATTTGGCTCCAGGGTGCTGCTGAGGCTGACATGGCTCCCTCGGGGTCTTCAGTGGAATCAGCGGACCGGCAGCTGTCATCTGGCGGATCCTGGAGCTGTTTGTCCGCTTTCCTGTTGTTCTCCATTGCGCCGCTCATGCAGTGCTCCCAGTCTCCACGGGGCCTGCTGAGCGAGGCTTCCCTGCAACCCACCCCAGGAGAGGAGAGCAGTCCCACGGATGCTCACTCCTCTCCTTCCCCTGCTAGCCCCCAGCATCCAGAGTCTATTCCCAAACTCAGGTCGCTGGCATGGTTCTAGGTAAGACGCCAACGCTTCAGCCCTCTGTGCCACCGGGCCAGCACCAGAGTGTCCTTCTCATGGAGGAAGGTTGCCAGGCATTAGCGTTCTGGGTCCAGTTCCTCTGAGTCCCAGCCCATGAGGGACTAAATGTGCCTCTTGACGTCCATGAAAGTTGGATCGTCAGGGGGCATCTGGGGGTATCCCTGGGTTCCCCAGGTTCGGAGGGTAACCTGGAATCCTTGGGAGTCCTCTGAGGAGGAGGAGGAGGAGGAGGAGGAAGAATTCCCCCCCCAGACAGTTCAGAGTCCGGGACTGTCGTCACTGGATGGCGATCCTTCTTGCACTGGTCCTCCTCGTCACCAGGAGACTGGGGAGTGGTAGGGAGAACCTGAACCGGTGAGGGGGAAGGTTCCCCTTGAAGGTGGGGTAGGAGGCCTCTTCTGGGGTTCCTTGTTCTGCATGAACTCCCACCAAGCCGTGAATAAGGCGGTGTAATCCAAAGGCGGCGATAGGGTAGGTGGCGCAAGGTGGGTAGGTTTGGGATCCCCTGGCATTGGTCCCTGGGGTTTTGCAGACTCTGATGTTGGTTCCTGAGGAACCAAGTGACCAGAAGACAGCTCTTGTGATGAAGGGCTAGCCAGCGTCGGTCTCGAAGGGCCCGGCGCTGGGTCAGCAGGCATCGGCTGCGGCTATCTCGAAGAAGCAGCTGGCATCGGCTGGGGCCTAACGGACAATGTGAAGGCATCGCCGGGGTTGATGCCGGTGTGCCCACCGACAACTGAGGAGAAGGGGACCGACATTGGTCAGGCAAAGCAGCCAGCACTGGTGTAGCCTGCGTAGGGGAGGAAGCTCCCATCGGAGACAATGGCGTTGCACATGACGGAGTGCATGCTCTGGATGTCACTTAAACGTTGGTCCGTGAACGTGGGACCAATGTTGGCAATGCCAAGACCGGAGGGGTGGCGGACCCGAACCCACTGTCTGAAAAGCCAGTCGAACCTTCTAGCTGAGAACCCGCTGGAAAAAGGGGCCTGAGCTTCAGGGGCTTTGGGGCTGGGGGTGACATCCAAAGCCCGAAAAAATGGTGATGAGGGTGGGAGGTGAAGACACAGGCAGCCCGGAAGGAGTGAGGGCTGCCGGTGAAGGAGGGACCAACCTCCTGCGGGAGGAAGATCCAGAAGCAGACTCCGACTTGTGCGGTGACCTGGAACGGGAAGCCGACCGAGGCCAATCCCTATTCTTGTTCAGGTGCTTGTGCTTTCCACTCAACTTCTCTTTGTGGGAAGAAGTTGTTGATGCCCCAGAGGCCGGGGAGGAAGAAGAGCTTTTGCCCTAGAGCTCCTTCTCCATAGTCGCTAACTTCTGCTGCAGAAGGAAAACCTGAAGGGTCTTTGAGCGGCGTCTCCATGTGGCCTGGTTAAACTCCTGGCAGTGCTGGCAGGTCTCAGTGTCATGGTTAGGGCCTAGGCAGAGCAGACACAAGGTGTGGCCGTCCTTAGTGGGAATCTGCTTGCCGCAGGCACACTTCGTTCGCCGGTCAGAAGACGTTACTGGAGAAGAAGACATATAGGAACTTGAAGAAAAGGAAAAGAAAGATGTTAAATCGTGAAAATAAATTGTGGTCGCAATGAAAATAGTTGACCAGAAGCAAGAGTCTGTGGAGGACCGATCTGTGTGAGTCAATGGCAGGAAAAAAAGTGAAGATGGGCTGGGGGACAACTCCTTTTATACCATAGGTCGGACGACGTTCGGGGGTGGTCCCCCACTGAATACTGCTAGCTTTTCCGTGTGGTCCTAGCGCCTGGTGGCTCAGTCCTTATGGTCATTGCCTGCTGCAAGAGCCCCCTCGAAATAAGATCTACTGTTACGGTAAGTTCTTACATAATTACGTTAAAAAACATGACAGCTAAAAGGGAGGTTCTGATAATGGGAGACTTCAACATGCCAGATACAGATTGGTCAACACCAGCAGGAACATCTGCCAGAACTAGACACATGGTGGATTCCCTGCAGGGGAGGGCCTTAAACAACTGGTACAACAACCCACAAGAAACAGGGCTATCCTAGATCTAGTACTGACTAACAGCGAAAGGATCACAGATCTCCAGGTAGAAGGTCACCTGGGGGCCAGTGACCATCACATGGTATGGTTCAATTTGGCCACTAGAACTAAATCATCCCATTCCAAGGCAAAAATATGGGACTTCAGAGGAGTCGACTTTGATAAGATGGCCAACAGAGTTCAGCTAGCCCTGGCAAAAAGAAATATAGGTGAGGGGGTATAGGCAAAGTAGGCAAGCATTAACGACGCAATACTTGAAGCAACATCCCATTGTGTTAGAAAAGGAAGTGCAAAAGAAGAAGGAAACCACTTTGGTTCTCAAAAACAGTAGCAGAAAAGGACTAAGCCAAAAACTGGCCTTCAGGAAATATAAGGGAACACAGTGAGATGAAGACAGGGAGTCATATCAAACTTCCCTAAGGGAAGCAGGCACAGCAGTAAGGCAGGCAAGGCCCAAACCGAGGAAACACTAGCACAAACATTAAAAGGTGACAAGACTTTCTATAGATACATTAGTGAAAGGAGAAAGTCCAGAGGGGGTATTGCTAAGATCAAAGGAGATAAGGGGGCGTGTGAGGAGGAGGACCATGTAAAAGCATCTATCCTAAATAGATATTTATGCTTAGTATTTACTGAAGAAAAGGTACGGCAGGGCCCACAGCTCAGCACCATGGACATGGGGGGGGGGTGCACTAGTCCCTTCACAAAAGAAAGGATCCTACAAGAGCTTGATAAGCTCAGGGTGGACAAGGCAATGGTACCTGATGGCATACATCCCAGGGTGCTAAAGGAGCTAAGGGTGGAACTAGCAGAGCCATTATCAGAACTGTTTAGTGAGTCTCTGAGCACAGGAGAGGTCCCAGAAGACTGGAGAAGGGCTCATGTGATCCTGCTCCACAAGAGTGGTAGCAGGGAGGAGGCAGGGAACTACAGACCAGTCAGTCTTACCTCAGTAGTGGGCAAGCTTATCGAGGCACTCCTTAAGAAAAGGATAGTGCAACACTTGGAATCCATAGGAGCACAGGATCCAAGACAGCATGGGTTTACAAAAGGACGGTCCTGTCAAACTAATCTCATATATTTCTTTGACTGGATAAGCAAAGTGGTGGACCAAGAAGGAGCAGCTGATGTTGCCTACCTTGACTTCAGCAAAGCTTTCGATACTGTTCCACATAGAGGACTGATTAATAAGCTGGGTAGGCTCGGGGTGGGTCAGAAGTTGGTCAACTGGGTGGCAAACTGGTTGACGGGCAGAAAACAGAGAGTGGTGGTAAATGGTATACAGTCAGAAGAGATGCAAGTCACAAGTGGGGTACCTCAGGGAGGGTTCGGTCCTGGGGCCAGTCCTCTTCAATATCTTCATCAGTGACACTGCATATGGACTGGAGGGTAAGGTTTGTCTGTTTGCAGATGACACCAAGATCGGCAATAGAGCAGATGATCCAGATGGGGTGGGCACAATGAGAAGAGATCTGGATAAACTAGCAAAATGGTCGGAAGAGTGGCAACTGGGGTTTAATGCAAAGAAGTGCAAGATCATGCACACAGGGAAGAGAAACCCTGAAGCCACCTATAGGCTGGGAGGGGAGTTGCTGGCAGTCACAAGGGAAGAAAAATACTTAGGCATCATCATCACCAATGACCTGAAATCATCCAAGCAGACCACTAAAGCAGTAGGTAAGGCTAGGGGGGATGTTGAGGTGTATTAGTAGGAGTATCACAAGTCGGAAGAGGGAGGTAATAATCCCTCTTTACAAGACACTGGTTAGGCCCCACCTGGAGTACTGTGTGCAGTACTGGAGGCCACACCTTTACAAGGACATTAACCAAATTGAGGCAGTCCAGAGAAGGGCAACCAAAATGGTGCAGGGACTGCATCAGAAAACATATGAGGACAGATTAACGGAGCTCAATATATATACCCTAGAGCAAAGGAGGGAGAAAGGTGATATGATCGAAACATTCAAACACCTTAAGGGCATTAACAAGGTGAAAGAGTCTAACATGTTTCAATATAAGAAAAATGGCAGGACAAGAGGACATAGCAAGAGATTAGAGGGAGGCCGATTAAGGGGTAATGTGAGGAAGTTCTTTTTCACAGAAAGGGTGGTGGATGCGTGAAACGGCCTACCTCAGGAAGTGGTGGATATTAATACAGTGCAGGGCTTCAAACAGGCATGGGATAGGCATAAGGGAGCAATAAAGATGAGTATGAATAGATAGGCCATTGACAGAGCAAAGACCGATGGCACATTCATAAGGTAGAAAAATAAATGGGCAGACTAGATGGGTCTTTCGGTCCTTATCTGCCGTCAACTTCTATGTTTCTATCTTCTTTGGTGAGATCTCTTTTATCAGGTCACACCTATGAACAAGTCCCAAGCAGTTACAGGCAATGGGACAGTCAGGATGGCTGGAGACCAGATGCTTAAAAAAGAAGGCATTGAAACACAGCAAGCCAAAGCCTGTCTTCCTTCTAGAGGCAATGTCCAGACTATAGTGCTTGAAGAAAGTGTGGACAGTACTCCCAACAGCAGCTGTGCAGATATCTGAAGCTGAAACATTCCTGAAACAGGCACCAGAAGTAGCCATGTTTCTTTCCGAGTGGCCATGAACAACTCCAGGAAGTTCCTTACCATACTTCTGAAACAAAAATACAGTTGGCCAAACAGTTGGACAAGCACTGTTTAGAAACTGGTACGCACTCTTTCCCAGGGGTGAAAGAACAAACAAAAGAAAAAGAATCACTTTACAAAAAAGTCATTCCACTCTAAAAGAAAGGGTAAGCACAAAAATGGCAATCTACTGAACAACGAAGCCTCCCTGGAGCTCGTGCTAGTATGGTCGACGGCGGGAAAGAACTGAGAAGGGAGAAGGGCCACCCACGCTTATATACAGGGACATTGCCATATGACGTCGGCGTGGGCGGACCCTACTAGACTGCTACAGAAAAGCTTCCATGTGGTTCCGACGTTGACGTGGGTATAGTTCCATAGGTGTGACCTGATGAAAGAGATATACCCAAAGAAGATACATTAATTCTATATATATCCCTTATCAGGTTAATACATTAGCTTCCATTTTGGTTCTGACCAGAGCTGTTTGTTTTTACTGTTGACTGAACAATCTGCAGCCAAAATTCAGAAAGACCAAAAGACAGAGGATTTAAGGGTTGGTGATACTATACTTAAATTGCTGTTACATGCCGAGGACACTGCCTTAACGATGCTCCATGATCCCCTTTAATCTATGCCTGATTTTCAGCACATAGCAGACCAGTGCGAATGTGTTTCTGGTTACAAACTAAATGTTGAAAAATCCAGGGCATATCTGATTTCCAAAGCTTGTACTAGGGCAATGTTCATCTCATACTACTTTTAATGACACCTACAAGGTTATCACCTACCTGGGGATTAGGATTTCTGTACACGGTCTCAGATATGGTCTGGGATAACCTTGACCCCTTGACAGAAATCACAAGGTCAGATACACCGAGACAGTGAAACTTCACCTCTCGTTATGGTACAACAAAAATTCACTGACATTCATTACGATCTCAAAAATGCTGTACGCCTTGGGGAATCTGCCACTTCCTAGTCCACAGAAATACTTTAACCCTTTGAACAAAATAGCCTCCTTTTTCTGTGAGATGGAAAGAATGCCCAACTTCGCCTACAGACCCTAACATCTCCCTGGCAATGCAAGGTGAGAGTGCTGGCCTCCTAAACTTCCATGCTATGGGTGGCCTGTACACTGTTCACAGGAGCATCTTCCTCCCCTCTTGGCCCTCAGTGAAAATGGCACAAAGGGGTGTAACACACCCTGCAACTTTGCTGCTTCCAGACTTGTCTCCTGCCACCTGGGCCTGCTCCTACTACAACTGTCATTAAAACCACATGGCTCAGATTTGCCCCCAAATTGGGGTAGGATAAAGGGCTCTCATATCATCATCTCCAGAGCAAAAAATACTTAAAATTGGAGGCATTCCGGTGACATGGTCCGTATAGCAAGTGACGGGGATACATGTGCAAGGAGTCCTTTTTGAACCGGGAAGGGGGGGTTGCAGCTTCCTTACAGGAGAAATACTCCCTCCCACAGTCCAGTTTCTGGCAATACTTCCAAAATCGAAGTTCGTGTTAACCTAGTTTAGTCCTAAGCATGCTGTGCCCAGTACAAACATATCCGAAGAATGTTTGATACACTTGTCAGAAACAGATATAGTTGGTAGATTATATGGCCGTCTATCCTGTGAAACACAGACACAGAGCCCATCTCCTCATGTTACCTGGGAGATGAGGAATAGGCAGATGTCTGGAGGGTAGCATATTTGTCATGCAGAGAGCTAAAGTGCAACCTGATACTGTTCAAAATCTTGCCCATCTACCATACACCTGCGGTGCTGCACTGCTGGGGCTCATTCCCCCACTGTCAGTGCTGTCGGCATGCACTGGACGTAGCACATTCTCCTGAGCATGCCCAAGCCCTTTTGGGCTTCTGGAATCAGCTGTGGGAGCTTGTGAACTAGCAGTAGGGCACATCACCTTTGGAGAGTTTAAACTGTCCGTGCTGAGTATTTATCCGAGATGTCCAGAATGCCCTTTCCCAGCTCAGTTTTGGGCAGCAGGAGCACTCCATACAACAAAATGCACCACAGTTCAGCACTGGCGGGCTCCCACACACCAGCCTACAGAGAGTGGTCGTTTCTCATGCAGCAAACATCTGCATATGAAAAACACTGCCTACAACTGCCAGCAGACTGTCTCTGTACCAGAACTACTGGACCCCCTTCATGACTAGGCTGACGTATCAACCACCTTCAGCTTCTTAGATCTCAGTGGACCAATGTGGCAATGTGACAGTCTTTGTTAGTATGAAAGCTCTTGGCAAGGGTCAAGTATGTTTCTATCTCAGCTAAATCGTATCATGTTGACCACACTGTTGCTTTGTATACTGTCTGCAATCCGTGATAAGTCCTATACAACGCAACTGCTGTAATGTATATCTTGCTGACATCCATACTGAAGTGCAGTCTTTGTTGTTATTAATCTTGATCATGGTATACCTAGAACCCTCCCCCCACTCCCCATTCCTCCTGTTTCTAACCTGCAGTGATTTCATCAGCTCCCCCCTCTTCCATTTTTGTTGGCTTACTGGTCCAGTTCCAGCCAAGATGTACTAGATGCAGTTCAGAAGAGTTTGCAGGAACATTAATATATGCATGATATACCACAAGTCTCTATAGTATGTATGTATGTATTTATTTAAAATTGGTATTAAGGTAATTGGGAGAGGCACACTGAGCTTAGGCTCATTTCCAGGTGTGACATGGGGTACAGGGAAGGGGAGGAGCACAATTACAACAAAATACAGCCAGTCAGGTGATGTGATTACAAAGAGAGCAACATAAAGAGCATAAACTGAGTGCAGTGCAGAGACAATGACGAAACATTGCATGTGGGGGACAAAAGAATTAGCATACAAATCATCCATGCAAATTGGGCAAACTCAAAATGCATAGCGCCAGAGTGAAGGGAGGCTGAGCTAGTGCTGAAAGTAGGAGTCCAAACAAGTTGACAAACTTCATTGAGGTTGCCAGCACTATGAGGTTAAGGGGAAGGGGGAGATAAGGGGTGCTCAAAAGCCAGGCAAGGGTAAGGAAGAGTTCAGGAAGAGGTTTGGCAGGTGCAGGGGTTTTAGCTGGTGTCTAATGGAGGGAAGGGAGGGAGAGACAGACGGGGGGGTAGCTGGTTCCAGAGGGAGAGGTGGCAGCATTAGAAAGATTTTTCAGCTGAGAAATGTGAGTGGGTGAGGGAGAATATCTGTGGGTCTCTTGAGCACAGGAGGAGGAGTAGTGAATGGGGAAGAGGACATGGGATAGATATGAGGGAAGGGACTCAAACCAGTATTTAGAGATGAGGGAAGCACAGCGGAACTGGCGATGTGAAGGAAGAGGGAGGATGGATGGGGAGAAGTAAAGGGAGCACTGTTGAGTAGGAGTATTTGACTAACAGTATGATGTCATACCCATTCTTTACACCAATGCTTAATCCTGTATGCATGTGTACTTACTATGGATTGTAAAGTGCAAGATACTATATCAAAAGTTGAGTTGAAAAATCAATCAATCTTTTTTGAAGAAGGAAAAACAGTGGCACTACTCAGGTGCATTTAAAGGCACTCAGCTGTGCCTCATACCAAATGACACATCTGAGGCATGGGATTACTGGCCCATAATTACACAGCCTGCCATGTCTTATTTTTTTCTTTATATTATGCCTAGGTAATAATACTAACACGTGGAAGTCCTGGCACATGCCTTGACATGGTCCATGATGTGAGATTTAAACCCAAGCCCTTCTGCCCTAGACATGCGAGAGCCACCAGTGAACCAGATTGATAAGAGTACATACCTGCGTATGGAAACTGGTTAGGGGAAATTAATCGGGGCTTTCTTATTAGTGGTGCTGGACATGCAGGCTAGTGATCATAAAGCTGAAAGCTCACGAGAGAGACACCTTCAGTGAAGGGGCCAAGATCAACTATGCTCCGCATGTTGTCAAATACAACCTAAACTGCTTAGATCTCATGTACAAGCTATCACACTTCGAACTTGAGCTCTTCTTAGAGATCACCTGCTTCAAAAATAGCTCTGTCAGCACCGAACGTTTAGTAATAATAAATGTAACCATCAGGGCTAAGCAAAGACTTGTAAACATGTTTACCATGTAGCGTTCCAGGGATGACTTGACACTTTCAGCATCTGGCTGTGGTGGAACCCAGTTAGTCGTCATCTCATTGACCTTATACAGCCACTGAATCAGCTCTTCCAGCTTACAGCAAAATTTCTGTTTATAAGAAGAAGACACACTTTTAGCTAACTTTTCTTACAGTCTTGAATTGTCTACCATCTCCATGCTAAACTGCATTTTAAATCAAAATACCAGTTAACTGGAGAGAAGCAGATCTGATCAGTACAATGTAAACAAAAGAGACACATGCACGTACACACCTCAAGATAAAAAAATTCCTAATCCTCAACAAGTCTGGAGCTTCACATGGTGGCGGAGCTACCCTAAATGTGCCATGAAAGGCCAAATGTTCAAATAATGGCAGACATGTCCTGTTTAAGAGCAAGGAACTGGCTACAGGTAATGTACAGCTTCTGCAGACACCACAGAGGAGCAGGGCAGTGCCTCCTTTCTGTGCAGCACGTGGCCATACATGGTTGCAGGGGTTGAACGTAACCTTTGTACTAACCATCGGATCGTTGACTTAATTACACTAGCCCAGAGATGGCAGCACTGCACTAGTCCAAAATTATACCATGATTACTGTCCATTCATCCCACTGCTCTTCGGCCCCAGCAAAAACAAGACATGCCATTCAGGCACACACACAGTGTGCCCCCCATTCTGTACTGCTGCCTCCGCTCTGCCTTTTCCCATCCCCCCTTAAAACCACAGAATCCTACGGCAGTAACTTCGGCAGCAGCTGTGAAGGACCTGCACAACTCCAACACAGTGGTCTATATGCAGACTGTCTTTTCCTGTGATCCCTGCTCAACTGAGCAGGGCATCCACTCCAGTACTGGGCCAGAATTTTACTGGAAGACGGTGTCTGTTTATGTGTCGGAGTCTCCCCACCACCAGCTGAACCTCCCAGTGCACAGCTATGCCCTCGCACATCGGGGCCAGCTGGGGATAGAGAATCCCGGTCCAGCATGTTTGCTTAGCTGTGTGGCCCAGTATGCAGTGTATAGGGTCCATACAGAGCCCTTACTGAAATGTGTACTGTCTAGCAGACACTAATATGACTAGAAGGTAAGTGGGGTGTCCTGGTATGGCAGCCTTCAAATATTTTTCGTGGATTTGTAATAACACAACATTATGGTATCCGGTTTGGATGCACCCCAAACTCTGGGGGAAGGGGGAGGGGGCCTCGAACTGAAAAACTTAGTGTTTTATAATTTCTGTACTATTATTCTATAACTGTAAAAAATAAATCTGACAGTCTTACCATTATTTCTTTTTCTATTACAGTAGCTCCAATGTTGCCACTGGCGACTGATAACAAGTGGGTGAGATGCATCCCTGCTGCTAGGAATTCACTGGCACAACTCAGAGCTGCGACATCACCATGAAATGTTGGGAACATGACCATTCCACAGCCTCATAGTCTTCAGTCCATACTTATTGCTACACAGTATAATAATCATCCCAACTAACAACATGTTTTCACTTTTTAAAGAGCTATTGACACGTTCAGGAGAACTTTAACAAAACATAATACACACAGTCCAGCCTGTATTTCCCATTAGTTCTGTATTTCTCTTCCCCATTATTTATTACTTAGGTTATTTGCATGAAAACAAGATCTTTGGTCCTGAAGAGTTCATCTATTCCTTCTGCTTTCTCCCTGCCTGAAGTCACAGTGCTTGTGACCTCACAGTTACTCCCATAGCAATAGATTGTGATGTCACAACAGAGGATTATGACTTGAAGTAGGGAGTAAGATACAGAGGCAGATTAACTCAAAATGAACTGTAAGGGATAAAGATTATATATTCAAACACATTTCTTTAGTAGTAAATTATGGGGGAAAAGAAATTCACAAAATAGAAATGGAATGCAAGCAGAATTGTGCCTAATTATTATGTTTTTTAAAGTTTTCTTTGAGGTGTCAGTAGCTCTTAAAATCAGACTACATGTGATGTAAACAAGAAAAAAAAAATGCTTTGTATCTTTGCTTAAGGATATACCAGATTGCTTGTTTCGGAATTCTGGACTCACAAGTAAACTCTAGACAGAATTCTTAGAAAAATGGAGTGACCAAACTCAGGGTAACAGAATGCTGCAACAGAAGGTAAAGCCATCAAAAAATGGAGAGCAATGAGTATCAATGCCCGTAGTCTGAGTAACAGGCTTCCTGAATTAGTGGCCTTGATGGAGGAGGAACATTTGGATATCATGGTAGTCACAGAAACATGGTACACACAAAACCATGACTGGGACGTAAACAAACCAGGATACACTATCTACAGGAGGGACAGGGAGGGTAAAAGAGGAGGAGGAGTAGCTCTTTACATAAGGGAAGGAATCAAAGCAACAGAACAAAAGGGAAAACAGGGAGGAGAAGAAGCACTCTGGGTAAATTTGGAGACCGGCAATGGAACCACAATCCGCACAGGGGTTGTATACAGACCCCCTTCTCAGGGGAGGAAATGGACAAGGAAATGATAAAAGTATACTTAGAATGGCAGAAAAAGGGAGATATTGCTGATGGTGATCTGAATATGCCAGATGTTAACTGGAGTGCAGTTGCAGCAGCCACTTCAAGAGTGGGGTTATTCTAGATGCCCTACAGGGCATGCCTTAGACAACTAGTATTGGAGCCCACTGGAGAGGGAGCACCAGACCTGGTTCTCTCAAATGGAGATGAAGAGAGGATCACAGATGTAGCAGTGGGTAGCCATCTGGGAACTAGTGACCATCGAACAGTATGGTTCACAATAAACACAGCAATACAGTCAAGTCATACAAAGGCAAAAGTACTGGACTTTAGGAGGGCTGACTTTGCCAAAATGGGTGAGTGCCTAAGGAATGCACTAGCAAATGGGCAGGAAGGAGGGGTGGAAGAACAATGGGGAATAATAAAAACTGCCATCACAGAGGTAACAAGCCTTGTGTGAAGCAAATAAACAAACGAAACGATGTAAGAAACCACTATGGTTCTCAAAGGAAGTGGCAGTGAAGGTTCAAGAGAAAAGAAAGCATTCAGGAAGTACAAGGAATCACAGAAGGCAGGACAGAGAACTGTATCAGTTAAAGCAAAAGGAAGCTGGGAAGGCAGTCAGAACAGCAAAGGCCCAAACCGAGGAA
Source organism: Neoceratodus forsteri (assembly GCA_016271365.2). Lineage (NCBI taxonomy): Eukaryota > Metazoa > Chordata > Ceratodontiformes > Ceratodontidae > Neoceratodus > Neoceratodus forsteri. The sequence continues at coordinate 1,518,531,283 of CM057450.1, read as the reverse complement.
AAGATAGCCAACTCAGTTAAGAAGGGGATAAAACCTTTACAGGTACATCAGGGAGCAAAGGAAGACCAAGGAGGGATAGTGAGGCTTAATAAAGGGGAGGGAGGGTGGGCAGAGGGTGACTGTGAAAAGGCAGAGATACTAAACAAATATTTTTGCTCAGTATTTACAAAGGAAGAGGGGGAGGTACCTAAAACAAACAGTAGAAACACTCTGGATACAGAAGTTGATACCAGCCCATTTACAGAAGAAAGGGTTGTGAAAGAACTCTTAAAACTGAAGGTGGACAAAGCAATGGGGCCTGATGGGATTCATCCCAGAATTCTAAAAGAACTAAGGGTAGAACTAGTGACACCACTGACTACCCTCTTTAACAAATCATGGGAGGATGGGTGGTACCTGAGGACTGGAGGAGGGCAGATGTGATTCCCCTTCACAAAAGTGGGAGCAAGGCAGAAGCAGGAAACTACAGACCTGTTAGTTTAACCTCAGTGATAGGGAAAATGATGGAATCACTTCTGAAGGAAAGAACTGTCGAGTATCTAGAGGCCAGAGGGGCACAGGACCCAAGGCAGCATGGATTCACAGCGGGAAGGTCATGCCAAGCGAATCTGATAGATTTCTTTGACTGGGTGACCAAAGTAGTAGATCAGGGAGGGGCTGTGGACATGGCCTACCTAGACTTTAGCAAGGCATTTGACACAGTCCCACACAAAAGATTAATATACAAGTTAGCCAGCCTGGGAGTAGGTCCCAAGATGACAGCCTGGGTAAAGAATTGGCTGGAGAATAGGACACAGAGAGTAATAGTAAATGGAGTCCACTTCTGAAGAAAGGGGTTACTAGTGGGGTACCCCAGGTTTAGTATTAGATCGTCCTCTTCAATGTCTTTATAAGTGACATTGCAGAGGGACTGAAGGAGAAGTATGTCTCTTTGCAGATGACACAAAGATCTGCAACAGAGTTGATGCACAAGGTGGGTGGAAAGGAGGAGAAGGGACTTGGCAAGGTTAGAGGAATGGTCAAATGTATGGCAGCTTAGATTCAATGCTAAGAAGTGCAAGGTAATGCACCTGGGAAACAAAAACCCAGGGGAAGAGTACACAATGGGGGGTGAGATACTAACAACAACAAAAATGGAAGGGGACCTAGGGGTAGTCATATCAGATGACCTAAAGGTGGGCAAGCAATGTGAGAGGGCAGCAAGGAGGGCTGGGGGGAAACTGGGATGCATAGGGAGAGGCATCACCAGTAGAAAACAGGAAGTTATTATCCCTCTGTACAGACAGCTGGTCAGACCCCACCTGGAGTACTGCGTGCAGTTCTGGAGACCCAGTCTCCGCAAAGACATAGACAGGATGGAAGCTGTCCAGAGGAGGGCAACTAAATGGTACAGGGTCTGCACCGGAAGACATATAGAAGAGAGACTTAAGGAGCTTAATATGTATAGCCTCGAGGAAAGGAGGGAGAGGGGACATGATAGAAACTTTCAAGTACCTCAAGGAATCAACAAAGTCCAAGAGAGTAGCATCTTTCAAAAAAGAGGTGTGCAAGAACAAGGGCACAATTTGAAGATAGAGGGGGCGGCCTCAGAGGTAATTTAAGGAAGTATTTTTTCACAGAGAGGGTTGTGGATGCATGGAACGGCCTTCCGGAGGAGGTTGTGGATTCAAAAACAGTGGTGGAATTCAAGCATGCATGGGACAGTCATAAGGCAATTCTAGGGGGTGGGGGCAGGAAGAAGTAGGCTGCTGGTTAACTAGGATCTGCAGCTTATCCATTAGGTACGGAAATGGGCAGACTAGGTGGGCTAAATGGTCCTTATCTGCCATTAAATTCTATGTTTCTATGTAACAAGACATACTGATTAATTAGCAACTCTCCAACTGTTTCAATCTTTGAGGCATTATAAAGATTAGCTACATGCCTAAAATAATTTCTTTTAAATTGTAGGGGCCGGCCCAGTGGCACTGAGGGTTGAGGCACTGGAACGCCACACTGGTGACTCGGGTTCGGGAAACAGCTAGGTCCGCTGGGGGTTGGCAGAGGCGAGAGAGGATGAAGCGTCCAGAGGACTGCTCTCCTCTCTCGGGTGGGGGTGGGCATGTCGTCCCACCTGTCGCCGCCTTCGAGTGGGGGCTAAGGGGGTGATACAAACCTGGGGGGCAAGGACCCAGCCGGTGTGGCGTGACATGCCCCCATAGGCGTGAGACACTCAAGCAGCTGAAGGCACAGAAAAGTGAAAATTGTGGATGGGGCTTTGAGATTCCCAGACCCCACTTTGCTCTGTGCACAACATCGGGCCTCCCCGATAGATTGTGCTCCGGAAGGGGTCTCTTCTTCCTGGCCCCACCACAGGGTAATCCGTTGGGGGGTCTTGGGATGGCGGGCAGTTGGGTGGGGATGAAGATCCTGCCCCCATCACGCCCGCAGGCAGAAAAATTACAAGTTTAAAAAAAAAAAAAAATTTTGAAAACAGTGTCACCGGCCTGGTGGCGCTGAGGGTTGAGGCACTGGACGCCACACATTGCACTACGCTGGCAACCCGGGTTCAGGAACTGTGTCATCCCTACCCCTGCTGCTTTATGTCCCCATTGCCTCCACCTCCCCTTCTTCCCAGCTCTCTTCCCTAGACGTCCTGCCTTGTCTTCCTACTACTCTTTCCCTCCCACTCTCCCTATTACCTAGTTACTTATCAACTTGGTGTGAGCCTATTACTCCACTGGCACTTAATTTCACTACTTTCCCTCCCTCTCCTACTACTAGGAATCTCACCCTGTCACTCACCTCAGTACCTAGTGCACTCGGTGTATGACTCTGAACTGGCTTTACTGTTCTCTACCTGCACTCATCCCACATGCTTCTCCTCATTTTCACCTCACCTAGGTCTTGTTCTGCTTGCAAACGGTTTACCCTTCTAGGTTTTGTTTGCCATGTCTCAATTTAGTATTTACTGCTGGTACCAAATTTTTTGGCTACTCTGTTCTGAAACTTGTAACTGTACATCATGCATTATATCTCTTTACAATTGCTTACACTGTCATGTACTGTTTTCTTGTGATTTATCTGTGTTGCCTGTAACCTGCTACCACTATTTGGCTTGTATCATGTCTCAAACTGTTTGTTCTGTGCCACTGTTTGTGGCCAGGGTCATGCCTGAAAATGGTTCTTGGATCAGTGCACACACCCAATAAACAAAGACTTGAATAAATAAAATAAAAAAATAAAGGAATGCGCACGGGCTGTAGGGGGTCAGCTAGGTGGAGGAGGATTGAGTGTCCCACTGGATGCTCTCCTCCTCCAGGGTGGGGTGAGTTACCAGGCAGCGGATGCACCTGTAGGATTACCGCCAGGGGTAGCACGGACAGTAGGGCACATGGCTCTTCCGAGTCGGGAAGGCGCCGCTGGGAGTGTATGCCGTCAGCCTGGAAGTCAAAGTCCTTCGCACCAGTGCCCTCAGGGGTTCGGACCTGGAAAATAAAAAAAAATCCCTGGGCATCGTGCACTAAGATGCCAGGATCCTGGTACAGCGGGACCCAGCGGAGGATCCGATATAACCCCCCGAGGGCCCAGGGTTAAAAACAAACAACAGTGTCAACATAATAGCAGCTACCGAGTCACGGCAACAATATTCTCCATAAGAGTCAAAACAACTCCTGAGTGCAGTCCCAGTGACAATGCCGGAGCAAACAGAAAATGATGGCAAATATGCTAGAATTTCCTTTTCCTGTAGCACTCCACGGTGTCACTGGGAAAGAACATTTACGTACTTACCGTAACAGTAGATCTTCAACAGAATCTCTTTCATCAAGCCACACCTCTGGAACATACAGCCGCCAGGCACTAAATACAGGTTACTCACCTGTAACAGGAGTTCTAGGAATGGTATATGTTGTTCATCCACACTCATTGGCAGGTATCCTTGCCGCTTTAAATCTTGCCGGAAGGTCTTCAAGCTGGCTCCTCCCACCCACCCGGGTGGTATAACTCTCGGCTCCGCCCCATGACGCCAGATCTGCCTGGCTGAAGCTCAGGTCCAGCGCCGGCCGGGAGGTCGGGTGGTGAGGGATGAACAACATATACCATTCCTAGAACTCCTGTTACAGGTGAGTAACCTGTATTTCTAGGGACATGGATATGTTGTTCATCCACACTCATTGGCAGACTCCTAGCAGTTCTCCGGGAGGAGGGAGGCAAGACGACACCCCAATACTTACTTGGGAAAGAGAGACTGAGAACCGAGGCCCCAAAACCAGCATCCCGGCGTGACTCAAGGTCGATGTGGTAATGGTAATGAAGGTGTTTGCTGACTTCAGGTAGCAGCCCTGCAGATTTCCTGGATAGAGACGTCCCTGGAAGCAGCCACTGCTGCAGCAGTATGGCGGGTAGAATGAGCTCTTATCCTCTGGGAGGCTCCATGCCCGCCAACTTATAGCAGAGATCTATGCAGGAGGTGACCCACCTGCTTATCGTCCGCTATTGCAGGTCTGCCAGATGCGGCTTCAACGTAGGTGACAACAGCTGGTGAACCTCTCCCCGTCAATTTTCGGCGCTCTTAATAGGCGAGCGCCCCTTCTAGGGTCCAAAGTATGGAGCCTATTCGGCCTCCGAGTGTGATTGGGGTAGAACACCGGCAGAGTCAACACCTGGTTAAGATGAAACTCCACACCACCTTCGGAAGGAATTTCAGGTGGGGGCGAGGACAACCTTGTCCCTGTGGAAGACCACGTAGGAGACTCGATGGAAACGCCTGGAGCTCGCTTCATCCTTCTGGCTGACGTGATAGCCACCAAGAAGGCGGTCTTCCACAACAGGTGAGAGAGCACACCTGTGCATAGGTTCAATGGCTTGCCCATGAGCTTTGCCAGTACCAGCAGTAGATCCCACGGAGGTGGAGGTTCACGCACCGGAGGGATATGTGATCAAGGCCTTTGAAAAGCGCCAGACCACCTTCTCCTGCGTACATCGACGTTTCCCGCCCGTGGCCCGGTAGCAGAGATGGCTGCCAGGTGCACCCTTAGGTCGCCGACCTAAGCCCTTGATTAGAAAGGGACCATAAATAGTCCAAGATGCTTGCCAAGGAACAGGAGGAAGGTTCCAAGCCCTTGCTCTGACACCAAATGGAAAACCTTTTCCATTTGAAGGCATAGCATTTTCTGGTCGACTCCTTACGGGACGCCTCAACTACATTGAGGACCTCGTCGGAAAGACCCAAGGCCTGGAACTCTAACCGCTCAGGAACCAGGCCGTCAGGTGCAGGGATTGAAGGTCCGGATGGAACACCTTCACCTGATTGACTGAGAGCAGGTCCGGGCGAGCTGGAAGCTGCCGCGGAGTCCTGGAGCTGAGACTGAGGAGATCTGGGTACCAGAACTGGCGAGGCCAGTCTGGGGCTATCAGAATCACTCGCGCCTTGTCCCTCCTCGCCTTGAGAAGCACCTTGTGGATCAAGGGAAATGGGGGAAAGGCGAAAGAGGCCCGGGGTCCACTGCCTCGAGAAGGCATCCCCCTGCAGCGAGCCCTGCTGAGGGGGGCAGGCATGGAACAGTCTCAGCTTCGGAGTTCTCCCTGGAGGCAAACAGGTCCACCTGAGGTGTGCCCCAATGGGAGAACAGATGCTGTACTACCTCCGCAGGAGAGACCACTGGGATGCAGCCCCTATCCGGCTCAGGGCATCGGCCAGGGTGTTGGAGGCTCCTGCCGCATGAATGGCTAGGAGATCCGCCTCCAGGCTGCGCACGAGTGACCAAATGCGGAGAGCTTCCTTGCATAGAAGCATGGAGCGCGTCCCGCCCTGGCGGTTTAGATAGTACATGGTCGTGGTATTGTCCGTCTGGACTCGGACCACTTGACCCCGGAGGAACGGAGCAAAGGCGGTGAGAGCTAGGCGGACCGCTCGGAGCTCCAGCAGGTTGATGTGGCATCGGGACTCCCGCGGGGACCAGAGGCCGTGAGCCCGGTGTTCCCCCAGATGGGCACCCCAACCCATCAGAGAGGCATCGGTCGATAGAGAGACCGTCGGCTCGGGGCGGACGAACGGGATGCCCTCCTGCAAATGACCTGGAACGGTCCACCACTGGAGAGCGTTCCACATCCCCTGTGTCACCGACACAAGCTGGTCCAAAGGATCGCAGCGTTGTGACCACTGGCTGGCCAGTCCCCATTGAAGGGGACGCATGTTCCAGCGGGCCCAACGGACCACACTGGTGCAGGCCCATGAGACCCAGGAGGCGCAGGAAGTCCCAGGCAGGCGCAATTGCCCAACCAGAAATGATCGGGCAAAGGAGGAAAGAACCTCGGCCCTGTCCGCCGGAGCCGCCGCTCTGGCTCAAGAGAGTCGAGCTGCCTCTGATGAACAGAATCACCTGCTTCAGCTCGAGTTCCGACTTGGCCTCGTTGATAAGGAGGCCCAGTTGAGAGCAGACCTGGAGGGCCAGATCTCTGGACCACTCCACCTCCTTCCTGGAGGAAGCTACTATCAGCCAGTCGTCCAGGTAAGGGTACACCGGACCCCCGGCGCCGCAGAGGAGCTGTCACCACTGCCATGCATTTGGTGAAGACCCTGGGAGCTGGAGACAAGCCAAGGGCATGGCTTGAACTCGAAAAGGGATCCTTCTGCCTCGAAGCTTAAGGAATCTCTGGTGAGACGGACAGATAGGGACGTGAAAAACGCTGGCCCTGCAAGTCCAGAGAGCAGAACCACACGCCTGCTCCAAGGATGGTATTATCTGAGCCAGAGTGACCATCCTGAAGGTCCGAGACCTTAGAACTTGTTTAGGTCGTGGCAGGTCGAGAATGGGGCGCCAGCCCCCGTCCGCTTCGGAACCAGGAAGTACCTGGACACAAACCCTGGGTCTGAAGGAGGGTCAGTCACCTCTCTTAGCGCCTCCTTCTGGAGGAGGAGAGCGATGTTGGCTCGACGAGCCGCCAGTGAGGCTGGGGACCCCGAAGCCCCCCCGAGGGGCGACGGCTCTGAAGGGTGGTGCCTGCTCGAATTCTAGAGGCAGGCCTCTTCCCACCACCTCCAAAACCCACCTGTCCGTGGTAACAGCGGACCAGGCGGAACGGAAGTGCCGGAGCCGTCCCCCCACGGGGGGACACAGGGGTAAGGTGACGGGGATGGGGGCGACACCCCTCAGCCCGTCACTGGGCAGGCTTGGAGGAGGGACCGGCCGAGGGACCTCCTGGGCCTTTACCTACCTACCTCCTGTTAGAGGAAGCCGGCGGCTTGGGTTTGGGATGCCAAGGCCGAGCCTGCTGGCCCTGACGTTGCTGGGCCGGACGCGCAGGGGGCGCCGAAGGACGAAAGGGCTTAGGCTGTGGTTTGCGGCCTTTGTCCTTCTGAGCGGAAGAGACCGAGTCCAAGGTAGCACTGGACTTCTCGATCCTCTGCAGGTGACCTTCCACCCCAGGGTCAAGAGGTCAGTCCCCAAAAGGAACATCCGCCAACCTTGTGCTAAAACCGAAGTAAAGGTGGATATCCTCAGCCAAGCCCGCCGACGATAGCCACCGGCGGCCGCCACCGATCTGGTACATGAGTCCCCATATCCAAAGCAGTCTGGAGCTGCTGTTTGGCCACTGCCCTGCCCTGGTCCCACACCTGCTTGACCGTAGTCTGCAGATCGGCGGGAGATGAGGGATGACCTCATCCAGGGGCCCAACAGGGCATGAGAAAAATGTGCCATGAGGGCGGCCGAACTGGACGGAAGGCCGAGGAGGACGCAGATCAGACTTTTCGCCCGACATAATCCAATTTCTTGGACTCTTGTCAGGAGGTTTGTCCACATCCCTGGCGTTGCCGGGCGCTGGAAAACGCTGTCGGTAACCAACCCTCAGCAGAGGGGTGCTCCGAAAAACCGGACAGGGAACCGGTAGGGACCGCATACTTCCTGGCCATCCTGGCCGAAGGCGCAGGGCAGGAAGCAGGGCGCTGCCAAAGCTCCAGGGCCGGACCCACTATGGCCTCGGCCACTGGAAAGGCCTCCGTTGGAGAATCCCCTCGGTCCAGAATTTCCGTGAGGGGATACCTGGCCCGTTTGGAAACGGGTTCGAGCTCCATCCCGGTGGACTCCGAGATGAGCCGAAGTAGTCCTAGGAAGGACGACGGGCTATCGTCCATTGACTGACCTTCCTGAAGACTCCAAGTCCAGTCACTTGGAGAAAAGGAGGAATCATCTTCGACTCGGAAGAGTCCTCAAAGAGCTGCCTCTGGCCTGAGCCACCTTCACCCGCCGAGGTCGGGTCGGGAGTGAGGGTAACCGGCTGGACCGATGGGGTAGACCCTCAACCGCATCGAGAATCCTTGGTCGGAGCCCCAAATAGTGGCTGTGGAGGCGGAGGTTCCACCGGAATCGGTGGAGCAGCTGGTTTTGGCCGAACAACCGCCTGGGTACAGGCCTCGGTTAAGTCAAGGGTTGTGTCGGCAGCTCGGTGACAGCTACTTAATGGCCGGGAAGGCGACGGCTTATTCTCGTCAAGAAGAGCTGTTGCCACATAAGGTCCTCGCATTCATCGACGTAACTTACGCCGAAGCCTCCCTCGTCCGAGGAGGAGGACGAGCGGTGACGCCAAGCATCAGAGCCGACCGCTATGACGTGGGATCGGGACTGCTGAAGGGTCCGGAGACCGAGATCCGAGAGCCTCGCTCTTCCGAGGTCAGTGCGGAGGTGTCGGCCGGAACCGCACTCCTTCCGCTCGATGGTTCATCCGAGGGCTCCGGAACCGGAGGCACAGGCAAGCCCACGGGATCCTCAACCTCCCGGGGAACGGGGAGAGGGGAATCTCGGCTGCTATAGGCGACAGCCCGTCCAACGGATCGAGAAAAATCTCGACTTCGTCGGCGGAGTCTCGGTCAACTGACCTGACGGGGACACCGTGAGGCCAGTGGCCGAAGCCGAGCGGTCGACCGAAGTCGACGGTCGACGACTCGGGGGGACCTTCTCCGCTTCCCAAGAGCGCCGACGGAGGGACTTTACCCTTATCCTTCTTTTTGGACCGAGAAAAAGGTCCAGCAGATGTTGGCCCTTCTCCCTTAGTGGAGAGGGACAGACAAAGCTCCTTAAAAGAAGCTGTGTAGGAAGAACCCAGAGAGAGCGGGATAAATACCTGACCGGAAGAATACGACCAGCGCCGCCTCCTCTTCCGAGGCGATCACCTGCTCGAGCTGATCCGCGGAGCCGCGCCATGGACACCGCCGACCGGCCTCTTAGACTTCACCGGAGGGAAACGGCCGGACGTGCCCAGTTGCACCGGGCAGCACCTGCCTTCGAGGACGTAGGCCGAGAAAGAAGAGCACAGGTCACAATCCTGCGGGTCGTGCTCAAGGCCTAAACAGTAGACACACGTGGAGTGTGGATCCGTCCGAGACATCTTCTGCCCGCAGGGGCATCTCCGAAAACCGGGAGTCGATTTGTCCATCGCAGCCGCGAGGGATCGAAGACTGAAGTCTTTTTCGCAAAAAAAACTTTGAAATTCGCAAATGGAGAAATAGGAACCAGTCTCAAACGCAGAGCGTTAAGGAGGGAACCTGAGCTTCCAAGCGGTAAGGAAGATCTGGCGTCATGGGGCGGAGCCGAGAGTTATACCACCCGGGTGGGTGGGAGGAGCCAGCTTGAAGACCTTCCGGCAAGATTTAAAGCGGCAAGGATACCTGCCAATGAGTGTGGATGAACAACATATCCATGTCCCTAGAACGGAAGATTTTGCAAGCAATCAGCCAGGGGCCGCCCGTGACAAAAGGAAGGCGGCAAATAGTACAGTGGGTAGAACTGGCAGATGAACAATTTCATCCCCGATAAGCAGGGCCAGAAACAAAAACAGACTAAGCAACAAAAAAAAAAAGTGACTGGTACTAGTACCAATACAATAGCAGGTAAGCTTAGGCACAGTAAGCTAAGAACCGGTTCGATTAGGCTACGGATCATCAAGCATCACTGACAAGTATAAGCAGTGTGGGACGAAACAGTGGGCGGCAAGCTTAAATCACAGTGAGCTACACAGTTATTCGTGAAGGCTATGAGTGAGCAGATACAATAACTAGTGCTGACACTACAAACTGAAGCAGTGGCAGAGAGATGAAACACAGTGAGATATGCAGTTACTAGGTACAGCTAAGGAAGAACACACAAATGGTAATGAACACTGAACAGTGGCTGGAGGCTTAAGCACAGTGACCCAGAGGCAGATTGTTCAGGCTATGGACAAACACAAATGCAGGGAGTAGACTGAATGCAACAGGTTTGGCAGGGGTAGTTGGTATAAAGAATGGGACATGAATAGTAAACAAAAATCACGACTACTAAAACAACTGAGCAGCTTGTTATATTAAATCAAGATTCCCAAATCAGCTACTAGGTGGGACTGTGGGTACACAGAGCAAGAGCACTCCGGTAGGGCTATAAAGGTAACCTATGCTGTAAGTAGATTCTGCGGGCTTAAGAAAAACACAATGCTCCATGGTGACCCAGGTCAGGAGAGGCTTTGCACCCACATTCAGGGCAGACACAAGGGCGGGTTCTCAAACTGACTTACAAAACAACTCAGAACAAATGTACCTGGGCCATTCGCATGGCCAAAAGCCAACACTACAATAGTGAACTAACTCCTGGGGTGACAGCCGTAAGTTCTGGGACAACGCTGAGTCATTGGACTGGCAAACCCAATAAGTCACCACCAACTTTGATAAATGTCGAAGGAATTCCAACCCAGGACCCTAGTGTTATTGCCAATACCTTCAATAAGGCCTTCACTGACCTAACCTGTTTACTACCCACAGACTTCTTTGAACCTCCAAATGACAATAATCTTGCACACAAAGCAGATACCCAGTCTGGCTCAACATCCCCCTTCTACCTCAAAATTATCACCCTAACAGAGGCCAAAAAAATACCCCACACAAGTTCTTGGAAAATCCAGAGCTAGCTGTGTGATACGCTGGACCTTAAACTTGTTGAGCTCACTCTTGTCGTTATTCTCCGATCCCTTACAAGTATCCTAAATCTATCACTTGTATCCAGTAACTTCCCCAGGCTCTGGAAATCTGTGGTAGTAACTCTGTATACAAAACTGGTGATAGATCTAGTCATTCAAATTACTGAGCTATCTCTATACTCCCCTCTGCTCTCAAAAGCACTGGAACGCATTGTGTATGATCAAATTGTGAACTACCTTGAAAAGCATCAGCTTCAATGTCCACGACAACATGAATTATGAAAACAGCATAGCACCACTGCTGTCTTAGTTGAATTCACTGGGTATATACACGATGCATTATAGCGGGGGCTCATGGTGGGGCAACCTACACTGACCTCTCCAAGGCCTTCCACACTGTAAATCACAAGCTCTTCCTGAAACAGCTATCCTCTACAGGATTATCCCCTGAATCAGTGTCTTGGTTTAGGAGCTACCTCACTGGTAGGGAACAAAGGTTAAAAATCCTGGATACTTTCTCAGAAAATCGGAGCGCAAATACAGGGGTCCCCCAAGGATCAATCCTGGGCCCCCTCCTTTTTAGTCTGTTTTTAAATCAACTTCCACTAGCTACCCACGGTAAAGTCCTACTTTATGCAGACGATGTGGTGCTATACACCAGGCCAGTCAGATCCTGTAGCATTACAAAAACAGCTGCAGACTAACTTCGTGGATATTGAGGCATGGTTCATGAAATCTAAATTACTGCTAAATTATAAAAAAAAAAAACAATGTTGTTTGCTTCCACTCACTACAGACATAGGTCACACCAACTTAAAATACTAAACAGTCAAAATACACCCTTAGAAATGGTTCAAACTTTTAAGTACTTAAACGTAATGCTAGACAGTTCCCTTTCTTTCATACTACACATAGATCTTGTAGCTAAATCAGAAAATGCTAGACTAGGCTTGTTACACAAAACAAACACTGCCTCACGCAAGAAGCACTAAAACTATCAGTAACTAGTTCTGTACTGTCTGTAATTGACTATGGACTAGCAGTATACAGTGCTGCGATCGACACAGCTCTCAAGCAGGAAAACATAACCCTCTTATTCTGGGTGCAAACCAATAAGGCCTGTAGGCTTATTCTGGGTGCAAACCAACTAACACACACTTGCAAGCTTCATGCACGCTCCGGTTGGCTAAACCTGGACTGCCATATACAGTACCAGGTATGCCTACTTGCAAAGAAATCCACTACTGGATTAACACCCCCGGGTGTGTGGAATTTCCTCAGCTTGACCAACAAAACAAGGCGTACCACAGGAACAAATAGCCAGCCACTTCATGTCCCTTTCCAGTGGACGTCCCAAGGGCAACGGTTCTTTGAGTACCATGCACCCTACTGGCTAAATACACTCAGGGACAACCTTCCGTCAGAAACTAAACTAGGTCCGTTTAAATTAGAGCTTCAGTACAAAGCCATTGAAACTTCAACCGGCCTCTCATCTCTATCCATCTGCACATCTTCTGTCCCATCCTTGCAATCCTCCAAGACCCCCCGGGCTAAGTTATCTCTTCATCTGTAAATGTCCACTCTGCTAAGCCAATAGCCATAGCTACACCCGAACAGCATGTACTGCACTTAGACAAAAACTGTTTTCTAACACGTTTGCTAAACCTCTTTGAAACAATGTAACTAAGACTTCCTAGATACTGTATATGTATGGTTATGTCTTGTACTGTATTTCTGTTTTTTCTCATTAGACGTGGAACCTTTGCAAATGAGCTTCTAGCTCAAAGGTATGTACATCCAAGATTGAATAAATAAAATAAACCATGTCAGGATCCAGTGTTAGCTGGAACAGCTAGTGGGGGCTAGGCAAGGGAAACGGAAGCAGCAGGCAGGTTCACTGTGAAGAACTGTACCTTGCAGGGGAACTTTGCTGTAGAGGCGGCACAGAGAAACATTTTAAACGAAGAGAATCAGAGCTGAGTGGCTGGCAGATAGCAGACTCCAGGCAAACTCATGTCATTATCCTTAGTGCATGGTCCCTTATGTGAATGGGCCGCTGTACATACAGCCAGCTAGATGAGAATGTAAATAAATAAGAGGGACTTTCAGGCCTCATTCGGTCCTGTCCATTCTTGCTCACTGATGGACTGGCTGGCAAATACCGAAGAATGCAGGAGCCGGAAGACAACTGGAGCAGAGAGGAGAGTGCAAGATGGCATAAACAGCTCTCTCGATTTCTCTCGCTCCTAGCTGGTCCGATATGGCTGCCGAGTGTGGTAGGAACAAAGGCTGCTACCAGAATAAAAAATCCATGGGCTTTTAGACCCCGCCTGGTCCTGTTCAATCCCGCTCATTGACAGGCTGGCTGGTGAACACTGAAGAATGCAAGAGCCAGTAGACCATCAGAGAGAAGAGTGCACGGTGGCACAAACAGCTCTCTCTCTCTCTCTCTCGCTCCTAGCATATATTTTATTTATTTATTTATTGTGAATATCGGATTACAACCTTTGAGTCAGGGATTCATTTCCAAAAGCTCCACGTCAGTGTACAAAAACATATCAGTACAAAGTAGAGGGAATAACAGGTTTGAATAATACAAATCAAATAGCAGGCATTATACGATATTATAGTGAGAGTAGGAACAGATAACAGTGGGGTTAATACAGTACTGTTGGTCCTATACAGTTGGGTAGTTATACATGCCCTGGAGTGGGCTTGTTAACATCAGAGAGCAGTACAATCAATGTTAAGGCTAGGTCTATACTCTAGCAAGTGGTGCGAGCAGTCAGGATACTAACATTGTCATCAACACACAGTAACAACAGTGGGATAAAGAGAAACTCTAACCCAAAATAATCTCGCCATATGTGGGCAGCTTCCTATACCTAGTAGGTGCATTGGCAGAGTCGGGCGGAGATTTTGTTATTTTTGAGGGCTATTTTGAAGGGGGCCTAGCCTGGAGATAGAGGTAATGGCCAGGGGGAGCTCACTGTACCAGGTTGGTGCTCTGTAAGAAAAGGACCTCTGTGCCAGGGTGGTTGAGACCCTAGGATCAGCTCACATTACTTGATCTCCTGTGCGGATGTTTGCTGAGGTATGTGCGGTGCGGAGTGAGGCAGAGACTCCAGTGGTGGTAAGGCCTAAGTGGATTTTCTTGGTAAGAAGACATGTTTGATAACGTACTCTTTCATCTAGAGTGACGATTTTTGTTAGCGTGTACAGGGTACAACTGTGGGTACGCATATCCACTCCAGCAAGGAGCCTACAGGCTTTGTTGATGGCTAGGTGGATTTTATTCAGTGCAGTGCGATCAGCGGCCAAATAGACAGCTAGCCCATAGTCTACAAGGGAGAGGACAGAGGAGGTAATAGCAATGTTTAGGGCCTCAGGAGGTAAGTAGGCTTTGTGCTGATACAGTAGTCCTGTGCGCATATTTATGGCAGTGTAAAGGTTATTAATGTGGGGTGGAATGACAGGTTCGGATCGAAAGTAAGGCCCATATATTTATAGGTGTAGACCTGTTCCAGTGAGAGGAGGGTTTTTGAAAAGATTGTTAGTAGGGCATTGTAGTCCTTGCTCTGGCGGTGGGCAAAGAGCATAGATTTAGTCTTTTTTTACACTGAACATGAGTCTGTGGTCAGTGAACCAGTTTTCAACATGGTTGAAGGCAAGTTGTAGGGAGGACTGAAGGACTGTGGGATCTGAGTGGGAGGCACACATTACCGCGTCATCTGCGTAGAGCAGAAGGTTACATGGACAGGATTTAGGCAGGGTATTCAGGACGATTTATCTCAGGATTTCAAGGAACTGGAGCCAGAAGAGTGGGCTGGCGACACAGCAGTGCTCTTCTGCTGGAGCTCCTTCTCCACGTAGGCTGCCTCTTGCCTCAGGAGATGTTTTTCTAGGGCCCCTTTTTGTCATCGCCAGGTGGCAGAACAGAAACCCCAGCAGACTGGCAAGCTTTAATACTGTGGTCCAGGCCTAGGCAACAGACACAGACATCATGGGAATCGTCAGTGCAGATCTTCTCACTGCATTCATAACACAGGAATAATTTCGACAGCTCCTTTGACGACATACAGGTAGTTGAAAATCACTTGTAAAAGTGATTACTGTGCTACAGAGAAAAAAAAATTAAGCAGTGGCAATCACAGTGGCGCTTCCGGCCAGTGGCCCAACACGTATGGTTGATGGTGGGAAAAGAACTGAGGAGAGGAGGGATGCCCATGTTTATGTAGTAGCCAACGCCTGAGGTTGCTTCATGGCAGCCCTGGGGACAGCTTGCAAAAGTTTCCGTGTGGACCTAGTGCCTGCGGCTTATAGTTCCATAGGTGTGGCCTGATAAAAGAGAGTTCCTTGAGGAAGATATACATGTTACAAGCAGCTGCAATAACAAATCACTAAGTGGTATATACAATCAAAACTGGTAACAGAGAGTTGCTACTGACAACAGAAAAGGCAACAGTTCAGCAAAATCAACAATATCAACAATGTCAATAAAGGCCATCACTGATAGATAAGAACAAGTTAGGGTCAGGTACCAACTGAAAACAGGCACAAGCAGAAGAAAAGTGGCGACGCAGAAGCATTTTAAAAGAGAGAGGTGGGAGGGGAGTAAGTCTAAGAGTGCAGAGAGGAAGAGTTCCAAACACAGGGCAGAGGAGTGAAGAAGGATACCTGGCCAGAGGATGTGGAGCCGTGGGGAACAGTGAAAGAATGCAGGGTAGAACAGCAAAGAGAATAGGCGGAGGCCATGGTGAAAACAGGTCAGAGGTAGGGAGGGTAAGGACAAAAAAAACACAACAGGTTACTCACTCTGCACAGTTGCTCTAGGAGTGGTATATGTTGTTCACTGAAACATTCTGGCAATGTACTTTTCCCTTTAAGAAGTGCCAGAGAGTCTTCAAACTGGCTCCTCCCTCCCTCCCACCCACCTGGGTGGTAAATCCCCTAGCACCATCCCATGATGCCAGTTCTTGCCCGCTGGAAGCATTCCTGTGTGTCACTGCCAGGGGAGGTCGGGTAGGTCTGTGTGGATGAACAACATATACCACTCCTAGAAAGTACAGTTATGTAAGACCTTACCGTAACAGTAGATCTTTGAGGAGTGTCTCTTGCAGCTGGTAATACACTTGGGTCATCGCCAGAGGTCGCTGTCGCACACGGCAGCTCTTCTAGCAGTCTTTTCAAGGGGCCGCCCACACGACATCACCTTCTTGTTTCCTATACAAGTGTGGGTGGTCCTTAGTATCCTCCGTTTCCCTCACCAGATTCAGCTCGCTAAGCGAGGACCGAAGGGAAGCCAAGGTACCATAGGTATCCTAACCCATAAGTCATTGGACCAGAATTTGTTCTCCTAGCGAAGGATGGGGACAGAGGGCGGGATGGTACATGCTGCAAGAGGCACTCCTCAAAGATCTACTGTTACAGTAAGGTCTTGCGTAACTGTACTATCTTCCATGGAGAGGTCTCTTGCAGCAGGTAATACACTTGGGATGAATCCCAAGCAATAAATCCTAGAAGGGTGGTCATTATGACAGGAGGCCTTGTAGGACAGCTTGGCGGAAGGCCGTCCTACGGTGTGAAGCAACGTCTAAGTTGTAATGCTTCATGAAAGTATGAATTGTGGACCAGGTAGTTGCGTTGCAGATATCCATGATAGAGGCCCCTTTAAAGCAGGCCGCTGTGGTGGCCATAGCTCTAGTAGAATGGGCTTGGACAGGTTCTGGCAATGGCTTATTGTATTTTGTGTAGCAAAATGTGATACAGTGTGCTAGCCAATGGAGAAGGTCCATTTAGTGACCAGGAGACCTTCCCTACTTGAGGCAGAGGTAACAAAAACTTGAGAGGTCTTCCTAATCGATTTAGTTCGATTAGTATAGTATCGCAATATACGATGGACATCTAGAGTGTGTAGGAGGTATTCACCGCGATTGGTGTATTTAGGATAATATACTGGTAGCTCCAAGTATTAATTTAAGGTGTGTTCAGACACTACCTTAGGAAGGAAGGAAGGGTTGGTATGAAGTGCCACTCTGTCTTTGTGAAATACACCGAGCTGAAGTGACAGCCACTAAGAAAGTACAGTTATGTAAGAACTTACCGTAACAGTAGATCTTCGAGAGAGGCTCTTGCAGTAGGTAATTACATATAGGACTGACGCCGGCCGGTGGCAGGACCCCACGGAAAAATTTATAGCTAGCAGTCCCTGGTGAGGGACCGCCCCCACGTCAGGTGACCGGTGTCAAGAGATGTCGGCATAAAGGGGCGGTCCGGACGCCCGCCAGTTCTTTCTGCCACAGGCCCGAAGGTCTCGACGAGTAGAGAAGCAGATGTCTCCATTCCTGGAAAAAGAGCTGAAGAAGCCTAGGGGATGGAGGGTGGGAGGTATTACCTGCAAGAGCCTCTCTCGAAGATCTACTGTCGTAAGTTTCTTACGTAACTGTACTATCTACTTCAAGAGGCTCTGCAGTAGGTAATACATATAGATCTGAATCCCAAGCAGTCTGGAACAAATAAAAGGCACGGGAGGAGAAACTACTCCTAGAAAATATTAGTAACCTTGTAGGCCTCGCAAACCCGCTGTGAAGCCTGCTCTGAGAGGCAATGTGTGCAAACTGTAGTGTTTCCAGAAGATATGGACGGAAGTCCAGGTGGCGGCAGCCGCATATGGTCTGCCGCAGACATATTCTTGAAACAAGCTGCAGAGGCCGCTACTCCTCGTGTGGAGTGACCTCTGACCTGACCCGGGAGGGTCTTGTTGCACTTGTCATAACAGAAAGTGATGCAATGAGCTAACCACTTCGACAGGCATTGCTTGGAAACAGCATTGCCTTCCCTTTTGTGAGCAAAAGAGACGAACAACTGATCAGTCTTTCTGAGATCCGTCGTTCTGTCTGTGTAGTATCTCAGAATCCGGTGAACATCCATGGTATGGAGTAAATATTCTCCCTGGTTGGAGTACTGCGTGAAAAAGGCAGGTAACTCTATAGACTGATTTAAGGTAGACTCTGCTACCACTTTAGGTAGAAACTTAGGATGCGTGCGAAGAGCCACCCGTTCTTTGTGAAAGATCAGGCATGGGATTTTACACATAAGGGCCTGGGGCTCGGAAATTCTTCGAGCGGAAGTAATGGCCACCAAGAAGAGCGTCTTCCACGAAAGAAACTTCAGATCTGCGGAGGCCGCAGGTTCGAACGGGGGAAGGGTAAGTTTCTCTAGAACAAAGTTCAAGTCCCAAGAGGGAGCAGGAGTTCTGATGGGGGGCCTCAGATGAAGGACCCCTCTAAGAAAGGTCTTCGAGACCTCTAATTGGGCAAATGCTTTATCTGCAAAAGGAACATGGTACGCTGAGATAGCGGCCATGTGTACTTTCAAGGAGGAATGACTGAGACCCAGGTCGAAAAGCTGACATAAATATTCCAGCAGAACGGCCACTGAACAGGAGAAAGGCTCCACGTTCCTAGAGGCGGCCCAAATAGAAAATCTCTTCCATTTCATGGTATAAGTGGACCTAGTGGAGGGTTTCCTAGCCTCCACCAAAATCTCCGCCACCTTTGGAGAGACACCAAAGCGGGATTGAGCTAGGTCTGCAGGAGCCATGCATGGAGTTGCAGGGACTTGAGTCCCGGATGGACCAGGGTCCCCTGATCCTGGGTCAGCAAACCCCGAGATAAAGAAAGAGGAAGAGGAGGAACCTCTGAGTATTGTTGTAGAAGAGAAAACCAGATTTGCCTGGGCCAGAAAGGAGCGATCAGAATCATTCTTGCTCCTTCTGTTGATAGTTTCTGCAATAACACGAGGGACCAGTGGAATTGGGGGAAAAGCATAGACGAATCTGCCCTTCCAGCTTAGAGACAGAGCGTTGTTCCAGAAAGCGCCTCGCTCTGGAACGAGCGAGCAAAAGTTGGCAAATTTGTGTTTTGGGAAGAGGCTAACAGGTCTACTCTTGGAGTCCCCAAAGGTGGAAGATGTGATTTAGCACCTTTGGTCTAACTCCCACTGTGTGGCAGGGCAGAGGAGCGACTTAGCTTGTCTGCCAGGGTATTGTCAACCCCTGGAACATGAATCACTGTGAGGTGAAGGTTGTGTTGAGTTGCCCAGTCCCAAACCCTCATTGCTTCCCTGCATAGCGGGTAGGATCGAGTCCCTCCCTGCTTGTTGATGTACCACACCACGCACATGCTGTCCGTCTGGGCGGCTAGGTGACCGGGAAGAATGTATTGGTGAAGGGCTTGGAGAGCATATAGTACTGCTCGAAGCTCGAGCACATTGATGTGGAGAGCTAGCTCCAATCTGGACCATAATCCCTGGGTTCGGTGAGGACCCAGATGGGCTCCCCAACCTTCGCCTGATGCGTCTGTAGTCAGAGTCTGGGAGGGGGGAAGATGAAAGAAGTGGACCCCCTGAAACAGGTTCTCTCAAACCATCCACCATTGCAAGTCTCGAGCCATCGGCGAGGAGATCAGAACTAGATGATCTAGGTCGTCTACCAGTTGATCCCATTGGAAGCGAAGAGTCCACTGAGAAATCCTCATGTGGAGCCGAGCGCGGGGAACTGTCGGGATGGCGGCCGCCATGAGCCCCAGGAGACGGAGAATCGACCTCGCTGGAACCTTCCTGCGTTCTAACAGCAGGGAAATCTGTGACTGAAGAGAGGCCGCCCTGTCCGGAGGCAGGAAGGCCTTGCTTACCGTCGTATCGAGGATAGCCCCGATAAACTGTATTCTCTGGGAGGGATCCAGATGAGACTTGGAATGGTTGATGGTAATCCCCAGGCAAGTGAAAACCTGCTGGGTGAGGGAGAGAAAATGCAGGAGCTCCTCCCTGGACGAGGCCGCCAGGAGCCCATCGTCCAGGTAAGGGAACACCTGAACTCCCATCGTACGCAGGTGGGCCGCTACCACAGCCAGGCATTTGGTAAAAACTCGGGGTGCCGAGGAAAGACCAAACGGGAGTGCCCGGAACTGGTAATGGTCCCCCTGGAAAGCAAAGCGAAGGTACTTGCAGTGAGAAGGGCGAATGAGGATGTGCAAATATGCATCCTGCATATCCAGCGCACAAAGCCATTGACCCGGCCGAAGGAGGGGCAAAAGAGTCTGTAGGGAGAGCATCCTGAACCTTTTGTATTCCACGTAAAGATTCAAAGAGCTGAGATCGAGGATGGATCTGAGATTTCCCGTCTTCTTTGGGACCAGGAAGAAATGGGAGTAGTAACCCGTCCCTTGAAGGTGAGGGGGAACGGGCTCTATAGCCTGCTTCGCAAGGAGGGCAGAGATTTCTTCCCGGACCAAAGGAAGATGGTCCCTTGGGTAGGACGGCTTCAGAGGGGGGTGGCGGGGTGGTTTCTGTAGAAACTCTATAGAGTGCCCCTCCGCGATAATCTGAAGCACCCATGAATCCGTTGTTATCCTCTCCCAACCTGGAAAGTGGAGGGAGAACCTCCCTCCTACCGGTCCTCCGGTGTGTCCGGAGGCGGTGGGAGAGGGGAGGAGTCAGGTGGTGTGGGGCAGCGCCACAGTTGGGGCACTCGTTGATTTTTTGGGCGGAGGGGGCCTGGCAGTTGCGGGGGCCCGACGTTTAGTGGCCCGCCTTCCTTGGGGTTTCGCTTGTGGCGGACTGCGTCTGCGAAAAGGACAGTGCTGCGGGTGATGGGGACGGTACATGGAATCCACAGATTTCAGAGCCGTCCCCTTCTCCTGCAAGTCGGTGACGATGTCCTCAACATCACCACCAAAAAGCACCGACTCCCTGAAAGGTGCTTCCTGTATCACGGATTGCACCTCTGGGACCAAACCTGACACGTGGAGCCAGGCATGACGCCGTAAACTCACAGCGAAAGCACAGCTCCGCCCGGCAGTGTCCACTGCATTGTATGTCGTCCGCAGAATGTGACGACTGGCCGAACGAGCAGAACAGACTAAATCAGCTAACTCCTGCTTGACTTGAGAGTCAGGTAAGGAGCCAATCTTAGATTCCGCCTGGGTAAGGATGTCCTTCTGGTAATCCCCCATATGAGCAACATAGTTCAGGGCCCGAATTCCCAGTGTGGAAGAGGCATAGATTTTCCTTCCATACTGGTCCAGGAGGTGAGATTCCTTATCCGGAGGAGACGAGCTTAGATGTTTTGGGTGCGCTGATCGGCCGTGAGTGGCGCTAATCACGACCAAATCTGCACGGGGGTGAGAGTCCAAAAAATCTACACCCTCAGGAGCCTGGTATAGCCTGTTAGACTTCCTAGGAAGCGGGGCTAAAGCCGACGGTTGTTTCCAAATAGTGGAAACAAGGTGGGCGTGAGGCTCGATCCAGGGTGGCATTAAAATAGGAGCTGTCAGGGGCAGGTCCAGATGTTCGGCGAGTTTGACCCGCTGAGGATCGGGTTCCAAGGAGCGCCACTGATGTACTTCCTGGATTTTTCTAAGCAACTCCGTGAAGGAAGGGTCCTCCGGAGGAGACTTCGGAGGGGTCCTCGGCCGGGGCTTGGACGGAGAGCGAGGCTCGTCGTCTCTCTCGGAGCATCCGTCGGAGGAATCCGAGAGGGAAGAAGAAGAATCAGAAGCAGAATAAGACTCCCTAACACGGCTAGGGGGAGGACGGGTTCCTTGGGGGATCCTGGACACGTGTCCTGTCCCTCTCCGGGATCCAGAGGGAAGGGCTCTGGAGTCCGGAGGCGGAGGGAGTGCCGCCCCGGCGACGGGCCGGGCGACGCTGTCGGCCAGAAGGCAGTCTCTCTACCTTGGTGAGCTGAGCCTGGCCTCAGCCCACCAGGAAGCCAGAGTCTCCTGCAGATCCACCGGCGGGTGGGCAGTGGAGGTGGAGGAGGAGGGGAAAGAATACGGGTTGTATCTGTAGGCGAGATCCGAAACCCGCCTGTGGGAAAACCGGTGCCGGGTATTGAGGCGTCGGATACTGCGGTGTCGGAGGAACCGGCGCCGGGTACTGCGGCCCCGGGTACGACGGCATCAGATAAGACGGCAGGTACCCGGGCACCGGAGGTGCTGCCGGAGCAGGCGGCCTGGAAGGGCCCCATGGGCAGGTCAACAGTGAGAGGCCCGTGGGAGCAGGGCCCGGCGGCGGGCCGGCATCGTGGACCGCATCGGGACCGTGTCGGGCTACGCCAACCGTTCCCTAGGAGGAGGGTCTGACGGAGGTGGTACCTCCCCACCTCAGCCGGGATGGGGGAGTCCCGAGGTCAAGGCTGGGGGCTCCCGGACGGCAGCGAAGGCTGCGAGGGAACCGGACGACGGGGTTGGAGGGTCCGTCGAGGTTCCGGCCGCCCAGGCGCATCGGGGGAGCCGACGTGCAGCTTAGGGGCTAGGTCCCAGCGGGCGCCGGAGGAGGAGTGGCCCGGTCCGAGGGGGACGAGGTTGTGCGCCGCCCCGAAGGGTCAGGCGTCTTATCGACCTTCTCCCAGTGTGCGACGGAGGAGCCGACGTCCGACTTATGGGAGTCGCCCGCACCAGTAGGCCACAAGCCTGTGGCAGAACTAGGGGCAGAGGCCTCCTTTTGCCCGGAGGCACCCGCAAGGCCCGAGCGTGAGCCAGATGGGCGGGCCGACGCCTCCTCCAAAACCTTGGAGGCTGCCGTCGGGTGATCCCCAGGAGGGGATGTTACCTGAGCCGCGACTCCGGCCAGAGTCGCGGGGGAGGAGGCCTTCTCCCGATGCCTCTCCTTGTCCCATTTTTTACGATGCCCTTCTGGCGAAGTCGACGCCTGCCTGAGCTTCTTCAATTCTTTTTCCATTGAAGACATCTTTTCTTTAGAGATGGGCTTCCAGGGACTGTTAGGCGTCGTCTGCGGGTCGCTGCGTTGAAGTGAAGGCAATACAGGCACTTGTCGACGGGTGGTCGGGGCCCAGGCAGAAGAGGCAGAGGGAAATGGCCGGGCCCCGTATGGCAGTTGGCCGCGACGAGTCGCACTTGTTTTTGTGCTCGGAGGGTGTAGGGGACGACATACACAGTCGATGACCTGACGACAGGAAGAAAAAATACGAATAAATCTCGGTAAAACCGACGAAAGAGCAGGGCTGACTAAGCACGAACTTTACCTCGAGGCGCTGCACGAGCTAACGCCGGGAAAGAACTGGAAGGCGGGCATCCGGGATCGCCTTTATACCGGCGTCTCTTGACACGGTCACCTGATGTGGGGCGGTCCCCGCCAGGGACTGCTAGCTAGAAGTTTTTCCATGGGGTCCTGCCGCCGGCCGGCGTCAGTCCTATATGTAATTACCTACTGCAAGAGCCCTCTCGAAGTAAGATCAGTGTTTTCCAATTAAGAAAACGGAGACCACAAGTTCAAAGGGTTCAAGAGTTAATTTCTCTATAAGGAAATTGAGATCCCACAGAGGAGTGGATGTTCTGATAGGTGGCTTAATATGTAACATTCCTCTTAAAAACATTTTGGCTTGATGATGTCGATACAGTAATCTGCCATAAAGGGGTTCATGGAAGGTCGAAATGGAGGCCAAATGGACTTTGATAGCATAATAGCTTAATCCTGTCTCAGCAATCAAGGCCAGGTAATCCAATACTTTCGTCAGTGGGCAAGAATAAGGATCCAATGACCGGAAGGCAGCCCAAATGGAAAAACGTTTCCATTTGGCATTATAAGTTTCCCTGGTCACTGGTTTTCGTGAGGCCAATAGAATACTGGCAACAGGGGAGGACACTTGTAGACGTGCTATGAAAGCATCTGCAGGAGCCAAGTGTGAAGGTGTAGTGCCTTCAGGTTGGGATATAGAAGGGTTCCTTGATACTGAGTCAAGAAATCTGGTCTTACTGGTAATGGAATGGGTTCCTCCACTGAAAACTGTTAAAGTATGGGGAACCACACCTGCTGAGGCCACAGAGGGGCTATAAGAATCATGGTGGCAGGTTCAAGTTGTAATTTCAGTCGAGTCTATTGCAGGAGAGGGACGGGGGTTGGGGGGAGCATATAAGAAGAGTCCTGTCCAAGAGTGGGACAGGGCATCTATAGACTGTCCCTTTTTGCTCGGGATAATGGAATAGTATCTGGGGAGACAGTGATTGACTGGGGAGGAAAACAGATCCAGTAGCAGGGTGCCCCACAAATGAAAGATTTTCTGAAGCACTTTGTGATGAAGTGTCCATTCATGTGCAGACGACTGATCATGGAGAAGATCGGCCAGGAGATTGTGGCATCCTGGTAGATGGACGGCTGTCAGTATAAGGTGTTGCCGAATGGCCTCCTGCCAGACTGCAATCATCTCTCTGCATAGGTGACGGGACTTTGTACCTCCTTGTCTGTTGAGGTAGAACACTACTGATGTGTTGTCTGATTGAATCAGCAATGGTCCTGGGGACAAAGAAGTTGAAAAGCCTGGAGGGCTAAAGCGAACCACCCTCATCTCCAAGAGACTGATGTGGAGAGGAGGGGTAGAACTGGTCCACTTGCCTTGTGTCCTGTAAGGACTCAGGTGTGCACCCCACCCTTCTAGGGATGCATCTGTGGTCAACGTTGGCTTGGGCAGGGGGGATTGGAAGGGCATGCCTTGACATAGATTGGCTCGGAGGGTCCAGGGCGGACCACAACGTGGGGAGTGACTCTGATTTTGTCTTCAAAATTTCCTGTTCTTTGAGACCACCGATTCTTGAGAATCTACTGGACTGGTCTCATGTGAAGATGGGCAAGTGCTACTGTAGAGATGGCAGCGGCGATGTGTCCTAGGAGACATAACATACGTCTGGCTATGACTACTTTCTGAGTTTGTATCTGAGACGCCAGAGATAGAAGCTTGTCTTGTCTGTCAGTTGGGAGGTAGGCCATGGCAGAGACAGTGTCTAGGACTGCTCCTATATATTGGAACGACTGTGTAGGGGTTGGATTGGACTTCAGCCAGTTGACTGTAATCCCTAGAGAGTGGAACACAGAGTTGTGTGTAGGTAGGAAAGCAGAGAGGTTTTGGACTCTGCCTTGATGGGCCAGTCGTCCAGATATGGGAAGACAGAGTGCCTGTCCCATTGTAGGGATGCTGCCGCTACTGCTAGGCACTTGCTAAACACTCCCGGGGCAGATGAGAGGCCGAACGGGAGTGTTCAAAATTGGTAGTGTTGTCCCAACAGGTGAAAACGAAGAAATCTGTAGTGAGCAGGATGGATGGGGATATGTAGGTAGGCATCCTTCATATCTAGGGCACACAACCAATCCCCTTGTTTCAACATTGGCATGATGGAATTTACGGTGATCACGCGGATCCTTTTGTACTAGATGTGTAGGTTCAATTGTCTGAGGTCTAGTATTGGTCTGAGATCTCCAGTTCGTTTGGGCAACAGGAAGAAACAAGAATAAAACTCCTTTTGGTGTTCTACTGGGATCACCGGATAAACGGCCTTCTTGGTCAGGAGAGCCTGTAGTTCCTCCTAGAGGATGTAAATGTGGTCGGGTGGGTAGTGGACAGAGCAGGGGGATGAGGGGGAGGCATGGAAATCAGTTCTAGAGTGTGGCCCCTCTGAATGATCTGAAGTACCCACTCATTCGATGTGATCATTTGCCAGGCCTCTAAATGGAGGGCACGATGACCATCCACGGCTTCCGAGACCTGGTCAAGGAAGCGTGGACAGAGCCCCAGCTGGTCACTGGGAGGCAGGCTGATCAGCCCCACCAGGAGGGTGGGAGAGGGAGCTCTTAGCAGCAGAGGCGTTGGATCTGGAAGGCTGAGAATGACCTCGGAATCCGCCTCTATGTGAGCCTCTGTATTTTCTACCTCTTTTAGAATAAAAAGAGGATTGAGGACGATACAATGACTGGGATGTATGGTACATGTCATGTATCATACGGAGAGTCCGACATAAAGACTGGAGATAATCTATCAGAGTTCAGGTACCTGGGCCGAAAAGTTTAGACCCATTAAAAGGGGCACTGACCACTCTATGCTGCACATCTGGTGTAAAGCCTGAGACGCAAAGCCAAGCATAACGATGCAAGGTAATGCCAGTTGCTGACATGCGGGCCGAAGTATCGACCGCATCATATCCCAAACGAAGTAGATGTCAGGAGGTGGAATTGCCAGTAGATACTGTAGCCAGTAATTGTTCCCTTTCCTGCAAAGGAGGGAGTTTATTGACTAATTCTATGGCAGAGGACCAGAGTGTATGCTGGTATTTAACCATATGTCCCATATAATTTAGGATTCTGAGATTCATGGTATCTGCTTGGAATATTTTTTTTCCTAGATAGTCTACTCTACGGGAATCTTTATCAGGAGGTAAGGTGCTCATCTGTTTCAGTCATGTAGTACGACCATGAGCAGCAGTAATCACTACTGAATCTGCTTCAGGAGTAGAGGATAGAAAAGGGTGGTCCAGAGGATCCTGGTAGAGGCGATCCGCTTTGTGAGGAATAGCTGTAACAGTGGAAGGCTGGTTCCAGGTTGCAAGTACAGCATTTTGGTAGGTTTGTATAAGTGGGGGTACCACTAAGGCTGGTTCCTCCGGTAGTTCTAGATAGTCTGCCAAATCCTTACATTGTTTGTCATGTTCGGTAGTGAAGAATCCCATGACCTTTTTAATTTGGACCATCATCTCATGGAAGGCATCGGGAGGAGAGGCAGCCACCTGCCGGGATAAATTCTCATTTAAGGAAGAAATATCCGAAAGAGGGGACTGGGGCTGGAAATCTAGGTCCTGGAATCCCTCACCATCCAAATCTCTGGTAAAATCTACCAGAAAGTCAGCCTTGTCTGATAGGTAGTCATCCACATATGAGGGAGGTGACCAGGATGGTAAAGGGTCTCTGTTACCCTGGAAGCATTTAGGCGGAGGAGGGGAACAGGAGGGGTGACTTGCTCCCCTGGATCGGAAGGCTGAGTATGCTGGATGGCATGCAAAACCTACCGAATTACTGAGGCAACGTCCATGGGGGTTCTGGGAAACCAAGGGATTGGATGTGTAGTCTGAGCAGGTCTTGCACTTGGGTAGTAAAGCCCAGGGTCCCAATCCCTGTCCGACTGGCGGAATACACCTGTGAGAGTAGAGGGGCAGAATGCATGGCAAATGCAGTAGGCTTCCCCATTGGAATGAGACTCCTCATTGACGGAGCCGCTGGGGAAACATGAGTAGAATGAAAAAATGAAGTCACCATTGATGGGAGAGAAGCCCCTGTCGATGGAACTCAAGGGGTTCATCACAGACTGCCGTTTAAGTGCTGGAAAGCACCGCTGACGAGAGGGTGTAACCTCTTGTTGAGAAGGCAGTATGTGAATGCATCATCGATGGTGGGGCAACTGTAACAGTGGCCATCGACGAGTGTTTAGCCATAGAGGTTGAGGAGGGCTTCTCCTTATCTTTTTTGTGCCATTTGTGAGAATCAGTGGATGGGGAGCTCTTGGGACGAGCCCTCTGATTCTCCATGAGAGACAACTTCTGCTCCATTAAATGATTTCTGATTTCCTGCAACCGTTGACCGACAGGTTGCCTGGTTGAAATCCTGGCAATGTATGCAGGAGGTGGTGTCGTGTGTGGATCCCAGACACCTTACACAAGTGGTGTGGTTGTCAAAACAGTAGATTTTTCTACCGCAATGGCAAGAAAAAAACAGCGCTTCTTGCTTGTAGATTCTTTGGACATTGGTAGATGTTAACTCAAATTCTCGTTAATGATTGCTACTGAGTTGCACTAGCTGCTGCGTGCAAGCTGAAAACGGTGGGAAAATTAACTGAGGATACCAGGGGCCGACCACACTTCTATAGGAAACAGGAAGGTGATGTCATGTGTGGGCGGCCCCTGGAAAAGACTGCAAGAAGAGCTGCCGTGCACCATAGCGACCGCTGACGACGACCTAAGTGTATTACCTGCTGCAAGAGATCTACTGTTACAGATAAGTAACCTGTTTTTCTAAGGACGTGGATATGATGTTCTATCCACACATTCTGGCAAACTCCTAGCAGTTCTTCAGAAGGAGGGAAGCAAAACACACATCCCCTATTTAGAGAAAAGAGACTGGAAAACTAAGGGCCCCAAACCAGGGTCTCGGCGTGACTCAAGGTCGATGTGGTAATGGGAAATGAAGGTGTGTGCTGACCTTCAGGTAGCAGCCCTGCAGATTTCCTGGATAGGAATGTCTCTGCAAGCAGCCACTAACGCAGTGGTATGACAGGCGGAATGAGCCCTTAGCCCTCCGGGAGGCTCCCTACCCACCAACCTATAGCAGAGATCGATGCAGGCTACAATACACCTGCCAATCGTCCACTTGGCTGTAGGTCTGCCAGGTGCGGCTTCAGCATAGGTGACAAACAGCTGGCGAACATCTCCCCGAACACCAGCCGTGTGCTCTTTGTAATAAGCAAGCACTCACCTCAGGCCCAGAGTATGGAGCCTGTGCTCAGCCTCCGAGGTGTGATTGGTGAAATATACCGGGAGGTTAATCACCTGGTTAAGGTGGAAATCAGACACAACCTTCAGAAGGAACTTCTGGTTGGGGCATAAGACAACCGTGTCCCTGTGGAAGACCACATAAGGAGACTCCACCAAGAGCGCCTGGAGTTCACTGAGCCTTCTAGCTGATGCAATAGCCACCAGGAAGGCGGTCTTCCATGACAGGTGAGATGACATTTCGCGCCTGTGCATCAGTTCAAATGGCTTGCCCATGAGCTTGGCCAAAATTAGCAGTAGATCCCAAGGTGGTGGTGGTTCACGCACTGAAGGGGAACGTGGTCCAAGCCCTTGAGTAAGTGCCAGACCACCTTCTCCTGCGCCATCTGCTGACCAGCCTGCACCCGGTAAGCAGAGATGGCTACCAGGTGCACCTTGAGGGTCATCGACCAAAGGTAGTCGAGAATGTCAGCCACCAGACAAGTCAAAGGGTCCAGCCCTTTGCCCTGACACCAAATGCAGAATCTCTTCCATTTGAAGGCATAACATTTTCAGGTCAACTCCTTCAAAAGTACCTCAACAACGTTGAATACATCTTCAGAGAGATCCAGAGCCTGGAACTCTAGCCGCTCAAGTACCAGGCTGTCAGGTGCAGGGACTGAAGGTATCAATCAATCAATTTTATTTATATACTGGAGGGTATGTGAGCAAAAAATACAGGTTACTCACCTGTAACAGGAGTTCTAGGAATGGTATATGTTGTTCATCCACACTCATTGGCAGGTATCCTTGCCGCTTTAAATCTGCGGAAGGTCTTCAAGCTTGCTCTCCACCCACCCGGTGGTATAACTCAGCTCACCCCATGCGCCAGATCTGGCCCGCTGGAAAGCTCAGGTTGTGCGTCGAGCCGGGAGGTCGGTGAGTCGTGTGGATGAACAACATATACCATTCCTAGAACTCCTGTTACAGGTGAGAACCTGTACTCTAGGACATGGATATGTTGTTCATCCACACTCATTGGCAGACTCCTAGCAGTTCTCCGGGAGGAGGGAGGCAGCGACACCCCAATACTTACTTGGGAAAGAGGACTGAGAACCGAGGCCCCAAAACCAGCATCCGGGCGTGACTCAAGGTCGATGTGGTAATGGGTAATAAAGGTGTTTGCTGACTTCAGGTAGCAGCCCTGCAGATTTCCTGGATAGGGACGCCCTGGAAGCAGCCACCGTTGCAGCAGTATGGCGGTAGAATGAGCTCTTATCCTCTGGGAGGCTCCATGCCCGCTAACTTATAGCAGAGATCTATGCAGGAGGTTACCCACCTGCTTATCGTCCGCTTGGCTGCAGGTCTGCCAGATGCGGCTTCAGCGTAGGTGACAAACAGCTGGCGAACCTCTCCCAATTTCAGCCGATGCGCTCCTTATAATAAGCGGCGCCTTCTAGGGTCAGAGTATGGAGCCTATATTCGAGCCTCCGAGGTGTGATTGGGTAGAACACCGGCAGAGTCAACACCTGGTTAAGGTGAAACTCCGACACCACCTTCGGAAGGAATTTCGGTGGGCAGCAGGGACAACCTTGTCCCTGTGGAAGACCAGGTAAGGAGACTCGATGGAAAGCGCCTGGAGCTCTCCCATCCTTCTGGCTGACGGATAGCCACCAAAAGGCGGTCTTCCACGATAGGTGAGAGAGAGCACACCTGTGCATAGGTTCAATGGCTTGCCCATGAGCTTTGCCAGTACCAGCAGTAGATCCCACGGAGGTGGGGGTTCCCACTGAGGGGAAATGTGATCAAGGCCTTTGAAAAGCGCCAGACCACCTTCTCCTAGCCACCGACTGCTTCCGGCCCGCGCCGGTAAGCAGAGATGGATGCTCAGGTGCACCCTTAGGGTCGGCCGAGACTAAGCCCTTGACTAGAAAGGGACCATAAATAGTCCAAGATGCTTGCCAAGGAACAGGAGGAAGGGTCAAGCCCTTGCTCTGACACCAAATGGAAAACCTTTTCCATTTGAAGGCATAGCATTTATCTGGCGACTCATACGGGACGCCTCAACTACATTGAGGACCTCGTCGGAAAGACCAAGGCCTGGAACTCTAGCGCTCAGGAACCAGGCCGTCAGGTGCAGGGATTGAAGGTCCGGATGGAACACCTTCCCCTGATTGACTGAGAGCAGGTCCGGGCGAGCTGGAAGCTGCCGCGGAGTCCTGGAGCTGAGACTGAGGAGATCTGGGTACCAGAACTGGCGAGGCCAGTCTGGGGCTATCAGAATCACCTGCGCCTTGTCCCTCCTCGCCTTGAGAAGCACCTTGTGGATCAAGGGAAATGGGGGAAAGGCGTAAAAGAGGCCCGGGGTCCATTGCCTCGAGAAGGCATCCCCCTGCAGCGAGCCCTGCTGAGGGGGCGGCATGGAACAGACTCAGCCGCGTTCTCCATGGAGGCAAACAGGTCCACCTGAGGTGTGCCCCAAAGGAGAACAGATGCTGTACTACCTCGGCAGGAGAGACCACTAGTGGATGCAGCCCCTATCCGGCTCAGGGCATCGGCCAGGGTGTTGGAGGCTCCTGCCACGTGAATGGCTAGGAGATCCGCCTCCAGGCTGCGTACAGTGACCAAATGCGGAGGCTTCCTTGCATAGAAGCATGGGCGCGTCCCGCCCTAGCGGTTTAGATAGTACATGGTATTGGTATTGTCCGCCGGACTCGGACCACTGACCCCGAGGAACGGAGCAAAGGCGGTGAGAGCCAGGGCGGACCGCCGGAGCTCCAGCAGGTTGATGTGGCATCGGGACTCCCGCGGACCAGAGGCCATGAGCCCGGTGTTCCCCAGATGGGCACCCCAACCCATCAGAGAGGCATCGGTCGATGAGAGACCGTGCTCGGCGGGGCGAGCAGGATGCCCTCCTGCAAATGATCTGGAACGGTCCACCACTGGAGAGCGTTCCACATCCCCTGTGTCACCGACTACAAGCTGGTCCAAGGGATCGCAAGGCTGACCACTGGCTGGCCAGTCCCCACTGGAAGGGGACGCATGTTCCAGCGGCCCAACGGACCACGCTGGTGCAGGCCGCCATGAGACCCAGGAGGCGAGGAAGCCGCAGGGCGAATTGCCCAACCAGAAATGATCGGGCAAAGGAGGAAAGAACCTCGCCCTGTCCGCTGGAGCCGCCTGGCTCGAAGAGAGTCGAGCTGCGCCCGATGAATAGAATCACCTGCTCGCTCGAGTTCGACTTGGCCTCGTTGATAAGGAGGCCCAGTTGAGAAGCAGACCTGGAGGCCAGATCTCTGGACACTCCGCCTCCTTCCTGGAGGAGCTGCTATCAGCCAGTCGTCCAGGTAAGGGCACACCGGACCCCTCGGCGCCGCAGGAATGCTGTCCCACTGCCATGCATTTGGTGAAGACCCTGGGAGCTGGAGACAACAAGGGCATGGCTTGGAACTCGAAGAGGATCCTTCCGCTGAAGCGAAGGAATCTCTGGTGAGACGGACGGATAGGGACGTGAAAAAACGCGTCCTGCAAGTCCAGAGAGCAGAACCACATGCTGCGTTCCAAGGATGGTATTATCTGAGCCAGAGTGACCATCCTGAAGGTTCGAGACCTTAGGAACTTGTTTAGGTCGTGTAGGTCGAGAATGGGGCGCCAGCCCCCCGTCCGCTTCGGAACCAGGAAGTACCTGGACACAAACCCTGGGTCTGAAGGAGGTCCACCACCTCTCTTACCACCTCCTTCTGGAGGAGGAGAGCCGTGTCGGCCTCGACGAGCCGCCAGTGAGGCTGGGGATCCCGGCTCCCGAGGGGCGACGGCCTGAAGGGTGGTGCCTGCTCAATCTCCAGAGGCAGGCCTCTTCCCACCACCTCCAAGACCCACCTGTCCGTGGTAACAGCGGACCAGGCGGAACGGAAGTGCGGGCCGTCTCCACGGGGACCCAGGGTGAGTGACGGGGATGGGGCGACACCCCTCAGCCCGTCACTGGGCAGGCTTGGAGGAGGGACGGCGAGGACCTCCTGGGCCTTCCTCCCTGCCTCCTGTTAGAGGAAGCCGGCGGCTTGGGTTTGGGATGCCAAGGCCAGCCTGCTGGCCCTGGCGTTGCTGGCCAGGGCGCGGGTCAGAAGGGCCAAAGGGGCTTAGGCTGTGGTTTATGCCTTTGTCCTTCTGAGCGGAAGAGACCGAGTCCAAGGTGGCATTGGACTTCTCGATCCTCTGCAGGTGACCTTCCACCCCAGGGCCGAAGAGGTCAGTCCCCAAAGGAACATCCGCCAACTTGTGCTGGGTATCCAAGTAAAGGTGGATATCCTCAGCCAAGCCCGCCGACGATAGCCACTGCGCCACCACCGATCT
Organism: Neoceratodus forsteri; assembly: GCA_016271365.2. Taxonomy (NCBI): domain Eukaryota; kingdom Metazoa; phylum Chordata; order Ceratodontiformes; family Ceratodontidae; genus Neoceratodus; species Neoceratodus forsteri. The sequence continues at coordinate 1,518,498,701 of CM057450.1, read as the reverse complement.
GGCACATGAGTCCCCTATATCCAAAGCAGTCTGGAGCTGCTGTTTGGCCACTGCCCTGCCCTGGTCCCGCACCTGCTTAACCGTAGTCTGCAGATCGGAGGGAAGATGAGGATGACCTCATCCAGGGAGCCCAACAGGGCATGAGAAAAATGTGCCATGAGGACGGCCAACTGGCCTACGAAGGCCGAGAGAGAGGACGTAGCGTGAACTTTTAGCCTACATGGTCCAATTCTTGACCTCTTGTCAGGAGGTTTGTCCACATCCCTGGCGCAGCCGGGCGCCAGCTGAAAACGCTGTCGGGTAACCAACCCTGCGGAGGGTGTTCAAAACCGGACAAGGAACCGGTAGACCGCATACTTCTGGCCATCCTGGCAAGGCGCAGGGCAGGAAGCAGGCGCTGCCAAAGCTCCAGTGCGGACCCACTATGGCCTCGGCCACCGGAAAGGCCTCCGTCGGAGAATCCTCGTCCAGAATCTCCGTGAGGGGATACCTGGCCCGCTTGGAACGGGTTCAGCTCCATCCGTAGAACTCCGAGATGAGCGCGAAGCAGTCCTAGGAAGGACGACGGCTATCGTCCATTGACTGACCTCCTGAAGACTCAAGTCAGTCGCTTGAGAAAAGGAGGAATCATCTTCGGACTCGGAAGAGTCCTCGAAGAGCTGCCTCTGGCCTGAGCCACCCTTCACCTGCCGAGGTCGGTCGGGAGTGAGGGTAACCGACAGCCGATGGGTAGACCTTAGCCGACCGAGAATCCTTGGTGGAGCCCCAGTGGTGGCTGTGGAGGCGGAGGTTCCACGAATGGTAGGAGCAATGGTTTTAGCGAACAACCGGCCTGAGTATAGCTCCTCGGTAAGTCGGGGGTTGTGTCGGCCGTTCGGTGACAGCCACTTAATGGCCGGGGAAAGCGGCGGGGGTAGAAGCTTATTCCCGCCAGGACTGAGCTATTGCAACATAAGGTCCTCGATACCGTCGACGTAATTTCGCCTTGAAGCCTCCCTCATCCGAGGAGGAGGACGAGGGGAGCGGCGACGCCGCGCTTACATGAGTGCCGAGACCGAGACCGCCTATGACGGTGGGATCGGCTGGACCGCGAAGAGGTCCGAGACCGAGAGTCCCGGAATTTCCGAGATCGGTGCGGGGAGGTGTCGGCCGGAACCGGCACTCCCTTCGGCTCGGATGGTCCATCCGAGGGCTCCGGAACCGGAGGCACAGGCGAGCCCACAGGATCCTCAACCCCTCCCGGGGGAACCGGGGAGAGGGGAATCTCGGCTGCTAAAGGCGACAGCCCGTCCAATGGGTCGAGAAAAATCTGGAGCTTCATCGGGTGGGAGTCTCGGTCAACTGACCTGGCCGGGGACACCGTGAGGCCAGTGGCGGCAGCGATCGAGCGAAGCCGGCCGGTGCTGACCGGACCGAGAAGGACCTTCCCGCTCCCAAGGCGTCGACGGAGGGACCCCACCTGTCCCTCTTTTGGACCGAGAATAAGGTCCAGCAGGCACGAGCCCCTTCTCCTTTAGTGGAGAGGGACAGACAAAAGCTCCTTAAAAAGCCGTGTGGGAAGAACCCAGAGGCGGGATAAATGCAGGCGGCCGAGAAGATCTGACCCTCGCCGCCTCCTCTTCGAGGCGACCATCCCTTCGAGCTGATCCGCCGAGCGCCGCCACGAGACACCGCTAACCAGACCTCCTTGGACTTCACGGAGGAAGCTACCGGGGCTGACCCAGTTGCAATCGAAGACAACCGCAGTCTTCGAGGGGCGTAAACCCGAAAAGATGAGCTTTACAGGTACGCAAACCTGCGGAGTGCGTGCTCAAGGCCTAACAATGAACCTGCAGTGGAGTGTGGATCGTCAGACATCTTCTGCCCATGGGCATCTCCAAAATCCGAGTCGATTTGTCCATCGCAGCGCGCGAGGAATAGAAGACTGAAGTCTTTTGCAAAATTTATTTTAAATCCATAAGCGGAGAAATAGGAACCAGTCTGCATGAAGGCGTTAAGGAGAACCTGGGCTTTAAGCGGTAAGGAAGATCTGGCGTCATGGGGGCGGAGCCGAGTTTTACCACCGGGTGGGTGGGAGGAGCAAGCTTGAAGACCTTCCGGCAAGATTTAAAGCGGCAAGGATACCCTGCCAATGAGTGTGGATGAACAACATATCCATGTCCTAGAAATACAGGTTACTCACTTGTAACAGGAGTTCTAAGAGTGGTATATGTTGTTCATCCCACTAGTTGGCAGCGTTCTTACCACTTTAAGTTGGGCGGAAAGTCTTCAAGCTGGCTCCTCCCACCCAACGGCAGTGGTAAAACCCTCGCTCCTGCCCCATGACGTCAGATCTAGCCCGCTGGAAGCCAGGTTGCGCGTCTAAGCCGGTTGGGTCGTGTGGATGAACAACATATACCACAGGTGAGTAACCTGTATTTCTAGGGACATGGATATGTTGTTCATCCACACTGTCTGGCAGACTCCTAGTAGTTCTCCGGTAGGAGGGAGGCAAGTTGCGCACCCCCGATACCTACTTGGGGAACAAGGACTGGAGAACCAAGGTCCCAAAACCAGCATCCTGGCATGACTCTAGGTCAGTGTGGTAATGGGAAATAAAGGTGTGTGCTGACTTCCAGGTAGCAGCCCTGCAGATTTCCTGGATAGGGACATCCCTAGAAGCAGCCACCGAAGCAGCAGTATGGTGGGTAGAATGAGCTCTTATCATTTTGGGTGGCGCCATGCCCGCCCACCTATAGCAGAGATCTATGCAGGAGGTGACCAACCTGCTTATCGTCCGCTTGGCTGCAGGTCTGCCAGGTGTGGCTTCAGCGTAGGTGACAAACAGCTGGCGAACCTCTCCCCAAACTTCAGCCGTCAGCTCCTTACAATAAGCGAGCGCTCTTCTAGGGTCCAAAGTATGGAGCCTATATTCGGCCTCCGAGGTGTGACTGGGGTAGAACACCGGCAGAGTCAACACCTGATTCAGGTGAAACTCTGCCATCACCTTTGGAAGGAATTTCGGGTGGGGGTGAAGGACAACCTTGTCCCTGTGGAGGACCAGATAAGGAGACTCAATGGAAAGTGCCTGGAGCTCTCCCATCCTTCTGGCTGACGTAATAGCCACCAAGAAGGCAGTCTTCCATGACAGGTGGGAGATATCGCACCTCTGCATCAGTTCGAATGGCTTGCCCATGAGCTTAGCCAATACCAGCAGTAGATCCCACGGAGGTGGAGGTTCTCGCACCGAAGGGGATATATGATATATGATCAAGGCCTTTGAAAAAGCGCCCGACCACCTTCTCCTGCGCCACCAACTGCTTGCCGGCCCGCGCCCGGTAAGCAGAGATGGCTGCCGGGTGCACCTTAAGGGTTGTCGACCGAAGCCCTAGCTGAGACAGGGACCACAGCTAGTACAAAATATTAGCCAATGGACAGGAAGAGGTGTCCAACCCCTTGTCCTGACACCAAATGGAGAATCTCTTCCATTTAAAGGCATAGCATTTTCTGGTCGACTACTTACGGGATGCCTCAACGACGTTGAGGACCTCGTCAGAAAGACCCAAGGCCTGGAATTCTAGCCGCTCAGGAACCATGCCGTTAGGTGCAGGGATTGAAGGTCCAGGTGGAGAACCTTCCCCTTGTTGACTGAGATCAGGTCCAGGTGGGCTGGAAGCTGCCGCGGGAGCCTGGAGCTGAGGCTGAGGAGATCTGGGTACCAGAACTGGCGAGGCCAATCTGGGGCTACCAGAATCACCTGCGCCTTGTCTCTCTTCGCCTTGAGAAGCACCTTGTGGATCAAGGGAAATGGAGGGAAGGTATAGAAAAGACCCAGGGTCCACAGCCTTGAGAAGGCATCCCCCTGCAGCGAGCCCTGCTGAGGGGGGGCGGGCATGAAACAGCCTCAGCTTCACATTCTCCTTGGAGGCGAACAGGTCCACCTGAGGGGTGCCCCAATGGGAGAACAGGTCTTGAACTACCTCCATCAGGAGAGACCACTTGTGAGATGCAGCGCCTATCCGCCTGAGGGCATCGGCCAGACTGTTTGAGGCTCCTGCCACATGGATGGCTAGGAGATCCACCTCCAGGCTGATCACGAGAGACCAAATGCGGAGAGGTTCCTTGCACAGAGGTAAGGAGTGCGTGCCGTCCTGACAGTTGAGACCGTACATGGTTGTGGTGTTGTCTGTCTGGACCTGAACCACCTGACCCCATACAAACAGAGCAAAGGCGGTGAGGGCTAGTCGAACTGCTTGAAGCTCCAGCAGGTTGATGTGGCTTCGAGACTCCTGAGGGGATCAGAAGCTGTGGGCCCAGAGCTCCCCTAGATGGGCACCCCAACCGATCAAAGAGGCGTCGGTCGGGGGGCACATGACCGCTTAATGGCGTGAGGACATGTCTTTGCCGAGCTCTTTGGGGGGGGGTCACATGACCGCACATGAACTCTGCTCCCGGGTTGCTAAAATTTAGATAATCCACCGAAATCTCTCGTTCGAGGCAGAAATAAAGGGGCCTAAAATTAAGTATTTAAAGTATGGATGAGTACACTGTACCGACGGGAAGCAAATCGCAGCAGATGGGAGCGAAAAATAGCAAGAAACCGCCAGCAGCGGGACAGACGGGCGCTATGGGCCCTACTTCTATCTTGGCTGCAGAAATAGCTGCGATAGGCCAGGAACTGAAGGAGCAGCTGATGAATGCGCTGTCCCCCCAGTTTGAAAAGGCTGGAAGGAACAATTGATCGCAGGTTGGCTGCGATAGACTCACAATTAGAAAAGCAGCAGGAACGGCTGGAGGAAGAGGAGGGCTGCATCTCAGCAGCAGAGGATACTCTGGCCCCAATACCGAAGCGCATGAAGGACTTGGAGAAAGAAGTGCAGGACCTCAGGGAGGCCCTGGACTATTAGGAGAATTACAATCACAGGTCTAATCTGCATCTCCGGCGCCTCCCTGAAGGTAAGGAGGGCTCTGACATTCTGCGGAAGGAAACTGCCAGCCTTACTGGGACTGAGCCCAAAAGGGGGCTGCTATAAGATGGAACGAGCGCACCAGGCGGTGCAGCCACAGCCCCAGGAGGGGCAACCGCCAAGACCGATAATCTTTCGCTTTCATAATTTTCAAGATAGGCAAGAGATGTGGAAAGCCTATAGGAATGCGGCTGAAACATAGAATTTTTTTTTTTTTTTTACTCCCCTCCTCCTTGCGACCCCCTTCTCTTCGGGAGACACTCTACGGCCTTTTCAGCCCTCGCTCACCTACCTGGTGACCAGAGCACTCCATCCCCCATGGAGCCATGGTTATCCCCCCAGGCGGGGTACGGGTTGGGGGCCCATGCACCCCGAGATGTCTGTGTTTCGTTGGGATGCTATCTCTGGGCAGGTAGGGGCATTGAGGGTCGGGGTCTGGTGCTCCGTCTACCCGGAGGCCGCAAGGTGTTTTTTCCGGTGTTCTCTCGCAATGTGCTGTGTCCCCTGACGTCAAGGTGCTAAGCACCACGCCTGCACATCGCCTATAGTTAGGGTATCGGTCTTGTCACACCTGGGTCTCCACCTGACGCCAGACAAGAGCCAGCCCTGTTCCTCCTCTCGAGAGAGGACGAGCAGTCCCTAGACGCTCAAGCCCTCTCCCTCGGCCGCCCTCCAGCTTCCAGGGCTCGCTCAACCCGGTCGCTGGCGTCATAAGTGGAAATCCAAATCACGCGCCGGCGGAAACATAGAATTGACGGCAGATAAGGACCGCTTGGCCCACCTAGTCTGCCCATTTTCCTACCTAACAGATAAGCTGCAAATCCTAGTTAACCAACAGCTTACTTCCTCCTACCCACCACTAGGACTGCCTTATGCCTGTCCCATGCATTCTTGAAGTCCCCCACTGTTCTTGACTCCATGACCTCCTCAGGGAGGCTGTTCCATGCATCCACAACCCTCTCAGTGAAAAAATACTTCCTCACATTACCTCTGAGCCGTCCCCCCTCTATCTTCAAATTGTGCCCCCTTGTTCTTGCACATCTCTTTTTCTGGAAGATGCTACCCTCTTGGACTTTAATTCCCTTGAGGTACTTGAAAGTTTCTATCATGTCCCCTCTCTCCCTCCTTTCCTCTAGGGTATACATATTAAGCTCCTTTAGTCTTTCTTCGTATGTCTTCTGGTGCAGACCCTGCACCATTTTGGTTGCCCTCCTCTGGACTGCCTCCACTCTGTCTATGTCTTTGCGGAGATGGGGCCTCCAGAACTGCACACAGTACTCCAAATGGGGTCTCACCAACTGTCTGTACAAAGGGAAAACAACTTCCTGTTTTCTACTATTGATGACTCTTCCTATGCATCCCAGTATCCCCCCAGCCTTCCTTACTGCCTTCTCACATTGCTTGCCCACCTTTAGGTCATCTGATACCCCCAGGTCCCTTTCTATTTTACTGTTGTCAGCATCTCACCCTCCATTGTGTACACTTCCCCTGGGTTTTTGTTTCCCATGTGCATTACCTTGCACTTCTTTGCATTGAATCTGAGCTGCCATACATTTGACCATTCCTCCAACCTTGCCAAGTCCCTTCTCATCCTTTCCACTCCATCTTGTGTATCAACCCTGTTGAAGATCTTTGTGTCATCTGCAAAGAGACATACTTTTCCTTCCAGTTCCTCTGCAATGTCACTTATAAAGACATTAAAAAGGACCGGTCCCAGTACTGAACCCTGCGGTACCCCACTAGTAACCCTCCTTTCTTCACTGTGTATTCCATTTACTACTACCCTTTGTGTCCTGTTGTCTAGCCAATTTTTTTATCCATACTACCACCTTGGGACCCACTCCAAGGCTGGCTATCTTGTGAATTAATCTTTTGTGTGGGACTGTATCAAATGCCTTGCTAAAATCTAGGTAGGCCATGTCCACAGCCCCTCCCTGATCTACTACTTTGGTCACCCAGTCAAAGAAATCTATTAAATTCATCTGACACGACCTTCCCATCGTGAATCCATGCTGCCTTGGGTCCTGTGCCCCACTGGCCTCTAGGTACTCAACAATTCTTTCCTTCAGAAGTGATTCCATCATTTTCCCTACCACTGAGGTCAAACTAACTGGTCTGTAGTTTCCTGCCTCTGTCCTGCTCCCACTTTTGTAAGAGGAATCACATCTGCCCTCCTCCAGTCCTCGGGTACCACCCCATCCTCCCATGATTTGTTAAAGAGAGTAGTCAGCGGTGTCACTAGTTCTACCCTTAGTTCTTTTAGAATTCTTGGGTTAATCCCATCAGGCCCCATTGCTTTGTCCAACTTCAATTTTATTAGTTCTTTCACAACCCTTTCTTCTGTAAATGGACTGGTATCAACCCCCGTCTTCAGAGTGTTTCTCTTGTTTGGTTTAGGTCTCCCCTCTCTCTCCTTTGTGAATACTAAGCAGAAATATTGTCTCAGTATCCCTGCTTTTTCGCTGTCACCCTCTACCAACATTCCTTCCCCTTTATTTAAGCTTCAGTATCCCTCCTTTGGTCTTTCGTTGCTCCCTAATGTACCTATAAAAGGTCTTATCCCCCTTCTTAACAGAATTGGCTATCCTTTCCTCGGTTCGGGCCTTTGCTATTCTGACTGTCTTCCCAACCTCTTTCTGCTTTAACTGATAAAGTTCTCTGTCCTGCTCCTTCTGTTTTTCTTTATATTTCCTGAATGCTGTCCTTTTCTCCTTAACCTTCCCTGTCACCTCTTTTGAGAACCATAGCGGTTTTTTCCTTCGCTGTGTTTTATTGATTTGCTTTACACAAAGGCTTGTTGCCTCTGTGATGGCTGTTCTGATCACTCCCCATTGTTCCTCCACCCCTCCTTCTTGCCGGTTTGCTAGTGCTTTTCTGAGGCACTCTCTCATTTTCCCCAAAGTTGGCCCTCCTAAAGTAGAGTACTCTTGCTTTTGTATGGCTTGATTGTATGGCTGTGTTTATCGTGAACCACACTGTTTGGTGGTCGCTTGTTCCCAGATGGCTACCCACTTCTAAATCTGAGATTCTTTCTCCATCCCCATTTGAGAGTACCAGGTCTAAGATTGCTCCCTCCCGAGTGGGTTCCAATACTAGTTGTCTGAGGCATGCCCCCTGTAGGGCATCAAGAATGACCCTGCTCTTGGATGTGCCTGCAGCAAAGGTGCTCCAGTTAACATCTGGCATATTCAGGTCCCCCATCAACAAAATCTCCCCTTTTTCTGCCATTCTAAGAAAGCCTTCTATCATTTCCTTGTCCATTCCTCCTTGAGATGGGGGTCTGTATACAACCCCCATGCGGATTGTGGTGCCATTTCCTGTCTCCAGGGTGACCCAAAGTGCCTCATCTGCTCCCTGTTTACTCTTTAGTTCTGTTGCTTTGATCCCTTCCTTTACATAGAGAGCTACTCCTCCTCCTCCTCTTTTACCCTCCCTGTCCCTCCTGTAGATTGTGTATCCTGGTATGTTGACATCCCAGTCATGGTTCTCTGTGTACCATGTTTCTGTGACTGCCACAATATCCAGGCAACCCTCTTCCATCAAGGCCACTAGTTCAGGGAGCTTGTTACACAGACTACGGGCATTGGTACTCATCACCCTCCACTTTTTGATAGCCTTACCCCTTTTAGCCCCATTTCTGTCCTTACTGCCTTTGCCTTTTTTTACATTTAAATCTGTTCTGCTCCCTAATAACTTCTGTACCTTGGTGTTTACCTCACTAATCACCATGGTTTGTGGGGGGAGGCTCGGATTTCCCTGCTCCTTTTCAGTGCCTCCCCCTTGGCTAGTTTAAATGCTTGCCAATGAAGCATTTAAACCTCTCACCTAGGATCCTGGTTCCCCCCCGGACAGATGTAGACCACTGCACCAGTACAGGTCTGCATCCCTCCAGGTGGCTCCCCAGTCCCCAATGAAGCCAAAACCCTGAGCTCCACACCAGTTTTTCAACCACTCATTGAAGTCCCTGGTGAGAAGTGCCCTAGCATCTCCCTCGCCATAGACAGGCAGCACCTCCGAGAAGGTTACCGTATGCGCTACTTGTCTAAGGCCCCTTCCCAACTCTATAAACTCCTCTTGCACTGCTCTGATCCCATTCTTGGCCAGGTCATTTGTCCCTAGGTGGACAATGACATCCAGCTCCCTCCCTCGTGCAGCTCCTCCCACGATCCTGAGGATTCCTTGCCTGTCCCTCCAAGCCGTGGCGCCCAGGAAGGCACCTTACCTCCTCTCCCTTCCTCCCCATTTCTACCCCCTAATGATTGAGTCCCCACCAGGAGTTGTTTCCTTCCCCTGTGGGGTCCCATGCCACCCTCCTGTGGGTCTCCTTTGTGAAGGTTCCCAGCATCCTCCTTGGTCTCCACTGCAGGTGCCTTCATAGAGGAGCCACTATCCACCAGAAGAGCGAATGAATTGTGGAGCGGTACAGCTGGAGGGATGCAACTCTGTTCCACCAGCCTCTCCCTCCTTGAGCCCACCCTGGTCCAGCCTCTCCTCTTTCTTGGCAACCTCTGAGGTAGTGGCATTGGCCCTGGTGGTCCCTGGGTGGGGGAGGAGGTTTCATGAATCCTAGCCAGGTCAGCCTGGAGACGGGCAACCTCCTCTCTCAGACCAGAAAGGTGCCTGCAAATAGGGCAGCATCGCAGCCTCCAGAATGTCTCCCGGAACACTGCCACCCCACAGCCATTACACTGCACCACTCCTATCATGTCTTATTTAGTGTCCTCTCTACTGTTTCACTGGATGCTTATTCTCTCCTCACAACTCTCGCCCTTCCTGTTCTGGGACAGCAACTTCCTATCTTCTTCAGTAGCCTCCTTCTTCCTTGTTCAATATCAGACCACCAGCACAGCTGGGGGGGGGGGGGAGTGAGCTTTTTTTTTCTTTAGGGTTGACAAAACCAGTGTTTCTCTATGATCCTTTCCTTCCGACTGCCAAACAGGAAGTTCCTGTTGACAGTCAAATCCAGTGGCTATAAAAGTAGAACTGGCTTTGGGTGGGTGGGATGAAGGGCAATTAGTAAGAAAAAAGGCTAGCAACAGGAAGTTGTAATTTGCTGCTTTTCTAGTGTCTAAACCACACCCCCCAGGTAAGTTCTCTTTCCTCCTCCTGGTTTAGCAAAGTCAGCTGATACAGTACCCTTCCCTGCACAGAACACACACTGACTTTCCTTCTTTTCTTTCTTTTAACCCTAAATAAGCCCCCTTCTACTTCTAATAAAGTTATATGTCTACTTAATCTTAACTGACACTGACTCCTGCTGAGATATAAGTTTTAAATTAATAAGAAAATGCAGCTTCTTTTAGTTAGCTGCTTTCTGCTCTACAAGCAATGCTAGCAACAGTCTTCTACCTCCAAGATATCAACTAACCTGACTTTTTAACCCTTCCTTCTGTTGGAAATTACTGACAGTTTGCCAGCTCCACCCCCCACATACACACCTAATCCTTTGGAAGAGCTGTGGGAGGAAAGCAATTAGCTCCTTCAATGTGAGAAGGAGACGGAAACACCTCTGAGACAACAAACAAAAATAAACAAGAATAAAATAAAAACACAGTGTCAAACAGTAATTTTGCTTAGCCCAATGATAAAAAAGTCACAAAAATGTAAGCTCCACCTGTAATACAGTAATTTCAGAGTATATCCTGTAAGAAACACTTTGCTACAGAGAAAAATAAAGCAGTAACAGAAGATATACCTTGCAAAACACAATTTGAATCAGAAGATTACAGCAGTAATCTGTTAGCACACACCTGTAGGCACACCTTGTAATAATGCAGAAGAAGGTATACCAGCAACAACAATTTGAATCAGAGAAAAATAAAGCAATGAAATGTTAGCAACAAACAGTAGCAATCCCTGTGAGTAAAAATTAAAAAACACCACACAGTAAATCTGCTTAGCCAAAATAAGTTTTAATCCTTTTTCCTTGCTCTGGTAAGTTTCTCTACTCTGCCTTTCAAGCAGTCTTAGAAGGAAAGAGCTCAGGTGAAGCTAGGTGCCTTGGCCAGCAGACCAAGTCTTCTACCTCCTGAGTTAAAATATGAAGGAGTGCGCTTGTTTATTTCGCAAGATCACTCTCTGAGAATCGGGGAAAAAGAGGCGGGAGTGTAATGAAGTGATCTCCGAGTACCAGCGATTAAAAATGGAATGGTACAATTTTCCCGGCTACAATGAAAATCCGTCATGAAGGAGCCACCTATAGCTTTTGGGATGTAGACAAAGCAGCTAAGTTTGTGTCGGAACTGAAGAAAAAGATAGGGTGACTGTTCCAGAGGTGGGAGAGTTTAATCTAGGAGAGAGGAGGATATGTCCAGTTCTATTGTTATTGTTTGAAGTTCTGCAGTTAAAGCCTGTTGCAGCATGTGGATAGGACTATTGATGGGTGCTTGCCCTGATTCTCATAATAATATCCCTGGGGAATGATAGAGACTGGTTAACTCCCCTTTGAAAGAGCCCGGACCCGGGATGTGCAATCCCCCCCTGCACTGCTTCTAAGGAACGTTGGACTGAGGACTGATTGGGGAGAGCGTGCTCTGGACAGAGTATCGAGCGTGAGGTGGCCAGTCAAGGCCCCGATGGAGGCGAGTCCTAGACGAGGAGGGTCAGCAAGTGTGGATCGCATCCCTTCAGCCCCTGCACCAATGCAACGAGAAGTGCGGGTGACAATCTGGAGTGCAGATGCTATGACCCGACTCGCAAGGAGGGCCTGCGCATTGAAACTGATTCGTGCAGCCTAGCCTTGTGGGAGATCAGGTATGTAGCTGCTTTTGGTCATTTGGGCGGGGAGGGGGTATTCTGTAAATGCCTGCATTTTTATGTGTAGGAGTCGGAGCAAAAGGGAAAAGAAGGGCAAGTGTAACGGGAGGGGTGTTGATGGTCTGAAGGGATATGGGAATGACAAATGAGCACCTACAGACTTATCATGAATGAAGGGGTAGTGGAACTCAACAAGTCCTATCATGAGGCTGTAACTGAACGCGATGGAGGAGAGAGACTGGTGGAAAAGAAAGAGAAGAAAAAATTACTCACCTTAGTAATTGCTTTTCTTCTCATGGAGTCTTGCTATATTAGGACTTATTGCAGTTAGCCCCTGGCTCTGAACTGCCCCGGAGAGGAAACAGTTAACTCCAGAGAGATCTGGAGTTCCACAGCGCGAGGGCGCTGTTCAAAGCTCTATCTGGCCAGTTTCAAATGAAACTGCCAGGTTCTTTACGAAGCTAAACTAACATAGCAAGTCTGTGTGGAAAAGCTCTACACTAGCCATTGGCTACCTACCAGTAGTAAAACAACAAAACACAACAACAATCACAGAATAAAAACAATATTACCTATTGTTGTTAGGATCACCCCTGACAAGCACTAATAGGCCCCCTCTCCCCAAAAGACTCAAGTCCAGAGAGGGGACCATCTACCACTTAACAAAAAACAGAATTACCTAGTTCCCTAACCCAAATGAAACAAGGGGGGAACTAGAGAGACTAAAATGGCATGACACAGTGCTTGCACTAATTTGCCAACCCCGTACCCAAGTAGGAATTCTGAGAGGGTTAGGAGGGGGGGTTGTCCTAATATAGCAAGACTCCATGAGAAGAAAAGCAATTACTAAGGTGAGTAATTTTTTCTTCAAACACCATGAAGTCTTGCTATAATTAGGACTTAATGCAGATTATACAGCAGTACCTCCAAGGAGGAGGGCCAGAACCTACTTAGGGAATAGGCTCTGAAGCACAGCTGTGCCAAAACGAGCATCTCTCCTGGACTGGACGTCCAGGGAATAATGCTTGGTGAAGGTGTGGACTGTCTTCCAGGTAGCAGCTTGGCAAATTTCCAAAATGGGAATATCTCTAGTAGCCGCTAGAGATGCAGCTGTACCCCTGGTGGAATGAGCCCTCAGTCCTGAGGGAGGTTCTCTACCTAGTTTTTGGTAACAGAACTGGATACAAGAGACAATCCACCTTTGATTGTCCCTCTTAGTGGCAGGTCTCCCTGCCCACTTCTCCATAGGTAAGGAATAGTTGGAGGGATTCGAACCCATGACCCTTGGTGCATTCCAAATAGTAGCTTAGGGCTCTTTTGACGTCCAAACTGTGCAGTCTCCTCTCCTGAGGAAGAGTGCTCAGTGAAAAATACTGGAAGAGAGATGGTTAAGATGAAAATCTGAAACCACTTTAGGTAAAACTTTCTGTTAGTCCTGAGGACTACTTTATCTCTGTGAAAAGAAAAATCCTTTTCCACTGACAAGGCTTGTAATTCACTTATCGCCTAGCAGAAGTGATAGCCACTAGAAAGACAGTCTTCCAAGTTAAAACTTGAGATCTGTCAAGACAGAGGCTCAAAGGGGATTGCATTAGCTGAGCAATGCAAACATTCAGATCCCAGGCGAAGCTGGTTCCAGAAGGGAGGTTAGTGTAAGTAACCCCTTAAAAACTTGGAAAACACAGGGTGAGAGGAGAGGGAAACAGGTTTCCCTGCAGAAACAAAAACAGAAACAGCTGCTAGATGAACCTTCAAAGTAGCTGGTTTGAGGCCTAGGGAATTTAGATGGACCAAATAGTCCAATAAAATGGCCAAGTCAGCAGATTCTGGTACAATTTGCTTCTCAGAACACCAAAAGGAAAACCTCTTCCACTTGGAGTTGTAAGTGGCCCTAGTGGAAGGCTTCCTAGAAGCCTTCAAAATATCCAGGACACCTTGAGAAAGGTGTAAATCAGCAAAATTCTAGCTCCTCAAGAACCAGGCCTTGAGGTGGAGGGAATTGAGGTCCGGGTACCACACTCTCCCCTGTGCACAGGTCAGCAGGTCGTGGGTCCTGGGCAAGGTCAGGGGAGGGTGGAATGTCAGGGACAGGAGAAGAGGGTACCAGGGCTGCCTGGCCCAGTCTGGAGCAATCAGAATCACTTTGCAGGGCTGAGTTCTGATTTTTACTAGTACCCTGAAGAGGAGAGGGAAGGGAGGAAAGGCATACAGGAACTTCCCTTTCCAATCCAACTGAAAGGCGTCCAGGGGGACTGATCCCAGCACTGGAGGCCTGCAACAAAACAGAGGAATTTGGTGGTTGTCTGGGGCTGCGAAAAGATCTATCTGAGGGGTGCCCCATCTGGCAAAGACTGTCCCCAGCACCAGAGGATTCAGGGCCCATTCGTGATGGCCCTGAGAGATCCTGCTGAGGGCATCCGCGAGGACATTGTCCTTCCCTGGGAGGTGAACCGCTATCAGGGAGGTGTTCAGGGAATAAGCCAGAGACCACAACTTCACTGCTTGGTGCACAAGACTGAAGACCAGTGCCCCTTGCTTGTTGATGTACCACATTGTTGTGGTGTTGTCTGTCCTGACTTGAACTACCTTGTTCTGGACAGTAGCTGAAAAAGCCTGGAGAGCTAAGAGAACAGCTCTGAGTTCCAAAAGATTGATGTGGAGCAGAGATTCCTGAGGGGACCACACTCCCTGAGTGGAAAGGTCGCCCAAGTGAGCCCCCCCACCTAACAGGGAGGCATCCGTGGTGAGGGTGAGGGAATGAAGAACGGGTAAGAAGGGGACCCCCTGAGTTAGACTGCTTTGATCCTGCCACCACTGAAGGGCTAGGATCAGGGTTTTGGTCACTGGGACTAATTTGGTAAGGGGGTCCTTCCTTTGAGACCAGTAGGACCTCAAGTGGAACTGGATGTCCCTCATCTGAAATCTTGCTCCCTGCACGACAGCTGTGGAAGCAGCCATGTGCCCTAGGAGTTGCAGAAAGTGCCTTGCTGGTCGAGAGACCCGCAGGGTAAAGGAGGATGCCAGGGCAAAGATTCTGTCCACTCTTTCCGAGGGAAGAAATGCCCTGGCTGACTTTGTGTTCAACTCTGCACCTATGAAAGTTAGTACCTGAACTGGTTCCAGAACTGACTTTGGAAAATTCAGCAGGAATCCCAGAGAGTGAGAAGCTGCTGGGTGACTTGCAAGTGGGATTTACCTGATCTGGAGACTGACCCACTATGAGCCAGTCGTCCAGGTAGGGAAACACAGCAACCTTGCCTTCTTAAATGAGCCACTACCACAGCTAGACATTTTGTGAAAACCCTTGGAGCAGAAGTGAGGCCAAGGGCATTGCTCTGAACTGGTAGTGGCCAGAGGGCAGTTCGAACCTGAGGTACTTTTCGTGAGAAGGCCTGATCAAGATATGAAAATAGGCATCCTTGAGGTCCAGGGAAGCTAGCCAGTCCCTGGCCTTAGGGAAGGCAAAATCATTGCCAGAGTTAACATTTTGAACTTTGGTTTCAAAAGATGCTTGTTCAGGAACCTTAAATCTAGGATGGGCCCATTCTCCTGTCTTTTGGGGTAAGGAAGTATCTCGAGTACAGCCCCTGCCCTGATGGCAAGGAGGAACCCTTTCCAGCTTTGCAGTCTAGAAGAGAAGAAACCTCTGCTTCCAAAGCAAGGGCTTCTGGAAGGATTTGCAGGAGGAAAATGTCTGGCTCTCATCTTTGGGAACTGCTTGAAGCTGAGAACCAGACCTTGGCTTACCACCTCCAGAACCCATTTGTCCGGGTTAGGGACAACCAGTTCTGGCTGAAATAAGCCAACCTGACCCCACGGTACAGGAGAATCGGCCCTGGACACCCTGTCAGGGTGCCTGTTGCTTGGCAGCTGTCAGGGCTGAGGAGAGGAGAGGGTCTGGCTCGGCCCCGCCTACCTCTGCCTCTGAAAAAACCCTCTGTGCAAGGCTGAAGAGGCCTGAACTTGATAAAAGGCCTGTGGTATGGCCTGCCCTACCCCTGGGGCATGCCTTTGTGGAGTGGCATGCCTCTCCTTAGCTTGGGCACTTTTGTAGGTAGTTCTGTATTCATCCATCTTTTCATGTAATTTTCTGTTTGATCCCCAAACAGAGAATTTCCTACCACGGAAAATCTATAGCCTTTGACTGAGTATCTTGGGACAGATTAGTGCATCTGAGCCATGCCAACCTACTGAGAGAGCTACAGAAGTGGCCATGACCCTAGAGGAAACATCATTAACATCAACAGCAGTATGAAATTGAACTTTAGAGGCTTCAATGCCATCAGCAGCCACTTGTTCCAACTCACTAGCCAGCTGTCCCTGGGCCTGCTTGGCCAACTGCAATATAGTGTCCCATCTAGATTTCGATATCTAGCCACATAAGCCATATAATTAGCCTGTCTGAGTCCCAACGAAGCTGCCATATATTGTTTTTTCGCCATGGCATCAATCTTCCTGAATCCTTATCAGGAGGATGTGAGGCCAGGGAATATAGCCTTGTCACAGGCTGCAGCTGAACAACACCTACATGACTACACTGGTCAGTGAGGAAGTCTGTATCAGGGCCTGATAAAGTATACCTTCTGTCCATTTTTATCTAGGAGGGACAGAATGAGGATTTTTAAAATCTTCGTTGTTTGCTTCCTAAATGACTTATGCAAAGGAATAGACAACCTTCTAGACTCTGGAATATCCATCATTTCTACATAATCAGGCTCCTCTTGCTCATCCACAGCCTCCTCTAAAGGGAGCTGGAGGGTTTCTGCCACCTTTTTATAAAACCTAAAATGAGAAGGGGACTCAGAGAGCAAAGGGGGAGATTCAAAGGGTCTGTCTGGAGAAATGTCCAGCTCAATGGGCACGTCCAGACCTTCCCAGTCACAAATGCACTGATCAAATTCCTCCTCCCCCTCCTGTGGTTCATAAAAATCCTCAACATCATAATCCTGAACCACTGGACCTGAACGAGCCACCTTTTCCCAACTAAAGGGGTTTGACAAGTCCCTGAGACAAAGACTGAACAATCTGTATGGCTTTTGCTATCTCTGCAGCAGTTGGAGAGACAATTTTGGACTCAGACCTGCTGATTTCTTTTGTCTTTACTGGGACTGGTTCCTCTGAACCAGCCTTTCTTTTGCTGAGGGAAGTCTCGCCCTGGTCAGAGGGCACTCTCTGGTCCAGTGGGTGCTGGACCGGCTGGCCATCCGGTCAGCGGACTTTGCTTCTCTCGTTCCCTGAGCCGCCCAATCTCTTTCCAGGGTGGCTGCAGGAAATCTTACACACCTGGCAGTCTGACAGGAGGTGGTCAGCCCCAGACAATGACACAAGTGGTGTGTGGGTCAGCCTTGGCAAAGGCTTCCCACAGACATCACAGTGTTGAAACCCAGTGGGCCCGGTTTTCTTTTGGGTTTCTCAGACATAATGCCAGCCTAACAAAAACTTGCTCTTTAACGGCTGTGCACAGGCAAGACACCCTTATCGGTTCCTAACCGTGTCACGGGTATTTGAAAAAACAGATAATGCTAGGTTTTTTTAGAACCGATAAGAACCGGGAACCGCACTTCTAAAAGCCCATTCAATGAATAAATTCGTTATTTTAAGCAAACCGATCGGTTCAGACTGAACCGATAATGAATTTCCACACAGACTTAAACACTAGTACTTACGGTTTACCAGATAGAGCTTTTGACCGAAAATGCGGTAAAATAGACACTTTTGCCAGTTCAAATGAACCAAATAAACTCGCTTGAACCGCGAAAATGAACGCAGCTGAGGAGCTGATCTCCGGAGCGACTGTTCAGTGCAGCTGAGTAAAGAATCTGGCAGTTTCATTTGAAACTGGCCAGATAGAGCTTTGAACAGCCTCGCTGTGGAACTCAGATCTCTCTGGAGTTAACTGTTTCTCTCCGGGCAGTTCAGAGCCAGGGGCTAACTGCAATAAGTCCTAATTATAGCAAGACTTCATGGTGTTTGAACATATTAATCCGGGGCAAAAGGTTGATCATTTTAATCAAAACCTTCACTATACTTTTATGGGACAGAACATACCTGATCCGGGAATATGGTATGTTTGGGGGGTACGTTGTATTGTACATAGTTTTTTTTTTTTGGGGGAGGGAGATATTGTTCAAATGTTATGTGCTTTGGTTTAGATCTGTTTGTTAGGTCCACATTGTACTATAAGGCAGGAAACAAAATGATGCCCACCTTGGTTGACGCAGCTTAGGACTCTGGTGCAAGGGGTTGGGGGATGTGAATATACCTATATCAGTATGGCTCATAAGGAGAAGGTGAATATTGTCTCATGGAATGTGAGGGGATTCTCCTCTCCAATTAAACGTATCAGCCTTTTAATGGCTCTTAGGAGGGTGTGTGCCCATGTTGCCTTATTACAGGAAACACACTTGACGCCCGCGGAGCATCAAAAACTGGTACAGAATTGGGTAGGGACGTGCTATGCTGCCTCCTTTTCCTCATATAAACGGGGGGTGGCGGTGCTTATACATAGGCACCTTCCCTTCAAGTTAATGAGAGTGGTGCAAGATAGCAGCGAAGAGAGGTATGTGTTTGTGGAAGGAACGCCGCATGGGTCACAGGTTACATTTGGGAGTGTATATGCACCTGCTGTTTTTGAGCCTTCGTTTTATCGCTCCATTATGGACTTGCTTGTAAGGAAACAATTTCAGGGGCTGATAATGGGAGGGGACTTCAACTGTACCCCGGATCCAAAGTTGGAACATTCGGAGGGCAGGGGAAGGGGAGGAAGTTGCATGAAGCAGTGGAGGGAAGGCTTAGTGGACTTGGATATCCTGGATGCCTGGAGAACGGCCAGCTCCACACTGAGGGAGTACACTTTCTTCTCCAATCCTCACAAGACGTGGTCCAGGTTGGACCAGATTTATATTGGGGGTGGTATCGTAAGCTGGCAGAGATTAAGCACGGCCCCATACACATACCAGTTCATGCCACGGTATTATTGGCAATAGAATTCGATGCAAAAGGTCTGAGAACGGCTTCATGGAGATTCCCATTGTATCTGATGGGATCGGAGGAGTTTAAGACCTTTTTAAAGGAACAGCTAGTGAGATATGTGGAGCTCAATAAAGACACAGCACCATCTAAACAGGTGTTCTGGGATGCGGGGAAGGCGTATTGAAGAGGAGCCATCATAGGGTACGTGGCGAGATACAAAAAAGAGCAGCTAAGGTGACAGGAGGAGCTTCACCTGAAGGTTAGGGAATTGGAGCATAGGGCAGCCAGGGGAGGGGGAGAGGAGGTGCTACATATGCAGGCGACAACAAGGGGGACTCTAAACAATATGCTGGCTGGACAGGTAAGAACCCAGTTATTTTTGCTAAAACATAAATTTTACGAATGGGGTAACAAACCAGGACCCATACTGGTGAACCTTATAAGAGGCAGAAGGGGAGTGCGAGAATTCAGGAGATACGAGGGGAAGGGGGTTCCCTGGTCAGAGAACCCCATGCTATTGGGGACAGATTTAAGCAGTTTTATCAGGCCCTATATAAGGCAGAATGCGAAGGCACAACAGACAAGGCAAAGGAATTTTTAGACAAGGTCAAAATTCCGGGAATCACTGAGACACAACGGGTCGAGTTAAAGAGGGAAATCTCCAAGAAGGAAATTAGAGTGGCCATACAGCGCATGAAGCCAGGTAAGGCATCTGGCCCAGATGGTCTCCTGACTGAATTTTATAAAGGAGTGGGACAGAGGGTGGTGGACCTGCTGTGGGAAATATTCCAGGAAGTTAAAGAGGGGAACTCACTCCCGCCCACTATGGAGGTTGCGGCGATATGTGTTATCCCGAAACCTGGGAAGGACCCCAGGAATGTGCCTCTTACAGGCGTATCTCCTTGCTGAACGTGGACGCTAAGATCTACACCAAGGTCCTTGCTGCCCGGCTGGATGTGTTGCTCCCAATGTTACACCCAGACCAAACAGGTTTTATTCAGGGAAGGCACTCCTTCCATAATGTGAGGAAGGCTCTGAATGTGGTTTATTGCTCTTCTCGGCACCCAGGTATGGCAGCAGTTTTGTCCCTGGACGCCGAGAAGGCATTTGACTGAACTGAGTGGGGATACTTATTCAAGGTGTTGGATAGATTCGGTCTGGGAGAGAAATTCATTGGTATGGTGAGGGCTTTGTATGGCTCTCCTAAGGCTTCGATATTGACTAATGGGGTGCTTTCGGAGCGGTTTCCCTTGTTTATGGGTAAGAGACAGGGGTGTCTGCTCTCCCCACTACTTTTTGATTTGGCGACTGAATCCCTGGCCATGGCCATTAGGCAGAACCCGCATATCAAGGGAGTTGGGGGTAAGGGAGACAAACAACGTAAAATGTCACTATACGCGGATGACATGATCCTGTATCTAAGAGAACCACAACACTCCCTACCTCCCTTACTCGAACTTATCAAGGGGTTTGCTAGCTTCTCGGGGTACAAGATAAACCTGGACAAGTCGGAGATATTGTATTTGGGGAAGGGGGTGACACCAGGGAAGAATAAGTGGGGTTTAAAAGAGGTTCGCTCCTCCTTTAGATATTTGGGGTTAAATGTTGGGAGGAGTATATCAGACCTTTACTGTCTGAACTAAACCCCTTTGGTCAAAACCTTGGTGGCTGAAATGAGAAGGTGGAGAGAATTACCACTGTCCTGGATAGGACGGATGAATTTGATCAAAATGAATATCTTGCCAAAGATCCTCTACCTGCTCCAGATGCTTCCAATGGGCCTTAAAAAGAGGGATATTAAGAAATTGGAGAGAGGTTTCTCTGAATTTTTGTGGCAGGGGAAAAGGGCCAGAATCAGTTTGGGCAGGTTAAAGGCAAGCTCAAGGGGGTGGAGGGCTAAGCTTCCTTGACAAGAAGAGTTATCACCTCGTTGCACAAACGAGAATCATAAAAGACTGGATTGCCAGACCTGAGGCTGCTAGCTGGATAAACTTGGAAGACATGGAGGCCCAGGGTAGGCGCTCAGTATACCTTGCTAAAGGGGAGAGGTGGGCATATGTCTCCCAGGACCGATCCAATCCACTGGTGCTGATGGTACTCGATAGCTGGATACAGATTAAGAAGGCACTTGCTGGACAGGAGGAAGAGACGCTACTCCTGCCGATCTCAGGGAATCCTTTTTTTAGGCCGGGACTGGAGGACCCAGGGTTTGGGAATGGGAAATCAGGGGGGTGCAATGTATAGGAGACCTGCTCAGAGGAAAAGATATATGCTCTTTCCAGAAGCTTAGAGAGGCCAGAGGGTTGCCGAGTAACCACTTGTTTCGTTTTTTTCAGGCCAGGGACTATTGTAAACAGACAAAGAAACAGGGGGGCCAGGTAGTACCACTGGAAAAGGCAGAGGCCCTGATCTGTAAGGCTAGGAGGGACCCTAAAGGCATGATTGGGGCTATGGTTCATATTATACGAGATAACATCCGAGATCTGACACACAATACTAGGAGATTATGGGAAAAGGATCTGAGGTTTCCAATCTCGGATTACAGTTGGGGTCTTCTGTTAGAAATACACATGGGCCTACTCCTTTCAAACAAATATAAGGAATCAGCTTATAAATTTGTACATAGGCTCTACTGCCCCCTAGTGGTACTTCATTGGTATCAACCGGAGATGTCTGAGATTTGTAGTAGGTGCAAGGAGCAGAGAGGCACATACCTCCACTGTTTCTGAGCCTGCCCAAGATTACAAGTGTTTTGGAAAATGATAGCACAGAGCTTGAGTGGCATGCTGGGATCAGAGGTGCCTATCACCTCAATTGGCCTACTGTTTGGCGTGGATGTGGGAGAGGAGTGGTCCCCACATGGAAAATGGCTCAGAGTGCTGCTTCTACAGGCCAGGCAGGCCATGCTGAACACCTGGGTATCGTCAGAGAATCCTACCATTGGGCAGTGGCGTTCTTTGATTATAGGGGCTTTGGTAATGGAAAGGAGATCTTACCAGATAAAGGATAAATTAGAAACCTTTCTTTCCATCTGGAGCCCCTTTTTAGCAACACTGACCATGGAGGAAGCATTGGTTACACAGGCTGGGAGCTGAGGCCCAGATAAAGGGATCAGTGTAAAAAAGGGGGGATATCAAGAGGTATATAAATCTCTGAACAGATGAAAGAAGCAGAGTAATAGAATGAAGAAAAATGAATTATGTGGTGTATGTGGACCTTTGGAAATAGTTGATAGAGTTATAACTGAATGTAGTATGTCTGTCTTGACAGTGTTTGCAAATGTTTTTATATGCAAAATCTTAATAAAATTCTTAAGCAAAAAAAAAGCTGGTCAAGAATGATGGGTGGAAGCTCAGGGGTGGACAAATGGGGATACCCTCCTGGAGATGAGCTGACGAGCCACCACCGGTGGCCGCCCACATCTTCTGGGTCACGGTTACTGGCTGGTCCAAAGGACCGGAGTGCTGTGACCACTGGTGGGCCAGCCCCCATTGCAGGGGACGCATATGCCAGTGGGCCCAATGGACCATGCTGGTGCAAGCCGCCATGAGACCCAGAAGGTGCAGGAAGTCCCAGGAAGGGTGCAATTGCCCAACCAGAAATGATCGCGCAAAGGAGGAAGGACCTCGGCCCTTTTCACTGGGCTCTGGCTCGAAGAGAGTCGAGCTCTGCCCCGATTAACTCAATCACCTGCGATGGCATGAGTTCCGATTTGGCCTCGTTGATCAGGAGACCAATTTGAGAGCAGACCTGGAGGGCCAGATCTCTGGACCGCTCCACCTCCAACCTGGAGGGGGCTGCTATCAGCCAGTCGTCCAGGTAAGGCTACACCCAGACCCCTCGGCACCGCAGGAATGCTGTCACCACTGCCATGCAATTGGTGAAGACCCTGGGAGCTGGAGAAAGGCCGAAGGGCATGGCCCGGAACTCGTAAAGGGATCCCTCTGCTCTGAAGTGGAATTGCTGATGTGACGGACGGATTGGGACGTGAAAGAACGCGTCATGGAGATCCAGAGAGCAAAACCACAAGCCTAGTTCCAAGGATGGTA
The DNA here is from genome assembly GCA_016271365.2 of Neoceratodus forsteri. Taxonomy (NCBI): domain Eukaryota; kingdom Metazoa; phylum Chordata; order Ceratodontiformes; family Ceratodontidae; genus Neoceratodus; species Neoceratodus forsteri. Next base: position 1,518,475,978 of record CM057450.1, on the reverse strand, counting down.
TGATCTGAGCCAGAGTGACCATCCTGAAGGTGCACGGCCTTAGGAACTTGTTCAGGTCGCGCAGATCGAGAATGGGGCGCCAGCCCCCCCCATCCGTTTGGGACCAGGAAGTACCTGGACACAAACCCTGGGTTTGGAGGAGGATCTGCCACCTTGCTGATCACCTCCTTTTGGAGGAGCAGAGCTATGTCGGCTCGACGAGCCGACAAAGAGACTGCGGAATCAGTTGCCCCCCGTGGGCCAACGGCTCGATAGGGAGGGGTCCTCTCGAATTCCAGAGGCAGACCCCTGCCGACCACTTCCAGCACCCAAAGGTCCATGGTGATAGCGGACAGGCAGATAGGGGAGTGGTTGAGCTCCCGGGGACCAGGAGTGATCGAGGCTGGGGCGCACCCTCAACCCGGCCATTGGGCAGGCTTGGAGGAAGGGCGGCCGAGGAGCCACCTGGACCTTTCCCTCCAGGATTCCTGCTGGAGGAAGCAGCAGGCTTGGCCTTGGGGCACCAAGCGTGAGCCTGCTGGCCCTGTTGCTGGTGCTGCTGGGCCAGACGCGCCGCAGGGGCGGAAGGGCTAAAGAGCTTACGCTGTTGCTGGCGGCCTTTGTCCTTCTGGGCAGACGTGACCAAGTCCAAGGTGGCGCTGGACTTCTCAATCCTCTGGAGATGGCCCTCCACCCCACGCCCGAACAAGTCGGTGCCCAAGAAGGGGACATCTGTCAGCTTGTGCTGGGTATCTGCCGTGAAGATGGAGATCCGCAGCCAAGCTCTGCGGTGCATGGCTACTGCGGCCGCTACTGACCGGGCACAAGAGTCTCCAATGTCCAAGGCAGTCTGGGGCTGTTGCTTGGCCACCACCCTTCCCTGAACCCATACCTGCTTGACTGTCGTTTGAAGGTCAGCCAGGAGATGAGGAAGCACCTCATCCAGGGAACCCATAAGGGCGTGTGAAAAGCGTGCCATCAGTAAAGCTGAGCTAGCCTATCGAAGGCCTAGGGAGGAGGCAGCGTAAACTTTGCGACCGGAGTAATCCAGCTTTTTGGACTCCTTGTCCAGGGGCTTTTCATCCTTAGCGTTTCCGGAGCGCCAGAAGACGCATCGGGTTACCAGCCCTTCAGCTGAGGGGTGCTCTGAAAACGGAGAGGGAATCGGTGGGGACCAGTGATTTCAGGCCATCCTGGCCGGGCGCAGGACAGGATGCAGGCCGCTGCCACAACTCAGGCCAGACCAACAATGGCCTCGGCCACTGGGAAGGCCTCGGGAAATCCTCGGTCTAAAATCTCGGCAGGGGATATCGTGCGTCTGCTGTGCATGGGTTCAAGCTGCATCCCAGTAGACTCTGAGATGAGCCGAAGAATTCCCAGGAACGAGGATGGGCTCTCATCCACCGATAGACCCATGGAGGATTCCAGGTCGAGGGGCCTGCAATACAGGGAGTTATCGGACTCCGAGGAGTCCGCGAACAGCTGCCGAGCGCCTGAGCCACCTTCCACTTGCTGAGGCTTATCAGGGGTGAGAGTGACCGACAACCTGTGGGGCAAGCCCTGACCCGATCGAGAATCCTTGGTCGGGGCCCCAGTCTTCAGGTTGCGGGGGCGGAGGTTCCACCACAATGGGTGAAGCAGCCGGTCTCGGCCGAGCAATCTGTGCCGGAGTCGGCTCCTTGACTAAGGAGCTGATGGCCAGAGGTTGCTTCGGCCATTCGGGCAACAGCCATTTAATGGCCGGGGAAGGCGACAGAGTCGGCTTGTTGCTGGCTAATAAGAGCTGCTGCCACATCATGTCCTCATAGCGCCGACGCAACCTGAGCCGCAGCCTGTCTTTTGAAGAGGACGATGAGGGCGAGTGGCAATGCCACTTTCCGTGATGCCAGGACCAAGACCAACAATGTCGGCAGGACCTATTCGACACTGAAGAGGACCGACACCATCGGGGTCGCCGATGGTGGGTCGAAGAGGGGGCGGGGGAAACCCGCTTATCTGCCCGGTACAGGGTCCTTGATCAGGGACTTCGACACGGGAGGCCGAGGCAAGTCCTCGGTAACCACTGGGGGTACCGGTGAAGAAGGGTTATCAGCTTCTCCAGTCAACAACCTGTCCAACGGGTCGAGAAAAATCTCGACCGCATTGACGGGTGTCTCGGCTGGCTGACCTGACGGGGACACCGTGAAGCCAGCGGCCTTAGCCGCAACCTCAACCGAATGCAGATGAGATCTCGCCCACTCCCATGAACGTCGACAGTGGGACTTACCTTTCGGTTCCTTTTTCTTCGACCTACTTATGCGAGTCCCTGAGGGCCCTTCTCCCTTGGTGGGGAGAGACTGACAAAGCTCCTTAAAGAAAGCAGTGTAGGAGGAGCCCAAGGAGAACGGGATAAACGCCGATGCCGAGGAAGTAGAAAAAGCGGCCTGGGCCACTTCCTCCTCGAGGGCGATTAACTGTTTCAGCTGCTCCGCAGAGCCCGCAGCCTCTGAACTCCTCGGGGGACCAGAGCCCGTGCACTCTGTGGTTCCCCAGGTGGGCTCTCCAGCCCACGAGAGAGGTGTCAGTCGTTGGGATGACCGACTACGGACAGACAAATGGGATAACCTTCTGCAGATGTTCCAAGGTTAGCCACCACTGTAGCGCTTCCCACATCCGCTGGGTCACCGTGACCAACTGGTCAAAGTGACCCATGTGCTGAGACCACTGGCCGGCCAGCTCCCACTGCAGGGGATGCATTCTCCAGCAGGCCCAATGGATCACGCTGGTGCAAGCCGCCATGTAGCCCAGGTGACGCAGGAGGTCCTGAACAGGGCACGACTGCCCAACCCGAAATGATTGGGGAGAGGAGATAAGAGCCTCCACCCTGTCCGTCAGGAGCCGAGCTCTGCCTCAATGAAGTTGATCACCTGTGAGGGCACAAGTTCAGTTTTGGCCTCGTTTACCAGGAGGCCCAAGGAAATGCAGGTCTGGAGGGCCAGATCCCTGGACTGGTCCACCTCCTGCCTGGAGGGACCTGTTATTAGCCAGTCGTCCAGACAGGGGTACACCCGGACTCCCCGACGCCGCAGGTGTGCAGCCTCCACTGCTATGCATTTGGTGAAGTCCTTGGGCGCTGAGGACAGGCCAAATGGCATGGCCTGGAACTCGTAAAGGGTGCCCTCCGCTTGGAAGCAGAGGAACTGCCGATGAGATGGATGGATCGGGACATGGAAGAAAACATCCTGAAGATCCAGGGAGCGGAACCACATGTCCTGCTTCAGAGATGGGATTATCTGAGACAGAGTGACCATCCTGAAAGTACGAGACCTGAGAAACTTATTCAGGTCCTGCAGACCTAGAATGGGGTGCCAGCCCCCCATCTGTTTGGGCACCAGGAAATACCTAGACACAAACCCTGGCTACTGTGGAGGATCTGAGACAGGAGTCACCACTTCCTTGCACAGCAGCTGGGTGATATTGTCCCGAAGAGCCGACTGGACGTCGGCTGACAGCATGCCCTCTCGTGGGGCGTGGATTCATCTGGGTGGGTACTGTTTGAATTCCAGAGACAGACCCTGGCCGACCAACTTGAGGACCTACCCGTCTTCGGTAACAGTGGACCAACTGGAAACCAAGTAGTGGAGCCGGGACCCAGGGGGTTGAGGACAGGAGGCACCCCGCATGCTATCACTGGGAGGCTTGGAAGCAGAGAAGGGTCCAGGGAAGGGACCCCCAGAACCCCCCCCTCCAGGTGTTAAAGAGGTCCCTGGCTTCAGCCTCAGGTGCCAGGCCTACTGCTGACCGATCTGGGACTGGGCAAGACTGGCTGCAGGGGCTGAGGAGGGCCGAAAGGGCTTCTTTTTGGTGGACTTGGAGCCCTTCTGGGCAGACATCACCGAATCCAGGGTGGTACTGGATTTCTCTTATTCTGGTGAGATGACCTTCCACACCAGGGACGAACAGGTCGGCCCCTAAGAAGGGCACATCTGCCAATTTGTGCTACTTATCAGCAGTGAAGGTGGAGATACGCAGCCAAACCCTGCAGTGCATGGCAACTGCCGCTGTCATGGACCTGGCACAGGAATCACCAATGTCCATGGCCATTTTCAACTGCTGCTTCGCCACAGCACGGCCCTAATCATGGACTTGCTTGACTGTGGTCTGCAGGTCAGCAGGGAGGTGAGGAAGCACCTCATCCAAAGACCCCAGGAGGACGTGCATAAATTGTGCCATCAGAAGAGCTGAACTAGCCTGCCTGAAGCCAAGCAAAGAAGCAGCATACACCTTTTTGGCAGAGTGGTCCAGTTTCTTGGACTCTTTGTCAGAAGGTTTTATCCACGTCCCCTGTGTATCGAAAGATAGAATCGGACACTAACCCCTCAGCCCAGACGTATTCGGTGAAACCTGAAAGTGAACCAGTAGGGACCGCATACTTGCGGGCCATCCGGACTGAAGGAGCCAGGCAAGAGAACGGGTGATGCCAAAGTTTCAGAGCAGGACCGAGAATAGCCTCCTGAACTGGAAAGGCCTCCACAGGTGAGTCACCCCAGTCCAGAATCTCAGTCAAGGGGTACCTCTCCCTTTTCTGAATGGGCTCCAGCTGGAGACCTGTAGATTCTGAAATGAGCCGAAGCTAGCCCATAAAAGAAGTACGGTCTTGCTCCGTAGAAAGATCCTCGGCCGACTCCAAATCCACTGGATGGGAGTGAAGCGAGGAACCCACAGAATCCGAGGACTCTTGAAAGAGTGGCCTACCACCTGAGTCACCACTTGCCCTCTGGGGACGGTTGAGGGTAAAGGTGTCTTTAAGCCAATGGGGAAGCTCTTTGGTGGGCTGAGCATCCATGGTAGGGATGCCGTTCCTCGGCAGAGGGGGCGGCTTCTCCACCACAATCGGTGGAGAACCCGGGAAAGGCCGTGTCTAGACCGCTCATACCAGCACCTGCCAGGCAGGGTCTGCTGTGGCTCCGGTGATGGCAGCGCTGCAATAGCCAGGTTGGGCATCAGGAGCAGCTTCACCCAGGTAAAGAGGAGTTGCTGCCACATAAATTCCTCATAGCGCTGACGCAGTTTATGCCCATGCCTCTTTTTGCCCAAGGAGGATGAGGAGGAAGAGTAGGGCACTGCCGCTTGCCTGAGCGCCCGGAGTGTGAATGCAGAGAACAGCGCAGGCTACCTGAGTCTGGACTGTCAGAGCGAGATCTCAAACAACGCTGAGGGGACCGGCGCGGTCTATCAGGGAGGGTCAACGACTGCTGACTGACCCCTTAGTCCAGAAGCTCTGGAGTGGGAGGCAACAGGACAGTGGACTGCCCCATCCCCCACCCCGAGAGGACCGGAGTCCTCGAGAGGTGTCCACCTCCTCTGAAGAAAGGACCGACTCGAGAAAAATCTCGTCCGGAGAGTCAGCCCTCTCCTCAGCCAACTGGCTCGACGGGGGCACCGTGGAGCTGACAGCCGGTATCGAAGCCTTGGCTAAAGCAGAGAGCTCCAAAGAGGAGTGGGAATCGGAGAGCACTCCCGATCGCACTATGAAAACATTTCTTGGTCTCTTTCTCCTTGGCTTTTTTAGGCTTTTTAGAGCCTACAGGACCCTCCCCAAGAGTAAGGAGAGATTGACAAAGTTCTTGGAAGGCGCTTGAAAATGATGCCCCCAAGAGCAGCAGCAAAAAAGCTGAAGCCAAAGAAGAGTGGGCCGCAGTGCTGGCTGCTACTTCTTTCATAGCCGCCAACTGCTTGGAATCTGTAGTCAGCGAAACTGGCCTTCTTTAGCATCCCTAGAACGGATGGAGGGTGCCGATCACTCGTCTTCCAAGGAGCAAGCAGGCTAAGCGCTCCTTCAAGGTCGAAGGCAAAAAGGCATGACAGTAATCGCAAGCCTGCACATTGTGCTTGTGGCCAAGGCAGTAAACGCACAAGGCATGTGGGTTGGACTGCGACATCTTCTGCCCACAACCACAAAACCGGAACCCAGGAACGGACTTTGTGTCGTCCATGGGAGTGGCAAGAAGTAAGAGACTTTTAAATCAAAGAAATTCACAAAAGAAAGAGCTTTAGAAGGTTTTAGGGCCTCAGAAACACAGAGCGGTAAAGAGGGAACCTATTCTTCCAAGCGAAAGAAAGAACTGGCATCACAGGGCGGTGCTAGGGGAGTTACCACCCTGGTGGGTGGGATAAGTCAGCTTGAAAAGACTTTCTGGCACTTCTTAAACGGGAAAGGACAATGCCAGAATGTGTGGATACAAAAACATATCCACGTCCCTAGAACCAGAATTTGGAGAGAAAGGAAGCAGAGGGATAAGTGTTGTTGTGAAGAGAAGAGAGAGGAGCTAGTACAGGGAACAGTTATGAGTAACATGAGATGGGGAGGACCAGCAGCAAAACAGCAGGGTGAAGACCGGATCCAGTCTGGCTAACATGGATTTGGGATCTCCCGCATACACCACATCCTGTTAAAACAGCAGGAGGATCATTCTGAAAACACAACCAGAGGAAGTAGACAAGATTTGTTCCTGTAAAGGGCAACAAGTTTGGGGCATAATATTTTGATAACATCACTGTGAACTGAGCTACAGAAAACACACTGAGCTGAAAGTTGATGCAGATGGAGGAAACAGACTTTCAAAAAAAGTAAAAAAAAACACCCCACTTACCTATGGCACAAGGCTAAGAAACAGTTGGCAAAGTGTAGCAAAATGGCTCTTATATTACCCTACCCCTTCAATTTTAGCCAATACAGGCAGAGAAGCAATTCACACAGACCTTTGCCAAGAAAGCCATTTGTGAGAAAAAGGAAGGCTATTTGAAATTTTAGAACGGCCACGATGTAATTTCGAGAATATTTTTTGGAGAGACAGACAGTATCTGCCTGTTAGAGTTACTTCTTGAGGAAGAAAACAATAAAAACTAGCGAACATTCAAATCAAGCTGTGGAACTTCTAGAGTGTGCTGCTGTTCTCTGCACTCTGGATAGGGGCTTGATACCAGTTCATTCAGAGAAAAAGAGTCCTGAAAGAACTCCTAAAACTCAAGGTGGACAAGGCAACGGGGCCTGATGGGATTCACCCCAGAATTCTAAAGGAACTAAGGGGAGAACTTGTGACACCACTGACTACCCTTTTTAAAAAATCATGGGAGGGTGGTGTGGTACCTGAGGACTGGAGGAAGGGAGATGTGATTCCCCTTCACAAAAGTGGGAGCAAGGCAGAGACAGGAAACTAAAGACCTGTTAGTTTGACCTCAGTGGTAGGGAAAATGATGGAATCACTTCTGAAAGAAAGAACTGTTGACTATCTAGAGGCCAGAGGGACACAGGACCCAAGGCAGCATGGAGTCACAGTGGGAAGGTCATGTCAGGCTACTCTAATAGATTTCTTTGGCTGGGTGACCAAAGTAGTAGACCAGGGAGGGCCTGTGGACATGGCCTACCTAGACTTTAGCAAGGCACTTGACACAGTCCCACACAAAAGATTAATAAACAAGTTAGCCAGCTTGGGAATGGGTCCCAGGGTGGTAGCATGGGTAAAAAATGGCTGGACAACAGGACGCAGAGGGTAATAGTAAACTGAGTCCACTCCAAAGAAAGGGGGGATACTAGCGGGGGACCGCAGGGCTCGGTACTGGGGCCAGTCCTCTTTAATATCTTTATAAGTGACATTGCAGAGGGACTGGAAGGAAAAGTATGCCTCTTTGCAGATGACACAAAGATCTGCAACAGGGTTGATACACGGGGGTGGGGGTGGAAAGGATGCAAAGGGACTTGGCAAGGTAGGAGGAATGATCAAAAGTATGGCAGCTTAGATTCAACGCAAAGAAGAGCAAAGTAATGCACCTGGGAAACAAAAACCCAGGGGAAGAGTACACTATGGGGGGTGGGGGTACCAACAACAACAAAAATGGAAAGGGACCTGGGGGTAGTCATACCAGACGACCTAAAAGTAGGCAGGCAATGTGAGAAGGCAGTAAAGAGGAGTGGGGGGATTCTCGGATGCACTGGGAGAGGCATCACCAGTAGAAAACAGAAGTTGTTATCCCTCTGTACAGACAGTTTGTGAGACCCCATCTGGAGCACGGCCTGCAGTTCTGGAGACCCCATCTCCGCAAGGACATAGACAGGTTGGAGGCAGTCCACAGGAGGGCAACTAAAATGGTGCAGGGTCCGCACCTGAAACCATATGAAGAGAGACTAAAGAAGCTTAATAGGTATACTCTCGAGGAAAGGAGGGAGAGGGGGGACACAATAGAAACTTTCAAGTACCTCAAGTGAATCAACAAAGTCCAAGAGGGTAACATCTTTCAGAAAAAAAAGATGTCCAAGAATGAAGGGGCACAATCTGGAGATAGAGGGGGATGGCTCAAGGGCAACGTGAGAAAGTATTTTTTCACGGAGGGGGTGGTGGATGAATGGAACGGCCTTCCTGACATGAGGACAATCAGGACTGAGGGCAATTACAAGTAAAGGAGTGGGAAAGGTGCTCCCGAAGGTTGTGCTTAAAGGAAGCGTCAGAGGGACACTGGATTAAGGCTGGGGGGAGATTGTGGAAGAGCTTTATTCCTATAGGAGAGGGTGTTTTGGTCTTGGGTAGAATAGGACCCTGCCCCAGTTGTTATGGAGAAAGTGTTTAAATGCAAGGATCTGTTCTTTCCTTTTCCTGTCTCTTGTCTGCCTGGTTGCGCAACCAAAATTTCCTGTGAGACCTAGGATTTGATCACCCCGACAGTCTCGCAATTTTTTGCCTCTCACTGTCTCTCAGTTTTCCCTTGCTGTTTGTCTTTTTCTCCCTTACATATCTGCTGATATGAAAATACATGCAAATCATTACGTGAAAATGTAACTGATATTGGGATCCTTTTGTTTAGAAATTATATTAGTGTTACTGTTGAAATGTATATAACTATAAATTGAGATGACTGCAAAAAGCTATTGGAAACTCAAGGAGTTACCTGAGTGCAATTTGTAAGCCTTTTGCAGAAGAGCTGTGGAAAAGGGGCCTCAGCTCAGGCACACTGTGTTCCTGCCAGCACCTGCCTGAAATATACAAGAACACTTTGGAAGATGCTTGTTAAGAAAGAAAAAAATACTCACCTTAGTAATTATGTTTCTTCTCAGTGATACTCAGGTATTCATAACTTTCTGCAGTAAGCCTGAAGGGTTGAACTGCCCAGAGAGATGGAACTTATGCAAATGATGGAATCATCTGCACGTGACAACTTTTTTTAAATGCTGCCCTACAGTAACTGTCAATGTTCTAAACCTCTTCAGATTTCCTAGGAGCCTGAATAGACCAATGCTAGAGTAAATTTTTTGAAATTATTCGAAAGAAATAATTAAAGGTTTACTCCAACTGAAGTAGGGGAGAGCTCCAACTGGAGCCAAGAACGCCTAAAAACTCTAAGGGGGGGTAAGACGTGCCTTGGTCGAGCTCTGAGCCCCGGGCTATTTTTAAGTGGAAATCCGCCAGAATTTGAGATAAATTCAGCACCAAAAGCAAACTCTTGTCTGGGTGAAGCCGGGATGGATGAATATATAGTTTCAGTGGCGAGCAAATCGCAATGCTAAAAGCAACAAGAAACCCGCGGCCTCAGGGCAGATATGTAACATAGGCCCGATCTCGATTTCGGCGGCAGAGATGACGGCGATTGGCAGAGAATTAAAAGATCAATTTATGGAAGCACTCACACCACAATTTGAGAGGCTGGAGAATAAAATAGAGGGGAGACTCGTGGCTAACGAAGCGCAGGTTGAAAGGCAACACGAGAGAGCGGAGGAGTTGGAGGGTCGAGTCTCTGCTGTGGAAGACACACTACATCCTCTCGTAAAGAAAGTAGGGGAACTAGAGTAGCAATTAATGGAATTGAGAGAGCTGTTGGACTATCAAGAAAACTACCATAGAAGATCTAACCTGCGGCTTCGTGGCCTACCTGAAGGCATGGAAGGTGCGGACATCCTAGGCTTCTGTTCTAAAACTCTGCCGATGTTACTGGGCTTGAAACCGAAAGGAGGGGGATATAAACTGGAAAGGGTGCACCGCGCGGTTCAACAATGACCTCAGAATGGCCAACCCCCGAGGCAAGTGATTTTCAAGCTTCACAATTTTCAAGACAGGCAAGCAGTCTGGAAGGCCTGCAGAGCGATGGAGGAGCTGAGATATGAGGGGGTGCGCCTGTATATGGCCCAGGATCACTCTCTTAGAGTGGGCAGGAGGAGAAGGGAGTTTAATGAGCTGATCACCCTATGCCAGAAGCTGAAAGCTGAATGGTACATGATCTTCCCGGCAACTATTAAAATAAAACACGAAGGTGCAACGTATAGTTTTTGGGAACCAGAGAAGGCACAAAAGTTTGTAACGGAGCTGCAGAGAAAGATTGGATGAACCCTTGCTTTGCTACTTGAGAGAATGAAGCGACCTGCACTAAAAGGTTCGCTGTGCTGAATTTGTAAATAGTTTGGGTAATGTTGACTGTGCGCAGACGTTGGTGGAGCAATAAGGATCCTAGTGGAGGCCTGAGATGTGACCTGTGTTCGAATCCCTGGAGAATGATGGTGAGGACTGACTTTACTGCCTCTCCCCCTGAAATTGAACTGTCTGTTGGATCTGGAGGGGGAGAAGACTGAGCAGGGAAACTGCAGAGAGAGTGCGGGACTTTGAGAAGGCTCTGCTGCTGTCTGTCCTTTCCTTCCGGGTCCCAGGCGCTCAGCCATGGGACTGGCGGAGGATTCCGAGTGAGCACTGCTTCCCCCGAGGAGGGACTAGTAGCGGCTGTGGAGTGCTGGACGGGGAGGAGTTGGCACGTTGTATTTGATTCGTGCAACCTACTTGTGCCGTCCAGATAGAAGTGAAGGAGATTTAAGGAACCTGGCATGGCTCAGCGCAGCCTGATACTCCGGGGACTGATTGGAGGCTGGGGGAACAACAGATGGAGGAGACGGGGTTGGGGGGGGAGTGGATGGGAGGAGAGCTTGACCTTGCTTCTCCCCTGTTCACTAGTGAAGCAGGGGTCAAGGAGGGAGGATATCCCGTTGGATGGAGGATGCGAGGCCTAACGCAAACGTGGGTTGAGAACGGGATGATGTGAGGTAGGGAAAAGACTTTTTGATTCCTCCCTGAGTCGACTGGTGATCAGAGCCAAAAATGTGGGGAAAACATGACTGACTCAAAGGGGGGGAGGCGGGTCAGCACAGGGAATCACACCTCGATGATCTCGAAAAGGGTGTTTGTTAGAGTCTGTGCGGGTCAAAATTCAAATGGAGCACTGATGGTCATTGGATGTTCATGGCCTGGGGGAGATAAGGTTGTTCGTAAGTTGTTTGCGAATCAAACCCTGTAGTTGAATATAGAGAGGGAACATACTTGATATTAAAATGATGTATGTTGAGCTAAGGAGAAGGAGAAGACACACTGTTAGTAGGTTGTGGGAAGGGGGGGGAGTTTAAATGTTTCGATATGTTTGTTATATATATACTACTGTTTAAACCTACAACAGAAGAAGAAGTAGACAGAGAAGATAGAGAAATACCACACATCCAGAGAATAAAGAAGGTACATTGGAATCTGAGAGACGCAGAGTGGTTATTGGCAATAAAATGGATCCAAAGGAAAAGATAAAGATAATTTCCTGAAATGTAAGGGGGGTCTTCACCGATTAAACAAGCCTCTATAATCACAGCCCTAAGAGAGAAAGCCCAGGTAGCTTTACTACAAGAGACACACCTAACTCCCTTAGAACACCAGAAACTGGTTAGAAACTGGTTGGGGACGTGTCATGCGGCCTCCTTTACATCCCATAAGAGGGGGGGGTGGCGATTTTGATACACAAACATCTCCCACTGAAAGTATCCAGAGTGGTACAGGACAAGAAAGAAGGGAGATATGTATTCGTAGAGGGAACTCTATATGGTACCCGGATAACACTGGGAAGTATATATACCCCGGCAGTGTTTGAACCAGGGTTTTATAGGAAAATTCTTGAGATATTAATAAAAGAACAATTTCAAGGACTGATAATGGGTGGGGATTTTAATTGTACTCCGGACCCTATATTGGACCACTCGGGCGGGAAAGGAAGGGGAGGGAGATGTATGAAGCATTGGCGAGAAGGCCTAGTGGATCTTGACGTTATAGACGTGTGACGCACTGCCAACCCGAAGAGTATGGAATATACGTTTTACTCACACCCTCATAAAACTTGGACAAGAATAGATCATATGTATATTGAGGGAGGGTGGTATCATAAGGTGACAGATGTGAGACACGAACCGATTCATGTGTCGGACCACACCATGGTGACGATGACGGTGGGCCTAGAGGTGAATCAGGTGAGGTCTGGCACATGGAGATTCCCCCTGTATTTGATGGGGAAGGAGGAATTCCGGAAATTCCTGACTGAGCAGCTGGAGAGATATGTGACATATAATAGAGATACAGCCCCTTCTAAGCAGGTGTATTGGGATGCAGGGAAGGCCTATCTGAGGGGAGCTATTATTGGATACGTGGCAGGGCACAAGAAAGAATAGGCCAAAAAATATAATGATTTACTACAGCAAATTAAGGACCTTGAGCTCAGGGTGGTTAGTGGTGATGAGGGGTCTGCACAGATTTTGATGATGGCTAGAGAGTCGTTAAACAACATGTTGGCTGAGCAGGCAAGATCCCAACTTTGGTTCATGAAGCAAAGGTTTTACGAATGGGGCAATAAGCCAGGGTCCATGCTGGTGAATTTGGTTACGGGAAGGAGATTAAGGACACGGATACAGGAGATTCGAGCAGAGGAGGGGGAGCTATTGAGAGACCCGCAGGCTATCGGAGAAAGGTTCAGGAAATTTTACCAGGAATTATATAGTAAGGGGGGAGAGAACAAGGTAGAGCCCACAAGGGCCTTCTTGGAGGGGCTCAAGCTTCAGAAGATTACGGAAGAACAAAGGAAGAAGTTGGATAAAGAAATCTCCAAAGAGGAGATAAGGAGAGCCATATAGGCTCTGAAGGGTGGGAAGGCAGCAGGGCCGGATGGGCTCCCAGTGGAATTTTATAGGACAGTAGGACTGGGGATGATTGATCTCCTTTGGGAGATTTTCCGAGAGCCGAGAGATGGTAATCTGCTTCCCCCCTCTATGGGGATGGCAACGATCTGTGTTATACCAAAACAGGGTAAAGACCCCCAGGAGTGTGCGTCGTACCGGCCCATATCCCTGTTAAATGTAGATGCTAAAATATACGCCAAGGTTCTAGCTGAACGGTTAGATGGGCTCCTCCCTCAACTGGTACATGCGGACCAGACTGGCTTCGTTAGAGGGAGACACTCGTATCATAACGTACGAAGGGTTTTGAATGTGGTGCATGGCTCTTCTCGGCGCCCGGGGCCGACGGCTCTTTTGGCCCTGGACGCCGAGAAGGCCTTCGACCGAATAGAGTGGGGATTCCTCTTTGAGGCTTTGAAAGAATTTGGTCTGGGAAGTGAATTTATTAACATGGTGAAGGCGTTATATGCCTCTCCTCAGGCGTCAGTCTTGGTTAATGGGATCCTTTCACAGAACTTTGGCCTATCGAGGGGAACGAGACAAGGCTGCCCCCTTTCCCCGCTGTTGTTCGACTTAGCAGTAGAACTGCTGGCTGTGGCTATAAGACAGAATGCAAACATAGAGGAAGTGGCGGGAAGGAGAGGACAACAACACAAGGTGTCGTTATATGCAGACGACATGATTCTGTATCTGGGAAATCCGGAAAGATCTATCCCATTGTTACTGGACATGATAGAGAATTTTTCAAGATTATCAGGGTACGAGATAAACTTAGAGAAATCAGAAACCATGCTTTTGGGGAAAAGGAATTCGATGAGAAGTAGGACATGGGGATTAAGGGAAGTCAAAGTAAGTTTCAAGTATCTGGGGGTGAATATTGGCAGGAACATCTCGGATTTATATAGCCTGAATTTTGGACCACTAGTAAATAAGATTTTGGCTGAATTGAGAAGATGGAAACCGCTGCCAATATCGTGGTTAGGACGTATGAATCTGCTAAAAATGAATGTTCTCCCAAGAATTGTATACCTACTGCAAATGCTCCCTATGGGGCTTAGTAAGAGGGACAATAAGAAATTGGAGAGGGGCTTCTCTGATTTCCTTTGGCGAGGGAAACGGGCAAGGATCAGCCTAAGGAAACTGAAGATGAGTATAAAGGAGGGGGGACTAAATTTCCCTGATATAAAGAGCTATTACCTGGCTGCGCAACTGAGAGTAGTGAAGGATTGGGTAGCGAGACCCGAGGTGGCCAGTTGGCTTGATTTGGAGGAGATGGAAGGGCAGGGTAGGTTGTCGGCTTATTTAGCCAAGGGAGGGAAGAAAGCATACACAGCCCAGGGGCAAATAAACCCACTAGTGCTCATGACACTGCAGAGCTGGGAGCAGGTTAAGAAGATGGTAGGCGCTGAGGAGGCGGAGACATTGTTGCTACCCCTGAACAATAACCCGTTTTTCTATCCGGGAATAGGTGACAAGGGCTTCGAGGAATGGAATATCAAAGGAATACAGAGTCTGGGGGATCTTGTAGGAGGAACAAAAGTTAGATCCTTTCAAGAACTGAGGGAGAAAGAGGGAATTCCTAGTAGCCACATGTTTCGATTTTTCCAAGCCAGAGATTATTGCATAAATCTGAAGGAACGGGGCCCTCGACCTCCCGCCTGGCAGCAAGTTGAGACACTGGTGCTTAGAGCCAGGGGAACCCCAAGGGTATGATGGGGAGGGCGGTTTATATACTTAGGGAGAGCTTTCCGGGGCTGATAAAAAACACGAAGCAGATATGGGAAAGAGACCTGGGACTCCCGATTAGTGACTACAATTGGGGGACTATGCTGGAAATGCATATGGGCCTCTTTACCTCTAATAGTTGTAAAGAAGCGGCCTACAAATTTATACATAGGCTATTCTATCCACCAGCGGTAATGCATAGATACAGAGCAGAGATTGCGGACAAATGTAATAGATGCCGCGAGCAAAAAGGAACATATCTCCACTGTTTCTGGGCCTGCCCCCGTTTGCAGAGGTTTTGGAAACAGGTGGTGCAAAACATGAAAGATACAATGGGGGCAGAGATCCCGATGCACCCGATAGATTTGCTATTTGGCATAGAAACCAGGGAGGGGGAGGACTGGACCCCATATAAGAGATGGATTAGGACTGTTCTTGCACAGGCCAGACAGTCCATCTTAAATACGTGGGTATCGGCGAGGAACCCCTCAGTGGAGCAGTGGCGGGCCTCGGTTGTTGGAGCCCTGGTAATGGAAAAAAAAGATATTACTGGCAAAGGGGAGACTGGATGCCTTCTTGTCTACATGGACACCAGTCCTATCAGCTCTGTCCATGGAGGAGGCTATGATTTTTCAGAAAGGGACCTAGTAAGAGTATAGAGGCAGGAGGTCTCCTGATCTCAGAACTGACAAGGTAAAGGGGATGTGTGGTATGTGGAAAAGGACACTAAGGATGCTACAGGAGGGTATCAAATGACAAGAATAAAGTTTAGGAGAATGTAATATCTTAAGAAGAATGAAATGTTGTGGACACACGTACATAGTTCTAAAATCGTTGGGGAGGAGGGTTGGGGGGGAATTTTTTTTTTCTCTCTCTCCTCTTCTTTTTCTTTCTCTTATCTTTTTGTGTCTAGCCTTGTAGACCACAGAGGACTTATGTGACTGTATACCACAATATGAGAACTGTGAAGTAGGTGATATAAGGGACTTACAAGGTACGTTATAGTGCGTCTGTGATAAATTTTAAGTTTGTAATTGATTGTAGTTGGAAAAACTTAATAAAAAGTTGAAAAAAAAAAACTCTAAGGAACTAAAATGTTAGAAAACTCCTAAGGGTTTAAGACCTAAAAACCTGTTTTATAAATTGGACCACTATGAGAGGATACTTGCACAAACTGTGTTGTACCCCTTTACTGTAGCGCAGAATGCGGAGTGCAGAGGCTGAGTTCTAGAAGGGGAGGAGGAAGGGAAGTTATGAATACCTGAGTATCACTGAGAAGAAACATAATTACTAAGGTGAGTAATTTTTTCTTCTAACCCCAGTAATACTCAGGTATTCATAACTTTCTGCAGACTACAAAGCAGTACCACAGGAGGTGGGCATAGAACACTTATTTAGGAAAAAGACTCTGCAGGACTGCTGTGCCAAACCTAGCATCACTTCTACACTGGATATCTAAATTGTAATGCTTAGTAAAGGTGTGTACTGTCTTCCAGGTAGCTGCTTTACAGATGTTCACCAATGAGACATCCCTTACAGCTGCCAAGGTGGCAGCTGTTCCTCTGGTAGAATGTGCCCTCAATCCTGTTGGGGGCTCCTACCAGCCCCTGTATAACAACATTGAATACACTGGACAATCCAATGAGAAATGGACATTTTAGAGGCTGGAGTACCTTATCCCACATCTCCATAGGTCAGAAACAACTGCTTCTTGTCATGCCTGTGATCCTTAGTGGCTGTAATATAGTAACTAAGGGCCCTTTCACATCAAGGCTATGAAGTCTTCTTTCACCATGCGTAGAGTGCTCAGTGAAAAAGACAGGTAGGGTGATGGATTGGTTGATATGGAAATCAGAGACCACCTTTGTAGGAATTTTCTGTTCGTTCTTAGTATCACCTTATCCCTGTGAAAGGAGATATAATCCTGCTCTACAGACAGAGCCTGCAATTCACTTATTCTTCTGGCAGAAGTGATTGCCACTAGAAAGACTGTCTTCCAAGTGACATATTTGAGCTGAGCCGTCACCATAGGCTCAAACTGATACCCCATTAGCTTGGCAATGCAAACATTAAGATCCCATGCTGGCACTGGCACCCTGTGAGGGGGGTGCAAATGGATCAAGCCCTTAAAGAATTTCCCAAAAACAGGGTCTGAGGCAAGAGATACTGTAGTACCAGCAGAAATGTAAGTAGACAAGGCTGCAAGGTGTACTTTAAGTGAATTCGGCTGCAAACCCAAAGAATGCAAATGGGAGACATAATCCAGAACAACTGGAATGTCAGCCTGTAATGGAGTAAAATCCCTAGAGGAGCACCAGATTGAAAATCTTTTCCATTTAGAGGAGTAGGTTTTCTTAGTAGAGGGTTTCCTATAGCTCCTTAGAATATGAAGTACTGATTCAGAAAGTTTCAAACCAGCATATTCTAATTCCTCAGAAGCCAACCACTGAGGTTGAGGGATTTGAGGTTCGGGTACAACAAGGTCCCCTATTTGGAAGTCAATAGATCGTATGTCTGAGGTAGCCGTATTAGCATGGCCACTGACATTGAGAGCATCAGGAAGTACCATGGCTTCCTGGGCCAATCCGGGGCTATTAAGGTCAGGGACGCTGAATGGGACCTGAGCTTGAGTAGCACCCTGAAGACCAGAGGGAAGGGAGGGAAAGCATAAAGCAGCCTTCCTGACCAATCCAGAGTCAAAGCATCCAGTGGCAGAGTGCCCTGATCCGGTGGTCTGCAACAATACTGAGGTAGGTGGTGGTTCTGGTGGGATGCGAACATGTCCACCTCTGGAGTACCCCACCTTCGGAAGATTACGTTTACCACCTGCTAGTTCAAGATCCATTCATGATGGGCCTGGTTGATTCGACTTAATGCATCTGCCAGGGCATTGTCCTTTCTTTGTAGGTAGACTGCCTGGAGTGAAACTCCCAGAGAGCACTCCAAATTCTCATTGCCTCTGTGCAAAGAGGCCCTGACCTGGTACTTCCCTGCTTGTTGACGTAGTACACTGTGGTAGTATTGTCTGTCCTGACCTATACCACCCTTGACTGTACCAGCTCTAAGAAAGCCTTTAGGGCTAGATAAACAGCCCTGAGTTCCAACAAATTTATGTGCTGTAGGGACTCTGAGGTTGACCAGGTGCCCTGGGTTGTGTGTTCTTCCAAGTAGGCACCCCAGCCCAATAGGGATGCATCTGTTGTAAGAACCATCGAGGGAAGATCCCTCTGAAAGGGAACACTCTCCCTTAGATTGGATACCTCTTTCCACCATAGCAAAGCTTGGAGAAGAGTTCTTGTAACCGGAATGAGCTTCGATAGGGAATCTTCTCTGATTCCAGTGAGCCTTGAGTTGGAACTGAATGTACCTCATTTGAAATCTTGAACCAAATACTGTGGCTGTAGATGCAGCCATGTGACCCAGAAGCTGGAAAAAGTGTCTTGTAGGCTTGCTTTTGTTCAGAATGAAAGAGTTTGCCAGCAACTGAAGATTTTGTACCCTGTCCAGAGGAAGATAGGCCCTACCTTGCAGGGTGTCTATCTCTACCCCTATGATCTGCAACTTTTGAGTAGGAATGAGGACTGATTTCTCGAGGTTGAGAATGAATCCCAGGGATTCCAACAGATTTTGTGTGAGGCTTAAAAACTGGGAAACCTGCTGAGGCGACTTGCCCACCAACAGCTAGTCATCCAGATATGGAAAAACAGATACACCCCTTCTTCGAAGGCATGCTACCACTGGAGCCAGGCACTTTGTGAATACCCTTGGGGCTGAAGAAAGGCCAAAAGGCAGGGTTGAAAACTGGCAGTGACCTGAAGGGAGTTTGAATCTGAGGTATTTTCTATGAGACTCCCTTATGGGAACGTGGAAGTATGCATCCTTTAAGTCCAGTGATGCCAACCAGTCTCCCTTCTGGATTGTTAGCAGGATCAATGCTAAAGTTACCATTTTGAACTTTAGTCTTTTTATATGTTTGTTCAGGGATCTGAGATCCAGTATAGGCCGCCACTCCCCATTTGTTTTTGTGGTGAGGAAGTATTTGGAATAAAAACCCCTTCATCTGAGGGTGCCTGGAACAGATTCCACTGTTTTTAAGAGCAGGAGTTTCTGCACCTCTGCCTCCAGCAAGGTGTTTTCTGCCCAGGATGGAACACTGAAATCCCTGGCTGCTATAGGAGGAAGGGATTTGAAATTCAAAGACAGACCCTGACCCACCACTTCCAGGACCCACTTGTCCAAAGTGATGGAAAGCCAATTCTGGAGGAAGTGGGAGAGTCTGCCTCAGACAGGGAGTGAGGAGGCGGCCTGTACTTCAGGGGGTCTGTTTAGCCTGGGGTGGAGGTTGTGCTTGAGCTCCACACCTAGATTCCCTTCGACCCCTGCCCCTAAAGTATCCCTGCTGTGGATACTGTTGGTATTGGGGTATGGCCACTGGCTGAAAAAAGGGCCTGGAATGAAAAGGCCTGCCCGGCCCCCCCCCCTTCCATAAGGCCTGGTGGATGGAGAAGCTCTGCCTCTACTAGAGTTGCTCCTGTAAGTGGCCTTATACTCCTTCGCCTTCTTCATATATGCCACAGCGGATTCCGGAAAAAGAGCATTTCCCTCCAAGGGAAAATCCAGGGCCTTAGATTGTGTGTCAGCAGTGAGATTTGTAGCTCTCAGTCAAGCAAATCTCCTCTGGGCTACCATATTTACCATCCATCTGGCTGCAGTGTCATTGGTATCAGCAGCCATTTGGAATTGGTATTTAGCTGCCTCCAGCCTAAACCTAGCAGTCTCTGCTAGGTCATCTGATAGGGGTGAGGGAGCTTTTTGAGAGATGGCCAATACTGACTGCCATAGGGACTTTTAGTACTGGGCAGCACAGGCCTGAAAATTAGCCTGTCTCATGGCTAGGGAGGCTAACAGATAACCTTTCCTAGCCATGCTGTCTATTTTCCTAGAGTCCTTATCTGGTGGATAGGAAGCTAGAGGGAATCTAGCCTTATCACAGGCTGCCTGCTGAATAACCCCTTGGTGGTCTGGATGACAGAACAGGAACTCTTCCCCTTTTCTCTCTCCAACTGATTATTTCTTGTCCAGTCTCTTATCCAGAGGAGGGACAGAATCTGGAGCCTGCAACAGCTTTAGAGCATCCTTTTGGAAAAAAATGTATTTACTGGGAGGAGGACGGCCTTAGTGGAAGTCAAACCCGTCATTTCCAGGTACTCTATTTCCTCCTCATCCTCCACTTCCTCCGTTGTGGAGATGTCAAAGGCATCTGCCATCTTTCTCACAAATGTAAAGTGAGAAGAGAAATCTTCAGATACCCTAGGGGCGACCCAAAGTCCTGCTCTGGGGATACCTCTGGTAAAATAGGTTCTCCTTCATCCTCCTCATAGTCACTACACTCCTCCTCTTCAATAGGAGGAATCCTGGCAGACTGTCCTGCTGGCACAGGGGTTTGCTGTACAGGGGGCACCAAACCCTGCAAAGACTGAATAATCTTGACCACCTGTGCAATCTCCTGAGGAGTTGGCATAACGTTAGTTGATACAGAAGTCCCCTGAGTAATAGAAGGGGGTTCTGAATACTTCAGTTTATGTGCCTTCTTAGAGGGAACCAGGGAGCTAGCTGGTTCAGAGCCCCTCTTTATATTCTTGTCACCCGAATCAGGGGCAGAAGTTGCAATATTTGTGGGTTCAGCCATAGTAGTAGTAGTAGAGGGTATCGGCTGGTCAGAGCCAGAGGGACCCTTGGGGAGTTTCTTTCTTAGCCGTTCCAGGCATTTTTCAACAGTTTTTTCAGGGAAAGTCAGGCAGATCTGACAATTCTCCTTCAGATGCTCATAACCCAGACAAGCCACACACATAGTGTGCTTATCTGCTTTCGCAAAAACATCTCCACATTGAGTACAATTTTTAAAACTGGGCTCACCGGTCTTTTCCTTAGGTTTTTCTGTCATTTTAATCAGAAAGACAGCACCGCAAAAAGGCAATTTAAAACATAACAATTGCGGTTCTTTTGGTTGGTTCCGGAGCCAAAAGGGAACCAGGTGAACCAAACCGATAAAGATTCTGGAACCGGTACTAGCGGTTCAGTAACCGAAAAAAGATGGTTACAAAAATTTAGGTAAACAGTAAAATAAAATAGAAATAAATGCTATCTTTAACAGAAATAGGGTAAAATTCAAGGAACTAACTCGGTTTCCTCTTGGTTAAACTAAACCGAGAGGAACCGAGAAAAAAACAAATTTACCACAAAAACTAAGTTTAACTAAGCTAAAACAATTAATATAAGGCAGCAAATGAAAATAAAACAATACTTATATGTTTTTATAGGTTTTCACTTCAGATGAAGAGCGACACTCCGAGCGACCAAACTGTTGAGGCGGAGAGTTAAATCTGAAGAGGTTTAGAACATTGACAGTTACTGTAGGGCAGCATTTGAAAAGTTGTCATGTGCAGATGATTCCATCATTTGCATAAGTTCCATCTCTCTGGGCAGTTCAACCCTTCGGGCTTACTGCAGAAAGTTATGAATACCTGAGTATTACTGGGGTTAGAAAAGGGGTTGGAAGGACTTATAAGACAGAGCTGCAATTGCTTGCCGAGCTGGACACAGACACTGAAGGAAAACTCTAATGGATCTCCTCTATTTTATTTTGCCTTTATAAATAGTTATACTGAACAATTTTATTTTTTATGTTACTGCTAGTACAAACAAATATTTTTGGTGAATTCTACAAATGCTCCTAGTTTTCCTATGCTTCCTGACCTGTGCTTCGACGACAGTGTCCTAACAAGGTAACTTTCTGTATGCTTCCGATTGACTGGGGCGAGTGAGTCCTTAGAATTCTGCACGTTCTCGGGGGCCATTTGGGTGGCAGTTGTTCATTGCTCCGCATAGAATTGGGGTTGTGAGAGGGCCCAGATATTTCTACAGACTGAGCTTTGGATTATTCTTTGGACTAATTTTGGATTATTAGCATTCTTGGTGCTCCATATATGGGTGACAGTTGCTCTTTGCCCAGTACAGAACTGGGGCTATGAGAGGGACCTGAAATTTCTACAAACTGAGCTGTAGAACACTTTCAGACAAAATCTGGATCATTCATATTTCTGTGTTATTTACCCTGTCTTGCAGGGTTATTATTTTAAGTCCTGCAGGCTGATCTCCTGGAGAACTGAATTGCTGCTATATATCTAACTGCCTCTTGTTTTGTGGGGTGGGATTTTTGTGGGTTGTTGAGCGGGTGTGGTGTTTTTAGGTAATTTTGTGTTTGTGTAGTGTAGTTGGTTAGGAGGATTTGTATTAGTGTGTGTATGAAGGGGTGAGGATGTGTTTGGGGAGATATGGAGGCCTGGAGTGGGCTAGGATCGTGTACGAGGAGTCCCAGCTGCTCGATCTGAGGCCCTTCACTGACCTTCCTGTGTCCATCACGACTGCTCGTCGTTGTTGGGAGGACGGAATTGGGGGGGGCGGCATTGATCGGACATGGCGGGATGCCTCAAGCACGCCTGCGGGGTGTAGGATTAGCATGGTCAGGTGCAAAATGCGCTCTAGGATTTGTCAGGCCCAAGAGAGAGGCCAGACGTGTTTAGTGCCAGTCCCTAGGGATCCCACCAAACTGTGTGAGCAGGTAGTCAGAGGGGCTACACTGTCCATCAATCCCCCTGAGGCCACTGCTCTGTAATGCCAGACTGATCGGAAACAAGACCGCAATTATCGCAGACTTGACTTCTATGGTCCATCTGGCTTGCATCACAGAGACCTGGGTGGGAGACGATGCTGGTACAGTTTTAGATACCGCCATCCCCCCTGGGTAAACTGTAGTGCACTGCCCCAGAGTGGAACACAAGGGTGGGGTGGGGCCATCTGTTTTAGATCTGAGCTGGGCTTCACCATGCACCCAGGTGGAGGGCTGGGGTCATTTGAATGTGCGGCCGTTCGTGGGGTCCAGGCGCAGGTTGCAGGATTCTCCTGATATACTGTCCCCCCGGGGCAGTAGGAGGTGGCCAGATTCATCGTCAGCAAAACGTTGGAAGCCCCCCAGATGTTTAATTCTGGGAGATTTCAATGTTTGGGCTGACAACGAAACATCTAGGCTTGGTTATAACCTCCTCCAGACTATGTCATCTCTGGGCCTGTTGCAAGACATTTCTTCAGTGACCCTTCAGGGTGGCCACATGTTAGACCTTGTTTTCTCACAGGGGCTTAAGATAAATGATCTCAAGACTGGTCGGGTTGTTTGGTCTGATCATTGCATGGTGGAGTTCTTGTTCGGGGCCCCCCTTGAAAGCTCTCCCCCGGCCGAGATGGTTAGCTACCGCCCTTTCAGGGGTTTGGCCCTGGAGGGTTTTCTGGTGGTGGCTGATCTATCTGGTGTGGGCAGTGCATGTGTAGTGGGTGTGTCGGCGGCAGTCGCCACATATAATACGTCGATATCTGCCACGCTCGACTCCCTCACACCAGTCCGTGTAAGCGCCAAGTCTTCTCACTTGAGGTCCCCCTGGTTTGATGGGGGGCTCAAGGTGATGAAGACTGTGGGTCAGAGGTTAGAGCGCTGCTGGCAGAAGACCGGGCTGGAGGTGGACAAGCTGGCCCAGCATGCTCACTATCGTGAGTACCAGGGGGGCAATCAACCATAAGAAGGCAGAATTCCTGTACAGGGAGATTGCTGCCGGGAGGAACTGACCAACTGTGCTTTTTCGGACTGTAGACAGGCTGTTAAACCTGGCCTGTCTGCAGCCGAAAAAGATTTTCTCAAATGAGTTATGTGAGGAATTTGCTCGGTTCTTCAAGGACAAAGTGTCTGGCATCCGGTGGGGAGTTCCACCAGTGAGCCATGTCATGGCTGACAATGGTCGCCTTGGGCGTCTGGAGAGCGCTCCATCTGGTTGGGGTGAGTTTAGACCAGTGGAAGTGGCCAAAGTCACAGGGGTTGCTTCCAAGCTGAGGCACACTTATTGTTAACTGGACCCGGTGCTGACACGTTTCTTGATGGGATGCGCAGACTCCACTGGCTTAGTGTTTGCCTCGACTGTCCGGTGCTCCTTGTTGAAGAGGGTTCTCCCTGATGCCTTGAAAG
Organism: Neoceratodus forsteri; assembly: GCA_016271365.2. NCBI lineage: Eukaryota > Metazoa > Chordata > Ceratodontiformes > Ceratodontidae > Neoceratodus > Neoceratodus forsteri. The sequence goes on along the minus strand of CM057450.1, from coordinate 1,518,452,210 downwards.
CGCCATTGGTGAGACTCCTTTTGAAAAAAACATTGTTGGACCCTGACATCATGGCAAATTACCATCCCATCTTCAACCTCCCTTTTTTGAGTAAGGTTGCAGAGAAGACTGTGGCACTTCAGCTTGGGGAGCACCTCCTGGACTATGATCTATACGAGCCTTTCCAGTCTGGGTTTCGGGCGAAGCATAGCACTGAAATACAGGCTACTCACCTGTAACAGGAGTTCTAGGAATGGTACATGTTGTTCATCCACTCTGTCCTTGCCGCTTTAAATCTTGCCTGAAGGTTTTCAAGCTGGCTCCTCCCACCAACCCGGGTGGTAAAACTCTCGGCTCCGCCCCATGATGCCAGATCTAGACCACTGGAAGCCAGGTTGTGCGTCGAAGCCGGGGAGGTCGGGTGGGTCGTGTGGATGAACAACATATACCGTTCCTAGAACTCCTGTTACAGGTGAGTAACCTATATTTCTAGGGACATGGATATGTTGTTCATCCACACTGTCTGGCAGACTCCTAGCAGTTCTCCGGGAGGAGGGAGGCAAGGCGCACACCCCCTACTTAGGGAATAAAGACTGGAGAACCGAGGCCCCAAAACCAGCATCCCGGCGTGACTCAAGGTCGATGTGGTAGTGAGAGATAAAGGTGTGTGCTGACTTACAGGTAGCAGCCCTGCAGATTTCCTGGATAGGGACGTCCCTGGAAGCAGCCACCGATGCAGCGGTATGGCACGTAGAATGAGCTCTTTTCCCTCTGGGAGTCTCCATGCCCGCCAACCTATAGCAGAGATCTAGGCAGGAGGTGACCCACCTCCCTATCGTCCGCTTGGCTGCAGGTCGGCCAGGTGCGGCTTCAGCGTAGGTGACAAACAGCTGGCGAACGTCTCCCCGAACTTCAGCCATCCACTCCTTATAATAAGTGAGCGCTCTTCTAGGGTCCAAAGTATGGAGCCTATATTCGGCCTCCAAGGTGTGACTGGGGTAGAACACCGGCAGAGTCAACACCTGGTAAAGGTGAAACTCCGACACCACCTTCGGAAGGAATTCTGGGTGGGGGCGCAGGACAACCTTGTCCCTGTGGAAGACCAGATAAGGAGACTCTATGGAAAGCGCCTGGAGCTCTCCCATCCTTCTGGCTGACATGATAGCCACCAAGAAGGTGGTCTTCCACGACAGGTGAGATGTCACACCTGTGCATCGGTTCGATTGGCCTGCTCATGAGCTTAGCCAATACCAGCAGTAGATCCCACGGAGGTGGAGGTTCTCGCACCGGAGGGGATATGTGATCAAAGCCTTTGAAAAAGCGCCCGACCACCTTCTCCTGCGCTACCAACTGCTTCCCGGCCCATGTCCGGTAAGCAGAGATGGCTGCCAGGTGCACCTTAAGGGTCGTCGACCAAAGCCCTTGCTGAGCTAGGGACCACAGGTAGTCCAGAATGCTTGACAAGGAACAGGAGGAAGGGTCCAGGCCCTTGCCCTGACACCAAATGGAGAATCTCTTCCATTTGGAGGCGTAGCCATTTTCTGGTCGACTCCTTATGGGACGCCTCACCGACGCTGAGGACCTCGTCGGAAAGACCCAAGGCCCGGAACTCTAGCCGCTCAGGAACCAGGCCGTCAGGTGCAGGGATTGAAGGTCAGGATGGAATACCTTCCCCTGATTGACTGAGATCAGGTCCGGGCGGGCTGAAAGCCGCCTCGGGAGCCTGGAGCTGAGACTGAGGAGATCTGGATACCAGAACTGGCGGGGCCAGTCTGGGGCTACCAGAATCACCTGTGTCTTGTCCCTCCTCGTCTTGAAAAGCACCTTATGGATCAAGGAAAATGGGGGAAAGGCGTAGAAGAGGCCCGGGGTCAACGGCCTCGAGAAGGCATCCCCCTGCAGCGAGCCCTGCTGAGGGGGGCGGGCATGAAACAGTCTCAGCTTCGCATTCTCCCTGGAGGCAAACAGGTCCGCCTGAGGCGTGCCCCAGAGGGAGAACAGATCTTGTACTACCTCCGGCAGGAGAGACCACTCGTGGGACGCAGCCCCTATCCGGCTTAGGGCATCGGCCAGGGTGTTGGAGACTCCTGCCACATGAATGGCGAGGAGATCCGCCTCCAGGCTGCGCAAGAGTGACCAAATGCGGAGAGCTTCCCTGCACAGAGGCATGGAGCGCGTCACGCCCTGGCGGTTTAGGTAGTACATGGTCATGGTATTGTCCATCTGGACCTGAACCACTTGACCCCATAGAAACGGAGCGAAGGCGGTGAGGGCTAGACAAACCGCTCGAAGCTCCAGCAGGTTGATGCGGCATCGGGACTCCCGAGGGGAGCAGAGGCCGTGCGCTCTGTTCTCCCCCAGATGGGCACCCCAACCCATCAGAGAGGCATCGGTCGACAGAGAGCCCATCGGCTCGGGGTGGACAAATGGGATGCCCTCTTGCAGATGTGCTGGAACGGTTCACCACTGGAGAGCGTTCCACATTCCCTGGGTCACTGTCACTAGCTGATCCAGCGGATCGAAGTGCTGTGACCACTGGCTGGCCAGTCCCCATTGAAGGGGACGCATGTACCAGCAGGCCCAACGGACCACGCTGGTGCAGGCCACCATGAGGCCCAGGAGGCGTAGGAAGTCCCTGGCAGGGCGCGACTGCCCAACCTGAAATGATTGGGCAAAGGAGGAAAGAACCTCGGCCCTGTCCGGCGGGAGCCGTGCTCTGGCTCGTAGAGAGTTGAGCTCTGCCCCGATAAATTGTATCACCTGCTTTGGCACGAGTTCCGACTTGGCCTTGTTGATGAGGAGGCCAACCTGAGAGCAAACCCGGAGGGCCAGAACTCTGGACCGCTTCACCTCCGCTCTGGAGGGGGCTGCAATCAGCCAATCGTCCAGGTAGGGGTACACCCAGACCCTTCGGCGCCGCAGGAAAGCTGTCACCACTGCCATGCATTTGGTGAAGACCCTGGGAGCTAGGAAAGGCCGAAGACATGGCCCGGAACTCGTAGGGATCCCTCCTCTCTGAAGTGGAGGAATCTCTGGTGGAACGGACGGATAGAGACGTGAAAGAACGTGTCTTGAAGGTCCAGGGAACAGAACCACATGCCTCGTTCCAAGGATGGGATTATCTGAGCCAGAGTGACCATCCTGAAGGTCTGAGACCTTAGGAACCTGTTCAGGTCGTGCAGGTCGAGAATGGGGCGCCAGCCCCCCGTCCGTTTTGGGACCAGGAAGCACCTGGACACAAACCCCGGGTCTGGAGGAGGATCCGCCACCTTCCTGATTACCTCTTTTTCGAGGAGCAGGGCAATATCGGCTCGGTGGGCCGACACAGAGGCTGCGGACACCGTGGCCCCCCGAGGGGCCACGGGTCGGAAGGGTGGGGCCTGCTCGAACTCCAGAGGCAGACCCTTTCCTATCACCTCCAACACCCAGCGGTCCGTAGTGATAGCGGACCAGGTGGAAAGGAAGTGTGAGCCGTCCCCAAGGGGAATCCAGGGGTGAGCGGGGGTGACACCTCAACCCATCACTGGGCAGGCTTAGAGGAGGGACGGCCGGGGGTACCTCCTGGGCTTCCTCCCTGCTTCCAATTGGAGGAAGCGGGCTTGGGTTTGGAATGCCAAGTGCAAGCCTGCTGGCCCTGGTGCTGGTGCTGTTGGGCGGGATGTGCACTTCAGGCGCAGAAAGGCGAAGATCATGCTGCTGCTGTTGGCGGCCTTTGTCCTTCTGGGCGGAGGTGACCGAGTGCAGAGTGGCACTGGACTACTCGATCCGCTGGAAGTGACCTTCTACTCCAGGGCCAAGAGGTGCGGTCCCCAAGAAGGGGCGTCCGCCAGTTGTGCTGGGTATCCGCCCGTGAAGGTGGATATCCTCAGCCATGCTCTAGGCGCATATGGCCACCGCCAGCCCGCAACCGATCTGGCACAGAGTCTCCTCTGTCCAGAGCCGTTTGGAGCTGCTGTAGCCACTGCCCTACCTGGTCCCGAACATGCGGGACCGTGGTCTGCAGGTCGGCGGAGATGAGGATCACCTCATCCAGGGAGCCCATGAGGACGTGGGAGAAGTGTGCCATCAGCAAGGCCGAGCTGGCCTGGCGGAAGCCAAGGGAGGATGCAGCGTACACCTTGCGCCCGGCGTAGTCCAGCTTTTTGGACTCCTTGTCGGGGGGCTTGTCCACGTCCCTAGCATTCCCAGAACGCCGGAAAACGCTGTCGGTGACCAACCTCTCAGCAGAGGGGAGTTCCGAAAACCTGGGTAAAGAGCCAGTAGGGACCGCATACTTCCTGGCTATCCTGGCCAAAGATGCAGGGCAGGAAGCAGGCCTCTGCCAAAGCTCCAAGGCTGGGCCAACAATGGCCTCAGCCACCGGAAAAGCCTCCGTAGGGGAATTCCCTTGGTCCAGTATCTCCCTCAGGGGATACTTGGCCCGTTTGGATACGGGCTCAAGCTGCATCCCGGTGGACTCCGAGATGAGCCAAAGCAAACCCATGAAGGACGATGGGCTTTCGTCCAACGCCTGGCCCCCGGAGGACTCCAGATCAACTGGCCTGGAGAACAGGGAGGAGTCGTTGCCGGACTCGGAGGAGTCCACGAAGAGCTGCCTGGGGCCTGAGCCACCTTCCACCTGCCGAGGACGGTCGGGAGTGAGGCTGACTGACAACCTGTGGGGCAGGCCTTGACCCGACTGAGTCGGTGCCCCCAATTTCGGTTGTGGAGGCGGAGGTTCCACCACAATCGGTGGGGCAGCAGGTTTTGGTCAAACAACCAGCCCAGGCTTGGGCATCTTGACTACAGCGAGGGGTTGTTTCAGCTGCTCGGGTGACAACCACTTGATGGGCGGGGAAGGCGACGGCGTCGACTTGCTCCCGGACAGAAGTAACTGCTGCCACATCAGGTCCTCGTAGCGTCGATGCAATTTGAGCCGAAGCCTCTCCTCTTCTGAGGAGGAAGACGAGGACGAGCGGCGGCGCCGCTTACCTCGGTGCCGAGACCGCCGATGTCGGCGGGATCGGCTAGACTGAAGAAGTCCGAGACGAGACCCTCGGTGTTTCCGAGACTGGCCTGGGAAGGGGGGGGACACCGCTCTTCCCCTAGCTCGGCAGCCTTAATCAGGGACTGCTGCACCAGGCGCAGGCAGATCCTCGGCTCCACCGGGGAACGGTGAAGAAGGGTTGTCGGCTTCACCAGTCGACAGCCCGTCCGACAGGTCGGAAAAATCTCGACCGCGGCCAACGGGTGTCTCGCCGGCTGGCCTGACGGGGACGCCGTGAAGCCAGCGGCCTTAGCCGCAACCTCGACTGAAGTCGACAGTCGGCTGTCCGGGGAAGGAGACCTCTCCCGCTCCCATGAACACCGACGATGGAACTTACCCTTAGAGTCCATCTTTTTGGACCGAGAGGAATGTCCCGATGGCCCCACTCCCTTCATGGAAAGGGACTGGTAAAGCTCCTTGAATGAAGCTGAATACGAGGTACCCAGAGAGAGCGGGATAAATGCCGCGACCGAGGAAGAGGATGATGTGGCCTGGGCTGCCTCCTCCTCGAGGGCGATCATCTGCTCGAGCTGCTCAGCCGAGTCAGCCGCCGCGGTAACCGCCCAACGGGCCTCCTTCGACTTAACCAGTGGGTAGCGTTTCTCGGGGCGCCCCAGCTGTAACCGGGCAGCACGGTCCTCCGGGACGTTGGCTGAAAACGAACGGCATGACTCGCAGGCCTGCGGGTCGTGTTCTAGGCCAAGGCAGTAGACGCACGTGGAGTGTGGGTCCGTCCTGGACATCTTCTGCTCACAAGGGCACCGCCGAAATCTGGGAGTCGATTTGTCCATCGCAGCCGAGAGGAAGAAAGTTGACCGAACACTTGAAAATTTTAAACGAGTTTTAAGGAGATCAAGAATTATTGGATCCATCTATCACGCAGAGCGTTAAGTGAGGAACCTGAGCCTAAGCGTAAGGAAGATCTGGCATCATGGGGAGGAGCAGAGAGTTTTACCACCCGGGTGGGTGGGAAGAGCCAGCTTGAAGACCTTCTGGCAAGATTTAAAGCGGCAAGGAACCTGCCAGACAGTGTGGATGAACAACATATCCATGTCCCTAGAAACTGCGTTAGTATGGATGCATAATGACCTTCTCAGGGCGAGAGATCAAGGGGAGGGGATAATTCTCGTTCTCCTCAATCTCTCCTCAGCTTTTGACATGGTGGACCATTGTGTGTTACTTGGCTGCCTGAAGGAATTTTGTGAACTCACCGGTACGGTCATCTGCTAGTTTAAGTCCTATCTCACAAGCAGAAAGCAAAGGGTAGTGATGGTGAATTTCTCTATCTCCCCTAGCCTCCTGTCTTGTGGAGTTCCTCAAGGATCGGTCTTGTCACCAATGTCGTTCGCCATGTACATGCTACCCCCGGAAAGGTTCATTAGGAAGTATGCCTTGGGTTTTCATTGCTATGCCAATGATACTAAGCTATATCTTTCCTTCGCCCTGGAACATCGAATGCAGTGAACGTGCTAAACAACTGCCTCGCTGAAATTAATAACTGGATGGCCTCCAGCTGGTAGTGACTGAACCCCGATAAGACGGAGAAGCTAGCTGTGGAGTCGAACAGAGGACATGATAGGCTGGCCTTGGGTGCAGAGACAGGATTATTTCTGGAATCTGCACCTTTGAAGGCCTCCTCTTGGGTACGGTACCTGGGCATTATTCTAGACAGCGGTCTGATGCTTGAGGCTCAGGTGTCTGCCACTGTCCGTGTCAGTTTTTACCACCTGAGGAATATCGCTAGGGTTAGGCCCCTAGTTCCGCCTCTGGACCTCCCAACTTTGGTGCATGCCTTCGTGACGACAAGGCTTGATTACTGTAATGCGTTTTACCTTGGGGTCTCTGGGGGTACCTTCCACCGGCTTCAGCTGGTGCAAAACGCAGCTGCCAGGCTGCTGATGGGGCAGTCTAAGTACTGTCACATCACCCCAGTGCTGCAGAAATTGCACTGGCTGCCTGTCAGGTGGAGGGTCCTCTTTAAGGAGGGTTTGCTCACCTTTAAAGCCCTACACGGATGGGGCCCTGGCCACCTGGCAGATCTTCTTACACCAGCCACCTCAGTCGGCTCCCTATGTTCCTACTCTAGGGGCCTCCTGGCGATTCCCAGGACGAGGCTACAGACGACTGGAGACAGAACTTTTAGTGTCACCGGCCCCATCTTGTGGAATTTGTTTCCACCATCAGTAAAGGAGGCCCCTTAAGTTGAGGTATTTAAGGCCCACCTCAAGGCCTTCCTGTTCATTCAGACTTTCCCTGATTATGCTGTATAAAGTACAATTACATAAGAACTTACCATAACAGTAGATCTTCGAGAGGAGCTCTTGCAACAGGCTATTACTATTAGGACTATTGCTGCAGGCCTTAAGACCCACCGGAAAAAACTTAGCCAGCAGTACCCAGTGGGGACCGCCCCCCGATGTCGGCTCAACCCCGGCGTCGGTCATGCTAAAAAAGGGGGCGGACCCCGGCTCCACCTCAGTTCCGCCGCCAAGACTCGTGAACGGATCTCAGCAAGAAAGCTGGGCAAAGCCCATCCTAGATGTGCTGAAAAATTCTCCTGGGGGATGGAGAGTGGGAAAGCAGCGCCTTCTGCAAGAGCTCCTCTCGAAGATCTACTGTTACGGTAAGTTCTTGCGTAACTGTACTATCTTGCTTCGAGTGGGAGCTCTTGTAGCAGGCTATTACTATTAGGACAGAATCCCAAGCAATCCCGCACCAAGGAGGTAACTAATCCCGGGAGGTAGGATGACAGATAAAGGATGGTAAAGCCTATGGTTGGAATCAGCAAACTAGGACAACAGCCCTTGATGAACTGCCAGGCCGAAACCGGCTCAGTGCCTGGAAGCAATGTCCAGACTGTAATGCCTCACGAAGGTGTGCACTGAATTCCAAGTAGCAGCTGCACAGATGTCCCGAAGGGAGACACTTTTTAAGGAGGCGAAGGAGGTAGAGACTCCTCTAGTGGAATGACCTCTGACTGAGCCTGGTAGAGGTTCACTGTACTTGTTATAGCAGTACACTATACAGCGTACCAGCCACCGGGAAATGGTCTGTTTTGACACCGGTTTGCCCAGGTATTGAGGCGCAAAGGCCACAAACAATTGCTCCAATTTATGTGTGTCAGCAAGGTAATACCGCAGCGCCCTATGGAAATCCAATGTGTGCAGGAGAGACTCTCCCCAATTAGTAGGGGTAGGAAAATAAACTGGAAGGTCAACCGACTGGTTGAGGGTCAACTCTGAGACCACTTTAGGTAAGAACTTAGGATTTGTTCTGAGGGAAACTCTTTCCAAATGAAAAATAATATAAGGCTCCTTACACATCAGGGCCTGTAGCTCGGAAACCCTTCGAGCTGAAGTAACAGCAACTAAAAAGAAAACCTTCCAGGAAAGGAAACGCTGCTCACAATCCACTGCGGGTTCAAAGTGGGGAAGAGTCAGTTTCTCCAGCACAAAGAGGAGATCCCAGGGAGGGACAGGATCCCTAATGGGAGGTTGTAGGTACGGAATGCCCCCAAAAAAGGTGCGGGCCACGTCCAGCTGTCTCCGAACAGGACATGATAAGCAGAGATGGCCTACACGTGCACCTTTATGGATGAATAACTCAGGCCTTGATGACATAAGGAGAGGAGATATTGTAATGCTGAGTTCATCGGGCAGGAAAGGGGATCTAGACAGTGGGATGAAGCCCAAAGGCAGAACCACTTCCACTTCATGTCATAGGTGGAACAGGTCGAGGGCTTCCTCGTAGAGACGAGGATGTCCGCCACCTCTTGTGTAATCCCATACCTGGATTTGGCTACATCTGCAGGAGCCAAGCATGAAGGTGCAGGGACCTGAGATCTGGATGCACCAGCCTGCCCTGGTCCTGGGATAGCAGTTGCGAGCATATTGGTAGCGGAATTGGAGGTTCTGAGGACAACCACTGAAGTAGTGGGAACCAAATCTGCCGGGGCCAAAGCGGGGTGATCAGAATCATTCGAGCCCCCTTGGCCTGTACCTTCAGCAACACTCGCTGAAAGAGAGGAAAGGGAGGGAAAGCGTAAAGAAACCTCCATGCCTGTGGAGGGGTTGTGGGATAACAGATGGACCAGACACCGAATTTCAGGTTCAACACACAATCTCTTTGTGATGTTTATTCAAAATATAAGAAATAACCTTCTGCAATGGCATATTTCTTCTTCCGCACATCGGTTTGCAGCAATAGACTATGAATATCCTTTCTCTGCACTTAGCCAGCACCTACTGACACTGATCTCTGATCCCATTCACCAGCTGAGAAGTAGTCACCACTCCTATGCAAGCCCTATTTGCTTGGGTAGTGGGGCCCAAAAAAAAAAAAAAAAAAAAAAAAAAAAACAAGCTATAAACAAAGAACCTCAATGCAGAATCACTGAAAGAAGGTCTACCCCAAATGGCATTGGCAATAAATCAAGTTTCAAAGAAATACAACATCAAACATACTCCCATAATGCAATGCATCATGGGATATACGCAAATAATCATGCAATTTCTTACTTAAGTTTACAACAATATACATGCATTTTAAATAACACAACTAGCTTAATTTCTATAATAGTCACCTAGTACTTTTTACCATTATCAAAACACCAAGTGCCATGGTATTTTCAATATTTACAGGTTTCATAAACATAAGGTACTGTATATACATTAAGGTATTTTATAACATAATGCTATTACATACTAAATCCAGCAACAATAAACACAATCTGTTTTACGTACACTTGGAGGTCACCACAATAACCTCCCTGTACGAGGACCTAAGAGAGAAAAATGAAAATTAAAGAGGACACTGTAGCATAGTCAAGGGAGGGAGAAGGGGGTGCCCATAGGTGGCTAATCTTGTGGACTAGAAATAGTAAAGGATAGATTAGGCTTGGAAATAGAACTGTTGCAACAGATTTAAGAAAAGTTCGGTCCTCAAGAGTGGCAGGAGCTCCCTGTCACACTGCCAAACAAAGGGACAACGCGTCTGGCCAGAAAACACCAGGCACGTGCTCTTGCAAGCAGAAAACTGGCAGTTTGGCATTGCATGGAGACGCAAAGCGGTCCAGCTCTGGACGACCCCATGTGTTGAACAGCTGGTCCGCTACAGACTGTAGCAGCTCCCACTCATGCTCCTTGGACTGAGACTTGCTGAGGCTGTCTGCCAAGTCGTTTTGGGTGCCTGGAACAAGGACGGCGGACAGCAAAATGCGATGCTCCAGCGCCCAATACCAGGCTCTCATCGCCTCCCTGCAGAGGGGGTGAGAGTGAGTTCCCCCTTGCTTGCTGATGTAAAAGACAACCGCCATGTTGTCTGTCTGTACCAGAAGAGAGCCTGGCATGAGGTCCTCCTGAAAGACCCTTAGGGCATTGTCATGACAGTCGGAGCCACAAGGAGTAGGAGTGGGGAAATGCGGTCAGCTGGTATTGTCATGTGATGGCATTATGGGACCATGCCATGGGTTCCTCATATGCCACATCCACCGCCTTGGTGCAGGCTTGAGTGCCCCCTGGAGGCTGGGTTCAAGTTGGCACCTCTGCGGATTGTACGTCAACTGTGATTAAAGACTGGCAGAAGGCGAGTGATGTGTGTGTGTGTGCATACAAACAAGCCTGCAGAAGAAGGCCATTTGATCTATCAAGTCTACTTGTATTGCAGGGTCCACAGCTTGAGCTAATGTCCCTGCCCTCCCTCCACACTCCTCCCATCCTCACTACCCATGATTCTTATCTTCCCCCATGCCTATCCCTGCCTCTCTTAAAGCTGCTCACTGTCTTTAACTAAATGACCTTTTCTGGCAACTCATTCCAAGTGTCCACCACCCTTTCTGTCAAGAAGTGCTTCCTGACATCCCTCCTAAACCTCCCAACCTCCAGCTTAAGACTGTGCCCCCTCGTGATATGGTTGCCACTCAGCTTAAAGAGACTTTCCTTATCAACATAATTTAACCCTTCCTTTCAAGTACATGAATGTCCCAATCATGTCCCCCCTCTCTCTCTCCTGTCTTCCAGGGAGTACATGTTCAGTGCCCATAACCTGTCCTCGTATGCCTTGCCCTGCAGACCGGCTATCATCCTTGTAGCCCTCCTCTGTACCTTCTCCAGCAGGTTAATGTCCTTTTTGAGGTGTGGGCACCAGTACTGAACTCCATACTCTAGATGTGGCCTTACCAGTGACCTGTACAATGGCAGTATAACCTCCTCTCTCCTACAACTGATCCCCCTAGCTACACATCCCATCATCTTGTTTGCCTTTGCTGCTGCTTTCTTGCACTGCGTGGAGTGCTTCAGGTCACTAGTGATCATCACTCCCAGGTCCTTCTCTTCCTCTGATGCAGCTACTCGGACTCCACCCAGGTAATACTCTGTCCTGGGATTCTAGGCTCCAATATGCATAACTTTGCATTTCTTGGCATTAAAGCGAAGCTGCCAGATCCTGGACCACCTCCCCAGCTTTTCCAGATATTCCTGTAGGTCCCGTATCCCTTCAGCTGTGTCCACTCTCCCACAGACCTTGGTGTCATCTGCGAATAGGCACATTTTGCCTTTAATGCCATACCCAATGTCATTGATGAAGACACCGAACAACACTGGCCCCAGCACAGAGCCCTGTGGGACCCCACTGGTTACATCTCTGGTGCCAGATAACTCCCCCCCCCCCACCACTACCACCCTCTGGGTTCTGTCCCTCGGCCAGTTTTCCACCCATCTGGCCATCTTCTCCCTAACTCCAAGATCCACCAACTTCCGGGTCAACCTTTTATGGGGCACAGAGTCAAAGGCCTTACTGAAATCAAGACAGAGGATGTCTACTGCTTGGTCCCTGTCCACTACCCTAGTGACACAGTCAAAGAAGTCTATCAGATTTGTTTTGACATGATTTCCCCATCATGAACCCATGCTGCCGCTCATCCTGGAGACCATGCTCCTTTAGATATGCCACCAAACTTTCCTTTAGTATGGTCTCCATGAGCTTTCCACAATGGAGGTCAGACTGACTGGTCTGTAATTCCCTGGATCATCCTTGGGACCACTTTTGTGAAGGGGCACTACATATGCTGTTCTCCAGTCCTGTGGTACCACAACTGACTCTAGTGAACTATTAAATAGGTCTGCTAGTGGCCCTGCCAGCTCCTCAGCAAGTTCCTTTAGTACCCTTGGATGTACTCTGTCCGGGCCTGGTGATTTGTCCACTTTCAATGCCAGCAGACCCTCCCACACTCTATCCTTCTCTATCACTATGTCTGTGTCCACCCCTTTCTTAAGCCTAACAATCCTTTCCTTCTTGTCCCTTTTCTCACTTATATAGTGAAAGAAAGCCTTCTTCCCCTTCTTAATACCTTCAGCAATTTGCAGCTCCTTCTGTGCCTTTGCTCACCGGACTTCCTTACTTGCCTCACTAGCCAACCTTAGGTAATTTTCCCTATCCACCTCTCTCTCTTGGTCTTCCTGAATTTTCTATAGGCCAACCTCTTTTCTCTTACTGCCTTGGCAACCCCAGAACTGAACCGGCTAGGCGCTTTGGCCCTTGTGTTCTTCCCCCTGAGCCTAACACACTCATCTGTGGCAACCAGTATTCCTTCCTTAATGCTGGACCACTTTTGGTCCACCCCCATAGCTTCTCTGATGCCCACCAGATGGCTCCTTAGAACCTCACCCATTTTCCTGAAGTCCACCCTCCTGAAATCCAAGATTTTGGTCTTAGTCGGGATGCTTTCACTGCCCATATCCAAATGGAACCACACTGTGCAATGGTCACTTCCGTCCAGTGGCTCCCCGACCATCATTTCCTGTACATGCTCCCCATTTGTGAGCAACAGATCAAGAACTGCCTCAGCTCTTGTTGGTTCAGTGACGCCCTGAGTCAGGAACCCACTCTGAAGTTCTTCCAGGATCACCTGACTCTTAGCACATGTTGTGGATGGTATCCTCCAGTCCACCATGGGCAGTTTGAAATCCCCCACAATTACCACCTCTCCTTTCCCCTCAGCTTCCAATATTTGTGAGATCAGTTCCCTGGCTCTCTCCTCATCTTGACTGGGTGGTCTGTAAACCACCCCCAACCTCACCTTTCTCCCTCTATTGGACCTTAACTGAATCCATAATGCCTCCACCTCCCCTTCCTTAGACTGTACCCTTATGCAAGTTATTCCTTCCCTGATATAAACTGCCACCCCTCCCCCCTTCCCGACTACTCTGTCCCTCCTGTATAGTTTATATCCAGGGAAAGCAAGGTCCCAGTCATGGTGTGATGTTGCCCAAGTCTCGGTTACTGCAGCTACTGTATGTCCACCCTCCTGTCCGCTAATAGTGCCTGCAGGTCATCCATCTTGTTTCCAAGACTCTGCGCATTCAGAAACACCACCCTCCACCCAGAGTCTGACCTTCTTTCTCTTCCCTCTTTTCTTCTATTCACATTTATCCCCTCTGTGTGCACCCCTCCACATACCCTTGGTATGTGTTCCTCCTCTGCCACCTTTGCTAACTGTGTATCTTCCCCTCCCCCTCCTCCATCAGACCTCTTCCATTACTGTGGAGGGAGGTTCACCGACCACCTCCTCTGGAGTCTGTGGGCCTGCTTGCCCACTGCTCCCCCCCCAGTACTTTAAATTATGTGTAGTGGTTATGTATTCCCCCAGCTTGTCCCCAAGTACCCTCAAACCCTCCCTATTGAGGTGTAGCCTGTCTGGTGAAAAGAGTGCTTTGTTTGACCAGGTCTCCTCCCAGTCCCCAATACAGATGAACCTCTCCTCCCTGTACCATTTCCTCAGCCAGTCATTAAAATCCTCTATTCATCTTTTCCTAGCTGTGCTGACCCTTAGTACTGATATCACCTCTGAGAAGGCCAGTGAACTAACTTCCTCCCTGCAGATATTCCCTAACTCCCTGAACCTACATTGCACTACCTCAGTCTCCTCCCCAGCTAGGTCATTGGTTCCCAAATGTATAACTAAATTAAGTTTTCCTCCAACCTCCCTTACTACTTCCCTTATTCTTGGGCCCACCTTCGCTGTCCCCGACGCCTACAAACCACCCCTGCTTGCATTTGAGTCCCTTTCCTTCCCCAGTGAATACCCTAATCATGGAGTCCCTATGATTACCACCTTCTAACCCCTGCATCCGTGTTCCCCATCCTTCCTTTCTTACCTTCAGTACTAGCTGCTTCCCCACCTAACTGCTCCTTCTGCATCGTAGCAAATTTATCTACACATCCACAATTTATCCTCATAAATGTTTTTTCCATCTCTCAATCTGCCCTTCCCCTTCTGACTATTTGGATAAATTTGCATGGATATGTGTGGTGGCAGGTGAGGGGTGGTAGAGTGTGTGTGTGTGTGTGTGGTGGCAGGTGAGGGGTGGTAGTGTGTGTGTGTGTGTGTGTGTGTATATGTGTGTGAGCATGCGAGGGGTTGAAGTGTGTTCATGGTTTTGTGCGTTTACAGGTGATGGGTTTCAGTGTGTGAATGGGTATGTGCACTGGCATGTGAGGGGTGGTACTGTGTGTACGGGTAATGTGTCAGCAGGTGAAGGGTGTTAAGTGTGTCCATGAGTATTGGTGACAGCAGACGAAGGGTGTCGTCTCTTGCGCTTGTAACTTTTGGTTACCTGTGACAGAGGTGAATAGGACCCTGTCCCAGTTGTTATGAAGAGTCTGAATGTAGGGATCTGTTCTGTTCTTTCCTTGCCTGTCTGGTTACACAACCAAATTTTCCTGTGAGATATAGGATTTGCTCACCCCGACAGCCTCGCAATTCTCTGCCTCTCACTATCTCTCAAGTCTTCCCTTGCTGTTCTGTCTCTCTCCCTCCTGCATATCTGCTGGTATAAAAATATATGCAAATCATTATGTGAAAATGTAACTGATATTAGGATCCCTTTCTTTAGAAATGATATAGTGTTACTGTTGAAATGTATATAATTATAGTTTGAGATGATTGCAAAAAGCTATTGGGAACTCAAGGGGTTAACCCGAGGGCAATTTTTAAGCCATTTTTCAGAAACTATGGAGAAGGGGCCTCAGTTCTGGGACACTGTGTTCTTGCTGGAGCTGCCTGAAACATACAAGAACATTTTAGAATAAAACAGGATGCTGGTTAAGGAGGGGGGTTGCAAGGACTTATAAGAGAGAGAGAGAGAGAGAGAGCTACACAATGTTTTGAGACAGAGATTGAAGGAAAACAGATGGAGCATCTGTTTTTTCTGCCTTTGTAAATAGTTATTCTGAACAAGTTTATTTTTGAATGTTACTGCTGGTACTAATAAACACTTTTTGCGAATTCTACAACTGCTCCTGGTTTTCCTATGCTTCCTGACCTGTGCCATGATGACAGATGGTGTCAGCCTAAGTGGGATTACGCCGTGCATACTCCAAGCCAGGAGTTTTGTGCGTGGGTATTGGACCTAGTACCAGGGAAGCATAGAGAAAGGTATGGATTCTGCAGCAGCAAGTCCAGGAGAGGTTACAAGGAGAATGGCAGACAAACTAGCAGAGACAGAAGTCCAAGCTGAGACTGTACAGCCAGCACACATTATGGAAAAAGAACAGGCAGTGACAGAACCTGAAAAACTGACTGCCTTTTTCAAATGGTGGGCTATACAACAAAAAGAAATGGAGAAACAGAGAAGAGAAGCAGCAGATGAGAGAGGAGATGCAGCAACTGCAGCAGCGATGGCTGGATGCCTTGCAAGCTATCAAAGGCAGAGCACTGCTAGAGATACAGATGAGCAACAAAACACAAGCAACTTAAAAGCCATTAAACTTACAAAGTTGTGTCCCTTGGATGATATCAAGGCATACCCAACAACTTTTGAAAGCGCTGCCACAGCCTGCCAATGGCCAAAGCAGCAATGGAATATTACCCTACCCAACAGGGAAGAAAAAAATGACTTACCATAGTAATGTTGTTTCTTCTAATGGAGTCTTGCTGTATTCTGACTATAAGCAGTTAGCCCCAGCACTTGAACTGCTCTAGAGAGGAAAGGGTTAACTCTATGCAGGCGCATAGAACGTTGAATTAGAGCTCGGTTTTCAAACCTCTGTCTCTGGTACATATCAGTGTAACCGTCAGATTCTGACAAGCACTAAACTAACTAACTAATAGCTATAGAAATTGTTTTAAATTTGTTGCCATAGGCAACAACTGCTTGGGTCCAAAAAGACTCAAGTCGAGAACCCAAAAAGAACCATATGTAGATAGTGAAAAATGCAATAACAATAACATAAAAAAAAAAAAAAAAACACCTGGCCAGAAAGGGTACAAAGGTACACCTCTGGGGTGCAACACTGTACCTGCCAACCCACATCACAAAATACCAGGTTTTGAGAGGAGGAGACAGGGAGGGAGGTCAGAATACAGCACGACTCCATTAGAAGAAACAACATTACTATGGTAAGTAATTTTTTCTTCAAACAACATGAAGTCTTGCTGTATTCTGACTATATGCAGACTACCAAGCAGTTCCCCCCAGAGGAGGGGATAACAGAACCTTACTTTGAGAACAAGATCTGCAGTACTGCTGTGCCAAACCTAGCATTACTCCTGGTCTGGATGTCCAGAGAGTAATGCTTGGTGAATGTATGAACTGTTTTCCAGGTGGACGCTTTACAAATTTCCACCAAGGGAAGATCCCTAGCTGCTGCCAGGGAGGCAGCTGTACCCCTGGTCGAGTGAGTCCTCAAGCCTGGGGGTTGGGGGGCTCTTTCCCCAATGTTGAATAGCAGAACTGGATACAGGAGACAATCCACCTGGCAACAGACCTTTTAGTGGCAGGTTTACCTTTTCCTACTTCTGCATAAATAAGAAATAACAGAGTACAATCATTCCTATGGGTCTTACTATGCTCTATAGAACAGCTAAGTGCCCTCTTCACATCCAGATTGTGCAACCTTCTCTACCCTGAGGAAGAATGGTCAATGAAAAACACAGGCAGAGACATAGATTGATTCAGATGAAAATCCAAAACCACTTTAGGAAGAAACTTTCTATTCATCCTAAGGACCACCTTATCCCTATGGAAGGAAATGAAGTCAGGTTCAACTGACAGGGCCTGCAAGTCACTGATTCTCCTGGCAGAAGTGATGGCTACCAGGAAGACAGTCTTCCAAGTCAAGTACTTAAGCTCAGCTGAGGATAAAGGTTCAAAGGGGGGGCTGCATAAGTTATGCAATGCAGACATTCAAGTCCCAAGCAGGAGTAGGCTCTCTGAAGGGAGGCTTGATGTGAACCAGACCTTTGAAAAACTTACTAAAAACAGGATGAGATGCCAGAGAAGATCCCTTTCCTGCAGAAAGAAAATCAGAGACAGCTGCCAAATGCACTTTAAGGGTAGCAGGCTTGAGGCCTAAGTTATTAAGATGAACCAGATAATCCAGGGCTGTAGCAATGCTCTCAGAACCTGGTTGTATGTCTCTCTCAGAACACCAAATACTGAATCTTTTCCATTTAGAACTGTAAGTTTTTCTGGAAACCTTAAAGATATCCATTACCCCTTGAGAAAGATGCAGACCTGCACACTCTAACTTTTCAAGAGCCAAGCTTTGAGTCTGAGAGACTGAAGATTAGGATACCAAACCCTCCCCTGAGAAAAGGTCAGAAGGTCATGCCTCCTGGGCAGAAATAGGAGAATTGAGACTGTCAGGGACAGCAGCAGAGGATATCATGGTTGCCTGGCCCAATCTAGAGCCACTAAGATCACTGTGCAGGGTTGAGACCTGATCTTGATCAGTACTCTGAATAACAGTGGAAAAGGAGAGAAAGCATAAAGAAACCTGCTTGTCCAGTCTTACAGGAAAGCATCTAGAGGAACAGTCCCCAGGACTGGAGGTCTGCAGCAGAATAGAGGGAGTTGATGGTTGTCTGGGGCCGCAAAGAGATTCATCTGTGGAATGCCTCATCTCCTGAAAATTACCTGAAGGACATGAGAATCCAGGAACCACTCATGGTGACCTTGAGATAGTCTGCTTATAGACATCTGCCAGCACACTGTCCTTCCCTGGAAGATGAACTACTGTTAGAAAAGTTTGAAGAGCATAAGCTAGTGACTATACCTTCATAGCTTCCGTGCACAAGGCCGTGGACCGAGCGCCCCCCCGCTTGTTTATGTACCACATTGTAGTGGTGTTGTCCATCCTGATCTGCACCACTTTCCCTTTAGACCAAGTCTGAGAATGCCTGAAGGGCTAGATACACAGCTCTGAGCTCCAGAAGACTGATGTGAAGAAGAGACTCCTGCTGTGCCCAAGTACCCAATGCACTGAGAGTCCCTAGGTGGGCTCCTCACCCCAGGAGAGAGGCATCTGTGGTCAAGACCACTGAGGGTGCTTGACTGAGAAATGGGACATACTGTCTGAGATTGTCCTGATCCAACCACCACTGAAGGGCTTGGACAAGAGTCTGAGTCACTGTAATCTGCTTGGTGAGAGAATCCTTTTTCTGCGACCAAAGAGACCTTAAATGAAACTGAATGTCCCTCATCTGGAACCTGGCTTCCTGAACCACTGCAGCGAAAGCTGCCACGTGGCCTAGGAGCTAAGAAAATGCCTGGCTGGATGAGATACCAGAGATCGGAAAGAAGAAGCCAGATCTGTAAGGGCCTTTATCCTTGAGCATGGGAGGTAGGTCCTTGTCTGAAAAGTATCCAGCTCTACTCCTATGAAGGTAAGAGCTGTATGGTGCGAGAACTGACTTGGATAGATTGAGGAAGAATCCCAGAGAACTTAAAAGATTCTGAGTGACCTCTAAAGCTGACTTGACTTGGTCTGAAAACTGGCCTACAATAAGCCAGTCGTCTAGATATGGGAAGACTGAGATGCCCTGTCTTCTGAGGAAGGTTACCACTAATGCTAGACATTCTGTAAACACCCTTGGGGCAGATGTCAGACCGAAGGGCATGACTCTGAACTGGTAATGACCTGAGGGCAACTCGCACCTGAAGTACTTTCTGTGGGAGCATCTGATAGGAATATGAAAATAGGCATCCTTGAGGTCCAAGGAAGCTAGCCAGTCCCCTGGCATCAGAGAGGGAAGAGTCAGACCCAGAGTCACCATTCTGAACTTTGGCTTTGTGATATGTTTGTTTAGATATCTCAGGTCTAGGGTGGGTCACCATTTCCCTGTCTTTTTTGGGGTAAGGAAGTATCCTGAATACAGTCCTTTCCACCTGTGCTGTGGAGGAACCTTCTCCACTGCTTTTAGGAGTAGTAGGGAAGAAACTTCTGCCTCCAGAACAATTGTTTCCAGAGGTGTTGCAGGTAAAAAAAAGACCTGGCTCTCAATCTGGGGAATCTTTTGAAGTTGAGAGCTATGCCAGGGACCCATTTGTCTGAAGTGATAGACTTCCAAGCCTAGAAGTAGTAAGCCAACCTGCCCCCTACTGGAACTGAGGAGGTGACCCAGTCTGACACATCAGGGTGTCTGTTTGGCAGAAGCCTTAGACCTCTTCTACCTCTCCCTCCAAAGAACCCCCTCTGCTGGAAGGAAGAGGAAGCCTGAGCTTGGTAAAAAGGCCTATGAAAAGGCCTGCCCCTGCCAGCTCTAGACTGCTGCTTCTGAGGAGTGGCTTGTCTTTCCTCGGCCACTGCACTCCTGTAGGTGGTCCTGTACTCATTCATCATCTTCATGTAAGACTGTCTGCTCCTCGAACAGAGAATTACCAGTGACAGGAAAATACATGGCCTTAGCCTGGGTATCCTACGAAAGGCTAGTACACCTGAGCCAAGCAAATCTCCTAAGGGAGACAGATGTTGCCATGACTCTAGATGCCACATCACTGGAGTCCACAGCAGCATGAAATTGCATTTTGGATGCCTCAATACCATCAGCAGCCACCTCCTCCAGCTCCTTGGCTGGTGGTGGGGGGGGGGGGGAGCCTTCTTAGCTAGCTCCAGAACCGTATCCCACCTGGACTTCTGGTACCTGGCTGTATAGGCCATATAGGCAGCCTGTCTGAGTCCCAAGGAGGATACCAACTATTGTTTTTTGGCCATGGCATCCACCTTCCTGGAATCCTTACCTGGGGGTGTGAAGCCATGGGAATATTAGCCTTGTCACAGACTGCAGCCTGCACTAACCCAACATGGTTGCAATGATTGTACAAGAAATCCATATCAGAACCTGACAGCATATATCTCCTGTCCATCTTTTTATCCACAGGAGCTACAGAAGTGGGCATTTGCAAGGTTTTTTGGGTCTGTTTCCCTAAGGACATATGTAGTGGAATACACAGCCTCTTGGACTCTGGAACATCTGTCATTTCCACAGTCAGGTTCTTCCTCCTCTTCAGCAGCTTCCACAACTGGAAGCTGGAGAGTTTCAGCCACTTTTTTGCAGAACAAAAAGGGGGAAGGGGACTCAGAAAGTCTGGGAGGGGAGACATTGGAAGTTCTGTCTGGGAGATGTCAGGCTCTACAGGCTCATCTAGGCCTCCAAAATAATCATCATCATGATACTCTTCGTCTCCCTCCCATTCAATATCATAAAAAGACTCCGGATCGTAATCCACTGGGGCTGGAGCCACCTGAACCTACTGCCTGCCTGAAGGCGTCAGTTAGGATGTAACCGGGTGAAGTGATTGTATAATGCTTATTGCTTTTGCAATCTCCTCAGCGGTTGGGATCTGCGGGGTTGGATCTGAACTGGCCGATTTCCTCTTTTTCTTAGATGGAACTGATCCCTCAGAATCGGCTCTCCTTTTGCCCGAGGAGGTATCGCCTGTATCAGCAGGCACCTCCTCAGGTTCAGTGGGAACTGAACCAGGCTGGCCATCCAGATCAGAGGATTTATCTGCCTCTTTTTCTTTCAGCATACTTAACCTTTTTTCCAAAGTAGCTTTGGGAAAATTCTTGCTTATCTGGCAGTCTATTTTGAGGTGGTCAAACCCGACACAATAAACACATGTGAGGTGAGGATCAACTTTAGCAAAAGCCTCTCCACACTCAGTACAGTGTTGAAACCCAGTGGAACCGGTTTTCTTCTTGGGTTTCTCAGACATAGCCTTTTTCAAAAGTTACCCTTCTCAGCTTTCAAGCCAGGTAACACAAACCTATCGGTTACCAACCATGTCATGGGTTGTGGAAAAAAACGAAAGTACGGTTTTTTGAAACCAATAAGAACCGGACACCACAATTAAAGAAAGAACAGATCTGTTTCAGATCCCAACCAGACCGACCGATGGGAAACCGAAGAAAAACTATTTCTAAACCAACAATTCCACTATCTACCTACTTACACTACCTGTACCGTAGACAGAGACTTCATACCGAAAAATAAATGAAACAGTTGAGAAAAACCGACCGATTTTTACTTTTACCGAACCGAAGCAAAGGAGAGATCTCCAGAGCCACTTCACAGTTAGGCAGAGTAAAGAATCTGATGGTTACACTGATATGTACCAGAGACAGAGGTTTGAAAACCAAGCTTGAGATCAACGTTCTATGCTCCTGCAGAAAGTTAACCATTTCCTCTCCAGAGCAGTTCAAGTGCTGGGGCTAACTGCATATAGTCAGAATACAGCAAGACCTGATGTTGTTTGAAAGACCAACTTGCCTACAGCAATATGGACAATGCACATTCAGAAAACTATGACCTGGTGAAAAGAGAAATCCTGAAAAGATATGACAACTCAGGAGAGACCCACAGGCAGAGATTTCCATCTCTGAAGTACAACTCGGTCAACAATCCTTGAGAAGCCTTCACCCGACTCAAGAGAACTCCAGATAAAATGGCTCCAACCAGAGGGCAAAATAGTACCGCAGATCACAGACACATTTGCCATGGAGCAATTCATCAACATCCTGCCTACAGATGTGCAGCTCTAGGTAAAGGAACACCTACCAGAAAGTGGGGAAAAGGCTATTTCTTTGGCCGAAGACTACCAAATGGCCAGACAGACTCCACAGCAGCAAGGTAACAGCAAAGCACTGGTAAGATATTCTTTTCCCATTTAAACTCTAAGTCTGATAAGAACTTTGGTGGGGGATAACAAATCTGTGGCCAAAGATGTTATTTGCTAGAACTGTAATAAGCCAGGTCATACTGCAAGAAACTGCCGTAAGAAGAGTGAAACAAGCAGATTTGTCCTTGGCAAATTGGGGCAATTATTTAACAGGTGTGAAGGTGGGGGATAAGACTGTAAAGGGACTCACTGATTCGGGAAGCAAACAGACCCTAGTGCATGTTGAAGTGCTGGGGAAAACACTGTGCAAAAGGACCAGGTACTGCTGTCATCTGCATCCACAGGGACACTCAGTACTATCCCCCACCCAAGTGACTCTGACCAATAATGGTGTGTCGCGCCAAATGAAAGTGGGGATAGTACCCAAGTTACCTGTACCTGTGATTATTGGAAATGACTGTCCAGGATTTACTGAGTTAATCAAAGAGGGAATAAATCCTGATGTTTCAGTAGCTGTAGTGACAAGAGCTCAGTGATTTTGATTCGGACTTCTTTGAGCACAGATCCAAGATCTGTAAGTCCGGGAAAGAAAGATGACACCTGAAGAAACAGTGGCAACAAAAGACTGATGGACATAAAGGATTACCATGGAAATGCTGAAACTAAACTGATAACAGAATGTGATTTTCTTTCAGAACAAGCTAATGATGTTTCTCTCCAGGGTTATTCTAAGCAGCTGAGGGTGAAATCAAAACAGGGTGAATCAATGTTTAAAAAATGTAATGGGTTACTGTACAGAGTTCAGGTTAAACCTCAGACACAGGACCAGATAGAACAACTGGTTATATCACAGAAGTATAGACTAGAGTTGTTACAGATAGCACGTTATAGTCCTATGGCTGGTCACTCAGGGAGGGATTGCACTCTTGCTAGATTGCTATATAGATTTTACTGGCCTGGAATTCATCAAGATGTTGCTATCTATTGCAATTCTTGTGCTGAGTGTCAGAAAGTAGCCCCAGTCACTAGAAAAGACAAGGTGCCTCTACCCTTGACAGATGTGCCATTTGTGAGAATTGCAATGGATGTGGTTGGCCCTTTAGACAAAAGTAAAAAGGGTAATAGATTTATCATGGTAGTATACAACTATGATACTCGATACCCAGAAGCAGTTCCAATGCGTACTGTCACAGCTTCAAAAGTGGCAGCTGGGCTTGCAAAAATTTTCAACAGAGTTGGGCATACCTATAAAATTATTGATCAGGGTAGTAATTTTGGTGTTGCATTACTTAAGGAGCTGTACAGACTACTAGGTATCACAGCAATACGAACCTCCCCCTATCACCCTTAGACAGACGGTCTTGTTGAGCATTTTAACCAAACCTTAAAACGCACGTTAAAAAGGTTTGTAAAAGTAGAAGGGAAAGTCTGGGACCAATACTAACATTACCTGCTTTTTGCTTACAGAGAAGTGCCATAGGCAACAACAGATTTTTCTCCATTTGAAATGCTGTATGGGACACAACCTAGAGTGCCACTAGATGCAATAAAAGAAACATGGGAAAATAAACCCAGTTAGAAACAATCTATAATGTCTTATATGTGTGCCCTAAGAAAGAAGCTGGCAAAATATGCTGAAATTGCCCATAGTAATCAGGAAGAGGCCCAAAACCAGCAGAAGGTATATTATGACCATGGGGCAAAAGAAAATGTTTTTGAACCAGGTGAAAAAATGTTGCTAGTGATACCCACAACAGAAAATAAACTGTTAACTACAAGACTGAGACCCCTGACAGAATTAATCCTACTAAGATATACCATGCTAACCTCCTCAAGAAATGGGTTACAAAAATGCCAAAAGCTGCTTTGCTAGTTTTACCAAAAACTGATCAAGAAGATATTGATGTAGCTTATGATAGACTAGAACAAACTGTAAAGTACAGTTATCTAAGAACTTACCATAACAGTAGATCTTCGAGAGGAGCTCTTACAGCAGACTATACCATAAGGACTAAACTGCCATGCACTAGGACCACATGGAAAAATTCTTAGCTAAGCAGTACCCAGCGGGGACCTCATCACTGCCTCTTGACGTCGCCAGTGGTATAAAGCAGCAGTCCCCAGCCACTCCCGCCGGAGACCTGGCTGACAAATCATGGAGAACCGAGGTTAGTGGAAAACCTCACCAAGGGTAAGTAAAGAAAGGAGAAAAGGACCAGGGGGAAAGAGGGTGGGAAATAACACCTGCTGCAAGAGCGCCTCTCGAAGATCTACTGTTATGGTAAGTTCTTACATAACTGTACTATCTTACTACGAGTGAGAGCGCTTGCAGCAGGCTACACCATAAGGACTGAGTACCAAGCAGTACCAAAATGATCCCGAATGGGCTGGGAGGTGGAAAACTAAGATGTGGAGGAAGCTACAAGACAAAAGGCCTTGAAGCACCGCCAATCCAAATCCAGCTGTCTGACGGGAAGCAATGTCCAGGCTGTAGTACTTCACAAAAGTGTGCACTGAGCTCCAAGAGGCTGCTGCGCAGATATCTGCTGCAGAAACATTACAAAATGCTGCAAAGGAGGCAGAAACACCCCTGTGGAGTGACCCCTAACTGAGCCCGGTAAGGGTCTGTTGTACTCAATGT
The DNA here is from genome assembly GCA_016271365.2 of Neoceratodus forsteri. Taxonomy (NCBI): domain Eukaryota; kingdom Metazoa; phylum Chordata; order Ceratodontiformes; family Ceratodontidae; genus Neoceratodus; species Neoceratodus forsteri. Next base: position 1,518,427,666 of record CM057450.1, on the reverse strand, counting down.
AAAAGAATGTGATACAATGGACTAGCCATCTGGACAAAGTCGGTTTTGCCACAGGTGCCCCCAGAGTTCTCTGGGCAAAGGAAACAAAAAGTTGGTCAGATTTTCTCAAAGTCTGAGTATGATTCATGTAGTATGTGAGTACTCTGAACATCCAGAGTGTGAAGTACAGCCTCCCCACGACTGGTATGCTCTGGGTAATAAACCGGAAGGCTGATGTCCTGATTAAGGGTAAAACCTTAAGATTAGTCCTCAAGGACACCCTGTCCTTGTGAAAAAATAAATATTGCTCTTTACCCATCAGAGCCTGAAGCTCTGAAATCCTCTGAGCAGAAGTAACAGCAACTAAAAACAATGCTTTCCACGACAGAAGACATAGCTCACAATCTGCGACTGGTTCGAAGGGAGGAAAATACAGGTTACTCACCTGTAACAGGAGTTCTAGGAATGGTATATGTTGTTCATCCACACTCATTGGCAGGTATCCTTGCCGCTTAAATCTTGGCCGGAAGGTCTTCAAGCTTGCTCCTCCCACCCACGGTGGTATAACTCGGCTCCGCCCCATGGCGCCAGATCTGGCCCGCTGGAAGCTCAGGTTGTGCGTCAAGCCGGATAGAAGGGTGTAGGATGAACAACATATACCATTCCTAGAACTCCCTGTTACAGGTGAGTAACCTGTATTTCTAGGACATGGATATGTTGTTCATCCACACTCATTGGCAGACTCCTAGCAGTTCTCCGGGAGGAGGGAGGCAAGACGCACACCCCAATACTTACTTGGGAAAGAGAGACTGAGAACCGAGGCCCCAAAACCAGCATCCCGGGTGACTCAAGGTCGATGTGGTAATGGGTAATGAAGGTGTTTGCTGACTTCCAGTAGCAGCCCTGCAGATTTCCTGGATAGGGACGTCCCTGGAAGCAGCCACTGCAGGCAGTATGGCGGTTGAATGAGCTCTATCCTCTGGGAGGCTCCATGCCCGCCAACTTATAGCAGAGATCTATGCAGGAGGTTACCCACCTGCTTATCGTCCGCTTGGCTGCAGGTCTGCCAGATGCGGCTTCAGCGTGAGGTGACAAACAGCTGGCGAACCTCTCCCGAATTTCAGCCTGCGGCCCTTATAATAAGCGAGCGCCCTTCTAGGGTCCAGAGTATGGAGCCTATATTCGGCCTCCGAGGTGTGATTGGGGTAGAACACCGGCAGAGTCAACACCTGGTTAAGGTGAAACTCCGACACCACCTTCGGAAGGAATTTCGGGTGGGGGCGCAGGACAACCTTGTCCCTGTGGAAGACCAGGTAAGGAGACTCGATGGAAAGCGCCTGGAGCTCTCCCATCCTTCTGGCTGACGTGATAGCCACCAAGAAGGCGGTCTTCCACGACAGGTGAGAGAGAGCACACCAGTGCATAGGTTCGAATGGCTTGCCCATGAGCTTTGCCAGTACCAGCAGTAGATCCCACGGAGGTGGGGGTTCCCGCACTGGAGGGGAAATGTGATCAAGGCCTTTGAAAAAGCGCCAGACCACCTTCTCCTGCGCCACTGACTGCTTCCCGGCCCGCGCCCGGTAAGCAGAGATGGCTGCCAGGTGCACCCTTAGGGTCGTCGACCTAAGCCCTTTACTAGAAAGGGACCATAAATAGTCCAAGATGCTTGCCAAGGAACAGGAGGAAGGGTCCAAGCCCTTGCCCTGACACCAAATGGAAAACCTTTTCCATTTGAAGGCATAGCATTTTCTGGTCGACTCTACGGACGCTCAACTATATTGAGGACCTCGTCGGAAAGACCCAAGGCCTGGAACTCTAGCCGCTCAGGAACCAGGCCGTCAGGTGCAGGGATTGAAGGTCCGGATGGAACACCTTCCCCTGATTGACTGAGAGCAGGTCCGGGCGAGCTGGAAGCTGCCGCGGAGTCCTGGAGCTGAGACTGAGGAGATCTGGGTACCAGAACTGGCGAGGCCAGTCTGGGGCTATCAGAATCACCTGCGCCTTGTCCCTCCTCGCCTTGAGAAGCACCTTGTGGATCAAGGGAAATGGGGAAAGGCGTAAAAGGGCCGGGGTCCACTGCCTCGAGAAGGCATCCCCCTGCAGCGAGCCCTGCTGAGGGGCGGCATGGAACAGACTCAGCTTCGCAGTTCTCCCTGGAGGCAAACAGGTCCACCTGAGGTGTGCCCCAATGGGAGAACAGATCTTGTACTACCTCCGGCAGGAGAGACCACTCGTGGGACGCAGCCCCTATCCGGCTTAGGGCATCGGCCAGGGTGTTGGAGGCTCCCGCCACGTGAATGGCTAGGAGATCCGCCTCCAGGCTGCGCACGAGTGACCAAATGCGGAGAGCTTCCTTGCATAGAAGCATGGAGCGCGTCCCGCCCTGGCGGTTTAGACAGTACATGGTCGTGGTATTGTCCGTCTGGACTCGACCACTTGACCCCGGAGGAACGGAGCAAAGGCGGTGAGAGCTAGGCGGACCGCCGGAGCTCCAGCAGGTTGATGTGGCATCGGACTCTGCGGGACCAGAGGCCATGAGCCCGGTGTTCCCCAGATGGGCACCCCAACCCATCAGAGAGGCATCGGTCGATAGAGAGACCTGGCTGCTCGGGCGACGAACGGGATGCCCTCCTGCAAATGATCTGGAACGGTCCACCACTGGAGAGCTTCCACATCCCCTGTGTCACCGACAGCGCTGGTCCAAAGGATCGCGCTGCGACCACTGGCTGGCCAGTCCCCACTGAAGGGACGCATGTTCCAGCGGGCCCAACGGACCACGCTGGTGCAGGCCGCCATGAGACCCAGGAGGCGCAGGAAGTCCCGGCAGGGCGCAACTGCCCAACCAGAAATGATCGGGCAAAGGAGGAAGAACTCGCCCTGTCCGCCGGGAGCCGCCGCCTGGCTCGAAGAGAGTCGAGCTGCGCTCGATGAATAGAATCACCTGCTTCGGCTCGAGTTCCGACTTGGCCTCGTTGATAAGGAGGCTCAGTTGAGAGCAGACCTGGAGGGCCAGATCTCTGGACCACTCCGCCTCCTTCCTGGAGGGAGCTGCTATCAGCCAGTCGTCCAGGTAAGGGTACACCCGGACCCCTCGGCGCCGCAGGAATGCTGTCACCACTGCCATGCATTTGGTGAAGACCCTGGGAGCTGGAGACAAGCCGGAGGGCATGGCTTGGAACTCGAAGAGGGATCCTTCCGCCCGGAAGCGAGGGAATCTCTGGTGAGACGGACGGATAGGATGTGAAAACGCGCGCCCTGCAAGTCCAGAGAGCAGAACCACACGCCGTGTTCCAAGGATGGTATTATCTGAGCCAGAGTGACCATCCTGAAGGTTCGAGACCTTAGGAACTTGTTTAGGTCGTGTAGGTCGCGAATGGGGCGCCAGCCCCCCGTCCGCTTCGGAACCAGGAAGTACCTGGACACAAACCCTGGGTCTGAAGGAGGGTCCACCACCTCTCTTATCACCTCCTTCTGGAGGAGGAGAGCGATGTCGGCTCGACGAGCCGCCAGTGAGGCTGGGGATCCGGAAGCCCCCCGAGGGGCGACGGCTCTGAAGGGTGGTGCCTGCTCGAATTCCAGAGGCAGGCCTCCCACCACCTTCCAAGACCCACCTGTCCGTGGAAACAGCGGACCAGGCGGAACGGAAGTGCTGAGCCGGCTTCTCTACGGGGACCCAGGGGGCAAGGTGACGGAATGGGGCGACACCCCTCAGCCCGTCACTGGGCAGGCTTGGAGGAGGGACCGGCCGAGGGACCTCCTGGGCCTTTTCCTCCCTGCCTCCTGTTAGAGGAAGCCGGCGGCTTGGGTTTGGGATGCCAAGGCCGAGCCTGCTGGCCCTGACGTTGCTGGGCTGGGCGCGCCGGGGGCACAGAAGGACGAAAGGGCTTAGGCTGTGGTTTGCTGCCTTTGTCCTTCTGAGCGGAAGAGACCGAGTCCAAGGTAGCATTGGACTTCTCGATCCTCTGCAGGTGACCTTCCACCCCAGGGCCGAAGAGGTCAGTCCCCAAAAAGGGAACATCCGCCAACTTGTGCTGGGTATCCGAAGTAAAGGTGGATATCCTCAGCCAAGCCCGCCGACGCATAGCCACTGCGGCCGCCACCGATCTGGCACATGAGTCCCTATATCCAAAGCAGTCTGGAGCTGCTGTTTGGCCACTGCCCTGTCTCTGGTCCCGCACCTGCTTAACCGTAGTCTGCAGATCGGGCGGGAAGATGAGGGATGACCTCATCCAGGGAGCCCAACAGGCATGAGAAAATGTGCCATGAGGACGGCCGAACTGGCCTGACGAAGGCCGAGAGAGGACGCAGCGACTTTTCGCCTCGACATAGTCAATTTCTTGGACTCCTTGTCAGGAGGTTTGTCCATCCTCGGCTGCCGGCAGGCGGAAAACGCTGTCGGTAACCCACCCCTCAGCAGAGGGGTGTTCCGAAAAACCGGACAAGGAACCGGTAGGGACCGCATACTTCCTGGCCATCCTGGCCGAAGGCGCAGGGCAGGAAGCAGGGCGCTGCCAAAGCTCCAGTGCCGGACCCACTATGGCCTCGGCCACCGGAAAGGCCTCCGTCGGGAGAATCCCCTCGGTCCAGAATCTCCGTGAGGGGATACCTGGCCCGTTTGGAAACGGGTTCGAGCTCCATCCCGGTGGACTCCGAGATGAGCCGAAGCAGTCCTAGGAAGGACGACGGGCTATCGCTCATTGACTGACCTCCTGAAGACCCAAGTCCAGTCGCTTGGAGAAAAAGGGAGAATCATCTTCGGACTCGGAAGAGTCCTCGAAGAGCTGCTCTGGCCTGAGCCACCCTTCACCTGCCGAGGTCGGTCGGGAGTGAGGGTAACTGACAGCCGATGGTAGACCCTTAGCCGACCGAGAATCCTTGGTCGGAGCCCCAATTGCGGCTGTGGAGGCGAAGGTTCCACCGAATCGGTGGAGCAGTTGGTTTTGGCCGAACAACCGCCTGGGTATAGGCTCCTCGGATAAGTCGAGGGCTGTGTCGGCCCGTGACAGTACTTAATGGCCGGGAAGGCGACGGGGTCGGCTTACTCCGGCCAGGAGGAGCTGTTGCAAACATAAGGTCTCGCATCATCGACGTACACTTACGCTGAGCCCTCATCCGAGGGAGGAGGACGAGGACGAGCGGGCGACGTTGCCACGCTGCCAAGCCGACCGAGACCGCCTATGACGGTGGGATCGGCTGGACCGCCGAAGAGGTCCGGAGACCGAGACCGAGAGTCCCGGAATTTCCGAGGTCGGTGCGGGAGGTGTCGGCCGGAACCAGCACTCCTTCGCTCGGATGGTCCATCCGAGGGCTCTGGAACCGAGGCACAGGCGAGCCCACGGGATCCTCAACTCTCCCTGGGAACCGGGAGAGGGGAACTCGGCTGCAAAGGCGACAGCCTGTCCAATGGTCGAGAAAATCTCGACTTCATCGGTGGGAGTCTCGGCCAACTGACCTGACGGGACACCGTGGAGGCCAGTGGTCGGGGCCGAGCGTCGACCGACGCCGACGGCCCACGGCCCGGGAGAGGGACCTTCTCGCTCCCAGGAGCCGCCGACGGAGGGACTTCACCTCTTCCTTCTTTGGACCGAGAATAAGGTCCAGCAGACGCCGCCTCTCTCCCTAGTGGAGAGGGACAGACAAAGCTCCTTAAAAGAAGCCGTGTAGGAAGAACCCAGAGAGCGGGATAAATGCCGCGGCCGAGGAAGATACGACACGCGCCCTCCTCTTCGAGGGGCAGACCATCCGCCGAGCTGCATCCGGCCACCGCGACACCGCCAACCGGCCTCCTTGACTTCACCGAGGGAACGCTTCGGGACGGCCCAGTTGCAATCGGGCAGCACGGTCCTCGAGGACGAGGCCGGGAAAGATGAGCACAGGTCGCAAGCCTGCAGGTCGGCTCAAGGCCTAGAGTAGACACACGTGGAGGTGGATCCGCCCGAGACATCTTCTGCCCGCATGGGCATCTCCAACCGGAGTCGATTTGTCCATCGCAGCCGTAGGGATAGAGACTGAAGTCTTTTCGCAGTACCCTATTTTTAAACCGCAAACGGAGAAATAGGAACTAGTCTCAAACGCAGAGCTGCTAAGGTGGGAAACCTGAGCCTGGGCGTAAGGAAGATCTGGCGTTACAGAGCCGAGTTATACTGACTCCGGTGGGTGGAGGAGCAAGCTGAGCCCGGGCATGCAAGCTGCAGTGACTCGTTGAGTGTATGAACAAATATATCCATGTCCCAGAAATACAGGTTACTTACCCGTAACAGGAGTTCTAGGAATGGTGTATATTGTTCATCCACACTTATTGGCAGGTTCTTGTCGCTAAATCTTGCCGGAAGGTCTTTGTTGGCTCCTCCCACCCAGCCGGTGGTAAAACCTCGGCCCGCCCCATGATGCCAGATCTAGCCTCGCTGGAAGCCAGGCAGCTGTGCGCCGCCGGAGGTCGGGTGGTCAGAATGAACAACATATGCTATCCTAGAACTCCTGTTACAGGTGATCACCTGTATTTTAGGGACATGGATATGTTGTTCAATCTACACTTACTGGCAGACTCTCAGCAGTTCTCTGGGAGGAGAGGGAGGCACGCGACCCCTATACTACTTGGGGAAATAGACTGAGAACTCGAGGGCCCCCAAACCAGCATCCCGGGCGTGACTCAAGGCTGATGTGGTAGTGGGTAATAAAGGTATGTGCCGACTCTGGTAGCAGCCCTGCAGATGGTCCTGCATAGGGACATCCCTGAAGTGCCACTGATGCAGAGGTATGGCGGTAGAATGAGCTCTTATCCTCTGGGAGGCCTCCATGCCCGCCTAACCCATAGCAGAGCTTCTATGCAGGAGGTGACCCATCTCTTATCGTGCTCACAGGCTGCAGGTCTGCCAAGTGCAGCTTCAGCGTGGTGACAAACAGCTGGCGAACGCCTCCCAACTTCTCAGCCGCCTGCTCTTATACAAGCGAGCGCTTGCCTTGGGTCCAGTGGAGCCCATATTCGCCTCCGAGGACTGGGTGTAGAACACCGGCAGAGTCAACACCTGGTTAAGGTGAACCCCAACACCACCTCGGAAGGAATTTCGGTGGGGGCAGACAACTTTGTCCCTGTGGGAGACCACATAAGGAGACTGATGGAAAGCGCCTGAGCCTCCCATCCTTCTGGCTGATGGATAGCCACCAAGAAGGAGGTCTTCCACGACAGGTGGGAAACATCGCACCTGTGCATCGGTTCGAATGGCTTCTGCCCATGAGCTTGGCCACACCAGTAGTGATCCCACTGAGGTGGAGGTTCTCGCATCTGAGGGGAAATGTGGTCAAGGCCTTGAAAAGCGCCTGACCACCTTCTCCTTGTGTTATCACTGCTCTCTCGGCCCGCTGGTTAAGCAGAGATGGCTGCCAGGTGCAACTTAAGGGCAGGTTTCTTGGATTCTCCGCGTCGCAGAATTTTGCGCAGAACTTGCATCGTATCAGAACTTCTGATGTGCCGCAGAATTCACTCTCCTTGGTGAGTTTTTATTAATATTTCTATTTATCCATAGAATTTGTTTCCTTCCCCTTTTTATATCTAAACCCCTATATGTTTCAGAATGTGATGTTATTGTTATAACATCACACATTAGTTAGTTAGGGAAATGGCTGCATTCTGCAACAGAAATGAACAGTCACTTGTCCTACCACAGCTCCCACTGCCAGAGATGGTGGCATTAGCACATCATGCATGTTGATATTTGCTCAACCTGCACTACAGCCCAATACAATTTTCTGTCTTACATTATTGCACTAGGGCCAATCTTTAACTAAAACCTTGTCAATAACACAGACCTGTTAAGTCCATACTTCACTTTGTACTAAACCTATTTGTGCCTTTGCTGTATAGAGATGCCATCTGAAAATGAATAACTGGTAAAATGAATTTAACTGTCATTTTTAAGAAAAATAAAGTAATTATGCCCAGAAAAGTAGAATACAATAATGTGTAGACCTGTTGAAAGAATAGACCTGTTGAATAAATAATTGCACTGTGCACATTTTGCCAGGGTTATTGATTACATATTGTCATTGGTTGATAGAATCACCTAAAAGTTATGGAGAAATGTTGTGTGCAGGGACAGCCGTTGGGCCAGAGGGTAGCACGCTGTGTTTCCATGCTGGCAACTCAGGTTCAGAGATTAGCTCTGGGAGCTAGCTGGGCAGCACAAGGACTGGTGGAACACATCACTGCTCGGAGCCTGGAAGGTATGGTGCAGTGTTCTGTCACATGGTGGACACATTGTGATGGGCTGGAGAGCACTATCTCATTATCGGTTCACATGCATGTCACGGCCCGATGGTGTTACGCAGTATGTCAGGGAAAGCAGGCTGATATGAAAATGAGTTTTGCAATAACTCCTCTATTCCATTTCCAATGGGACCTGTTTGAATGAGGATGTAAGTTCATGGAAAAATATATATATACATATATACACATATATATATATATATATATATATACATACACACACACACACACACACACACACACACATATACCAACACACATACAGTATCTCTGTCTCTCTCACCACACACACACATTAGTATTTGTATGTATACAGACTGCATATAAATATATAAGTGATACAGTGGGAACCCTATGAGTGGTGTAAGTAGCATACAAATATATAAGTGATAGACAGAAACCTTATTAGTGGGATAGATATGAATACATTATCACTTAAGATCCTCTGTATATCCTATGTATGCATCAGGCTAGGACCTGAAGGAGAGACATTTGTTTTGCTTTGTAAAATAATTTTTATAAGTCTGTTATTTTGAACTAGTGTTACTAAAGCTTCCACCATCCTGATTTCTGCTATAACTAGTGTCATGAAAGTGAATAGATGATGTTGACACTGTGATGTTGTTTGTTAGTGCCGCAGAACTGCAGAAATTATAAACATCGCAGAAGTTCTGCAGCAATGGTAGTTCATGAGAATCCTGTCCCACTACAGTCATGAGAAAGTAGGGGCCCTGCTTAAGGGTCAGCCGACAGAAGCCCTTGATGAGAAAGGACCAGATGTCCAGACGTTAGCCAAGGGACAGGAGGATGGTCCAAGCCATTCTGACACCAAATGAGAATCTCTTCCACTTAAAGGCATAGTATCGGTCGACTACGGACGCCCAATGACGCTTGAGGACCTCGCTGTGAGACCCTGGGCTGAACTCTAGCCACCAGGAACCAGGCCGGCCAGGTGCAGGGATTAAGGTCCAGATGGAATACCTTCTGGTGACTGAGATCAGGTCCGGTGTTGAAGCTGAGCCTGCTGAGCTGAAGTTGAGGAGATCTGGTACCAGAATTGGCGCAGTCTGGGGCTAACAGAATCACTGCGCCTTGTCCCTCCTCGCCTTGGAGTAGCACCTTGTGGATCAAGGGAAATGGGGAAAGTATGAAGTGCCCGGGGTCCACTGCCTCAGGCATCCCCTGCAGCAAGCCCTGCTGAGGGGCGGGCATGAACCAGTCCAGTCGGATTCTCCTGAGGCAACAGGTCCACCTGAGGCGTGCCCCAGTGGGAGAACAGATTTTGTACTACCTCCGCAGGAGACCACTGTGAGAAGCAGCCTCTTCCGCTTAGGCGCTGGTGGTGGAGGCCCTGCCACGCGAATGGCTAGGCGCCTCCAGGCGCACGAGGGACCGCGGCGGAGAGCCTTTGCATAACAGCATGGATGTGTCCCGCCCTGGCGTTCAGATAGTACATGTCATGGGTGTCTGCCTGACCTGAACCACTTGGACCATAGAAACGAGCAAGGGCGGTGAGAGCTGACGACCGCCGGGCTCCAGCAGGATATGGCATCGACCCCGAGGGGACCAGAGGCCGCGCCTGTGCTCCCCAGATGGGCACCCAACCCATCAGAGATGCATCGTCGGCGAATCGCCCGGGAGGATGAACGGATGCCTCCTGCAGATGTGCTGAACATCCATTATTGGAGTGCCCACATCCCTGGTCTCGCCGCGCTGTCCAACGGATCGCAGCATTGTACTACTGGCTGGCCAGTCCTTACTGAAAGGGACGATGTACCAACGGGGCCTGGGGACCATGGGTGGCCGCAGGAGCCCAGGAGGGAAGTCCCGGGCGCGATTGCCCAACCTGAAATGATTGGGCAAAGGAGGAAAGAACTCGCCCTGTCCTCCGGGAGCGAGCTCTGGCTCAGAGAGTTTGTCTTCCGTTGAAGAGTATCACCTGCTTCGCATTTGAGTCACTTGGCTCATTATGAGGAGGCCAATCGAGAGCAAATCTGGGGGCCAGATCTCTGACTGCTCCACCTCCTCTTTGGGGGCTGCAATCAGCCAATCGTGCTGTAGGCACAGACCTTCTGCACTCAGGGAATGCTGTCACCACTGCCATGCATTTGGAAGACCCTGAGCTAGGGAGGCCAAGGCTGGCCCGAATCAGAAGGGATCTCCACCTGAAGCGGAAGAATTGATGAGACAGATGGATTGGACGAAAGAACGGCCCTGAAGTCCAGGAATAGAACCATGCCTTGTTCCTGGGATGGGATTATCTGAGCCAGAGGACCATCCTGAAGGTCCGAGACCTTAGAACCTGCTCAGGCTGGGCGCAGGTCAAGACGGGGGCGCCAGCCCCACGTCTGCTTTAAATTGTAGCACTTGGACACAAACCTCGGTCTGGAGAAGGATCCGCCACCTTCCTGATCACCCTTTTCGGTGAGCAATGGCCGTCGGGCCGGGCGGCTGCAGGACTCGGCCTCGAGGCACCCCGAGGGGCGACTGCCTCGAGGGTGGAGCCTGTTCAACTCCAGAGGCAAGTTTTCCTACCACTCATCATCAGTGTCCTGGTGATAGGACGAGGGCGAGGGAAGTGGCGGAGCTGGCCTCTAATGGGGAACCCAGGGGGTGACAAGGCTGGGGGCGTGCACTTCTCAGCCTGGGCCATTGGGCAGGCTTTGAGGAGGAACCGGCCAGGACCCTGCCTTTTACCTTGCTTCCTGTTGGAGGCCTGCTTGGGTTTGGGATGCCAAGCCGAGCTCAAGGCCCTGTTGGTGCTGGGGTAGATGGTGGCATTAGCACATCATGCATGTTGATATTTGCTCAACCTGCACTACAGCCCAATACAATTTTCTGTCTTACATTATTGCACTAGGGCCAACTAAAACAAAACCTTGTCAATAACACAGACCTGTTAAGTCCATACCTCACTTTGTACAAACCTATTTGTGCCTTTAAGGTATAGAGATGCCATCTGAAATGAATAACTGGTAAAATGAATTTAACTGTCATTTTTAAGAAAAATAAAGTAATTATGCCCAGAAAAGTAGAATACAATAATGTGTAGACCTGTTGAAAGAATAGACCTGTTGAATAAATAATTGCACTGTGCACATTTTGCCAGGGTTATTGATTACATATTGTCATTGGTTGATAGAATCACCTAAAAGTTATGGAGAAATGTTGTGTGCAGGGACAGCCGTTGGGCCAGAGGGTAGCACGCTGTGTCTCCATGCTGGCAACTCAGGTTCAGAGATTAGCTCTGGGAGCTAGCTGGGCAGCACAAGGACTGGTGGAACACATCACTGCTCGGAGCCTGGAAGGTATGGTGCAGTGTTCTGTCACATGGTGGACACATTGTGATGGGCTGGAGAGCACTATCTCATTATCGGTCTACATGCATGTCACTCGTCGTTGTTAGCATGGTATGTCAGGGAAAGCAGGCTGATATGAAAAATGAGTTTTGCAATAACTCCTCTATTCCATTTCATGGGACCTGTTTGAATGAGGATGCAAGTTCATGGAAAAATATATATATACATATATATACATATATATATATATATATATATACATACACACACACACACACACACACACACATATACAAACACATACAGTATCTCTGTCTCTCTCTCACCACACTAACACATTTGTATGTATGTTACAGACTGCATATAAATATATAAGTGATACAGTGGGAACCTCATGAGTGTGTAAAAGCTTATAAAATATATAAGTGATAGACAGTGAACCTTATTAGTGGGATAGATAGCATGCATAGAAATACATTATCACCTAAGATCCCTCTGCATATCTCATGTATGCATCTAGGCTAGGACCTGAAGGGAGAGAATTTGTTTTGCTTTTAGGCATAAAATAATTTTTATAAGTCTGTTATTTTTGAACTAGTGTTACTAAAGCTTCTACCATCCTGATTTCTGCTATAACTAGTGTCATGAAAGTGAAGTCAGGATGATAAGTTGACACTGTGATGTTAGTTTGTTTATGCTGCATGAACTTCTGCAGAAATTACAAACCACCGCATGAAGTTCTGCAGCAAATGGGTCGGTCTTGCCAGAACTTTGGTCCCACTGTGCCGCAGAAAAGTAGGGGCCCTGCTTAAGGGTCGTCGACAGAAGCCCTTGATGAGAAAGGGACCACAGATAGTCCAGAATGCTAGCCAAGGGACAGGAGGAAGGGTCCAAGCCATTCCCCTGACACCAAATGGAGAATCTCTTCCACTTAAAGGCATAGTATTTCCTGGTCGACTCCTTACGGGACGCCTCAATGACGTTGAGGACCTCGTCAGAAAGACCCAAGGCCTGGAACTCTAGCCACTCAGGAACCAGGCCGTCAGGTGCAGGGATTGAAGGTCCAGATGGAATACCTTCCCTGGTTGACTGAGATCAGAGTCGGGTGAACTTGGAAGCCGCCTCGGGAGCCTGGAGCTGAAGTTGAGGAGATCTGGATACCAGAACTGGTAAAGGCCAGTCTGGGGACTACTAGAATCACCTGCGCCTTGTCCCTCCTCGCCTTGGAGAGGCACCTTGTGGATCAGGGGAAATGGGGAAAGGCGTAGAAATGCCCGGGGTCCACGGCCTCAGAAGAGCATCCTCTGCAGCAAGCCCCTGCTGAGGGGGCGGGCATGAACAGTCCTCAGCTTCAGATTCTCCTGAGGCAAATAGGTCCACCTGGTGCGCGCCCCAGTGGGAGAACAGATTTTGTACTACCTCCGCAGGAGACCACTGCGGAGAAGCAGCCCCATCCGCTTAGGGCACGGGCCAGGGTGTTGGAGGCTCCTGCCACGCGAATGGCTAGGAGACCCTCCAGGCTGCGCACGAGGGACCATATGCGGAGAGCCTTGCATAACAGCATGGAGCGGTCCTGCCCTGGCGTCTCAGATAGTACATGGTCATGGTGTTGTCCGCCTGGACCTGAACCACTTGGACCCATAGAAACGGAGCAAGGGCGGTGAGAGCTAGACGGACCGCCGGAGCTCCAGCAGTTGATATGGCATCGACTCCCGAGGGGACCAGAGGCCGCGCCTGTGCTCCCCAGATGGGCACCCAACCCATCAGAGATGCATCGGTCGGCGAATCGCCCGGGAGGATGAACGGGATGCCCTCCTGCAGATGTGCTGGAACAATCCACCATTGGAGAGCGTCCCACATCTCCTGGGTCACTGTCATGGGCTAGTCCAACGGATCGCAGCATTGTGACTACTGGCTGGCCAGTCCCCACTGAAAGGGACGCATGTACCAACGGGCCCAAAGGACCATGCTGGTGCAGGCCGCCATGAGGCCCAGGAGGCGAGGGAAGTCCCGGGCAGGGCGCGACTGCCCAACCTGAAATGATTGGGCAAAGGAGGAAAGAACTCGGTCCCTGTCCGCCGGGAGCCGAGCTCTGGCTCAAGAGAGTTTAGCCTGCCTGGTTGAAGAGTATCACCTGCTTCGGCATTTGAACCACTCTGGCCTTCATTGATGAGGAGGCCAATCTGAGAGCAAATCTGAGGGGCCAGATCTCTGGACTGCCTCCACCTCCGCCTGGAGGGGGCTGCAATCAGCCAATCGTCCAGTAGGTACACTCAGACCCTTCCGGCACCCAGGGAATGCTGTCACCACTGCCATGCATTTGGTGAAGACCCTGGGAGCTAGGGAGGCCAAGGGCATGGCCCGAACTCTAGAAGGGATCCCTCCACTCTGAAGCGGAAGAATCTTTGATGAGACAGATGGATTGGGACGGAAAGAAGCTATCCTGGAAGTCCAGGAATAGAACCACATGCCTTGTTCCATGATGGGATTATCTGAGCCAGGAGGACCATCCTGAAGGTCCGAGACCTTAGAACCTGCTCAGGCTGGGCGCAGGTCAAGACGGGGGCGCCAGCCCCACGTCTGCTTTAAATTGTAGCACTTGGACACAAACCTCGGTCTGGAGAAGGATCCGCCACCTTCCTGATCACCCTTTTCGGTGAGCAAGGGCACATCGGGCTCGGGCGGCTGCTAGTGACCCCTGGCCCCGAGGCACCCCGAGGGGCGACTGCCTCGAGCGGTGGAGCCTGTTTCAACTCCAGAGGCAAGTTTTCCTACCACCTCCATCACTCAGTGGTCCGTGGTGATAGGACAGGCGAAGGAAGTGGCGGAGCTGTCTTCTCATGGGGAACCTAGGGGAGTGATAAGGCTGGGGCGCACCTCTCAGCCCGTCACTGGGCAGGCTTTGAGGAGGAACCGTCCGAGGGACCTCCTGGGCCTTTACCTCCTTGCTTCCTGTTGGAGGAAGCGGCCTGCTTGGGCTTGGGATGCCAAGGCCGAGCTCAAGGCCCTGTTGCTGCTGGGCATAGTCGATGCAGTGCAAGGACATATGCAAGGACTCTTCATGTTGCTGGGACGGCGCTTGTCCCTCTGGGCGGAGGCATAGAGTCCAGGGTGGCACTGGACTTTCGATCCGCTGGAGGTGTCCCTCCACCCAGGGCCGAAGAGGTCAGTCACCAGAAGGGGACATTCAGCCAATCCCTGGGTATCCGCCTGAAGGTGGATATCCTCAGCCACGCCTGCAGCGCATGGCCACCGCGCTGCTACTGACCTGGCACAGGAATCACTCATGTCCAGAGCAGTCTGAAGCTGCTGCTTCGCCACTGCTCCCCAGCCTGGTCCCGCACCTGGCGGACCGTGGTCTGCAGGTTGGTCGGAGATGAGGACAACCTCAACCAGGGAGCCCAAGAGGCGGGAGAAGTGTAGCCATCAGCACGCCGAGCTGGCCTATCGGAGGCCGAGGAGGACGAAGATACTACCCGCCTTCCGTAAAAGTCCAGCTTTTTAATTTCTGTCGGGGGCTATCCACATCCCAGCATTACAGGAACACCGGAAACGCTGTTGGGTGACTAACCCTCAGCAGAGGGGTGCCCGGTGAAACTGGGTAAAGAGCCGGAGGGACCTGATACTTCCTGGGTCGAGGATGCAGTGACAGGAAGCAGGCCACTGCCAAAGCTCAAGGCTGGGCCGACTAATGGCCTCAGCCACCGGGAAAGGCCTCCGTGGGAAAATCCCCGTCCAGTATCTCTCTGTTGGGGACACGGGTTCGCTTGGACACCGGCTCGAGCTGCATCCCGTGGACTCCGAGATGAGTCGCAGCAGACCCAAGAAGGACTATGGGCTATCATCCAATGACTGGCCCAGAGACTCAGGTCGAACCTGTCTGGAGAACAGGGGAGGAGCCGCCGTGGATTCCAAGAGTCTGCGAGAGAGCTGCCTGCCCTGGAGCCACCCTCCACCTGCCGAGGACGGTCGGGAGTGAGGGTGACCGACAACCTGTGGGCAGGCCACGACCGACCGAGATTCTTGGTCGGTGCCCCACACTGTTGTGGAGGCGGAGGTTCCACCACAATCGGTGGAGCAGCTGGTTTTGGCCGAGCAACCGCCCTGGAACAGGCAACTCGACTGTGGAGTGGTGGTTGCTTCGGTCATTCGGGCGACAGCCACTTGATGGCTACGGGTCTGGACCGGAGTCGCTTAGACCCGGACAACAGCAACTGCTGCCACAAGCCTCGTAGCGCTGATGTAATTTACGCCGTTTCCTCATCCGGAAAAGAGGTCAGGAGAAATCGGCGTCGCCGCTACTTCCGGTATCGGTGCATCTGACCACCGATGTCGGCAGGAACGGGCTTGACTGAGATGAAGTCTGAGGCACCGGATGGACCGAGGACACCCGCTTCCCTTGGCTCACAGTACTTAACCGGGACGCGCCCGCCAGCAGGGCAGATCTCATCTCCACCGGGAACCGGGAAGGTGGGGTTGCGCTTCACCAGTTGACAGCCCGCCTAACGGATCGAGAAAACTTCAACTGCGTCGATGGGAGTCTCGGCAGGCTGGCCTGACGGGGACAACGAGAAGCCAGCGGCCTGAGCCGCAACTTCGACCAAAGTTGACGGTCGGCTGTCCAGGGAAGGAGACCTCTCCCACTCCCACGAACGCCGACGGTGGGATTTACCCTTCGACTCCTTCTTCTTGGGCCGAGAAGAATGTCCCGATGGCCCCTCTCCCTTCGTGGAAAGGGACTGACAAAGCTCCTTGAACGAAAACCGAGCACGAGGAACTCAGAGAGCGGGATAATGCTACGGAGGAGAGGAAGATGCGCCTGGGCCGCCTCTCCTCGAGGGCTATCATCTGCTCGAGCTGCTCTAGCCGAGCCAGCCGCTGGACACTGCCCAACAGCCTCTTTCGATTTTACCGCGGGTAACACTTCGGGGCGCCCCAAGCTTCAATCGGCAGCGCCGATCATCCAGGATTGCTGGGCCCGAGAAAGAGTGGCACAACTCGCAGGCTCATGGGTCGTGGTCTAGGCCTAGGCAGACGACACGTGGAGTGTGGATCCATCCTGACATTTTCTGCCTGCAAGGGCACTCCAAAGCTGGGAATAGATTTGTCCATCGTAGCTACGAGGGAAGATGAAGACCGAAGTTTTAGAAAACTTCAAAACCAATTTCGGATGAACCAAGAGTTAGGATCCAGTTCTAAAACGAACGCTTAGAGAGGAACCTGACGCAAGCGGCAAGGAAGATCTACGCTATGGGTGGAGTCGAGTTTTAACAATTGCGGTGGAGGAGCCAGCTTAGAAGACCTTCTGGCAAGATTTAAAGTGGCAAGGAACCTGCCAATAAGTGTGGATTGAACAACATATCCTAGAACGTGAGTTTTTCTAACAGGAACAAAAGATCCCAAGGAGAGATGAGGTCCCTGATGGGAGGTTTGAGATGAAGCATTCCCCTCAAAAATGTTCGGGCCAGATCCATCTGGGTAACATATTTGCAGTCCACCAGTACATAATAGGCAGAGACTGCAGAAAGGTGTACCTTGAAGGAGAAATATCAGAGGCCCGAATCTGACAGGGAGAGGAGATACTCAAGGACAGCATTCAGAGGGCACAAGAGTGGGTCCAGACCCAGAGTGGTGGCCCACAAACAAAAGCGCTTCAACTTCATGGATTAGGTAGCTCTAGTGGAAGGTTTTCTAGCTGCAACCAAGACCTCGGCCACTCTGGGAGATATCCCATAACATGCCGTGGCTACGTCTGCAGGTGCCAGGCATGTAGGTGTAGGGACCAGAGGTCTGGGTAAACCAACCTGCCTTGTTATTACGACAGTAATCAGGAGGACAAGGGCAGGGGAATCGGAGGTTCCACTGCCAGCTGCTGCAGTAAAGGGAACCATATCTGACGAGGCCAAAGTGGAGTTGCAAGAATCATCTCCACTCCTTCTGCTTGGAGTTTGAGCAGAGCTCTCTGCAGAACAGGAAAGGCGTATAGAAACCTCCCTGTCCAACAGAAGAACAATGCATTTCGCCAGAAAGCACCAGGGCCATGATCTAGCGAGCAGAAACTGGGCAGTTTTGCGTTGCACAGGGATGCGAAGAGGTCCAGCTCTGGACAGCCCCATCTTTGTAAGAGGTCGTCCACTACCGACTGCAGGAGTTCCCATTCGTGAGTCCTTGATCGAGACTGACTTAGGGCATTGGCCAAGATGTTTTGGACCCCTGGAACATGCACTGCAGTGAGTAATTGGCCATGATCTAGAGCCCAGAACCACATCCTCATACCCTCGGAACAAAGAGGATTGGAGTGAGTTCCTCCCTGTCTGCTGATGTAATAAATGACTGACAAGTTGTCTGCCTTCACCAAAAGGGGGCCTGGACAAAGATCCAGGAGAAATGCTTGTAGAGTGTACAGAATCACCCTCGTTGCCAGAATATTGATGTGTAGTGTCAATTCTAGAGAAGACCATGCACCTTGATGCTGATGGTACTGAAAATGAGCTCCCCAACCCAGGCCTAAGGCATCGGTTGTGAGAACCTGCAATGGAGGGTCTCTCTGAAAGGAGACTCTGGACTCCAGATTCTGTGGAGAGAGCCACCAAGAGTCTGTACCACTGCATTGGACATCGAGACTGGCTGGTCGAGATCGTCCTCTCTCTGATCCCACTGCACTCTGAGGGTCCACTGAGGAGCTCTCATAAAGACACATGCTGAGGGAATGGTCCCTATGGCTGCGGCCATATGGCCTAGGAGCTGGAGCATGGTTCGAGCTGGGACCTGGCTAGCAGTTGAGACTTTGTGGGCCAAAGAGTGAAAGCATATTGTACTGTCTGGCCAGAGGAAGGCCTTCCCTTGCTCCATATTCAGGATTGCCCCTATGTATTGAAGCCTCTGACAAGGTGTCAGGAATGACTTGGCTATGTTTAGGATGATTTCCAGGGAGCCAAATAGGGTGAAGGTGTCCTCTAAGGTTGACAGAAACCGATCCCACGTTGCGGCAGTCAGAAGTCAATCGTTGAGATAGGGATAAACAAAGTGTCCTTATCTCCTTAAAGCTGCTGCCACTACTGCTAGGCACTTTGTGAACACGCGCGGTGCAGAGGAAAGGTTGAAGGGCAAGGCCCAAAACTGGAGATGCCTTCCCTGAAAGGAAAACCTCAGAAACCTCCTGTGGGCTGGAAGCATCAGAATATGGAGGTAGGCATCTTGAATGTCCAGGGAGCAGAGACAGCCCTACTGATGCAACATGGAAAGAATGCCAGGCAAGGTGACCATCCTGAACCTCTTGTACTCTATGTAATTGTTCAAGAGGCTCAGGTCCAGAATCGGACAAAGATACCCGGTCTTCTTGGGAACCAGGAAGAAGCGGGAGTAGAACCCTTTCCCCCACTGTGGGACTGGAATGGGTTCTACTGCCTTCTTGTCTAGAAGTGACTGTACCTCCTCCAACATGAGCTCGGTGTGGGAGTGGGAGTAAGTTACCTGGACCGGGGGATTTTCCAGGGGAATCTGAATAAATTCCAGCGCATAACCCCACTCTATCAACTGGAGGACCCACGCACTGTTAGTGACTGAGGTCCACCCGGTGAGGTAAAGCGAGAACTGATCCCCTACTACGTTTGCCCTGGACTCGACAGGTGGCATGGGGTCGAGCCAGGAGTCAGGCGTGGGCACCCAGGGTGGGCAAGGAGACCTGGCTGGGACAGTTTGGTGTTCTTAGGTCCCTGTGCTCCACCAGGATGAGAGGGAGCTTCAAGTTGAAAGCTGCACCTCTGCTGCTGTCCTTAGGCTTCTGCTTTCCCTGAGACAAACTGGACAACGCCAGGGATTTGATCAGACCTGTACAACTGATGTACCAACTGAATGGCCTTACCAGAGTTCTGAGGTCCGAGATGATTTTCTCGATGTCCGACCAACAGCATGGACCCATGGAATGGGGCATCAATGATGGCATCCTGGAGGTCCTACCTAAATCCAGAGACTTGGAGCCAAGAGTATCTCTGCATAAAACCTATGTGCTGCCATTCTGACTGCCATGTCCACTGAATCATAAGATTATCTCAGGACATGTTTTCCCACATCCACACCAGACTGTAGTACGTCCAACAGCCCCGTTTTGTGCTCTGAATCATGCTGCCTTTTGCAGCTCGACTGCTTTGCTCCAGAGGGATTTCTGGTACTGTACCATGTGCGCCAAAAAGTTGAGCGAATGTATGGTGCAGGTAGCAGAGCAGTAAACCCTCCTGCTGAACTGGTCCAGACAAGAATGACCGAGTCGGCCTTGGGCTGTTCTCCGAGGAATGGCTCACTCATTGGGCTGTGGTACAGCCATTCCGCTTCTTGGGTATAGTGGGGGCTGTCAGCAGTGCCTCCAGGGCAGCCTGGGTGGCCCTGAAATGGAGCTACCAAGGGTGGAACCACTAAGGGTTTGGGCTCATTCATACCCAGGAAATGAGACAGTCTCTTTCTCTCTGAATCAAGATCTCGGTTTCCACCCGATTTAAAATTGGATGCTGATTATCACGTCCAGAAAAGTGGGATCATTCGGGGGAGAGCAGCGGAGGGGTCCCCTGGAAAATCGGGGTCATGAGGATGACAGGAAAACTCTCCCGAGGATCTGGAGGAGGTTGAAGACCTTGAGTCGGATGACCCCGAGGAAGATCTGGAACGAGAACGTTGGTGCCTTCTCCTGTAATGTCTGGAGGATGACCTGGAATGGCAACTACTCCATTCTGGAGACCTGTCATCAGACGGAGCAGGTGATTTGCCCCTAGGGAAGAGGTGAGGACCGTGGTGTCCATGGGGGCTGTGGGGGTTCTACCGGGTTAGGTTGCAGTAGGGGAGCCTGTGGTTCCTTTGGGAGGATGTCCTTCCTGACTGTGTCCCACCAGGAACTGAAAAGGTCCTTTACTTCTGCTATTGAGACCACAGCAGGAGCCGATGGACCTGGCGTCTCAGACCTATCAACAGGTTCCTCAAGCAGCGGACCTGATCGCTGGTCAGGGACCGGCATACAATCTGGAGACTTGGCTTTCTCTGGCGTCTGGTCCTGAGGTGGTGTTGGACCTGACGGCAGGTCTACTGGCGTCTGCTCATCTTTAGGTAACGTGTCAGTCATCAGGTGAGGCCCTCCTTGGCGGCAGCTGTGCCTCTTCTAACGTCTGTTTAGAGGAGGTGCTAGCGGCATGGAGGACCCTGAAGTGGAAGTGGTAGATGACACTGGGGTGCTGCACTAGGAGTCTGGACGCCCGATGCTTGAGAGAGCTGGCGTCAGGGTGGGACACCATGCCGTCAGGTTCAGCCGGACGATCCGACGATGTAGCGGATGCCTTTGCCGGGAGGTGGGCTGCAGACTGAGTGACACCCACCTCTTTAATGGCAGAATCCTTGGTTTTAAACCCAGAGGCATGGCTGTAGGGCCTAAGACTAAGGGAGGGGGGCCGAAGGCCCTTACCCCAATGAAACACTGCTGGATGTCCGCACCGGTGCCAGGGGTTTCAAGGCCGACAACTTGGGAGGTGCTTGGGTTGGAGGGGGGCAGAGTCCGACCTTGGACTGAAGCTGGCCATCTTCTGATGTGGAGACCTGGATCAGGAATCCGAGCGGTCCTTCTTGTGGTGGTGGTGCTTTCCACTGGACTGTTTCTCCTTTTTTGAGAGAATTCCCCGACCCCGAAAAAAAGAATAGGATCCTAGGCCTGACGGGGTCTTTTGCATGGTGGCCAGCTGTTGTTCAAGAAGGAAAGTCTTCAACGTCTTCAAACGACAGATATGCATATGACGGATGAACTTCTTGCAGTGCGGGCAGGAGTCGGTGTCGTGACCGGGCCCCAGGCAGATGAGGCAGGCTGAGTGACCATCTCGGGCTGGAATTTGCTTCCCACACACGCACTTAGATTTCAGGCATTGGTTAGATGATGGCGAAGACATAGATCGAAATTCGTGGTAAACAATAAACAATTAAACTATTATAATTCTTTTTGAAAATGGTGATAGACTTTTAGCATGTAGGCGTCCATGGAGCCAATGTGAATGCGTTGACAGCAGGAAAAGAACTGGGCAGTGGCTGGGGACCAACCCCTGTATACCACTGGCAGATGTTGGAGGCGGTCCGACGTAAGAGGGCGATCCCCGCTGGGTAATGCTAGCTAAGAATTTTTCCGTGGGGTCCTAGTGCCTGGCAGCATAGTCCTTATGGTGTAGCCTGCTGGAGGAGCTCCCACTCGAAGTAAGATCTGCTGATGCTGTAAAGATGAATGTTCCTTTACCCCAAACAAACTGCAGAAATTAGTAATTTACTAAACACATTTAACAGTACTTTACCACAGTTCCAGGCCGAGCAAAAGGGGTTGAGCATGTGATAGTGCCAAGGAATGCTCGCCCTTCTAGGCAAAAGACATACAGGTTACTAGAGCAGTTAAGAGCTGACGTGGTTAAGGAAATACAAATAATGAAAGAATTGGGCATCATAGAAGAGTCGAGGAGTGCTTGGTCATCTCCACTGGTAATTGCAAACAAAAAAGAAGGGGGTGTTAGAATCTGCCTTGATTTTAGGAAACTTAATCAAGTGTCGGAATTTGACAGTTATCTTATGCCCAGAACAGAAGATTTGGTGGACAGACTGGGGAGTGCAAAGTATATCAGTAGCCTCGATCTCACCAAGGGTTACTGGCAAACTCCTTTAGCTAAAGAATCCAGAGACAAACTGCACTTGCCACTCCTGTTGGATTCTACCAATTCACTACCATGCCCTTTGGTTTACATGGCTCTCCGCTACATCCCAGCATTACATGGATGTAATTTATCCCTCACTCTGGTTATTGTGCTGCGTACTGAATGATGTCCTGTGTACAGTCCAGACTGGAAAAGCCACCTGGAACACCTACTAACAGTTATCCAGTAGATCAAAAGGCAGGTCTGACAATTAAGCCTACCAAGTGTGCACTGGGCATGGGAAACCAGATATTTGTGCTATGTTTTGAAAATGAGAAGTCAAGCCTGAGGTTTCTAAGATAGAAGTTGTAGCTAACAGCCCTGTCCCTAAAACCAAGAAACATGTCAGGTCATTTTTAGGGCTGGCTGGTTATCATCAGAGATTTGTTCCCAACTTTGCAAAGTTAGCTACTCCCCTCACAGAACTCACGAAAAAACGGTCCGGAATAATGTGAAATGGACCACAGAGTGTGATGAAGCTTTTCAAGCCATTAAGGCTGCATTATGTTCAGTCCCTGTTTTAAGAAGCCCAGACTTAGATGCATCGGGGTAGGTCTAGGTGCAGTCCTGAGTCAAAACATAGATGGGATGGAACATCCTATTCTGTACATAAGTAGGAAGTTGCATGACAGAGAGAAAAGGAACTCCACCATTGAAAAGGAATGTTCAGCAGTAAAGTGGGCCATGGAGTCCCTTAAGTTTTACTTGCTAGAACTGACTTTGTACTTACAATAGATCACAACCCTCTCTGTTGGCATAACCAAATGAAAGGTAAACATTCCAGAATCACAAGGTGGTACCTAGCACTACAGCCATTTAAAGTCAAGGCGATACACAAATCTGGTAAAGAGAATAGCAATGCTGATTTTCTGTCAAGATATGGATCAGGAATTGAGGGTTCTGAAGGTTAAAAAACAAACATACGAGTTTAAACTTTACTGTTTACTGTACCATTATAGAAAATGGATACTGAATATGTACATTACTTGAAAGTTAGAAGCTAATATTAGTAGAGAATTAACAGAAAGTTTTGGAAACCTGTTTGATAAAACAGGTTCTCTCTTAAGGAGGGACTGTATGTGACAGGGTGAATAGGACCCTGTCCCAGTTGTTATGGAGAGTTTGAATGCAGGGATCTGTTCTGTTCTTTCCTTTCCTGTCTCTTGTCTGTCTGGTTGTGTAACCAAATTTTTCTATGAGACCTAGGGTTTGATCACCCGACAGTCTTGCAATTCTCTGCCTCTCACTGTCTCTCGGTCTTCCCTTGCTGTTCTGTCCCCAGATATCTGCTGGTATAAAATATATGAAAATCATTATGTGGAAATGTAACTGATATTGAGATCCCTTTGTTCAGAAATTATATAATGTTACTATTAAAATGTATAAAATTATAGTTTGAGATGATTGCAAAAGCGATTGGGAACTCAAGGGGTTAATCTGAGGGCAGTTTCTAAGCCCTTTTCAGAAGCTATGGAGAAAGGGCCTTAGTTCTGGGACATTGTGTTCTTCTGCACCTGCCTGAAACATACAAGAACATTTTAGAAAAAAGAGGATGCTTGTTAAGGAGGGAATTGCAAGGACTTAGAAGAGAGACAGCTGCATTGTTTTGAGCAGGGTTTTAAATAATTGATTAGCAGTTTTTTCTTGGGACAATACTAACTGTTTAGAAAGTATTTATATAGGTTTTAGGTTTTCTAGAAGTGTTATGTTTGTTAAAACCATCAGTTTGACCTCGGTGGTGGAAAATTAATGGAGAGTATAATAAAGGAGCGATTGGGGTGTACTTGGAGGAGGTGGAGGTCTGGATAGTCGGCAACATGGGTTTGTGCCAGGTAGATCATGTCAAACCAATCTTGTGGAGTTCTACTAATGGGTAACATCAGAACTGGACAGGGAAAGCCTGTGGATGTATTATTCTTGGACTTCAGCAAGGCGTTGACTCTGTCCCCTCAATGGTCTGGTGGAGAAACTGATGGGGTTAGGAGTAGGCCCTTTGATGGTCAGATGGATTGAAAACTGGCTAGCTGGACGCACCCAGACAGTAGTGGTCTGTGGGGAGCTCTCGAACCCTAGAGAAGTTGGTAGTGGGGTACCGCAGGGCTCGGTCCTGGGTACGATCCTGTTTAATGCATACATATCGGACATCAGGGAGGGTATAGGTGTGAAATGAGTCTCTTCACGGATGACTCCAAGATGGGAGCAGTAGTTGAGGGAGAAGAGGGAGGTTGGCCCGCAAGGGACCTGGACACCCTGGAAAGCTGGGCTCACACATGGAAATTAAATTTCAATATCACCAAGTGCAAGGTGTTGCATCTTGTTGGGAAACTCTAAACACAGGTACACCCTGGGAGGAGGCTGGAGGCCTCAATGGGGAAAAGACCTAGGGGTCATGGTGGATGCATGTATGAATAACTCTGAGCAGTGCAGGAGTGCGGCTAGCAAGGCAAACAGGATGTTGGGGTGCATCGTAAGGGGGATCATCTCTAGGAGCAAGGAAGTGATTCTGCCGCTGTACAATGGACTGGTTAGACCACATCTTGAGTACTGTGTACAGTACTGGAGACCACACTTGAAGAGGGACATACAGCTCCTGGAGAGGGTACAGAGGAGGGCAACTAAGATGATATGAGGGCTGGGAGATTTGACGTATGAGGACAGACTTGAGGAGCTCTGCCTGTTTTCATTGGAGGAGAGGAGGCGGGGGACATGATTGAGGTCTTCAAGTACCTCAAAGGAATAAATAGGGTAAACATGGAGGGGATCTTTAGACTAAAGCAGGGAGGTATCACCAGAGGGCATGGTTTGAAGTTGGAAGGTGGAAGGTGGAAGGGTGAGGGGGGAAAAGAGGAGGAGGTTTTTCACTGAGAGGGTGGTGGACCCTTGGAATGCACTGCCTGGTGAGCTGGTTCAGAGATCCAGAGTGGAGGGCTTCAAGAGAGGGTGGGACAGACACAGAAAGTGGATGTATCAGATGATGGCCTGTCCCAGGGGGGTTGGGATGGATGACAGGGGTTTCTGGAACATAAGGGAGGAGAGGGCCTCGGCACCCAACTAAGGATCTGAGGTTCGAGCAGACTCGATAGACCGTAAGGCCTAATCTGCTGGCAAATAGTATGTTAGTATGTTAAACACAGTGAAGCAGGTGCTGTGCATTTTCACAATGTTTTAGCATTTTATGAGCAAAACGCTAATCAATTTTTAGAGTTAAATAAAACCCTGTTTGAGACGGAGATTGAAGGAAAACTCAGATGTTATTGTTTGTTTTTTCTGCCTTTATAAATAGTTATTCTGAACAAGTTTATTTTATTAATGTGACTGTTAATACTAATAAACACTTTTGTAATTCTACTACTGCTCCTGGTTTTCTTATGCTTCCTGACCTATGCCTTGATGACATTACCATTCTCATGCGTAACCTATATACCTTGCAAATAGCCCCTTTAACTGCACCCTATGTCTCTTCCACAACTTATGTGCTGTCTACCCAGAATAACTTGTCCTGGATCAACTCCCTTAGCTAAGTCCACCCTTCTGAAATCACAGACCTCAGCTCTCTACTGTGGATTTCTGGTCCTAAGGACCACTTTAAACCACATGGAGTTGTGGTTGTTATTCCCTTGTGGCTCCCCTACTCTCACAGCTACGAAAACCACTTCTGAGTTACTTACCGCCTAGTCACATCACACATACTCACATTGTTATCCCTAACCCCATTACACGCATGCACCTGACAAATCCAAGCACTCATCTTTGTCACAAGTGGTCCCGCTACCACTTCATCGGTGGCCCAGCGCATCTTTCTCACACAGTACATGTAAAGTATGGAAATCTGTCACATATACACTGCTACCTTGGTAATTAATCACTGTCACACATGCATATGGCAGCAAAATACTCACAGACCTATAGTACAGACCACTTAGTTTGTTAAACAATTGTGGGAGGAAATCACTTAGGAAGTCTGGTTGTGCATGATGAGACTGCACTGTTAGACTTCCTCCCATGTAAGGTGTGGCAGTGGAGGGTGGCTGAATGTTGTGTTGGTCATAGGTAGCAGGGTGAACAGCTGCTTGTTCTGAGGTCATTCTCTTTCTGTACTTCTCTCTCAAATAACGTAAAAATTGAACAGAAAATATATGACAGCCCAAGAAGGGGTGAATTGACCAAGGGCCCACAAATACCACATTTTCCTCTCTTCTCCTGAAGCATGGAACTCTGATAGTTTAGTATGGGACGCACTTGACTATAAACACTTGTTGGTACAATGTCAGCGAGGCAAGTTAACTGGTTATGACCATAATGATAGTGTGTGTGTGCACTTTATGACTAATGGAATAAGAGCCAGTTGCCACCCCAGATCTGGAGGTTGAGATGCCACCATTGGTTGTTTTAACACTTATTTCTTGACTTTCGTACTGTGAACTATTGCGGTGGGGGTACACCGAAAATTACCCAAGAAATAATATTTTGGACATGCAGTGCACATTGGAGGTACAGTTGTAAAGCATATTAATTTCTTTATTCTCACACATTTTTCATTTCTCAGACACTGACCTAAAGCTACCAGTGAACGGAGAACAATGTCTTTTCTTTTCAACCGAAGTTGGGAATATGGATCCAACGATGCTGAGAGCTCATCTTCGGTGGGAATTCCAACTCCTCTTCATATTCAGATTGGAGCGGATGTTCTAAGACTAGGGTTGGGGGTAGGATCATGGAGGCACAAGGGAGTTCTTCTTCACAGGAGGGTGGTGGATGACTGGAACAGACTCCAGTGGAGGCAGTGCGGGCTGAAACAATCATGGGTTTGAAGCATGCATAGGATGAGCACATGAGTATACCGGATAAAGGAGGGGTGTGGTTAAAGGCCCCCAAGTAGAGGCCTGGGGAACACTATAAGGGAAGAATTTACGGGCAGTCCAGGTGGGCCAAGTGGCCCTTATCCATCAACAGCATCTATGAATCTATAGTGTCACACACAAGGGCACAATCCAGCTCACCGCCATACAAGGTAGGGGTGCTCACTACGACATAGTGCTGCTGCCAACACACCAAAACTGATGCGCATCATGTCAACAAGAAATTCACAGTCTCAAAACATGCATATAACCAAATCTGCCAGCCCAGTGGCGCAGAGTGATCAGATGTTTGAACCCCCAGAACTGCAACACCGGCGAACCTGGTTTGTGAACAGACACATGTTGCTGGGGGGCGTTCAGCAAAAGAGAACCAAGCACCCGCAGGACTGCTGTCTTTTCAAAGGATGGACTAACAGCCCTCAGCCTTGACCGGCTACTGGGTGTAGTCCTAGTGGTAGTGCAGGATCAAAAGCAACTCAAATGTGTGCGGCCCAATGCACACTGTTGCCTGTCACGATGACTGAAAGAGTTGGGAGAAAAAGGAAAAGAGATAGGGGCAGGTTAATGAAGCCATGGACACTGTCCTCCAGCCCACACTGCCACCTGGACACCAGCTATCTGGATATCTTGATAGGTTAGAGGAAAGTCCCCCCTCCGAGACCCACCAGGGAGGTGGGCAATCCACAACAGAGGTTCAGGTGTGGGCGGGAGGTGATTAACTGACCAGGGGAGCAAGGACATGTCTGATAGCCAGCAGTCTGCAGCCAAAGAGAGAAAGACAGAAAACAAGAAAGCCAATCCCCACCCCAACACTCACTGACACAGAAAATGGGACATGCTGCTGTAGCACACCACACACACACACACACACACATACACACACACCAGGACATGCTTGAGAAAACCCTAAAACATACCAGTAATGCTGTTGATCCACACCATATGACTAGGTTTCATGACCCTATGCCTGCACTACCGCATATATACAGACATACACACACACACACACACACGACACGCACTCAGAGCACCCTGCAGCTGAACACACAAAAGCCCAGATGACATTCTTTAGTAGCAGATCATGCCCCATACACTCTGTAACATCATGCTGAGGGAAAAAAATACAGGTTACTCACCTGTAACAGGAGTTCTAGGAATGGTATATGTTGTTCATCCACACTGTCTGGCAGGTTTCTTGCCACTTTAAATCTTGCCGGAAGGTCTTCAAGCTGGCTCCTCCCACCCACCTGAGTGGTAAAACTCTCGGCTCCGCCCCATGATGCCAGATCTAGCCTGCTGGAAGCCAGGTTATGCGTCGAAGCCGGGGAGGCCGGGTGGGTTGTGTGGATGAACAACATATACCATTCCTAGAAAGTAGTTACGTAAGAACTTACCGTAACAGTAGATCTTCGAGAGAGGCTCTTGCAGTAGATAATTACATATAGGACTGACGCCGGATGGCGGCAGGACCCCATGGAAAAATTTCTAGTTAGCAGTCCCTGGCGAGGGACCGCCCCCACGTCAGGTGACCAGCGTCATACGACGTCGGTATAAAGGGGTGGTCCCGGACAACTGCCTTCCAGTTCTTTCCTGCCACAGGCCCAGAAGGCCCGGACGAGAGAGAAGCAGATGTTTCCATTCCTGGAAAAGAAGCTGAAAAAGCCTAGGGGATGGAGGCGGGAAGAGATATTTACTGCAAGAGCCTCTCTTGAAGATCTACTCTTCACGGTAGTTCTTACGTAACTGTACTATCTTACTCGATAGGGCTCTTGCAGTAGGTAATTACATATAGGACTGAATCCCAAGCAGTCTGGAACAAATAAGAGGCACCAGGAGGAGGAAACTACTCCAGAAGTAGCAGTAGCCTTGTAGGCCTCAAGACAGGAGGCCTTGCAAAACAGCTAGCCTGAAGCCTGCTCTACGGCGAGAGGCAATGTCCAAACTGTAGTGTTTTGTAAAGGTATGGATGGAAGTCCAGGTGGCGGCAGCGCAGATGTCTGCCGCGACACATTCTTGAAACAAGCATTGAGGCGCTACTCCTCGTGGAGGACCTCTGACCTGACCCGAAGGGTCTTGTTGTACTTGTCATAACAGAAAGTGATGCAATGAGCCAACCACTTCGACAGGCATTGCTTGAAACAGCATTGCCTTCCCTTTGTGAGCAAAAGAGACGAACAACTGATCAGTCTTTCTGAGATCCTTCATCCTGTCGGTGTAGTATCTCAGAATCCGTGAATATATCCATGGTATGGAGTAAATATTCCCTTGATTAGAGTACTGCGTAAAAAGGCAGGTAGCTCTATGGACTGATTTAAGGTAGACTCAGCTACCACTTTGGGTAGAAACTTAGGATTAAGTAGGCGCAACTCGCGTTTGTGAAAAATCAAAAGGGATTTTACATAAGGGCCTGGAGCTTGGAAATTCTTCGAGCTGAAGTAATGACCACCAAGAAGAGCGCCTTCCATTTAAAAGAAACTTCAGATCTGCAGAAGCTGCAGGTTCAAGGAGGAGGGAGGAGAGTAAGCTTCAAGAACAAAATTCAAGTCCCAAGGGAGGCAGGGTATGGATGGGGGCCTAGACAAGGACCCTCTGAGAAAGGTCTTGAGACCTCCAGTTGAGCGAAAGCTTCATCTGCTAAGGAACATGGTAGGTTGAAATAGCAGCCATGTGAACCTTCAGGGAGGAGTGGCTGAGACCCAGGTTGAAGAGATGACGTAAGTACTCCAGCAGAAAATCCACTGAACAGGAGAAAGGCTCCACATTCCTAGAGGCTGCCCAAATAGAGAATCTCTTCCACTTCATGGCATAAGTGGACCTAGTGGAGGGTCTTCTAGCCTCCACGAAAATCTCCGCCAATTTTGGAGAGACGCCAAAACGGGATTGGGCTAGGTCTGCAGGAGCCATGCATGAAGTTTGAGGGATTTGAGGCCTGGATGGACCAGGGTCCCCTGATCCTGGGTCAGCAAACCTCGTGATAGAGGAAGAGGAAGAGGAGGAACCTCTGAGTATTGTTGTAGAAGAGAGAACCAGATTTGCCTGGGCCAGAAAGGAGCGATCAGAATCATTCTCGCTCCTTCTGTGGTTAGTTTCTGCAAAACTCGTGGGATCAGAGGAATTGGGGGGAAAAGCATAGGCGAATCCGTCCTTCCAGTCTAAGACAGAAGCGCCGCTCCAGAAGCGCTCGCTCTGGAACGAGCGAGCAAAAGTTGGGAAGTTTTGTGCTTTGGGGAAGGCGAAGAGATCTACTCATGGAGTCCCCCAAAGCTGAAAGATATCAGCCTAGCACCCTTTGGTCCAATTCCCACGTGTGCCAGGGCAGAGGAGCGGCTTAGCTTGTCTGCCAGGGTGTTGTCAACTCCTGGAACATGAATCACTGTGAGGTGAAGGTTGTGTTGAGTTGCCCAATCCCAAACCCTCATTGCTACTCTGCATAGAGGGTAGGAACGAGTTCCTCCCTGCTTGTTGATGTACCACACCACGCACATGTTGTCCGTCTGGACGGCTAGGTGGCCGGGAAGAATGTATTGGTGAAGGGCTTGGACAGCGTATAGCACAGCTCGAAGCTCGAGCACGTTGATGTGGAGAGCTAGTTCCAGTCTGGACCATAAGCCCTGGGTCCGATGAGGGCCCAGATGGGCTCCCCAACCTTCACCTGATGCGTCTGTGGTCACAGTCTGGGACGGGGAGGATGAAAGAAGGGGACCCTCCGAAATAGGTTCTCTCGAACCATCCACCATTGCAACTCCCGTGCCATCAGGGAGGAGATCAGAACTAGTTGATTTAGGTCGTCTACAAGTTGATCCCACTGGGAGCGAAGAGTCCACTGAGAGATCCTCTTGTGGAGTCGAGCTTGGGGGACCGTCGGAATAGCGGCCGCCATGAGCCCCAGAAGATGGAGGACCGACCTCGCTGGAACCCTCCTGCTTTCTGATAGCAGGGAAATCTGGGATTGAAGAGAGGCCGCCCTGTCTGGAGGCAGGAAGGCCTTGCTCACCATCGTAACGAGGATAGCCCCGATGAACTGTAGCCTCTGGGAGGGGTCCAGATGAGACTTGGAATGGTTGATGGTAATACACAGGCAAGTGAAAACCTGCTGGGTGAGGGAGAGAAAATGCAGGAATTCTCCCCTGATGAGGCCGCCAGGAGCCAGTCGTCCAGGTAAGGGAACACCTGTATTCCCAATGTACGCAGGTGGGCCACTACCAGGCATTTAGTAAATACTCGGGGTGCCAAGGAAAGACCAAAAGGGAGCGCCTTGAATTGGTAGTGGTCCCCCTGAAATGCAAAATGAAGATACTTGCGATGGGAAAGGCGAATGGGAATGTGCAGATAGGCATCTTGCATATCCAGCACACAAAGCCATTGACCCGGCCGAAGAAGGGGCAGAAGGCTCTGCAGAGAGAGCATCCTGAACCTTTTGTATTCCACATAAAGGTTCAAGGAACTGAGATCTAGAACGGGTCTGAGATCTCCGTCTTTTTTGGGACCAGGAAGAAATGAGAATAGTAACCCGTCCCCTAAGATGAAGGGACGGGTTCCATTGCCTGCTTAGCGAGAAGGGCCGAGATTTCTTCCTGGACCAAGGGAAGATGGTCCCTTGAATAGGACAACTTCGGGGGAAGGTGGCGGGGTGGTTTCTGAAGAAACTCTATGGAGTGCCCTTCCACTATAAGCTGGAGCACCCAAGAATCCGTGGTTATCCTCTCCCAACCCAGAAGGTGGAAGGAAAATCTCCCTCCTACCGGTTCCTCCGGTGGGTCCGGAGGCGGTGGGAGAGGAAAGGAGTCAGGTAGTGTGGGGCAGCACCACAGCTGAGGCACCTGCTGCTATTTTGGGCGGGGGTCTGCAGCTCGCGGGGCCCGACGTTTAGTGTCACCGCTTCCTTGGGGTTTGGTCGGCGACTCCGTCCGCTGCAGAAAAGGACGGCGCCGTTGGGATGGGGACTGATGGAATCCACAGATTTCAGAGCCGTCCCTTCTCTTGCAGTCGGTGATGATGTCTTTGACATCACCTCCGATAAGCACCGACCCTGAAAGGTGCCTCCTGAATAGCGGATTGCACCTCCGGGACCAAACCTGACATGCGGAGTCAGGCATGACGCTGAAGACTCACAGCGAAAGCGTCCACTGCATCGTATGTCGCCCGTAAAATATGACGACTGGCCGAACGAGCAGAACGGACGAGGTCTGCTAACTCCTGTTTGACTTGAGAGTCAGGTAAGGAGTCCAGCATAGATTCCGCCTGGGTAAGGATGGCCTTCTGGTAATCCCCCATGTGGGCGACGTAATTCAGGGCCCGAATTCCCAGTGTGGAAGAGGCATAAATCTTTCTTCCATACTGGTCCAGGAGGCGAGATTCCTTATCCGAAGGAGACAAGCTCAGATGCTTTGGATGTGCCGACCGGCTGTGAGCGGTGCTAATCACGACTGAATCAGCACGAGGGTGAGAGTCAAGATAGTCTACGCCCTCGGGAGCCTGGAATAGCCTGTTGGACTTCCTGGGAAGTGGGGCTAACGCCGACGGTTGTTTCCAAATCGTGGTAACAAGGTGGGTGTGAGGCTCAATCCAGGGTGGCACTAAAGTTGGAGCTCCCATGGGCAGGTCCAGATGTTCGGCGACTTTAAGACGCTGAGGATCTGGTTCCAAAGAGCACCACTGGTGAATTTCCTGGATTTTTCTAAGCAACTCCGGGAAGGATGGATCCTCCGGAGGAGACTTCGGAGGGGTCCTCAGCCGGGGCTTAGACGGAGAGCGGGGCTCGTCATCTCTCTTGGAGCATCCTTCGGAAGAATCCGAGAGGGAAGAAGAAGCAGAAGAAGAATAAGACTCCCTTGCACGGCTAGGAGGAGGAACGGGTTCCTTGGGTGGTACCCGTGAACGCGTGTCCTGTCCCTCTCGGGATCCAGAGAGAAGAGCCCTGGAGTCTGGAGGCGGTGAGGGAGTGTGCCGCCTCAGACGTACGGGAGCCGGGGGCAGCACCGTCATCGTAAGGCGGCTCTCTACCTCCTTGGTGAGTTGAGACTTGGCCTCAGCCCACCAAGAGGCCAGAGTCTCCCGCAGATCCACCGCGGCTGTGGGGGGTGGTGGAGGAGGAGGGGAAAAGTGTAGAGGTTGTACTTGTAAGGCGAGTATCCAAACCCGCTGTGGGAAACCCAGCGCCGAGTAATGTGGTGTCGGGTACTGCGGTGTTGAGTAACCGCGCCGGTACCGCGCACTGATACTGCAGTCCCAGGTACCTACGCGCTGGATAAGACAGCGGTACCCGGGCAGCTGCGGGAGCAGACGGCCCCACGCTATCGGGCCCGGGGCGGAGGGCCCGATGGAAGTGGATATCCCCTGCCGGGCGCCGGGCGGTACCGCGCCCAGGGGCCGACGCCAGATCCGGTTTTCGCCGGGCGAGGGTCTGACAGAAGTGGAAGATCCCCGCCATCGCCCAGGGAAGGAGGAGAGAAACCTCAGGGTCAGGCTGGAGGTGACTCAGGTTTCCCCAAACGGGCAGCGGAGGCTGCGGGAACCGGGTACGATGGACGGGGGTCCTTGTCGGTTCTGGCCGCCCAGCGCACGCCGGAGGAGCTGATGTGCGCTCAGGGGCGTAGCTCGCAGGCTGGAGGAGCTGGCGTCCGTGAGCTCTCACCGGTGGCGGGCCGAGGAAGGGACGCCCGGTCCGGTGGGGAAGTGGTCGGGCGCCGCCCAGGGGTAGGGGCGCCTTATCAACCCTCTCCATGCGGATGTCAGAGGAGTCGACGCCTGACTTAGAGAAGTCGCCGACGCCAGTAGAGCCGCAATCCCGCGCCGAACTGGGGACAGAGGCCTCCATTCTTCTTCCAGAGGTACCTCGCAAGGCCCGAGTGCAAGCCAGACGGAAGGGTTGGCGCCTCCTCCAAACCCTTGAGGCTGCCGTCGAACGGTCCCTCGCGAGGGAACGTTATTTGGCCGCCACTCCGTGGAGACGTGCGTGTAGAGGAGGACTTCTCCAGGTGCCTCCTTGTCCTCCTTTTTCCGATGTCCTTCCGGAAGTGGACGCCTGCCTCAACTTTTTCAACTCTTTTCCATAGAAGACATCTTTTCTTGAGGAGATGGGCTTCCAGGGACTGTTGGCGCCCGCTCACGGTAGCCACGCTGAAGTTGAGGCAATGCTGGCACTTATCGACCTGGATGATCGGGGTCAGGCAGAAAGGCACAGGAATGGCCGTCCTTGTGGTGGCAGTTAGGTACACAAGACACCAAGACTTGTTTTTTTGGTGTTCGAGTGTAGGGACGCACGATAACCGACGATATACATGACAATTGAGAAAGAATAACTATTTTGCAAAAACGATGAAAGGCAGGGCTGACGGCGCACAAACTTTTCCTCGAGGAGCGCTGTACAGCTAACTGCGGGAAAGAACTGGAAGGCGGGTGTCCGGACCGCCTTTATACCGGTTATCGCACTGCATGACGCTGGTCACCTGAAGTGGGGTGGTCCCTCGTCATGGATCGCTAGCTAGAAATTTTTCGGGGCCTGCTGCCGTAAGCGCCAGTCCTATAAGTAACTACCTACGCAAGAGCCTCCTCAGGAAGATCTCCTGTTACAGGTGAGTAACCTGTATTTCTAGGGACATGGATATGTTGTTCACCCGACTCCTAGCAGTTCTCCGGGAGGAGGGAGGCAAGGCGCACACCCCCTACTTAGGGAAAAATGACAGGAGAACCGAGGCTCCAAAACCAGCATCCCGGTGTGACTCAAGGTCAATGTGGTAGTGGGTAATGAAGGTGTGTGCTGACTTCCAGGTAGCAGCCCTGCAGATTTCCTCGATAGGGACATCCCTGGAAGCAGCCACCGATGCAGCGGTATGGCGGGTAGAATGAGCTCTTATCCTCTGGGAGGCTCCATGCTCGCCAACCTATAGCAGAGATCTATGCAGGAGGTAACCCACCTGCCTATCGTCCGCTTGGCTGCAGGTCTGCCAAGTGCGGCTTCAGCGAGGGATAAACACAGCTGGCTTAACCTCCCTGAACTTCAGCCGCCTGCTCCTTGTGTAATAAGTAAGCGCCTTCTAGGGTCCAAAGTATGGGAGCCTATATTCTGCCTCCGTGGTGTGACTGGGGTAGAACACCGCACAGTCAACACCTGGTTAAGGTGAAATCACACCACCTTCGAAGGAATTTCGGTGGGGTCGCAGGACAACCTTGTCTCTGTGGAAGACCAGATAAGGAGACTCGGTGAAAAGCGCCTTGGAACTCTCCCATCCTCTGGCTGACATGATAGCCACCAAGAAGGTGGTCTTCCACTACAGGTGAGAGATGTCACACCTGTGCATCGGTTTGAATGGCTTGCCTGAGCCTAGCCAATACCAGCAGTAGATCCCACGGAGGTGGAGGTTCTCGCACCAGAGGATATGTGATCAAGGCCTTGAAAAGCACCCACCACCTTCTCCTGCGCTACCGACTGCTTCCCAGCCCGTGTCGGTAAGCAGAGATGGCTGCCAGGTGCACCTTAAGGTCGCTGACCGAAGCCCCTTGCTGAGAAAGGGACCACAGGTAGTCCAGAATGCTTGCCAGTGAACAGGAGAGAAGGGTTCAAGCCCTGCCCCGACACCAAATGGAGAACTCTTCCATTTAAATCGTAGCATTTTCTGGTCGACTCCATACGGGATGCCTCAACAACATAGAGGACCTCGTCGAAAGATCCAAGGTCTGGAACCCAGCCGAGGAACCAGGCCGTCAAGTGCAGGGATTGAAGGTCCAGATGGAATACCTTTTCCTGATTGACTGAGATTAGGTCCGGTGGGCTGGAAGCCGCCTCGGGAGCCTGGAGCTGAGACTGGGGAGATCTGGATACCAGAACTGGCGGGCCAGTCTGGGGTTACCAGAATCACCTGCACCTTGTCCCTCTCGCTTTAAGGAGTACCTTGTAGATCAAGGAAATGGGGAAAGGCATAGAAGAGACCCAGGGTCCACAGCCTCGAGAGGCATCCCCTACAGCAAGCCCTGCTGAGGGGCCAGGTATGAAACAGTCTCAGCTTCGCATTCTACCTGGAGGCAAACAGGTGCACCTGAAACATGCCCCAGTGGGAGAACAGATCTTGTACTACCTCCAGCAGGAGAGACCACTCGTGGGACGCAGCCCCTATCCGGCTTAGGGCATCGATCAGAATGTTGGAGGCTCCTGCCACATGGATGGCAAGGAGATCCGCCTCCAGGCTGCGCACGAGGGACCAAATGCGCAGAGCTTCCTGCACAGGGGCATGGAGCAGGTCCCGCTCTGGCGTGTTTAGGTAGTACATGGTCGTGGTATTGTCCATCTGGACCTGGACCACTTGACCCGCATAAACGGAGCGAAGGCGGAGGGCTAGATGAACCGCTTGAAGCTCCAGCAGGCTGATGCGCATCGACTCCTAAGGGGCCAGAGGTCGCGGCGCCCAGTTGGGCACCCAACCCATCATAGAGGCATCGGTCGATAGAGAGACAGTCGGCTCGGGGCGGACAAACGGGATGCCCTCCTGCAGATGAGCTGGAACAGTCCACCACTGGAGAATGTTCCACATTTCCTGGGTCACTGTCACTAGCTGATCCAAAGGATTGGAGCGCTGTGACCACTGACTGGCCAGTTCCCATTGCAGGAGACGCATGTACCAATGGGCCCAACAGACCACGCTGGTGCAGGCCGCCATGAGGCCCAGTAGGCACAGGAAGTCCCGGGCAGTGCGCACTTGCCCAACCTGAAATGATTGGGCAAAGGAGGAAAGAACCTCGGCCCTGTCCGCTGGGAGCCGTGCTCTGGCTCGCAGAGAGTAGAGCTCTGCTCCGAAGAACTCTATCACCTGCTTTGGCATGAGTTCCAACTTGGCCTCGTTGATAAGGAGGCCAATCTGAGCGCAAACCTGGAGGGCCAGATCTCTGGACCGCTCCACCTCCATTCTGGAGGAGGCTGCAATCAGCCAGTCGTCCAGGTAGGGGTACACCCGGACCCTTCGCGCCAAGGGAATGCTGTCACCACTGCTATGCATTTGGTGAAGACCCTGGAGCTAGAGGAAGCGCCAGGCTGGCCCGAACCTGTAGAGGGACCCTCTGCCCTGAAGCTGGAGGAATCTCTGGTGGGACAGACGGATTGAGATGTGAAAGAATGCGTCCTGGAGGTCCAGAGAACAGAACCACACGCCTCGTTCCAAGGATGGAATGATCTGAGCCAGAGTGACCATCCTGAAGGTTCGAGACATCAGGAACCTGTTCAGGTCATGCAGGTCTAGAATGGGGCGCCAGCCCCCCGTCCGTTTTGGGACCAGGAAGTACCTGGACACAAACCCTGGTATGGTGGAGGATCCGCCACTTTCCTGATCACCTCCTTTTCGACAAGAAGGGCGTGGCCGCTCGGATGAGCCGACAGGGAGTATGCGACCTCGTAGCGCCCGCAGGGCGGTGGCTCGAAGGGCGGTGCCGCTCGAACTCCAGAGGCAGGCTCTTCCTATCACCTCCACACCCAGGGGTCCATGGTGATAGCGGACCAGGTGGAAAGGAAGTGGCGGAGCCATCCCCACGGGGGACAAGGCTGGGGGTGACACCCCTCAACCCGTCACTGGGCAGGCTTCGAGGAAGGACCAGCCAAGGGACCTCCTGGGCCTTTTCCTCCCTGCTTCCTCTTAGAGGAAGCTTCAGGCTTGGCCTTGGGGTGCCAAGCGCGAGCCTGCTGGCCCTGATGCTGGTGTTGCTGGGCCGGACATGCCACAGGAGCAGAAGGGCGAAAAGACTTATGTTGCCGACGACAGCCCTTGTCATTCTGGGTGGAGGTGACAGAGTCCAGGGTAGAGTTGGACTTTTCGATCCGCTGGAGGTGGCCTTCCACTCCAGGGCTGAACAGGTCAGTCCCCAAGAAGGGGACGTCCGCCAATTTGTGCTGGGTATCCGCCATGAAGGTGGATATCCTCAGCCAGGCTCTGCGGCGCATGGCCATGGCGGCCGCTACTGATTGGGCACAGGAGTCTCCGATGTCTAGAGCCGTTTGGAGCTGCTGTTTCACCGCTGCCCTTCCCTGATCCCGCACCTGCTTGATCGTAGTCTGCAGGTTGGCCGGAAGATGAGGGATCACCTCATCCAGGGAGCCCATGAGGGCGTGGGTGAAGTGTGCCATCAGCATGGCCGAGCTGGCCTGACAGAGGCCGAGGGAGGACGCAGCGTACACCTTGTGCCCGGCATAGTCCAGCTTTTTGGACTCCTTGTCGGGGGGCTTATCCACATCCCTAGCATTCCTGGAGCGCCGGAAAACACTATCGGTGACCAACCCCTCCATAGAGGGGTGCTCCGAAAAAACGGACAAAGAACTGGTAGGGACCACATACTTCCTGGCCATCCTGGCCGAAGGCGCAGGACAGGAAGCCGGACACTACCAAAGCTCCAAGGCTGGGCCAACAATGGCTTCAGCCACCAGAAAGGCCTTCGTGGGAGAATCCCCTCAGTCCAGTATCTCCGTGAGGGGATACTTGGCCCA
This sequence comes from Neoceratodus forsteri, assembly GCA_016271365.2. Classification (NCBI taxonomy): domain Eukaryota; kingdom Metazoa; phylum Chordata; order Ceratodontiformes; family Ceratodontidae; genus Neoceratodus; species Neoceratodus forsteri. Next base: position 1,518,389,099 of record CM057450.1, on the reverse strand, counting down.
TTTGGATACAGGCTCGAGCTGCAACCCGGTGGACTCCAAGATGAGCCGAAGCAGACCCAAGAACAACAATGGGCTCTCGTCCATCGACTGCCCCTGGAGGACTCCAGGTCAAGGGGCCTGGAAAACAGGAAGAAGTCATCGTCAGACTCCGAGGAGTCTGCGAAGAGCTGTCTGGGGCCTGAGCCACCCTACACCTGCCAAGGATGGTCGGGAGTGAGGGTGACCTACAACCAGTAGGGCAGACCCTGACCCGACTGAGAGTCCTGGGTCGGCGCCCCCGATTTCGGTTGTGGAGGCAGAGGTTCCACCACAATCGGTGGGGCAGCTGGTTTTGGACGAACAACCGGCCCAGGTTTGGGCACCTTGACTACCGCGAGAGGTTGTTTCGGCCTTTCGGGTGACAGCCACTTAAAGACAGGGAAGGTGACAGCGCCGGTTTGTTCCCAGACACAAGGAGACTGCTGCCACATCAAGTCCTGTGAGTGTCGACGAATTTGCGCCGAAGCCGCCTCCTCTTCCAGGAGGAAGACGAGACGACGAGGCCAGCTGCTACCTCGGTGCCAAGATCACTGATGGCGGGATCGGCTGGACCGGTGACGAGGTCCAAGACCGATCCCGGTGTTTCCAAGGGGTGGGTTTGGGAGGGAGCAGGGACACTCCTCCTCGGCTCGGAACCTTGACCGGAGACCGCACACGCAGGCGCAGGCAAGTCCTCGGTTTCCACCAGGGAAATTGGTGATGAAGGGTAGTCAGCTTCACCAGTCGACAGCCCGTCAGACGGGTCGAGAAAAATCTCGACCGCGTCGATGGGTGTCTCGGACGGCTAACCTGATGGGGACACCGTGAAGCCAGCAGCCTTAGCCGCAACCTCGACCGAAGTCGAGTGTTGACTATCTGGGGAAGGGGACCTCTCCCGCTCCCATGAACGTCAAGGGTGGGACTCGCCCTTCGAGTCCTTCTTTCTTGACCGAGAAGAGTGCCCCAATGGCCCTCTCCCTTCATGGAAAGGGACTGGCAAAGCTCCTTAAAGAAGTTGTGTAGGAGGATCCCAGAGAGAGCGGGATAAATGCCGTGACCGAGGAAGATGAGGATGCGGCCTGGGCCGCCTCCTCCTCAAGGGCGATCATCTGCTTGAGTTGCTCAGCCGAGCCAGCTGCTGCAGACACCGCCCAACGGGCCTCCTTGGACTTCACCGGCGGATAACGCTCGGGCGCCTATGCTAAACGTCCGGCAGCGCGGTCATCAAGGACGTTGGCCAAGAAAGATCTACACAACTCGCAGGCCTGCGGGTCGTGATCAAAGCCAAGGCAGTAGACGCACATGGAGTGCGGATCCGTCTTGGACATCTTCTGACCGCATGGACTCTGCCGAAAACCAGGAGTCGATTTGTCCATCGCAACCGAGAGGGAAGAATTTGACTGAAGTCTTGAGAACTTTAAATAACTATTTTCAGGCAAACCGAAGAGTTAGGATCCAGTCTATACGCAGAGCGTTAAGGAGTGAACCTGAGCTTCCAAGCGGTAAGGAAGATCTGGCATCATGGGGCAGAGCCGAGAGTTTTACCACCCGGGTGGGTGGGAGGAGCCAGTTTGAAGACTTTCCGGCAAGATTTAAAGTAGCAAGGAACCTGCCACACAGTGTGGATGAACAACATATCCATGTCCCTAGAACTATACCTTTTTAAACTTCCCACTGTATGCCTCTGGACAAGTCTCTAAAGCAGACCCCAGTAAATCCCAGATGACAGTATTCTGCTGCAGGCCACACCCAATGAACAAAAACTAGGACCATTTAAGAAAAATCTCCTTCAGCACCTCTCTTCTCTTAGCCTCTATGACTGCCAATCTTAAACACTACACCCGAGTTCCTCTCCCGACCACACCCTACCCCCTTTACCCAATTTAACCTGCTCTCCAATACCCCCATACTCTCTCTACACTCCACTTACCTTACTCACCCCTAACTCGCCCCCCCGTTCACTACCCATCTCATTCCCCCAGCTCCCTGCTCCCCTTCCTTAATCAGCTTCAGTTCCTACTGCCTGCCCCTCCATCTTCCTGCTCACTCTCCTGCCTAACAAAGTCAATATGCTAGATATGTATTTGTCTATTTTTATTTAAAGTCTTTGATTACCGGGTAAATGCACTGATCCAAGGGACCGTTTCCAGACATGACCCAGGCCCACAAGGTGGCACAACAAAATATACAATATACAACAACATAAACATTGAAATACACATGCATGTGCAATCAATGTACAGGCAGAAAATAGTTGAATACAGTATAGTTTACAAAATGTGTCAGGGTAAAAATCAACAGCTACACTGTAATTTCAGCAGTGTTGAGAGAACAAGAGTACATTACAAATTTACACTGTGGGAACAGGGTAGGGAGATTACGAGACAACGGGGAAAAACAATGCAAATACAAATGAACATGGCATGTTGATTCCAAAACAGTAGAGAGACTGGATTATTGTTCAAGGAGCAGGGAACCAAGTGCTTTCGTGGTAGTACAGTTATGGGGGGATTATTGGAAAGAAGGAATATCAGGTTGAAGAAAGGTTACCCGGCTGGCACAGGCTATCTCTCTCCTCTCATTAACCAGGTTTTGAGTCAGAGTTTTAAGGTGCAGTGGGTGTCAGCAGATCGGAGCAACACAGGGAGGCTGTTCCATAGGGAGGGAGCTGTAAATACAGGTTACTCACCGGTAACAGGAGTTCTAGGAATGGTATATGTTGTTCATCCACACCTATTGGCAGGTTCCTTGACACTTTAAATCTTGCCGGAAGGTCTTCAAGCTGGCTCCTCCCACCCACCTGGGTGTTAAAACTCTCGGCTCCGCCCCATGACGCCAGATCTAGCCCGCTGGAAACCAGGCTGTGCGCCTGAGCAGGGATGGGTTAGGTGGATGAACAACATACCATTCCTAGAACTCCTGTTACAGGCGAGCAACCTGTATTTCCAGGGACATGGATATGTTGTTCAATCCACACTTACTGGCAGACTCCTAGCAGTTCTCTCAAGCAGGAGGGAGGCAAGCACACCCCTACTTGGGAAATAGGGACTGAGAACCGAGGTCCCAAAACCAGCATCCCAGCATGACTCAAGGTCGATTGGTAGTGGGTAATGAAGGTGTGTACTGACTTCCAGGTAGCAGCCCTGCAGATTTCCTGGATAGGAACATCCCTGGAAGCAGCCACTGATACAGCGGTATGGCGGTAGAATGAGCTCTTATCCCTTTGGGAGGCTCCATGCCCGCCAACCTGTAGCAGAGATCTATGCAGGAGGTGACCCACCTGCCTATCATCTGCTTGGCTGCAGGTCTGCCAGGTGCAACTTCAGTGTAGGTGACAAACAGCTGGCGAACCTCGCTCCGAACTTCGGCCGTCTGCTCCTTGTAATAAGAGAGCGCTCTTCTAGGGTCCAGAGTATGGAGCCTATATTTGGCCTCAGAGGTGTGATTGGGGTAGAACACTGGCAGAGTCAACACCTGGTTAAGGTCAAACTTCACAACACCTTCGGAAGGAATTTCAGGTGGGCGTAGAGACAACTTGTCCCTATAGAAGACCAGATGAGGAGACTCGATGGAAAGCGCCTGGAGCTCTCCCATCCTTCTGGCTGACTTGATAGCCACCAAGAAGAGGTGGTCTTCCACGACAAATGAAAGATATCACACCTGTGCATAGGTTCGAGTGGCTTGCCCACGAGCTTAGCCAGTACCAGCAGTAGATCCCACGGAGGTGGAGGTTCTCACACCAGAGGGGATATGTGATCAAGGCCTTTGACAAAGCACCTGACCACCTTCTCCTGCGTCACCGACTGCTTTCCGGCCCATGCCCGTAAGCAGAGATGGCTGCCAGTAATCTTAAGGGTCGCTCAATCAAGCCCTAGCTGAGAAAGGGACTCACAAGTAGTCCAGAATGCTGGCCAAGGAACAGGAGGAAGGATTCAACCCTTTATCCTGACACCAAATGGAGAATCTCTTCCATTTGAAGGCATAGCATTTTCTGGTCGACTCCTTACGGGATGCCTCAACAACGCTGAGGACCTCGTCGGAAAGACCCAAGGCCTGGAACTCTAGCTGCTCAGGAACCAGGCCGTCAGGTGCAGGGATTGAAGGTCCGGGTGGAGAACCTTCCCCTGGTTGACTGAGATCAGGTCCGGGCGGGCTGGAAACCGCCTCAGGAGCCTGGAGCTGAGCTGAGGAGATCTGGATACGAACTGGCGGCCAGTCTCAGCCACCAGAATCACCTGCGCCTTTTCCTCCTGCCTTGAGAAGCACCTTGTGGATCAAGGGAAATGGGGGAAAGGCACAGAAGAGGCCCAGGGTCCACGGCCTTGAGAAGGCATCCCCCTGCAGCGAGCCCTGCTGGGGGGGGGGGCATGAAGCAGCCTCAGCTTCGCATTCTCCCTGGAGGCTAACAGGTCCACCTGAGGTGTGCCCCAGTGGGAGAACAGATCGTGTACTACTTCCGGCAGGAGAGACCACTCGTGAGATGCAGCACCTATCCGGCTTAGGGCATTGGCCAGAGTGTCGGAGGCTCCCGCTATATGGATGGCTAGGAGATCCGCCTCCAGTCTGCTCATGAGAGACCAAGTGCAGAGAGCTTCCTTGCACAGAGGCAAGGAGAACGTCCCGCCCTGGTGGTTTAGGCGTACATGGTCGTGGGTGTTGTCCGTCTGGACCTGGACCACTTGACCCCGTACATACAGAGCGAAGGCGGTGAGGGCTAGTCAGACCGTTCGAAGCTCCAGCAGGTTGATGTGGCATCGAGACTCCTGAGGGGACCAGAGGCCGTGGCGCTCTGAGCTCCCCCAGATGGGCACCCCAACCCATCAGTGACACGTTGGTCGCTAGAGGACCGCAGCCTGGACAAAATGGGATACCTTCATGTCAAATGAGCTGGAACGATCCACCACTGGAGAGCCGCTCCAAATCTCCTGGGTCACTATCACTGGCTGGTCCAGAGGAGAGCGGAGTGCTGTGACCATTGGCGGGCCAGCCCCCACTGTAGGGGTACATGTGCCAACAGGCCCAACGGACCATGCTGCTGCAGGCTGCCATGAGGCCCAGGAGGCACAGGAAGTCCCAGACAGGTGCAACTCCCCAACCAGAAATGACTGGGCAAATGAGGAAAGAATCTTGCCCTGTCCACCGGAGCTGCTCTGGCTCAGAGAGAGTCAAGCTCTGCCCCGATGAACTGAATCAGCCGCGTGAGGCATGAGTCTGGATTTGGCCTTGTTGATGAGGAGGCCAAACTGAGAGCAGACCTGGAGGGCAAGATCCCTGGACCGCTCCACCTCCAGTCTGGAGGGGGCTGCAATCAGCCAGTCGTCCAGGTAAGGGTACCACCGGACCCTTCGGTGCTGCAGGAATGCTGTCACCACTGCCATGCATTTGGTGAAGACCCTGGGAGCTGGAGAGAGCCGAAAGGGCATGGCCCGAACTCATAAAGGGATCCTCTGCCCTGAAGCGGAGGAATCGCTGGGGACGGACAGATTGGGACGTGAAAGAACGGTCCTGGAGGTCCAGAGAACAGAACCACATGCCTCGTTCCAAGGATGGAATGATCTGAGCCAGAGTGACCATCCTGAAGGTTCAAGACCTTAGGAACTTGTTCAGGTCATGTAGGTCTAGAATGGGGCACCAGCCCTCCGTCCGTTTTGGGACCAGGAAATACCTCGACACAAACCCTGGGTCTGGTGGAGGATCCACCACCTCCCTGATCACCTCATTCTGGAGGAGCAGGGCAATGTCGGCTCGAAGAGCCGACAGAGAGGCTGCGGACCTCGTAGCCCCCCTTGGGGCGACGGCTCGATAGGGTGGGGACTGCTTGAATTCCAGAGGCAGACCCTTTCCTACCACTTCCAACACCCAGAAGTCCATGGTGATATCGGACCAGGCGGAAAGGAAATGGCGAAGCCGTCCCCCCCACGGGGGGAACCCGGGGAGGAGTGAAGAGGTTGGGGCGACACCCCTCAACCCGTCACTGGGCAGGCTTGGAGGAAGGACCAGCCGAGGAGCCTCCTGGACCTTTCCCTCCCGGCTTCCTGCTGGAGGAAGCTGCATGCCTGGCTTTGGGGTGCCAAGTGCGAGCCTACTGGCCCTGATGCTGGTGTTGTTGAGCCAGACGTGACGCAGGGGCTGAAGGCCGAAAGGGCTTACGCTGCTACTAGCGGCCTTTGTCCTTCTGGGCAGACGTGACCAAGTCCAAGGTGGCGTTGGACTTCTCGATCCTTTGTAGATGGCGCTCCACCCCGGGACCAAACAAGTCGGTACCCAAGAATGGAACGTCTGCCAGCTTGTGCTGGGTATCCGCTGTGAAGTGAAGATCCGCAGCCAAGTTCTGCAACGCATGGCCACTGCAGCCGCTACTGACCGGGCACAAGGGTTTCCAATGTCCAAGGCAGTTTGGAGCTGCTGCTTGGCCACTGCCCTTCCCTGATCCCACACCTGCTTGACCGTAGTCTGGAGGTCAGCCGAGAGATGAGGAATCACCTCATCCAGGCAGCCCAAAAGGGTGTGTGAAAAGTGTGCCATCAGAATGGCCGAGCTGGCATGACGAAGGCCTAGGGAGGATGAGGCATAGACTTTCCGTCTAGTGTAGTCCAGTTTCTTGGACTCCTTATCGGGTGGCTTGTCCACATCCCGAGCATTTCCGGAGTGCCGGAAAATGCTATCGGTCACTAGCCCCTCTGCAGAGGGGTGCTCCGAGAACCCAGAGAGTGAATTTGTGGATGCATGGAACGGCCTTCCGGAGGATGTTGTGGAGTCAAAAACAGTGGTTGAATTCAAGCATGCATGGGACAGTCATAAGGCAATTCTAGGGGGTGGGGGTAGAAAGAAGTAGGTTGCTAGTTAACTAGGATATGCAGCTTATACATTAGGTAGGGAAATGGGCAGACTGGGTGGGCTAAGCGGTCCTTATCTGCCATCAAATTCTATGTTTCTATGTTCTATGAACTAGTGGGAATGGCATACTTTCGAGCCATCCTGGCCGGAGGTGCTGGACAAGAAGCTGGCCGCTGCCATAGCTCCAGGGCCGGGCCAACAATGGCTTCAGCCACCGGGAAGGCCTCCATGGGGGAATCCCCTCGGTTCAGTATCTCCGTGAGGGGATACTTGGCCCGCTTTGAAATGGGTCCGAGCTTCATCCCAGTAGACTCTGAGATGAGCCGAAGCATTCCCAGGAACGAGGATGGGCTCTCGTCCACCGACTGACCCCCAGTGGACACCAGATTGAGAGGCCTGGAGAACAGGGAAGAGTCATCGTCAGACTCTGAGGAGTCTGCAAACAGCTGCCGAGGGCCTGAGCCACCCTCCACCTGCCGAGGTCGATCGGGAGTGAGGGTGACCGACAACCGATGGGGCAAACCCTGACCCGACCGAGAATCTTAGGTTGGGCCCCAGTTTTAGGTTGTGGAGGTGGGGTTCCACCACAATGGATGGTGCAACCGTTTCGGCCAACAACCGTGCCGGCTTCAGCCCTCAATTACAATGAGGGGTTGTTTCGCCGCCTAGTGACAGCCACCAATAGCCGGGAAGGCGACGGAGTCAGCTTGTTCCTGGTCAAAAGAGCTGCTGCCAAATCAGACCCTGCAGCACTGACGCAATTTGCACGGAGCCTATCCTCTGAAGAGGATGAAGACGAGGATGAGGCGCGCCTTCCACAGTGCTGAGACTGAGACCACCGATGTCGCGGGGATTGGCTGGTCCGAGAAGACATCCGAGACCGAGACCTTGGTGTTTCCGAAGTGGGTTTGGGAGGCAGCGGGGAAACCGCTCCTCCTCGGTTCAGGGACCTTAACCGGGACTCTGGCCAGGGAGGCATAGGAAAGTCCTCGGTTTCACTCAGGGGAACGGTGAAGAAGGGTTGTTGGCATCTCCAGTCGACAGCCTGGCCAGACGGGTCGAGAAAATCTCACCTGCGTTGACGGGTGTCTTGTCCGCTGACTTGACAGGGACACTGTGATCCGCTGACCTGACAGGGACATCAGAAGCAAGCGGCCTTAGCCGCAACTCGACCAAAGTCGAGTGTCAACTCTCCGGGAACGGGACCTCTCCCACTCCCACAAACATCAACAGTGGGACTTACCCTTGGAGTCCTTCTTCTGGACCGAGAGGAATGTCTCAAGGCTCCTCTCCTTGGTGGAGAGGGACTGACAAAGCTCCTTGAAAAGTCGTAGGGAGGAGCCCAAAGAGAGCGAGATAAATGCCGTGACGGAAGAAGAAGTTGATGCAGCCTGGGCCGCTCTCCTCAAGGGCGAATCATTTGTTCAAGTTAGCCAAGCTTAAGCCGCGCCGCAGACACTGCCAAACGGGCCTCCTTCGACTTGACCGGAGGATAACGTTTCTCGGAGTGCCCAAGTTGCAATCTGCAGCGTGATCCTCTAAGACTGGGGCCGAGAAGGACTTGCACAAGTCGCAGGCCTGCGAATCATGCTCAAGCCCAAGGCAGTAAACGTATGCGGAGTGCGGATCGAGAGTCGATTTGTCCATCGCAGCTGCGAAGGAAGAAAAAGACCGAAGTCTTGTAAATTTTAAGATTAGTTTCGGGTTAACTGAAGAGCTTGGATCCAGGCCTAAAACGCAGAGTGCAAAGGAGGGAACCTGAGCTTCCAAGTGGTAAGGAAGATCTGGCATCATGGGGCGGAGCCCAGAGTTTTACCATCCGGGTGGGTGGGAAGAGCCAGCTTGAAGACCTTCCGGCAAGATTTAAAGCGGCAAGAAACCTGCCAATAAGTGTGGACTGAACAACATATCCATGTCCCTAGAAACTACATTCCATGCATGATATCCTTGCCCTTATATTTCCAACCAATCAAAGAAAATAACGCTGGTAAAATAGCAGACAGGGTGTGAAAAGGTGAAAAAGTAATCAGCAGTTTGCAGCAGAAAGTGCTGATCAACTGTAAATGCACAGTGCCTGCCACATACCGATTAGCAAATTAAGACAAAATAGTTAAGTATTTGTGTTGTGAATGCGTAAACCTGGTAAAATACAGAAATTCTTCGCCTAGTAACATGCAATTGCGAAAGTGGTTAGAATCATCCTCCGATATGTGTTTTTTTTGCTGTGCAATACCAGTTCTGTAATGACCCTATGATTGGAAGGATGCCGAGTGCTCATCTTTTTGGGGATTAAATTATCCAACACAGCAGAAGCAGAATTTAAAATTAAAAACTCCAATTAAGACACTTCCTTTGTACTTGGTGACACTCTGTTGTGGTAGCACATGAAAAGATCTCAGAAATTAAACTTCAAAATAGAAGGTCACTTGCTCAGCAGACTGTTTGCCAGCAGGAGACGAACACAGTGAGATGAAAGAGGTTTCAAGCTCTGTGAACAAGCAAGCAAGGAAAGAGCTACTAGCAAGTAAGAAAAAATTACTCACCTTAGTAATGTTTTTTCTTCTAACGGAGTCTTGCTGTATTCTGACTATTGCAGTTAGGTCCTGCCTTTCAACTGCACTGGAGAACAAAGAGTTAGCTTTCCATGGCCAGCATGGAACGTTCAGCGCGAGCTCGGTTGGAAACCCTCTGTCTGCTGTTGTTTAAACTCCAACAGTCAGATCTTTATGAGCAATACTCACTAGAAGTTGTGTGTGGAAACTGTAAAACTCACACTAGCCAACTGGTAACGAAATTTATTAAAAAGGGTTTTTTAGTTTCAAAGCAAAGACTCAAGTCAGGAAAACCAAAAAGCAAAACGCAACACACACCCAAAGTAAAGGAGGGTGAAATAGGGGCACCCCTAGGGTGCCAACACTGTTCCTGCCAACCCACATCCCAAAAACCAGGTTCTGAGAGGGGAGGCGGGGGGGAGGTCATTATACAGCAAGACTCCATTAGAAGAAACAAAATTACTAAGGTGAGTAATTTTTTCTTCAAACAACATGAAGTCTTGCTGTATTCTGACTATTGCAGACTACCAAGCAGTACCTCCATGGAGGAGGGACAGAACCTACTTTGGGAATAGGCTCTGAAGTACTGTTGTGCCAAACCGACCATCACTCCTAGCCTGGATATCCAGAGAGTAATGCTTGGTGAATGTATGGACTGTTTTCCAGGTGGCTGCTTGACAAATTTCTAAGATAGGAATATCCCTGGCAGCAGCCACAGAAGCAGCTGTACCTCTAGTACAGTGAGCTCTCAGGCCTGAGGGTGGGGTTCTACCCAGTTTTTCATAGCAGAATTGTATACAAGAGACAATCCACCTGGCAAAAGATCTCTTAGTGGCAGGTTTGCCCTTACCGACCTCTCCATATGTGAGGAACAACTGGAGGGACTCAAACCTGTGACCCTTGGTGCGCTCTATGTAGTAGCTGAGGGCCCTTTTAACATCCAAGCTGTGCAGCCTCCTCTCTCCAGAGGAAGAATGCTCAGTGAAGAAAACAGGGAGAGACACAAGACTGATTAAGGTGGAAATCTGAAACCACCTTAGGCAAAAACTTCCTGTTAGTTCTTAGGACCACTTTATCTCTATGGAAAGAGATGAATTCAGGCTCCACTGCCAGGGCTTGCAATTCACTGATATGCCTGACAGAGGTAATGGCTACCAAAAACACAGTTTTCCAAGTCAAGTACTTAAGCTCTGCAGAGGACAAAGGCTCAAAGGGTGGTTGCATAAGCTGAGCAATGCAAACATTAAGGTCCCAAGTAGGAGCAGGGTCCCTAAAGGGGAGATTGGTGTGCAGCAATCCCTTGAAGAACTTACAAAACACAGGATGGGATGACAGAGGAGAGGGCTTGCCTACTGACAAGAAGGCAGAAACAGCTGCCAAATGCACTTTTAGTGTAGCTGGCCTAAGTCCTAAGCCACTAAGATGGACCACATAGTCCAGAACTGTAGGCAACCCAGCAGATTCTGGAGAAATATGTTTATTTGAGCACCAAATAGTCAACCTTTTCCATTTGGAGTTGTAAGTCTTTCTGGTGGAAGGCTTCGAAAAGCCTTAAGGATATCCAGAAACCCTTGGGAAAGGTGCAGATCAGCAAACTCTAACTCCTCAAGACCATGCCTTGAGATTGAGAGACTTGAGGTTCGGATACCAAATCCTCCCCTGAGAGGATGTCAACAGGTTGTAATTCCTGGGAAGAGACAGGGAAAGGTGGACTGCTAAGGACAGCAACAGAGGGTACCAGGGCTGTCTGGCCCAGTCTGGAGCAATCAACCACTTTGCATGGTTGTGAACACTTTGAACAGGAGAGGGAAGGGGGAAAAGCATACAGAAATTTCCCTTCCCAATTCAGAATCAGAGCATCCAGGGGGACTGAGCCCAAGACTGGGGGTCTGCAACAAAAGAGAGGAAGTTGGTGATTGTCTGGGGCTGCAAAAATATCTATCTGTGGAGTGCCCCATCTCAAGAAAATCACTTTCAAAACTAGGGGATCTAGGGTCCATTTGTGATGACCCTGGGATATCCTGCTGAGAGCATCCGCTAGGACATTGTCCTTCCCTGGGAGGTGAACTGCTATCAGAGAGGTTTGCAGGGAATAGGCCAGGGACCACAACTTCATTGCTTCTGTGCACAAGGCCATAGACCGAGTGCCTCCTTGCTTGTTGATGTACCACATTGTGGTGGTATTGTCTGTTCTGATCTGGACCACCTTGTTCTGTACAGATTTGGAAAAGGTTTGCAGTACTAGAAACACTGCTCTGAGTTCCAAGAGATTGATGTGAAGCAGAGATTCCTGAGGTGACCACAGCCCTTGGGTGGTAAGATCCCCCAGGTGGGCTCCCCAGCCCAGCAGGGAGGCATCTGTGGTGAGTATCACTGAATGAGACTGAGTGACAAAAGGAACTCCTTGTCTCAAATTGTCCTGATCCTGCCACCACTGCAAAGCCTGGATCAGGGTTCGAGTCACTGGGACTAGTTTGGTAAGGGAACCCTTTCTTTGAGACCAGAAGGCTCTTAAGTGGAACTGAATGTCCCTCATCTGAAATCTTGCTCCTTGGATCACTGCTGTAGAGGCTGCCATGTGGCCCAGAAGCTGCAGGAAATGCCTTGCTGTGAAACACCTGAAGGGTGAATGAAGAGGCCAGTTCCATAAGGAGTCCTTACCCTATCCAGGAAGGAAGGCTCTTGCCCTTATTGTATCCAGCTCCGCCCCTATGAAGGTGAGGAGCTGTACTGGCACTGAGAACTGACCTTGGAAGGTTGAGGAGGAATCCTAAGGAAGTGAGCACTTGCTGAGTTATTTGCAAATGTGACTTGACTTGGTCTGGAGACTGATCCACTATGAGCCAGTCGTCCAAGTATGGAAAGATGGAGATCTTTTTCTCCTTGGGAAAGCAACCACTACTGCAGGCACTGCGAACACCCTTGGGGCTGATGTTAGGCCAAAGGGCACTGCTCTGAACAGTGGCCTGAGGGCCTTTCGAACCTGAGTACCTTCTGTGGGAGCACCTGATGACAATGTGAAAACAGGCATCTTTGAGGTCCAGGGAGGCTAGCCAGTCCCCTGGCCTTAGAGAGGGCAGAATTATTCCCAGAGTCACCAATTTGAACTTTGGTTTTAAAACGTGCTTGTTCAGTTATCTTAGATCCAGGATGGGCCACCATTCTCCTGTTTTTTTTTGGGTGGGGGGTTAGGAAGTACCTGGAGTACAATCCTTTGCCCTTATGTAGGGTAAGAACCCTCTCTATGGTTCTGAGAGCCAGGAGGGAAGAAATCTCTGCCTCTAGGGCAAGGGTCTCTGATGGATTTGCAGGTGGAAAGGATCTGGTTCTCATCTTGAGAAATTTTTTGAAGCTGAGAACCAGTCCCTGGCTTACTACTTCCAGGACCCACTTGTCTGATGTCAGTGACTTCCAGTCCCGGACAAAGTAAGCCAGCCTGTCCCCTACAGGTATTGGAGAATCGGCCTGGGCAGACCCATCAGGATGTCTGCTTGGCAGGGGCTTTAGGCTGAGGGGTGGAAGCAGGCCTGCTCATTCCCCGTCTGCCTCTCCCTCTGAAGAACCCCCTCTGAGCATAGGAAGAAGCGGAGGCCTGGGCTTGGTGAAAAGGCCTTTGAAAAGGCCTGCCCCTGCCCCTGGACTGCTGCCTTTGAGGAGTGGCTTGCATTTCTTTGGCCCGAGCACTCCTGTAGGTGGTCCTGTACTTGTCCATCTTTTCATGTAGTTCTCTGTCTGCCCCCAAACGAGAATTACCAGTGACAGGAAATCCATGGCCTTAGCCTGGGTAGCCTGTGACAGGCTAGTACATCTGAGCCAAGCCATCCTCCAAAGGGCCATAGATATAGCCATGACTCTAGATGAAACATCACTGGAGTCCACAGCAGCATGAAATTGCACCTTGGATGCCTCAATCCCATCTGCAGCCACCTGCTCCAGCTCCTGGGCAAGCTGGTCAGGGGCCTGTTTAGCCACAGCCAGCACAGTGTCCCATCTGGACTTCTGGTATCTAGCTGTGTAGGCCATATAGTTAGCCTGCCTGAGTCCCAAAGATGCTGCCATGTACTACTTCTTTGCCATGGCATCAGTCCTCCTGGAGTCCTTATCTGGGGGATGTGATGCCAAGGGAATATTTGCCTTATCACAGGCAGCAGCCTGCACTACCCCAACATGGCTGCATTGCTGAGAAAGGAACTCCGTGTCCGAGCCTGAAAGGGTCTACCTCTTGTCCATTCGTCTGTTCACAGGAGGTATGGAATTAGGAGTCTTTAGAATTTTAATTGTCTGTTTCCCAAAAGATTTATGGAGGGGAATAGACAGTCTCCTGGACTCTGAGATGTCCATCATTTCAACAAAATTAGGCTCCTCCTGATCCTCTACTGCTTCTTCCATTGGAAGCTGGAGGGTTTCAGCCACTTTTTTATAAAACATAAAGTGGGAAGGGGACTGAGAAAGCCTAGGAGGAGAAACACCTGCAGGTCTGTCTGGGGAGATGTCCGGGTCAATAGGCACATCCAGACTTTCATAATCACCATCATCATCCTCCTCATACTCTCCCTCCTCCTCCTCCGGTTCATAAAATTCCTCTGAAGTGTAATCCGGAACCGGGGGAACCGATCGAACTGAGCCCCTGCTAGATGGTGCCGGTTCGGCCGGTACCGAAGTTAGTGATTGCACTATTCTTATTGCTTTGGCTATCTCATCAGCAGTCGGAGTATGAATTTCTGGATCTGCACCGGATTATTTTTCTCCTCTTCCTTTGAACCGGAACCGACTCCTCAGAATCAGCTCTCTTTTTGCCCTAAGAGGTTTCACCCTGGTCAGGGGGCACTCCTAATTCGGTCGGAACCGAACCAGGCTGGCCATCCGGGTCAGCGGTCTTCTCAGCCTCCCTTTCCCTCAGTCTACCTACTCTCTTTATCCAGGGTAGCTTTGGGAAAATTCTTACAAATTTAGCAGTCTGAATCGAGGTGGTCAAACTCCAGACAATAAACACAGGTGGTGTGGGGATCAGCCTTAGCAAAGGCCTCCCCACACACACACTGCAGTGTTAGCCAGTGGGTCCGTTTTTTTTCTTGTATTTGTCAGACATGGCCAATCCTATCCAAAACGTACCCTTTTTTCGGCAATCCACCAGGCAAGACTCCCTTATCGGTTCCTGACTGTGTTACGGGTCTTGGAAAAAAACATAATAAAATCCATTTTTTTTTTTAGAACCGATACGGACCGGTTACCACACTCTAAGTAAATTCACAAACTTTTTTAAACTAAACTGTTCGGTTCAGCTGAACCGATCCAAAATTTACAAGTTCCACACAGAAACTAAATGTAAAACCTATCTAGTACTCACGGTACCACAGACAGAGACTTAAACAAAAACCATGATCTTCGCCCACCCACAAAACAAAACCAGCAATTTCAAACTCCGTATCCTCTCTAGCACCAAGTTTCCTTTCGAACAAGTCTACTCATATAAGTACCCTGGGATCTACTTTGACCCTGCTCTCTCCTTCCATGATCACATCTCTGCCCTAGCCTCAGCCTCAAACATTCGGCTGGGCATCCTATACGGTACAAAAACTGCCCCCTCCCCCCGGGCCCTCCGACCCATGGTCACCTCTTCTATACTGTCCCTTGTGGATTATGGGCTGCCAGTGTATGGTGCTGCAGATCAGACCGCCCTCAACAAAATTTGCATTACGCTAAACAAGGCCTGTAGGCTAATTACAGGGGTTCCTAGGTTAACGCACACTTGCCAGCTATAAGCAAAGGCCATGCTGCTTGACCTAGAATGTCTCAGATATCAAACCTGTATCATAACAAAAAAAAAAAACCTCCTTGGTCTATCCCCACCAGGTTTGTCAGCCTCCATCCACCATACAAAATCCCTAGTACAAACTCGAACCTCTGGCAAAACCACCCTGGCAATTCCCAGGGCCAAGACCTCGCACAGTCAAAGGACCTATTGCTACAGAGCCTCATCCTGGTTCAACACGCTTCCCCCCCTCTAACTCTGATGCTCCCACGATCTCCAGTTTCAAAACCTCCCTTCGAAATCACCTATTTAATACACAAAGCTGTGACTGTTACTAAGTTGGTCTTGCTCAAATGCTATGACAAAGCTCCCTGAGTGGCTGCACCCCACCTACTACCAACCACCACCCGTTATGACTTCAACCATTGCCCCCACTTTTCTGAACCCCCCTGCATTAACTAACTCCACTGTTCTGCCTGAGTCAAGTACTAAAAGATTCTGCACCTACCTTTCTCTACTGAACCTGAAACCTAAAATTTCTATAACTAATAGAAGACAGCTTGATTTAGTAATTTATTGTATACCACATTGTTGAAACTTACCTGTTGAACTAATTTGTTTAAACCACTTTGTTGTAACATTCAGTTGTACTGTGTTTTGTCATTTTTTGTGACGAGGTACCTTTGTAAATGAGCCTATGGCTCACAGATTTGTAAACTGATGTATAAATAAACAAACCCGACAGATTCGGTAGCAGAAATTCAGTAGAAATCAAGCAAAAAAATGACACTTTAACCGACTTTTTTGAACCGAGCAAAGGAGAAATCTCCGGAGCGACTGTTCAGTGAGGCGGAGTAAAGAATCTGACGGTTGGAGTTTAAACAACAGCAGACAGGGGCTTCAACCGAGCTCGCTGAAGCGTTCCATGCTGGCCATGGAAAGTTAACTCTTTGTTCTCCGGGACAGTTGAAAGGCAGGACCTAACTGCAATAGTCAGAATACAGCAAGACTTCATGTTGTTTGAAAACCAATTAATCAGCTGAATAATAAAGCAAGCAGCAGCACCCTTCCAAATGCTTTTCTTTTCCCAACTCAGACATACATTTTAAACGGAAAACAGGAACTTATCTTGAAAAGTTTGATGGCCTAACAGAAGACAAGAGTGCAGTGGCTTCCCAAGCCATGTGACAGCACTAATCAATAGTAAAGCTTCTACTAGCATGAGCGCCTCTGCATCATCAATACCCATGATGCCTTGCTTGAGTGGGGTCATGAACTTTGAAATAGCACCAGTTTTTCATACCAGGGCAGAACAGTGAAACAACCTCATTTATATTTAAATTAAGATGACAGCAGGAGGAAAAAAAGAGATGGACTCAGTAGTCATCCCCATAAACTATGCAGGTATAAAGAAAAAAATGTTAAGCGGACTTTCCTTTTAAAAAGTAAACTTCTAAGGCTGTCTCATGATCTCTCCATGTAGCCTGGTTAAAACCCTGGCAAATGCTGAAGACCTTCACGTCATGAGAGAGGCCCAGGTAGCAGATGCACAGGTTGTGAGCATCCTTATAAATACTGACTAGATAACAATGACAGTAGTGGAACAGTGGTCCCAAATCTTTCATTGGCGATGTAAATGTTAAAATTAAAACAAAAAAAGAACAAAAGTAGAAGCATCAGTGATACTTGCAAATATCGGCAACGGTCTTCATCGGCAGTAGACTTACAAGAAGTAGATGGCAGAAGAAAGAACCGAGGCATGATGGGGTTGCCCATGTTATACGGGCGACAATTATACAAGTGGCGTGGGAAGCCCCAGCTAGCAAAAGTTTCTGGGTGGTCCCGACGCCAATGGCTTACAGTTGCATAATGTGGCTCAACGGAAGAAGATATCCTCAAAAAATATCAATAAATAGAAATCAAAAAAGAATGAAGGGAACAGAAATGTACGATACAGAATGTGAACAAAATTGCCTCTAAAAATAATTTCCAAAGTTTTCCTGGTGGTTGTGAGCAGTAGCTCTTTAAACAGAAAGCATGAGTTTTAACACACAAAAAAGCTCACCTGTATATGTTGTACAAGTGATTCTTCTTTTTCTTGGTCCCTTTGGTTGCCCTGCAGTTGAATTCCATATTCTGAAGTGTTTGACACTGCTGTCCCACTTAGTCTGTCCATCAAGGAGGAGACTTTTTTCAAGCTGCCAAAAATATTGTCACCGTCATGGTCTTTTGCACTGTCCAGACTACAGTCTTCCTGGTCGCTATACAAACTGTAATCAGTATCACTATCAGTGAGGTCCTGAATTTCATTTTTACTACCAACACTGTCATTTCTCATCTCTCTGTACTCTTCTAGATGCAGAGTTGATGAGGAGTCCTCAGAGCTGGTGTCCAAAGTTTTCAGATTTTTCTTGCTGTCACAGTGTGGTTTAATTTCCACTGATAGGTTCTGTAGATGCTGAGCCAGAACATCCAGCTCCTTTAGACTAGAAGGTAGCGACAGGTAGTCTTCATCACTTTCCCACTCTTTGTTTAGGGGAAGAAGCCAAGTAGCAGGAACATATCCAGAAGCTAGTGCTCTAGATTTCAAGCTTGAAATATTAACACTATTTCTGTGCAGTCTTCTGTCTGCCAAACTAGTTTCACCATTTGAACAAAACACAGGTGAGCTGCTTGCACAGCACGATGAAGGTTTTGCTTCATAGATTTCAAAATGTTCTTCAAATGAATCAGGAAAGTCAAAAGTAGAGGCTGATTTCACAAAGGCACACCTAGTCTCAACTGGACTTGAAGCTCTCTGGGGAAAGCCTGTGTCCACGTAAGGGCTTCTGGTTTCCCTGGTACGACTGTAATTCCCACTTGCGGTGTAATGATCAATAAATGATGTCGCAGTAGATCTCACTGTACTATCTGAGAGATGGAAAAGCTGTCAAGATCTATACCAGAGTCATGTACTAATGGTTCATAAACTAATGTTTCCTTAACTGCTTCCCTTGAACTTGAATGCTTAGGCTTTAAAGGATACGTATAATCGAGCAAATCCTCGTATTCCTTATGAGGATTCCAGTGTGGTGACTGACGGTTTTGAGATGGAGGCAAAGTAGTGGGAAGTACACATGCCCAGTAGTCTGACTGGTAGGAGGACATGGGTTTAGCCTTTATTTCTAATGACTTATCAAGACTATTATGTGATGTCTTTTCGCGGAGAGGGCTTTGATATCTAGCAATTTTGGATCCACTACTTTTTGGTAAATGAAAACTGTAGACTGGTGCAGCTACCGAACAAGAGTATCTAGGAGTTGACAATGATTTTGGTCTAACTTGGTCTGTAACGTTAAGGCTTCTGAAGTCCTCTGCAGGAGGGTTAGAAAGGTTTTGCCTTCCAGATATGGATGCCATGTTATCAGGTCTAATGCTTGGCTGGTCACGCAAAGGCTTCCAGGCTGATGATGCTGGTGATGATTTAACTGCATTCCCAGAACTAAAGTTATAAGAGGATCCAAGTGCTGGACTGCGGTCTAGATGGTCCTTGGACTCTCTTGCTAGTTTTGAACCATGATCAAAAGTTAAAAATGGTTCTCTTGTGCTTGTGGAGACTGGTATACGTCTTTCCTTCAAAACAAAAACATGAACAGGATTAGTAAACATAGATTATGTTTAAATGAAGTAGATTAATCCCATTCTTCTGCCATTTTACCCAACATCCCTACCAACACCAGAAATTCTGCCAAAAGAACTCACACGAATACTGGGAGAAATCATTACATAAAAACACATTGTTTTGCCAGTAACATTGGGAGAAAATAGTGCAGTCATAGAAACCTAGTATTTGTAAAGACAGAAGGAAAAAACAGTTACGTAAGAACTTACCATAACAGTAGATATTTGAAGGATCTCAGTCATCAGGTTACACTATAGGAACTTCATTAATCGGTGAAGGGAATCCACCGGAAGATTTTTAGCAGTAAAACTGGGGCCACCCACACTGTCAACGTCAGCAGAGCGTCACCAACCCTATGTAGGCGTGGGCAGCCTGCTCACTCCTCGGTTCTTTCCCTTCGGAGACGAAGAGAGCAAGGCTCATGCCCTGGGAACCAAGGAAGAATGGTGATCCAGCTCTAAATATAAAGGTGGACACAATAGATGGCCAGGTCCTGGACAGGAGCCCTAAGGCAGGGGATGGTGGAATGAAAAATATACCCGATAACTGAGATCCCTTGAAGATCTACTGTTACAGTAGTTCTAGGTAACTGTTCTATCTTCTTTGGGGGTATCTCAGTCATCAGGTTACACAATAGAGCAGTAACAAGCAGTGACAAGAGAAATAGACAGACAGTCTGGGAGGATGGAACTCCATAAACGTAAGACAGAAGTCCTTGCAGAACAGCCCTGCCAAATCCTGCACGGGCTCTAGAAGCAATGTCCAGACTGTAACGCTTGGTGAAACTGTGGACTGTACGCTAGGTGGCAGCAACGCAAATATCTGCGGCTGAGACCCCTTTGAAACATACCACTGAGGTAGCCATGCCTCTGGTAGAATAAGCTTTGACAGCACCAGGCAACTCTTTGCCACACTTGTTGTAGCAGAACACAATGCAATTTGCCAACCATTTGGATAAACATTGCTTAGAAACTGAAGCACCCTCTCTACCTGGGGCGAATGAAATAAACAACTGCTTTGACTTTCTGGACTCTTTAGTCCTGAGCAGGTAATACTTCAAATTTCTACGCATATCTAGAGTATGGAGCATTGCTTCCCCTGGATTGGCATGCTCTGGAAAATAAACAGGAAGGTGTATATATTGGTTGAGTATAAACTCAGAAACCACCTTAGGAAGAAACTTAGGATTTGTGCACAAAGACACCCTTTGTGAAAAATTAAATAGGGCTCCTCGCACCAGAGGGCCTGAAGCTCTGAAATTCTTTGAGCAGAATTACTGGCAACCAAAAAGAGCACTTTCCAAGAAAGAAAACACAAATCGCAAGTCGCAATTGGCTCAAAAGAAGACAGGGTCAGCTTTTCAAAAATAAAATTCAAGTCCCAAGCCAGGACAGAGAACGGATTGGGGTTTTCGATGCAAGATGCCCGAAGAAAAGGTGACGAAACATCCAACTGAGCAATCGCAGGTCACCCACAGGCTCATGGAAGGCAGAAATATCTGAAAGGTGAACATTGAGGGAAGAATACTGGAGGTCTGGGTCCAAAAAATAAATCAGGTAGCCCAGGACATGTTTCACAGGACAGGTGAAAGGGTCTAGGAAGTGTCTGGCAGCCCAAATGGCAAACTGCTTCCACTTCGTGGCATAAGTAGCACAGGCAGAAGGCTTGCAGGCGGCCACCAGGACATCCGCTACTCTGTTAGAGACCCCGAACCTGGTGATGGCTATGTCCTCAGGAGCCACGCATGCAGATGGGGAGACCTTAAGTTGGGATGGACTAGGGTTCTCTGATCCTGGGTCAGCAGATTCCTGCAAAGAGGTAGAGGGACCAGAGGTTCCTCTGCCAGCTGCTGAAGTAGAGGTAACCATATCTGGTGAGGCCAGAATGGGGCTACCAGAATCATGCTGGCCCCCCCCTCCATTTGCAAGCTTGATTAGCACCCTCTGTATAAGTGGAAATGGAGAGAATGCATAAAGAAATCTCCAGCTCTAAGAGAAGGACAACACGTCTCGCCAGAAAAACTCCAGACCTTGGGTCTAGCAAGCAAAAACTGGGCAGTTTTGCATTGAGTGGGGATGCAAAAAGGTCCAACTCTGGTCGACCACATCTGTCAAACAGAAGCTCCCATTTGTGCATGCTGGACTAAGTCCTGCTGAGACTGTCCACTAGCGTGTTTAAGATGCCTGGCACGTGGACCGCAGAAAGCGTTAGACTGCGCTCCAGTGCCCAATACCTCACTCACCACTCACACTGCCTCCCTGCAAAGGGGATACGAGTTAGTCCTACCCTGTTTGTTGATGATTGTCCAACTGCACCAACAGTTGACCCGGGGTTAGGTACTCCTGAAAGGACTGCATGAAGCACTGCTCTAATTTCCAGGACACTAATATGCAGGGGGGCCTCCCACTGGGACCAGGAGCCCTGGGTTTGAAAAGGACCCAGATGCGCCCCCCCCCAGCTGAAACCCGACACATCCGTGGTTAAAACTTGATGTGGTGAAGCAATTTGGAAGGGTACTCCCTGAAGGAGGTTTGAGGAGTCCATCCAACACTGCAACACTTTGCGCACTGGGGAGGAGACCAGGACTAGTTCATCTAACTTGTCCGTGCACTGGTCCCACTGTACCCGGAGAGTCCCCTGAAGGGTGCGCATAAGAAGCCTGGCCAGTGGAACGGTAGGAATGGCTACTGCCATTAGGCCCAGGAGCCTGAGGTATAGCCTGGCAGGAATGTGGCAACTCTGAGTTACTTCCTGAGCTATAAGGCATTGAGCCCTCTTCTCAGGAAAGAAGACCTTTCCCTGCCCGGAGTCCAGGACTGGCCCAATATACTGCAGTCTTTGGGACGGTACTAGAACAGACTTGGGCAGGTTGACTGTTATGCCCGAAGACTGAAAGAGATAGAGAGTACACTTCAGAGTTAATAACAGCTGTTCCTTGGACGGGGCCTTAAGAAGCCAATCGTCCAGGTGAGGGAAAAGACATACAGTCCCTCCCTCCTGAGGGCTGCTGCGATGCTGCTAAGCACCTGGTAAAGACACGCGATGCAGAAGATAAGCCAAAGGACAATACCTTAAACTGATAATGTTTTCCCTGAAAGGCAAAGCGGAGAAATCTCCTATGAGGAGGAAAGATCACAATGTGCAGGTAAGTGTCCTGCATGTCCGCTGAGCAGAGCCAATCCCAGGACTTGAGGAGGGGCAAGAGACCTGGTAAAGTTACCATCCAAAACTTTTTGTACTGGACGAAGGGACTGAGGTCTTTCAAGTCCAAAATGGGCCTCAGATCTCCGGTCTTTTTGGGAACCAAGAAAAGAATCCCTGGTTTCTTTGCAGCTTTGGCACCAGTTCTATTGCCTGCTTACACAAAAGAGACCAAACCTCTTCCCGGAGAACAGGCAGGTGAGCCAGGGGGTAATTTAAGGAAGGGGGGTTGTCTGGAGGCTGCTGGATGAGCTCCAGGGTATACCCACACTCTATGATCTGTAGGAGCCACGCATCTGAAGTTTGGTTCTCCACTGATTCAGATGGAAGGAGAACCGACCTCCGACCACCATCTCCTGGGTTTGCACCGAGGCGGCAAGGAAGTCAAGCTGGAGGGGTCCAGCTGTGGGCGGAACCCTCAGTTCTGGGATGCTTGGTTGCTGCTCCAGAATTGGAGGGGGCAAGCAAGGAAGATTGGACTTTACGTTTACCATGGGTATGGGGGCCTGAGCCTGGCCTATTGGCGTGTCTATGAAAATTAGGATGTCCCCTACCACGCGGCTGAGTGTGGTAGAAGGAGCGAACGGACTTAAGGGCCATGCCTGAGGTCTGCAGATCGTTTACAAGGTACTAGACATCCGGACGAAAAGCTTGGTGCCACTGAAGGGGCATTGAGCACTTTGTTTTGCATATCAGCTGCGAACCCAGAAACTCACAGCCATGAGTGCCTACAAAGGCATATGCTAGTGGCAGCCACCCTGGCCACAGTATCTGACAAGTCATAAATGGCCAGTAGGAGATGCTTACCAGCCCTCAGCAGTTTGGAAGAACTGAAGTAACTCCTGCTGGGCACCATCAGGAAGAGCTTGGGCAGCAGCCTTGTCCTTTCTCCAAGTGGTGTTCTGGTATTTCACCATGTGTGACAGGTAGCTGGCAATCCTCAAACCTAGGGTAGAGGAGGCATACACCCTTTTCCCTCAAAGATCAATCCTACGGCACTCCTTGTCTGGGGGGAGGGAACTAAGATGTTTGGGCACCTTAGACCCGTCATGTTCTGCCTTAATGCCTACTGAGTCAGTTTCGGCCTGGGCAGCAAAGAGAAGAAGGCCCTGAAGGGCACTGTAGAGCTTGTCAGCCCTATGGGGCATAGCTGGCACCATATCTGGTCTGTGCCAAGCTGCCGTGGCAGCATTTGTGAGTACCGGAAGCATGGGAGGAATAATCTTAGGGGGAGATTCTGGGATCTCCAGATAGTCCACCAGATCCTTTCTGATGGCATCCTCCTCTTGTCTGAAACCCCACAGTGGAAGACAGCTGCTTCATGATGTTGAAGAAGTTAGCATCCTCAGCTGGAGACCTGGGGGTACACTTAACAGAGTCTTCATAACTAAAGAGGCAGTGGACTTGTCTGAAGTGAGGTACTGGTCCTCCTCCTCTTCCTCCTCTATCCCCTCTGGAAGGATGAAGTCAGGGTGTTACTCCTCCTCAACGTCGACATCCTCCGCGGGATCTGCCGATGTATGTGCCATCAACGGCCTCTGGGTAGGTTCCCCGGGCTGAAGAACAGGTGTCAACAACGCTGGCTTGGTAAAGGCTGCAAACTGCTGGACCAGCACATTAGAAATATGGACAAGAACCTTGTTCAAGTCCGACACCGACAATGGAGGAGTGGCCAGCGGCACAGTGGCTGACAATCCGGCTGGCTGACCTAACGAGCCTGGAGCCTTTGGAGAAGAAGGAGCAGGCATCGAAGGGGTAGTCATTGACAATGAGCCAGTCATCGACGGAGGAGGGGCCGAGCCATGGAGCTCGACAGCTGAGAGCCCTGGATGACAGACGGAGGAGCTGTCAGTATGAGCCTGGAGTGAACCGAGACCTGGACAGCTGGTCCTTTATCCACGGCTGCCAATGAGCCCTGAAGAAGACGAAGCCAACAGGGAACTGGATGGCTGCCAGAGGAGCGGTTGCGATCCGGTCTTTTCTATGACTCCCCAGGACTTGTCTTTGACCTGAGAGGCCTTGGAGCTCTTGGAACTGAAGGGCGACAAGGTGGCCGGTGCCCCGGAGGACACAGACTTGGAGATGGCTACCTGTTGTTCCATGAAGATTTTTAGAGCATTTCTGCGTCGCTTAAGAGTGGTTCAATCAAACTGTTGGCACAGCTCACAATCTGAGGCATCATTATCAGGCCCAAGACAGCAGACACAAATGGAGTGCTCATTGTTGCAGGCAATCTTCTTTCCATAGCGGCAGCAACAGACGAGAGATGTAGAAGGTTCAACTCTCGACATAAAAGACAAAAGGAAAATAAATCTCTGAAAGAGATTTAGGTAAGGGTTGGTTGAAAAATTGGCCGTAGGCCGAAAGAGGCGCGAACACTGTGATGGCTCTTCCACGGACACTGTGCTTACAAGTCAATGGTGGGAAAGAATTGAGGAGGGAGCGGGGCCGCCTACGCTTATATAGGGTTGGTGACGTTGGCTGACATCAACGGGCCCTGTTGCACTGCTAAAAATCTTCTGTGTGGATTCTCCTTCACTGATAGTGAAGTTCCTACAGTGTAACCTGATGACTGAGATACTCCCAAAGAAGATCTTAGGATCCATCTTGTCCCCACCCCCCAGATCCCATAGCTGCATGGCAGGAACTACATCCAGTTTCAATATGGACCAATCTGCAAGCTTAACAACCAGTGTGTTACCCCCACTCATGCTGTGTGATGTAAACACAGCCACGGAAAAGATCCCATGATGTCCTCAGTTTATTAAAGCCCTACTTGGTCACCCCAGCATGCATCATTTCTAAGTAAAGGGTTAAGCTTTCAAACCGTCTGAGATCGAGCCAACATAGTGCCACTGTACAAGCGGCAATATTTTCTGTGCCATCTAGGGCACCAGGTGTGGAGGTAATTTGAGGATAGCAACCCTCCATGCTGATGAAGGCTAAGCATGTTGCAGTAGTCGATGATGAGTTCAGTTTAGCGGGGAGGGTGGGCTGCTAGAGTAAGGATATAACCCACCTAACACATCAGAACCCACTGCCAGCATGTCAAGGAGCACAAGTAGCTCCATCTATGAAGCTAGCCCCTCATCTCACTCTTCCAGTTAGAGGACTGGAGTTGTGGTGTGCTGGGAGAGACACTTTTTATTATTCTGTTATTTACATACTATTATTTATTTAATTTAAAAATGTATCTGACCACGGTTTTGGCCAGGAAAGCAATTTACTTTTTTGGTCAGGAAAGAAATATGTTTTTTTAATAGTGTCACTGGAGCACACTCAGGGATCAACTTTAGCAGTGGCCCGCTAGCCCGAGGCCAGTTATTACTGCCTGAGACCAGAGGATCCGATCCACTACTGGCCAGATAGGCCAGAATCCTGTAAAGCCAGTGAATAGGCTCAGATGGGACAGCAGCTGTAGTGGTGGTCTGTACTGCTCATCCTGAAGTCAGCGCTGTGTGTATCTTCCATGCAGCAGCAACAGTATCTAAAGCTTCGATTGAACTGCTCACATAACTATTGGGCTAAGCCTACAAGTGACTGGCTGGTGGGGCTTTTGATGGATATACTGTTATAAAAGAGTTAATGACTGGCTTAGCAAGGTGGAGGGGTCCACAGGAAGGAGATAGCCATGTAAGCTTATTTGTAGCTAGTCATTTAATAGAAACATAGAATTTGACGGCAGATAAGGACCGCTTGGCCCACCCAGTCTGCCCATTTCCCTACCTGATGGATAAGCTGCAGATCCTAGTTAACCAGTGGCCTACTTCTTCCTACCCCACCCCTAGAATTGCCTTATGACTGTCCCATGCACGCTTGAATTCCACCACTGTTTTTGACTCCACAACCTCCTCCAGAAAGCCATTCCATGCATCCACAACCCTCTCTGTGAAAAAATACTTCCTTAAATTACCTCTGAGCCGCCCCCATCTTCAAATTGTGCCCCCTTGTTCTTGCACACCTCTTTTTTGAAAGATGCTACCCTCTTGGACTTTGTTGATTCCCTTGAGGTACTTGAAAGTTTCTATCATGTCCCCCCTCTCCCTCCTTTCCTCGAGGCTATACATATTAAGCTCCTTAAGTCTCTCTTCATATGTCTTCAGTGCAGACCCTGCACCATTTTAGTGCCCTCCTCTGGACAGCTTCCATCCTGTCTATGTCTTTGCGGAGAGAGGATGGATGTGGAAGATCGGTATCACATACTGCTACATATTTTATATATCAAAAATCATTTCCCAGTGGAGTACCATGATTTTCTGTGGCCAGACAGATTGACCTAAATACTGCCTAATGGCAACCAGGATTTGTTAGTTAAAATCAACTCAGGACACTGTATCCCAAAGTGGTTTATATACCACAAACAGATAGCAGCAGATATTAAAAGCATGTACAAAGGTTAGGTGAGCTTGAGAGATGTTCAGGAAAGCTCTGGGGTTAAACAGAGTAGCAGAAAGAGCCAGATAGGTTACGCGCAGAAGAATTAAAGGATAAGTAAACAGGCTGTCCTGTAACTCAAAATCTGAAAAATCAAAAACATAGCACTGTAGGTAGGAGTCTTACCTAGAGAGTGATGTGCCCAGTTTGCTTCAAAAATATGATTTAATGCAGTTTCGTCAAGGTTTAAGAGATATCCCCAAATGTAAACAAACCACAGACTTGTATTCAAATGCTGCGTTCCAGTAGCTGCCTAAAATGGCTGCGAAATCAGTATGCAATGATATCATCAGAATGACCAATGCCATTAAATTAAGATTGTGTTTCTCATCAGAATCCTTCACTGTGCATGTGACAACCTTTTTACACATGCACAGTAAAGGATTTTGACGAGAAATGCAATGTCTCTTCTAAATTCCCTCTCCCCACTGCCACCTACTACCTTCAGTCCTTTGTCTCAGCCAGTGCCTACCACTCCCCATTTTCCTTTTTGTCTCCTCTGATGAAGCTCTTAATGCGCTCCTATCCCTCAACACCTCTAAAGGCTCCTCACAGATGAGCTTGACCCTAAACTTGTCTACCTTTCTGCTCCTGCAATTGCTTATCCTATTTCCCTAATCCTTAACCTCTCCTTTATTTCTACCCAAGTACCCTCATCCTGGAAACACGCTGTAGTCCTTCCTCTCCCCAAGAGTGATGACACATCCACTCCTGGCAACTATTGCCCCATTCCCTCCTTCCTACCCTTTCCAAACTTCAAAAACATTTAGTTCTGTCTCAACTGTCACCCTTCCTCTCTGATTCCTCCTTCTTCTTCACCCCCTTCCAATCTGGTTTTCGGAAGAACCACTCAACAACCACCTCCCTCCTCAGGCTTACTGACTCCATCCTTTCAGGGATGGACGATGGCCTGATCACCTCGGCCATCTCTGTCGACCTAGCCAAAGCTTTCGACACCGTTTCCCATCCCCTGCTTCTTGATTCACTCTCCTCAGCTGGCCTTGCTCCATCAGCCACCAACTGGTTTACATCCTACCTCATTGACAGGACCCAATCGGTACGAATCCTTGATTCCACCTCCCCTCCACTCCCCATCAACATTGGTGTTCCTCAGGGCTCAGTGCTTGGTCCGCTACTCTTCTCCATTTTCCTTAATGATCTTCCCACAGCCTGCTCATCCTCTTCTATCCACATGTACACCGATGACACTGTTTTGTACAATTCTGGCAAAAACCCTGCTGCTGTGCAAACCAGCTTACAGCATGACTTCAACCAAGTTCAGCTCTGGTTTGCTTTTCACCAGCTTTTTCTAAATGCCAAGAAGACAGTCTCAATGACCTTGGCAACAGGCAGAGACTCTCTGGTTCCCAGCCTACCCACCTTCCACACCATTGGTGGGACCATCTTGAAGGACACCTCCTCTTTTAGATATCTGGGGATTGGCTGGACCAGCACCTCAACGTCTCTGTGCATATCGATGCTATCCTGAAGAAACTACTTTCAACTTGGTGCTCTATATAGAATCGTAGCTGCATCCCGCTGACTATGAGGCACGAAACTGTCCAGAAGATGATACTCCCCATCTTTCACTACTGTGACGTAGTCTATGGTGCTGCTCCCAAATCTTCCCTGACCAAGCTGGACACTCTCTTTAACTCCTTCTGCCGCTCTATCGACTCTCCTTCCCACTCCCACCACTGTGAACTCTATCGCTCTCTAACCTTCCTTCCACTATCTCACAGATGCATCTCTCACTGTGCCAAACTAACCTCCAAATTCTGGTTCGGGGGGCTCCCCTCCTATCTCTCATCCTCTCTCCCTCCCCCCACCCACTCTCTCAGATCAAATGATGACCGCACCTTGACGGTCCCTCGCTGCTCCACCCTCTTCTGTCAGACTGGTTTCGCCCATCCTTTCCCTAAAATATGGAATTTCCTTCCCCCCTAAAATACGACACTCCTCCTCCAACTACTCCCTTACCTCTGCCCTATGCAATTAACTTTTCCTCAGCTGTTCCTGCTTTAACCCACTTTAATACCTATCACCAGTTTGTGCCTTCCTACCATGACAACCCTGACAGGGTTCTCAACATCCTGAAGGGAGAAATCAGGAAACGGCTACCCCTTCTCCTCATATTCAGTTCTTGCCTCTCCCCCTCTCTTCTCCACCTGCCCTTCTGGGTTACCACTGTGCACAACCTAACCCCATCCTTTTAAATCTAACAGCACTTACGTACTACCTCGAGCCTGCTCCTGGTACACTCATGCACTATAAATGGTTCTATCACATTATTAGTGTTTTGTACATTTATGTGTTCTTTTGTATGATTTTGGACATGTACTGTAATTTTTTCAATGTTCCACTACTGTTCTTAACCTTGTGTTCCAACTGTTGTACAATCTTTACAATGTTGTATTGTTTGTACTACCCACATACTATTGTAACTTATCATACTTCACAACCCTATGTAACCTCTCCCCCCAGGTCACACTGTGAGATGAGCAACTTGTTGTTCAGTGTGCCCTCCTGGTAAAACATTTCAATAAATAAATAAATAAACAATGTCCCTATTTGTAGTGAATGTTTGCTTCAGAGCATGTTCTCTCCAATTACATCATCACACACTGATGCTGTGGCCATTTTAAGCATCTACTGAAGCACTACAAGTCTCGGTTTGTGTACATTTGGGGACATCTTTTAAACCTGATGAAACTGCATGAAACTACATTTTTGAAGCGTTTTAAACAGGGCACATCACTCTGTAGGTAAGGCTCTTACCTACGGAGCAATGTTTTTGGTTGGACTTCAGTTTCAATAATTTGCCTTGTTTGTGTGTCCTTTAATTTGCTGGAGGTCACACAGTAAGTTGTGCTCAGAGGATTCAAAGCTGCATTCTCCGGGTTCACAGCTCTATAATATTGATGTCTTAATTAATCCATCAATAATCACAGTGCATCAAGGTACATAAGGAAACTGTTACGTTGTGGGATAAAACTGAAAGCGAATAGATCCCTGCTCAGTTTTAATGTATCTGAATGTGACAAACCAGCTAACAATACTCAGCATTTTCTCAAAAAGTCTTCTTCACTGGTTCAACTTCCACTGTGGATGTGTTCATGAAAAGGGGTTACTAACGTACCAATTACTTAGTTCTGGTGTCATCTCAAAAATAAAAAGATACATGGATATTATTGTTTTTAATAAGTGTTCCCACATAGAGATAGCTAAGATAACTTCCAGTACACCCTAAAGCATCCATAATATTTTATTTAAAAAAAAAAAATGTTGTCGACTGCAATATTTTGCCTGGCCAAAAGTGTGATGTGAAAAAACACATGTTGGTTGTTTGCTTCTGTGAAGCCATTTGTAGGTACTTTTGTGAATGAAAGCTTTTATGATGAGCCTCTGTTGTTGTGTGCTTACCCGATTTCTTTCCTGTGCCATTTAAGAACCCCCCCAGCTGCATTTTGTATGAGGAATGTAACAGTTTGTGTCAGAGCATGTTACAATCATCACATTATCCCCAAAGTTCATATAACTTCATTCCTTTAAAAAAAAAAAAACAAAAAAAAAAACCTGTGCCACCAGCTCCTCCATGTGCAGGCTAGTATTCTCTGCTCCACATGTTTGTGGAGCTATTGGCATCTATGCAGTAGTGACCTTAACCCCCGAGTTAATATGTGCAATTGCAGGATGTCCACATATCACGCATGGGGGGAGGAGGTTGTTTTATGAACCCGCCTGGCTGTGTTCTAGTTTGATCATAGCAAAATATTGTATCCTCTCGAATTTGTTTAGGATTTTAAAGGACTTGAGAAGAATTTGGGGAATCCCTATTACAACGACACTCTGAACTTCTTACTTTGTTCAGAAATGTTGAGAGGTTTTGTTTTCAGTTATTCGAGTAAGTAGTGCCGTGGTGTAGGGTAATTCAGAATAGTCAGGCGGCCCACCGGAGCAGCGGCTGGATTTCCGCTTGCGACGCCAGCAACCCGGGTTCAGGAACAGATTCTGGTTGCTGGAGGGCCAGCCGGAGGAGAAGGAAATGAGCGTCCGACGACGGCTCGCCTTCTCGGGGGGAAGGTGGATACACAGCTCGGTGCCTGCTGACTCCTGGCGGAGGCTGGGAGTACGGCAGGACGTCAGCCCCAATACACTAGGAGAGTGACGGATGTTGGCGTAAGACTTGACGTCAGTGGCACGTCGCTTCTCAGGGCAGTAAAGCGGAAAACGGCGCCAGGCTGATCGGGTGACTGCCCTCCAGAATCTCACCACTGGGCTCCCGGACCTCCATATGCCATCCCAGCAGCACCCCAGGATCGCTGGTTGACCGCCAGGGCCGTTCTCCCACGGAGGTAAGACCCACTCAGTGAAGGATACACCGGGGTTACTTGGGGCTGGCTGCGATATGGGATGGTAGAATTGACAGTATGCAGCGCAGGAGTTCACGTGGGGGCGAAGGAGAGACCGGCCAGGTGCAGGGAGGAGCAATAAAAAAAAAAATAGTCAGGGTTAAGTTAGTAAGGTAGGAAAGCCATCCCGCCGGTGCAGGGCACCCGTCTGTGACGCTGGCAACCTGGGTTCGGCAACAGACTTGGGACATCGGAGGGCTGGCCGGGAGAGGGATTGAGCATTCTAGGACTGCTCTCCTTCTCCGGGTGGGAGGGAGATAGAGTGTCTGGTACAACGTGGACCCTGGTGGAGGTTGGGGGTGCCTCTATGCCTGCGCCATCACTTGTGGGGCACAGGCAGACGAGGGACATCATTGCACGTCCCCACCCCCAAGGAAAGCAACGCCGAAAAAAAAAAAAACAGATGCCGCATCTATGAGGCCCCCACTCTCCCAGCTCCAGTCGCACTACCATGGGACTCTGGGCCGTTGACCCATTACGGCCTGCAGAGTGGCCATCTAACAAACGGTTGCTTCTGCAACTCACCAACACGGCCACACCTTGGACTTAGTATTATACCCGGTTGTCAAAGTCATAATTAAATAAAATAAAATAAATATTCTCACTGGGGCTTGAGATCATGAATCTCAAGACTGATCTGGTCTCCTAGTCAGATCATTGCATGGTGGAGTTCTTGTTCAGGGCTCCCCCTATTGAGATGGTCCACTACCGTCCTTTGAGGGGGTTATTCCCAGAGGGACTGTTGGCTGTAGCAGATTTTTCTGGTGCAAGTGCTACATGTGTGGCGGGGTTGGACAAGGCGGTGGCAGTGTATAACAATGCTGTCATCAAGGCGCTCAACAGTGTTGCACTGATCCGTATATGACCCAGGTCTTCTCACTTGAGAGGCCTGTGGTTTTGATGGGGCTCTCAGTGAGATGAAGACCAAGGGTCAGAAGTTGGAGTGTTGCTGGAGAGGTACCGGGTCCTTGGATGACAAAAGTACAGTTATGTAGGAACTTACCGTAACAGTAGGTCTTCAAGAGAGGTTCCTTCAGTAGGTCATCACATATAGGACTGGCGTCGGACCGCACGGCAGACTTTTCTAGCAGTACCTAACAGGGGACCGCCCACCCAACATCATGTGACTGACGTCAGCATGACTGTATATAGTGGGCAGTCCCCGCGCCCGCCCTCCAGTTCTCCCGCCGAAGCCAGGAAGAGGCCTGACAGCAGGAGCAAACAGGATTTGGAGTCCCTGTAAAACACAAAATGAGGGGAAAGAGGAGGGAAAGATGACTCCATTGAAGGGACTCTCTCAAGATCTACTGTTACGGTAATTCCTACGTAACTGTACTATCTTACTTCGAGAGGGTTCCTTCAGTAGGTCATCACATATAGGTCACAGTCCCAAGCAGTCCCTCCAAGGAGAGACCGAGAGAAACTAGGGAAGAGGAAAACTAACTCTAACGGAAAAAACTGAGGTCCAGGAAGGACCCAGTCTAGGACAGAAGGCCCTGCAGGACGGCTAGGCCAAAGCCAGCCCTCCGCCTAGAAGCAATGTACAGATTGTAATGTTTGGTAAAGGTATGGCCAGAACTCCCAAGTAGCGGCAGCGCAGATGTCGGCCACAGAAACGTTCCATAGGAAGGCCGTGGAGGGAGGCAGCCATGCCCCTAGTAGAATGACCTCTGATGGAACCCAGTAGAGGTTTTTCATACTTCTGGTAACAGTAACGAATGCAGTTGCCTAACCGATCTCGGGGCAAAAGAGACAAACAACTGGTCGCAAGAGCGAAACTCTTTGGTCCGATGGGTGTAACACCAGAGAATCCGATGGACATCCATCTTATGAAGGAGTGCCTCACCTCCATTAGAGGGGGATGGGTAATATACCGGAAGCTCTACTGACTGGTTCAGCGTGGTTTCGGACACCACCTTGGGAAGAAACCTCAGATGAGTTCTGAGGACCGTCCGGTCCCGATGGAAAATCAAGTATGGCTCCTTGCAGACTAGAGCGTGAAGCTCCAAAATCCTTTGGGCTGACGTGATAGCCACAAGAAAAAGTGCCTTCTAGGATAGGAAGCGCAAATCACAGCTTACAGCCGACTTGAAAGGAGGAAGGGTGAGCTTTTCAAGTACGAAGTTCAAATCCCAAGGTGGAGTGGGGGTGCGGATGGGGGGTTTCAGATGGAGAATCCTTTTCAGAAAGGTTTTGGAGACCTCCAACTGAGCCACAGGTTTACCATCCACTAGCTCATGGTACACTGAGATATGGACCTTTAAGGAAGAGTAGAACAGACCAGAGTCTGACAAGTGAAAGAGATATTCCATGACTTGTGGGGCCCAGTAAGAGAAGGGGTTCCAGCCCTTAGCGGTCGCCCAAATGGAGAACCGCTTCCACTTCATGGCGTAGGTGGAATGAGTAGACGGTTTTCTAGACTCAGACATTCATAGATGAAGAAGATACTCCATGACCTGAAGAATGGGGCATGAAAAAGGATCCCAACTCTTCGAGGTGGCCCAGATGGAAAAACGCTTCCACTTCATGGCATATGTGCTACGAAGTAATTACCTACTGCAAGAGCAATCTTGAAGTAAGATCTAAAATGTCTTGTCTCCTTCGCTACCACCTGGCTATTTTCAGTTTGCGCCCTCCTTACTGCTCTTCCTACTTCCTCCATTTCCTGATACATCTCCCTATCCTCCTCCTCCTGCATCTCCTTTTACCTTCTGAATGCTACACTTTGGAATCACAGAAATCTGCTGGCAGAAAAGGTCGCCTAGGCTCATCCAGTCTGCCACGTTTAGCCTTTACTTTTCCGCTACCTCTTTTGAAAACCACAGCGGTCTCTTTTCTTCTTACTTTTGCCCACTTGCTTGGTGCAGAGGTCTGTTCCTCTCTCACGGACCTTTTGGCCTCGCCCACTGTTCCTCCACCCACCCCACCCCTCACCAAGTCAACCCTGAGGCATTACCCATATTTTAAAATACACCTCCTGAAGTCCAGGACCTCATCCTTGTGTGGTTCAGTTCTGCAGCTACCTTTATATTAAACCACACTGTACGGTTATTACTGTTCCCCAGCTGGCTTCCTACCTTAACATCTGCAACACTGTCCCTGTTAGTGAGTACCAGGTCCAGTACTGACCCAGCATGAGTGGGTTCAATGACTAGTTGCCTAAGTAACGCCCCTGCATGGAATCCAGGATGTTCTGCTTCTAGCTGAAGCTACAGCTGCGGTTCCAATCTACTTCCGCCAGACTGAAGTCCCCCACCAGCAGCACCACCCCTTTTCTGCCATCTTCTTGCCAACAGCTTCCACCAGTACCTTATCTAACTCTTCCCTTTGTGCAGAAGGCCTGTAGATCACCCCAGTGAGAACAGAGGCTCCACTCCCCGTCTCAGGGGTGACCCACAGTACCGCTGCTCTCCCCTGTATTCCCTGCATCTCCGCTGATTTTATGCCTTCCCTCACATAAAGCATCACACCCCCTCTCCTTTCCTTCCCTTCCCACCCTGTTCCTCCCAAACAGAGTACAGGCTGGTATGGACATGTCCCAGTCATGGTTTTCAGTGCACAAGACTTGCTAATATTACAATATCCAGCTTATTGCCCAGCCATTATGGCCTCAAAGTCTGGAATCCTATTTCCCAGACTTCTCTCATATGAGACAAGGCCTTCCAGATTTTGTTACTACTCTGCCTAGTATTCCTTCCTTCCTTTTGCCCTCTCATCTTCCCCCGTCTCTTTTTGATACTTTCATTCCGATCACCCTTCATTTCTACCACCCTGCTTTCTTTATTTATTTCCACCCTGGGAGATTCCATTCTCCTCAGGTTCTCCCTACTTTCTACTTCAGTGTGTGTGTGTGTGTGTGTGTGGAGATAGTTACTGCCTCACCGATTACTTTTTCCACCCCCTTCGGCTAGTTTAAATGTTCATCAAAGTAACATCTAAACTGTCCTCTGAGGATTGCCGTTCCCCTCCTGGATGGATGAAGATCATCACTCCTGTAAAGGCCCTTATCTCTCCAGGTGGCTCTCCAGTCTCCAATGTAGCCAAACCCCTCCTCTCTGCACTGTTCCTTCAACCACAAGCTGAAGATCTCAGTATGGAGAAGCCAAGCAAATGAAGGATGAACTCCACTGTAGATCTGTTTTAAATATTTTATTGATTCAGCTCACACCAATGGGGCGACAGTTTCATGGCCACCCCACTTCATCAGGCCCATCAGCTCCTTAAACTCCCCCTGCACTATCCCTAGCCCCAGGTAGACAATGACATCCAGCTCTGCCTTCCATCATGCTGCTCTAGTGATCCTCTGGATCCACTTCCCATCATTCTGGGCCATGGTGCTGTACAGGCACCTAACCTCCCTCTCCCCCACTTTCCTATTCCCAAATCTATCCCCCTCACAATGGAGTCCCCCACCAGAAGTTGCTTCCTTCTCCTCCTCTGGGGTCCTCCTTCTCTCTTCTTGGGGTCTCCACTCCGGAGAACCCCCACATCCTCCATGGCCACTACCACAGGTGTCTTCTCTTGGCAGTCCCGCCTAGCCACAGCGGCATAGGAACTGCATAGTAGTACTAGTTGAGGAATCTGTCTCTGACCCACCACCCCCACCCTTCCAGAGCCCAAGAGACAGATACCATCTCTGACTGTTCCAAAACAAGCAACTACAATGGGCGACAAGGCCTTCTCCTCTTCTGAGCCAAAGCTGTGGAGCTCCCTTCCTACCAACATTCGAAACTCCCCAAGACTGTCTGCCTTCAGAAAAGCCTTAAAGGCTCATCTCATTGAATCAATGGCCTATACTGCATTTGACATTGCCCCCCCCCACACCCCCTGCTTAGTAAACACTCTTTACACTGTGCCGTGTGAGAAGGTGGTGGCCGTTCAACTGGAGACTCATTTAACAACTCACGACATCTATGAGCCTCTCCAGTTTGGTTTCAGGAAAGGCACAGCACTGAGACTGCCCTGGTTCGGGTGCTAAATGATCTCCAGGTGGTGAGGCATCGAAGGAGACATTCCATGTTTGTTCTCCTCGATCTCCCAGTGGCGTATGACACCATGGACAATAGGATGCTGTTAGAGTGCATGCGGGTATGTTTTGGGCTAATGGGAACAGTCCACAACTGGTTTAAATCTTACGTCACTGGCAAATCACAACATGTGGTGTCTGGGGTGTATTCTTCAACCTCCATGCCCTTGCCTTGTAGGGTCCTACAGGGCACAATTTTGTCCCCCATGTTCTTCGCAGTATACATGCTGCCACTAGGGGACATTATAAGGCGCTATGGGCAGAGTTTTCACTGCTACACAGATGATACTCAGCTCTACATGCCCTTTGTGCCCGAGCAGTAAGTGGCGATCTCGGTGCTAACTAGTTGCCTGGATGAAATTCAAGACTGGATGAGGGCGGACTGGTTGAGTTTGAATGTGGATAAGACTGAGGTTCTAGTGCTGGAACCTGGTCGCCAGGGGATGAGAGTGCAATCTGGTCGAGTCTCAGGGCTAAGGCTCGGGAACTCCCAGTTGCTTACCTCAGATCGGGTGGGGAACTCTGGCGTTATTCTTGACTGTGGTCTGACGCGGAGATCACAGGTGTTCGCCGTGGTCAGGACTTCTTTTTACCATCTTAGAAACATTGCCAGAGTGAAACACCTGATCCCCCCAGCAGATCTGCCAGCACTGGTTCATGCCTTTGTGACCTCTTGTTTGGATTACTGCAATACCATATACCTGGGGATAGATCTGTGCCATCTACAGCTGCCAGGTTGTTGACTGGTCTACCAAGATCATGTCACATTACACCTGTGCTGCACTCCCTGCACTGACTGCTGGTTGGGTGGCGGATCATCTTCAACGTCAGCTTGCTGATCAATAAAGCCCTGCAAGGCCAGGGGCCCGGTTACCCGCAAGATCTCCTATCTCCCTACCGCCACATTCGCTCCAGTGATCAGGGCTTGTTGGAGATGTCCAGGATCTGCCTAAAAACACCTGGGGCATGTGCTTTTTCTTTCGCAAACCCAGTTCTCTGGAACTCCCTCCCTCATCAGGTTTGCAACAGGGCATCTGCCGAAATATTTAAATGGTAGCTAAAGTCTTTCCTATTTAACCAAGCTTTTGTGGGTCCCTGGCAGATGTATTTATATATTGCCTGTATTATTCTGTTTTATTAGTACTGTTTTAAATGTGTGGATTTTATTGTAAAGCGCATTGAGTTAAAATGGAGAAATGCGCTATATTAAATAAAATTTTGATTGCTTGCTTGCAATTTAACTGCCCAGTTTAAATTAAGCCCGTTTTTAACAAATCTGTATACACTACTGTTAATTCCCATTACTAAATTAATATTTATTTTATTTTATTTATTAGCTTTTGGTAACCGGGTAAGTGCGCTAGGCAACAAACCTGCCTATTTTCAGGCACGACCCGGGAGAGTACAAGACATGGGTATAGAAATGACAGATTTACAAATTACTATAAAAGCAAACATAATACAGGAATAATAAGTATCAACATACAATGCAGATAAAGTGACAGAATTGTTTCAATGTACAGTGCATGATACATCAACATAAGATTAGATCCTAGACACAAGCCAGCAAGCAGGTGTAGTTAAATCATGAACATTTACAACGGGCCAAGAGCATAGAGGTGAGCAGATAGCAGGCCTTTAAAGATTTGGTGGGAGGCGGAGTTTTTAACCTGTAGGGGAAGTGAGTTCCAGAATTTGGGGGCATAGTGAGAGAATGCCTGTTCACCCATTTTAGTAGTGCATGGTCTGGTAGCGAGCATAGGGACAGAGGACATAGGGACATAAGGGCACGAGTTTGGGAGACAGGAGTCAACATGTTGGCCAGGTAATTAGACCTAGGGGTCCTGGTCAGAGAGTCAATAAAGCATCCCAGGGAGTAGGCCCGAAGATCCTTAGGTGACAACCAGTTTAAGCTCGAGTAGAGGTGGCAGTGATGCGTAAGTCAAGGGGCAGATAAGGCAAATCTGCAGATATTGTTATAGACAGTGTCCCATTTACTAAGTACACCAGAGTTAACAGTGTAGAGGAGAGGGATAGCGTATTGGAGCTGGGGTAAGAGGACACCCCTGGCTACAGATAATCTGGCAGAAGGTGTGAGGGAGTGACGCACACGATAGACACCCCCAATTTTAGCATTCACGGCCCGACATACCGCATTAACATGTACTGACAAGTCGAGAGAGGGATCAAGTGTGACCTACAGGTATTTGAAGGACACAGTGTTGGTGATAGGGGACCCATCCAGGCTGTGAACCAAGAGCTTGGGGGGCAGTGGAGGGCAGCTTTTTAGAGGACCCAAATAACATGGCACGTGTTTTGTCATGGTTAATATGTTGATGGCAGCTCAAGAGCCAGAGTTGAAGGACTTGGAAATCTTTTGAGAGTGTGCAGTTAATGTTATCGATCGATTTAGACCCAGAATAGAGAACCAGGTCGTCGGCATACGTAAGAGTGCAGCTATGCCTGTAAAGTGAGGGAATATCATTTAGGAAAAGGGAAAAGAGAAGCGGCCCAAGTGTGGACCCCTGTGGGACTCCCAGTGTGATATTTAAGGGGGAGGAAAGGGCTTTGTGGAAAGCTACCGCCTGGGTGCGACTGTCAAGGTAGCTGAGGAACCAGGAAAGAGTTGGGTCTGTAGCACCAACGGATTGGAGCTTCTTCAGCAGGAGAGGGTGATGAACCATGTCAAAAGCTTTGGACAAATCAATGAAGACCGCTCCAGTGAGTTGGCCCTGGTCCATATTGCATTTGATGTCACTGGTAAGTTGAGTTAGGGCCGTAGTGGTGCTGTGACCAGACCTAAATCCATGTTGGCAGGGGGTTTGAAGATTAAACTGAGCAAGGTGTTCAGCGAGCTGGCGGTGGACTATTTTTTCAAGAAGCTTGCTAAGAGTGGGTAGGAGGGAGATAGGACGGTAGTTGGACAATAGTTTGGCATCACCCTTTTTGTGAATAGGGATAGTTCTGGCAGTTTTCCAAGTTGCAGGAACAGCGGAAGTGCAGACCGAGAGGTTAAAAAGCCTAGTGACAGGCTTGGCCAGCAATTGAGCAAACTGCTTTAGTATGCCAGGATGAATGCCATCAGGCCCAGGGCCCCCCCCGTGCCGG
Organism: Neoceratodus forsteri; assembly: GCA_016271365.2. Lineage (NCBI taxonomy): Eukaryota > Metazoa > Chordata > Ceratodontiformes > Ceratodontidae > Neoceratodus > Neoceratodus forsteri. Next base: position 1,518,350,098 of record CM057450.1, on the reverse strand, counting down.
AAGGGAGTTAAGAAGCTTGCGAACTTCGCGGTACGTGGTAGGAGCCAGCATCATTGTGGGAGGAGTGTGGGTTAATAAGTGGGCAGAAGGACAGTAGTCTTTGAGCATGGTTAGATCCACAGCAGGTAGCGTGGAAAAGAGGGAATTAAAGGCATTGGCAATTGTACTCGGGTTGTTAGAATGAACTCCTTGGAAATTCATGTCAGTTGGAGCCTGCTGCTTATCATTGCCGAGAATTTCCTTGATTTGGGCCCAGTACTTGTGAGGTTTATCGGAGGAGGATTTTAGGAGGTTTCTGTAGTAGGAACTTTTGGCAAGGCGTATTTCCCTTTTGCAAATGTTCCTGGAGGCTCGATAGGCTTCAAAATCGGTGCAGAGATGTGAGGCCTTCCACACTAACCAAAGTTTGTCCCTGTATTTCAGAAGCTGAAGCAGAGGGCGCGTGAGCCACTTAGTTACCTTCCCTGCCACCCTACGTGTGGTGTCTGGGATATGATGGTTTTGTAGAGCGAGGAGAATGGAGCTGAAATAGCCAGTGGCATAATTAATGTCATCTGTTAGGTAGAAAGGAGACCAGTCAACCAGGCTAAGATCAGTTTTGAAGGCATCAATGCTTAGGTGGGAGAGGTTAGGGAATGTAACTACTTTAGAAGGGAAAGAAGGAGTGACAGTGTCCCAGACACAGTAGATTGGATAGTGATCACTGATTGCGTCAGGGAGCACCCCGGACGAGGTGACATATTGCTTCCTGTTTGTGAGTATCCAGTCAAGCAGGATGGCACAGTCGCGCCCCCCCCCCCGGAAACCCTGGTGGGTTCCTGTATCAGCTGAGATAGGTTAGCCTTACTTACAATAGTGGATAGGTTAGCTGTGTTATTCTCGGAACAGTTGAGGTTAAAATCGCCAAGGCAAATAATGTCATTTTTGCCAGTTACAGTTGGTAGGTAATCAATGAAATCAACGAGCCCCTGTTTTGCATTTTTTGGAGGGACATAGACGCAGAAGATATACAGGTTACTCACCTGTAACAGGAGTTCTAGGAATGGTATATGTTGTTCATCCACACTGTCTGGCAGGTTCCTTGCCGCTTTAAATCTTGCCGGAAGGTCTTCAAGCTGGCTCCTCCCACCCACCCGGGTGGTAAAACTCTCGGCTCCGCCCCATGACGCCAGATCTGGCCCGCTGGAAGCTCAGGTTGTGCGCCGAAGCTGGGAAGGTCGGGTGGGTCGTGTGGATGAACAACATATACCATTCCTAGAACTCCTGTTACAGGTGAGTAACCTGTATTTAGGGACATGGATATGTTGTTCATCCACACTGTCTGGCAGACTCTCAGCAGTTCTCCGGGAGGAGGGAGGCAAGGCACCACCCTACCTAGGGAATAGAGACTGAGAACCGAGGCCCCAAAACCAGCATCCCAGTGACTCAAGGTCGATGTGGTAATGGGTGATGAAGGTGTGTGCTGACTTCCAGGTAGCAGCCCTGCAGATTTCCTGGATAGGGACGTCCCCAGGAAGCAGCCACCGATGCAGCAGTATGGCGGGTAGAATGAGCTCTTATCCTCTGGGAGGCTCCATGCCCGCCAACTTATAGCAGAGATCTATGCAGGAGGTGACCCACCTGCCTATCGTCCGCTTGGCTGCAGGTCTGCCAGGTCGTGGCTTCAGCGTGGTGACAAACAGCTGGCGAACCTCTCCGAATTTCAGCCGTGCGCTCCCTTATAGTAAGCGGCGCCCTTCTAGAGTCCAGAGTATGGAGCCTATACTCGCCTCCGAGGTGTGATTGGGTGGGAGAACACCGCAGAGTCAACACCTGGTTAAGGTGAAACTCCGACACCACCTTCGAAGGAATTTCGGTGGGGGCAGAGACAACCTTGTCCCTGTGGAAGACCAGGTAAGGAGACTCGATGCAGAGCGCCTGAGCTCTCCCATCCTTCTGGCTGACATGATAGCCACCAAGAAGGCGGTCTTCCACGACAGGTGAGAGAGTTCACACCTGTGCATTGGTTCGAATGGCTTGCCCATGAGCTTTGCCAGTACCAGCAGTAGATCCCACGGTGGTGGAGGTTCTCGCACCGGAAGGGAAATGTGATCAAGGCCTTTGGAAAAGCGCCAGACCACCTTCTCCTGCGCCACCGACTGCTTCCCGGCCCACGCCCGGTAAGCAGAGATGGCTGCCAGGTGCACCTTAAGGGTCGTCGACCTAAGCCCTTGCTGAGAAAGGGACCAAAGGTAGTCCAATATGCTCGCCAAGGAACAGGAGGAAGGGTCCAGGCCCTTGCCCTGACACCAAATGGAAAATCTTTTCCATTTGAAGGCGTAACATTTTCTGGTCGACTCTTCATGGGACGCCTCAACTACGTTGAGGACCCGTCCGGAAAGACCCAAAGCCTGGAACTCTAGCCACCAGGAACCAGGCCGTCAGGGTGCAGGGACTGAAGGTCCGGATGGAATACCTTCCCCTGATTGACTGAGAGCAGGTCCAGGCGAGCTGGAAGCTGCCTCGGGAGCCTTGAGCTGAGGCTGAGGAGATCTGGGTACCAGTACTGGCGGGGCCAGTCTGAGGCTATCAGAATCACTTGCGCCTTGTCCCTCCTTGCTTTGAGCAGCACCTTGTGCATCAAGGGGAACGGGGGAAAGGTGTAGAAGAGGCCCGGGGTCCACGGCCTCGAGAAGGCATCCCCCTGCAGCGAGCCCTGCTGAGGTGGGCGGGCATGGAACAGCCTCAGCTTCGCATTCTCCCTGGAGGCAAACAGGTCCACCTGAGGTGTGCCCCAATGGGAGAATAGATCTTGTACTACCTCCGGCAGGAGAGACCACTCGTGGGACACAGCCCCTATCCGGCTTAGGGCATCGGCCAGGGTGTTGGAGGCTCCTGCCATGTGAATGGCTAGGAGATCCGCCTCCAGGCTGTGCACAAGTGACCAGATGCGGAGAGCTTCCTTGCATAGAAGCATGGAGCGCGTCCCGCCCTGGCGGTTTAGATAGTACATGGTCGTGGTATTGTCCGTCTGGACCCGGACCACTTGACCCCGAAGAAACAGAGCAAAGGCGGTGAGAGCTAGGTGGACTGCTCGGAGCTCCAGCAGATTGATGTGGCATCGGGACTCCCGCAGGGACCAGAGGCCGTGTGCTTGGTGTTCCCCCAGATGGGCACCCCAACCCATCAGAGAGGCATCGGTCGATAGAGAGACCGTCGGCTCGGAGCAGACAAACGGGATGCCCTCCTGCAGATGAACTGGAATGGTCCACCACTGGAGAGCGTTCCACATCCCCTGGGTCACCGTCACTAGCTGGTCCAATGGATCGCAGCGTTGGGACCACTGGCTGGCCAGCCCCCACTGAAGGGCGCGCATGTTCCAGCGGGCCCAACGGACCACGCTGGTACAGGCCGCCATGAGACCCAGGAGGCGCAGGAAGTCCCGGGCAGGGCGCAATTGCCCAACCAGAAATGATTGGGCAAAGGAGGAAAGAACCTCGGCCCTGTCCGCCGGGAGCCATGCTCTGGCTCGAAGAGAGTCAAGCTCTGCCCTGATGAAAAGAATCACCTGCTTCGGCTCGAGTTCCGACTTGGCCTCGTTGATGAGGAGGCCGACCTGAGAGCAAACCTGGAGGGCCAGATCTCTGGACCGCTCCACCTCCTGTCTGGAGGGGGCTGCTATCAGCCAATCGTCCAGGTAAGGGTAAACCTGGACCCCTCGGCGCCGCAGGAATGCTGTCACCACTGCCATGCATTTGGTGAAGACCCTGGGAGCTGGAGATAAGCCGAAGGGCATGGCTTGGAACTCGAAAGGGATCCCTCCGCTGAAAGCGAAGGAACCCTCTGATGTGACGGACGGATAGGGACGTGAAAGAACGCGTCCTGCAGGTCCAGAGAGCAGAACCACACGCCGTGTTCCAAGGATGGTATTATCTGAGCCAGAGTGACCATCCTGAAGGTTCGAGACCTTAGGAACTTGTTTAGGTCGTGTAGGTCGAGAATGGCGCCAGACCCCGTCGCTTGGAACCAGGAAGTACCTGGACACGAACCCGGGTCTGAGGGAGGTCCGCCACCTCTCTTATCACCTCCTTCCGAGGAGGAGATGCTCAGCTCGGCGAGCTGACAGAGAGGCTTCGGACCCGAGGCCCCGAGGTGCGGACGGCTCTAAAGGGTGGGGCCTGCTCGAACTCCAGAGGCAGGCCCTTTCCCACCACCTCCAACACCCACCGGTCTGTGGTGATAACGGACCAGGCAGGAAGAAAGTGGCGAAGCCGCCCCCCACATGGGGACACCTGGGGTGAGGCGACGGGGTTGGGGGCGACACCCCTCAACCCATCACTAGGCAGGCTTGGAAGAAGGACCGGCCGAGGGACCTCCAGGGCCTTTACCTCCCTGCTTCCTGGAGGAGGAAGCCGAGGGCTTGGGTTTGGGATGCCAAGCTCGAGCCTGCTGGCCCTGACGTTGCTGGGCCGGACGTGCAGCGGGCGAGAGGGACGAAGGGTTAGGCTGCGGCCTGCGGCCTTGTCCTTCTGTGCGGATGAGACCGAGTCCAAGGTAGCATTGGACTTCTGATCCTCTGCAGGTGATCTTCCACCCCAGGGCGAAGAGGTGCGGTCCCAGGAAGGACATCCGCCAACTGTGCTGGGTATCCGAGTGAAGGTGGATATCCTCAGCCATGCCCGATGGCGATAGCCACCGCGCCACTACTGACCTGGCACATGAGTCCCCAATCCAGAGCAGTCTGAAGCTGCTGTTTGGCCACTGCCCTGCCCTGGTCCCGCACCTGCCTGACCGTGGTCTGCAGGTCCGCCGGAAGATGAGGAACTACCTCGTCCAGGGAGCCCAACAGGGCATGAGAGAAATGTGCCATGAGTACGGCCGAACTGGCCTGACGAAGGCCGAGGGAGGACGCAGCACAGACTTTGTGCCCGGCATAGTCCAATTTCTTGGACTCCTTGTCGGGAGGTTTGTCCACGTCCCTAGCGTTCCTGGCGTGCCGGAAAACGCCGTCGGTAACTAGCCCCTCAGCTGAGGGGTGTTCCGAAAAACCGGACAAGGAACCGGTAGGGACCGCATACTTCCTGGCCATCCTGGCCGAGGGCGCAGGACAGGAAGCAGGGCGCTGCCAGAGCTCCAAGGCCGGGCCCACTATGGCCTCGGCCACCGGAAAGGCCTCCGTAGGGGAATCCCCTTGGTCCAGTATCTCTGTGAGGGGATACCTGGCCCGCTTAGACACAGGTTCGAGCTTCATCCCAGTGGACTCCAAGATGAGCCGAAGCAATCCCAGATAGGACAAAGGGCTATCGTCCATCGACTGACTTCCAGAGGACTCCAAGTCCACTCGCCTGGAGAAAAGGGAGGAATCGCCGTCGGACTCTGAAGAGTCTGCAAAGAGCTGCCTCGGGCCTGAGCCACCCTCCACCTGCCAACGTCGATCGGGAGTGAGGGTAACAGACAGCCTACGGGGCAGTCCCTGAGCTGACCGAGAGTTCTTGGTCGTAGCCCCAAATAACGGCTGTGGAGGCGGAGGTTCCACCGGAATCGGTGGATCAGCTGGTTTTGGCCGAACAACCGGCCTGGGAACAGGCTCCTCGGGTAAGTCGAGGGGTTGTTTCAGCCGCTCTGGTGACAGCCACTTAATGGCCGGGGAAGGCGACAGCGTCGGCTTGTTCCCGGTCAGAAGGAGCTGTTGCCACATAAGGTCCTAATACCGTCGACGTAACTCTTATAGAAGCCTCCCTCGTCCGAGGAGGAGGACGAGCGCGGCGGCCGCCATCAGGTGCCGAGATCAGACCGCCTATGACGGGCGGGATCGGCTGGATCGCAAGAAGTCCGAGACCGAACCCTCGGCTTTTCCGAGGGCGCAGTGGGAGGGGACGGGGAACCGCTCTCCCTCGGCTCGGAGGGTTCACCCAGGCTCCCGGACCGAGGCACTGGCAAGCCCACGGGATCCTCAACTCCACCGGGGAACCGGGAGAGGATTCTGCCGCTTGATGCATAACCCGTCTAACGGGTCGAGAAAATCTCGACTGCATCGAGGGAGTCTCGGTCAACTGGCCTGACGGGGACACCGTGAGACCAGTGGCCGAAGCGAACGATCGATCAAGTCGATAGCCGACAACCTCGGGAGAGGGACCTTTCCGTCTCCCAAGAGCATCGACGGAGGGACTTACCCTTGTCTTTCTTTTGGACGGGAAGAAGGTCCAGCAGACATTAGGTCCCTCTCCTTAGTGGAGAGGGACAGACAAAACTCCTTAAAGAAGCTGTGTAAGAGGAACCCAGGAGAGCGGGATAATGCCGCAGCCGAGGAAGATGCGGCCCGCGCCACCTCCTCTTCTCGAGGGCGATCATCTGCTCTAGCTGATCCATCGAGCCCGCCACAAGGAGACCGCCGACCGGCCTCTTTGACTTTACCGAGGAAAACGCTTCGGGACGCCTCAGTTGTAAACGGGCAGCACGGTCTTCGAGGACGTAGGCTGAGAAGGAAGAGCACAGGTCGCAAGCCTGCAGGTCGTGCTCAAGGCCTAAACAGTAGACACACGTGGAGTGCGGATCAGTCTGAGACATCTTCTGCCCGCAATGGCATCTCCGAAAACCGGGAGTCAATTTATCCATCGCAGCCGCGAGGGATAGAAGACCGAAGTCTAGAAGTGCAAAAACTTTTTAAATTCGCAAAACCGAAGAATTAGGAACCAGTCTTATACGCAGAGCGTTAAGGAGGGAACTTGAGCTTCCAAGCTGTAAGGAAGATCTGGCGTCATGGGGCGGAGCCGAGAGTTTTACCACCCGGTGGGTGGGAGGAGCCAGCTTGAAGACCTTCCGGCAAGATTTAAAGTGGCAAGGATACCTGCCAGACAGTGTGGATGAACAACATATCCATGTCCCTAGAAATTAAGTTTCTTAACTCCGCCCAAAAGGAAGAGGGAATGGAGAACTTCACAGTTAGGTAGAGTGGGATCCTGTAAGAGAGTGATGTTCAGGTGCGTTTTGTAGAAGAGAGCCAGGCCACCCCCTCTTTTGGCCCCACTGCGATCCGTACGTAGCATGTTGTAGCCTGGAAAGGAGCACTGAGAGTCAGTAATTGAAGGCTTTAGCCAAGTTTCAGTAATGGCTAGGATGTCCGGAACGTTCATACTCACCCAGACCAGAAGGTCTGGGAGGTTGGCAAGAAGGCTCCTGGAGTTGATGTGGGCCATGGTAAGACCGTTGGATATTGGGAGGGAGGTAACCGGGGGAGGCATAGATATGATGGGGTCCTGGGGAGGACCAGGATTAGCTTCAATGTCCCCAGCTAGCATAAGGGACAGGATAAATATCCAGAGAGAGATAGAGAAGAAGGTCTTGACTGAGGCTCGAAGTGAGCACTTCAATTTAAAGTGGAGGTATCTGGCTAGGGGCCATAGGCGCTTGCTGATGAGAGCGTTAGGGGGAGTAGGTGTAGGTGTGGCAGTAGCTAGGAGGTTGGAAAAGTAAAAATTGTCAGGTGGGCGAACTTTGGTAGATGAGGAAGGAGCGCAGGGACAGGAGAGCACAGAGACGGTATGAAGGCAAACAGCCCCCATAAGGAGAGCCACCAGGTCTGGGGGAGACATACTGTAGAGCAGATAGGGAGCGATATGGGGGGGGCAGAGCAGAAGGCTAGGCAGAGAGAGGGCAGAAGGCAAGAAGATAAGCACCTAAGAACCAACCTACAGTGGAAGAATTAGCAGCAGAGAATATTTAGTAAGATAAGAACAGCTCCCTCTGGTGCCCAAAAGATATAAGGAGCTAATGGAAAACCAGGCTGATAAAAAAACAACGCGAAGCGTCAAAGTATCCTTGAGCATAACGTCTATAAAAAGTAACACCAGCCAAGGGTGGGAGGGTATTGGGGCGGTGAGAAGGTCGCGCAGCGACAAGGGGGCAGAACTAGTGAGGAGCTGCTTTAAACTGAAGAGCTTTGTACCAAAAGCGCGAATCCCAGAAGAGCTCCCTTTGTCGAAGGGCCTGTCCTTTGGCTACCTTGTGAAAGAGCAGGTATTCTGTGTGTCGTGAGAGAGCCTCGGTTCCTAATGACCCTCAGTCCGTTGGGAGCACGGAGCTCGAATCGGGGATGGGAGAGCCTCTATGCCCGCTGGCCTCGCGACCTCCTGGAGCCGCCAGCTCTGTTCGGGGGTGGGGACAGCCCCTGCGATGCTCCCACTACCGGAAGACTGCCTGAGGAGTGGAAAAGGTCGGCAGACTTTAAATAGTATTCAGCAGAAGCAGATTTTTTTACTCTTATCAGGGGTCGAATTACTGGCAGTGAGCTAATCTTGTAAAAACAATAGGGTGCAAACAGCAGGACAGTTTCTAGACTTTAAGCAAATGCAATGTAATTAAGGTAACTCACGAGCAGTCTACAATACAGTGCAGTTCAGTAAGTAATAGAAAATAGAAACAATCTAAACTGTTGTGGGGACAAATAAGGTAAAAAAAAGTCTTTGCATTAAACTAATGAGGAGCTGCTTTAAACTGAAGAGCTTTGTACCAAAAGGCGCGAATCCCAGAAGAGCTCCCTTTGTCGAAGGGGGCCTGTCCTTTGGCTACCTTGTGGAAAGAGCAGGTATTCTGTGTCAGGGGGGCGGGGGAAGAGCCTCTGGTTCCTGAAAAACGGCCCTCAGTTCATTGGGAGCACGGAGCTCCGATTCGGGGGATGGGGGAGAGCCTCTATGCCCCGCTGGCCCTCGCGACCTCCTGGAGCGCCGAGCTCTGTTCGGGGGGTTGGGGACAGCCCCTACACGACGTTCCCACTACCAGAAGACTGCCTGGCGGTTTGTGCATCGGGCTAAATGAGTCTGCAGTAAGATTTAAAGCTGCCGCTTTCTGCCTCAGCGTGGCCATGGGTCTACTGCTGGTTCTGCCTCCGATGATCAACAGAAATTCTACCGCAGCAATCAACTAACCCTCCGTCTCCTCCAGGTCTCAACTGTCTCAGCTGATACAGGAACCCACCAGGGTTTCCAGGGGGGGCGACTGTGCCACCCTGCTTGACTGGATACTCACAAACAGGAAGCAATATATCACCTCGGCCGGGTGCTCCCTGACGCAATCAGTGATCACTATCCAATCTACTGTGTCTGGGACAATGTCACCCCTTCTTTCCCTTCTAAAGTAGTTACATTCCCTAACCTCTCCCACCTAAGCATTAATGCCTTCAAAACTGATCTTAGCCTGGTTGACTGGTCTCCTCTCTACCTAACAGATGACATTAATTACGCATACTGTTAGTTACTTGGTGTCATAATAAATACAATAATAGATAGGAGATAGATAATGTATTACAAGGCTATAATATTACTGAGAGATTTCCATGTTCCCAGAACCTCGAGATGGTATTATAGCCAAGTAATCAGAGTCCACTATCTGCTATTTTTTGTAATGTATGGATCCAAGCAGTTTCTAATGTCCTGCAGAAATGTGGTGCAATAGTCTGAGGGTGGTGAAATATGGATGCAGGTCTCTTCAAGGGGAGCTGCTTGGTGTGTGCTGCTAAGGACGCCAGAACATCAAAATGCCTCAGGAGCACCCAGCATGTTTCTATTGGTGTGTCCTGTGTGCTGTGAATAATTATCTCGGGAACATGGTGGCTTGTCTATGTGAGCGGTCGCGGAGCTGCCCTTTTTTTTTTTTTTTTTTTAAATTATGTGGCTTTGTTTTTATTGCTGTGAATTGAAAAAAGAGACTCTGTATGGCACAGGAGTAAGCCGGAGACAGACCACTGGCTGCAGGTTAGTTTTTGGGGGGGGTTTGGAGAGCCGGCTTTTACTGTCCACGAGAAAGTCTTGCGCTGTTCTGTTTCTGTGCTAACACTATCGTTCAGAGTTCTGAAAAATAGTATTACGGGCTCTGAACGATAGTATTATCACTTTTCATTGATGGTATTACGGCATTTTTTTGTATGCTTTGGTGCAATATTAAAAAGGCTTATCCATATATTACAATAAAGTTTCTCACCACCTCTGCATCCACAGGGCTAAATTAATGTACTGTCTGACACCTGATGTCTTAATGATCTTATATAATGTGCTATTACTTGCTGTCTAAACGTAATGTTTGTTACTATATTGCTTTGATGTTTGTACAGCAGTTGTAACCTGAACTGCTCAAATATTCTGTTGCTTGTTGTTCTACCCAACTTGTACTCTCCCGGGTTGTAACTGAAAATAAGCATTCAGTTGTCTAGTGTACTTACCTGGTTAACAGAAAGCAAATAAATAAATAAAACAAGGAGTAGCTGGTCGGGGAAGGGGTGGGGAGGGAGAGAGAGAGATAGAGAGATAGATGGATGGATGGATAGACAGATAGATAACGGATTTTCATGCCAAAGCTGAGATTACATTTACCTGCCATGAAGGGACATAGGACCCTTTTCTTAAGAATTCCTCCCAAAGCCAACTTTAGAACAAAGTTCAGCATCACAACATCACTATTAGCTAACTATACACTCACAGCTAGAAAATAAACTTACTCAACTAATGAACCTGAAAAAATGCTTTGTTCAAATGCATTTTATTGTCCTTCTAAAAAATGTTAGACCACCTCCGGGTGGTACAGAGGGTTGAGGCGCTGGAAGCCATGCTGGGCAACCCGAGCTCGGGAGCCGAGCTTGGGCCGCAAGAGGTTAGCCGGGCAAGAATCAGGATTGACCAGTAGCGAGGCAGCTCTCCTCTACGGGGAAGGATGAGAGGTTTCCCTGACTCGTGGCTGCCATCTGGTGGAGGCCAGGTGGCAATGCCAGGCTAGGGGGAACCTAGGCTCTAGGCCGGAGGAAGGATGGGGCAGTCACCAGAGCTGTGGGATGCATGCGCTCCTCCACGCGTATGGGCGTCTGCATACCAGGGTCCCGGCAACAGGGGGAAAAAAATACAACTACCATGTCTCCCCCAGTGCCGTAAGGAAGAAGGGGTACTGGGGGAGCACAAGGCTCAGTAAAAAAAAAAAAAAAAAAAAAATGTCAGCCGTATAGCAAAAATCTGGGAAATAAGTAACTCACCAGCTGAGCCTCCATCTCAGACAGAGTCTTCCTAACTTGGGCTAATGGCTTCTCAGTGTGGGTGGGTTTGCAGGTGAGTGGCTTTCTTTCCACATACTTTGATTTTCCTACAGGGACTCTGGAGGTGGGTATATGGGATGCCCTTTTGATTGGGCTGTGTTGCGGTGCAGCAGCAGTGTTCATCTCTTCAGTAGCCTTAGGCTCTCTTGCTAGGCTTACATCTTTAATTCTGCGTGGACAGGACTTTGTGTCATTCACCGACAGGAGCTGGTGTACACCTGCAACCAGCTCAGGACCGTCTCTCTCCAAGTCAGTGTCGTTCAATTTGCTGCACGTCTTCGTTTGGGGTGAAAGGTCAGAAAAAGATCTTGCTATATCCAAGGCCATTCATGCAAAATTAGTCTTTCCCAGCAAGCAGAGCCAACCAAACTTTCTGAAACACAACAGAAAACAAAGCTTAGTCAATGGGCAATTTGTACTTTTACTGCAGACAAAGCATCCACCGTAAGAGGGGAGCATCACATCAGTTAACCATAGCATTTTTATAACAGACTTCCAATTTATATTTTATTTTTATTTTTTGTTTATCGGGTTAGGTGCACTAGACAAGCAGTTGTCTATTTTCAGGCATGACCCGGGAGAAGTACATACTGTACATAATAGTTGAGAATATAATCTAGGTCAACTGCGACATGTAAGATTTTCAAACTACAATGACCAAAGAAGCAGGTCAGAACATCTCAACAATGAGAAGTACATACAACAATTGAAATGCAATCCAAGTCAACAGTGAAATTCAATGTCTTCAAACATGTAATAAACAAGAGTGGCAGGTCATGACAATTAAAATATGATCCAAGTCAGCAGCTAGGATCTAGGTTTACATACATACAGTAATCAATGAGACAGGTCAAGTCAGGGTACATAGCAGGATACCTATTTTTCAATTATAACACTGCGCAGTACTGTACGTCCACAGTAATAGGACTGGGGTACAGGAAAAAGCACATGATTGTAGGAGGTACTTTCTGAACCGTTTCTGAAAGGTGACAGTCATGGTACACTATCTGATGATAGAGGGTATTGTTCCACAGTTTTGGGTGGAAATTGCAAAGCCTGTCAATCCAATTTAGTTTTAAACCTAGGAGTGAAGAGCAGGTCCAGGTCTGCAGACCTAAGAGGTACACAGTTTTATAAGGCACAAGGTTAGAAGAAAGGGATAATGGGGTGTGGTGGTTCAGTACATTATAAATGGTATTTCCAAGGGAGGAATCACACTGAACATCAGGGGGCAGCCAACCTAGTTTCAAATATAAGGTACAATGATGGATAAGTCAACTGCTAGACAGCGCAAATTGACAGATGATGTTATATACCACATCCCATTTGTGGAAGTCGTGGCAGGCAATGCTGAAGAAGACCTGTACACCATAGGATAGTTTGGGGAGCAAGATACTCCTAGCCACTGACATTCGGGCACATGGGGTAAGATTCCGACTAGTACGGTAGGCTAATCCTACTCTGGCATTGACTTCCTTACAGGTATTGGTCAGGTGGAGAAGGGAGAATTCTAAGGAAGAGTCCGAGGTGATACCCAAGTATTTGAAAGACAGGACAGTGTCTAGGGGGATGCCATTAACACTAATCACCTGAAGGCACACGGAGCTGCTTGGGGGCCTCCTGCTGTTTTACAAGCTCTCCTAAATTCCTCAGAACATTCTCGCCTGGAGCTGCTTGGGGGTCTCCTGCCGTTTACAAGCTCATAAATTCCTCAGGGCAATCTGCTCCACAGGCACTTGGGAGCCTCCGCCCGTTTACAAGCTCATAAATTCCTCAGGGCAGTCTGTACCGGAGCTGCTTGGGGCCTCCCACCGCTTTACAAGGTATGGAACAAAGGTGCTGACTGAGAAACGCCCAGCTTCTGTCCTGGATTCAAACTTGCGCCATTTCTGAATGCCCTTTGGCTGAACTCTTAACTGTGTTTTTAATTGTTGCAGTTTTATTTTTATTTCTGTGCAGCAGGGTAATTTAACTCTATTTTAGGGAACTTCGCTGCACTTTTAATTAAGTGCTTTGTGGGGCAGTATAATTTTAATCTATTTTAGGGACCTTCACTGCATCTTGAATTAAGTGCCATGCACAGAGTCTTTTGTTCATATTCCTGTGCTTCACATATTTCTTCATATGAAACCTCAAGTACTTTCAGTACTGGTAATTAATTTTTGTGCAGTTTCAGTGCTGGTATTTAATTTGCGGGACTGAAGTGCACTCCGAAGTAATAGCCTCTCATTTTATAGTTTCATAGTTGGATACGAGTTCATAAGGCATTAGCCCATACAGAACTCGCCACCGACAATAATCAGTGGAGGTCATACTTTTATTGCCCATATAAAGATCTAGTCTTCTTTTGAATTGCTCACAGTATTACTTGTGACAATGTCACTAGGAAGTGAGTTCCATATGGGAGGCACCCTCTGGGTAAAACCCTCTTACGCTTCATAGTTTTACACAAGGTGGTTTTTAACTTAAGATTATGAGATCTTGTATTGTTGCTTAAATGCTCTCTTTCCAAACAGATTGTATTTAACAAGGACTCTTGGAGAGCCTTAAATATGTAAATTAGATATCCCCTGCAAGGGATCGATATTCAAGGAGAATAACCCAAGAGGTTTTTTTTTTTAATTTGTTTTTTACAGAACTCAGACATACAGTTCAGAATTCCAAGCAAACAGATGTAATACATACTTAAATCCCCTTGAGGGCGCCACTCCCCTTAATTTTCTGTTGCTGTTCGATACATCTTTGAGGAGTAATACCTAAAAAATTTTATAATCACAGGATGAATCCTATAAGCTGCTAATTAGCCCATGAGCTGCATGGATTAATAACCATTTTTAGTCCAAACATAATGTCCAAGTACAGGCCTCACCTCTGGTGGGGTCTCACTATACCATGCCTAATCTAAGTTTATGCATTTATTTGCAATCTCTCTAAATGAAAAAGTCTTGTGGAGACAACTGGTAGATTATACAAAATATTTTCCAGCCAAAGGAAACTCTATTTAAATATGGTATGAAGCATCTAAGCTGTGAGAGTAAATCAACTACTTAGCATTCAGACAGATGCCTAGTCAACTGCACAGGCACCATAGCACGTCTAATATTTAGATTATTTTAATTCTCGAACTGAATATGGAGTAACTGGAGTGTAACCCTTTTTTTTTTTTTTTTTTTTAAATAAAAGTAATTTTACCCCAGCAACCTTACTCCACTCTTAACTGAGTCAAGATTACAAATACAAACTTTAAAGTTTAGAGTCCTCCTTTTACTCTCAGGTTTCCTCGTCTTCTTCAGACAGAACATCCTCTGTGTCGTCTTCTCGAGGCTTCACAGTAATATGCTTATGGGTCCACTCCAAAGCGTCTTGGGGTCGTTAAACAGGAAAACCTTCCCTTCAAAGGCGATCCGGAGACGGGCTGGGAAAATCATCCCATGGGGCACAGAAGCTTAGCATAAAACCGCTCTCACACCATCGAGCGCTTCCTTTTCTGTCTCACATACCTGATATCCGGAAAAGGCGTATGGTATGTCCACTTTGCAGGAGGGCTCTTTCACGTGCCATTGCTAGAATTGAATCTTGGGTGCCTGGGCCATCCGTTACAAGCATCACTACTCTGGGGGCTGGGATTATCAATCCGACCTCTCCGTGCTATCACGTAGCTTTTTGGAAATGCTGGATTTGGGACGTTGCCTCTGAGCCCAATTGTTGCCCGAGCCATTCTTTAAGAAATAAAAGCAGGTGGTCCCCTTCACATCCCTCAGGCAGACCCAAGATACGAATATTTGGGACTCGAATCTGATTCTCTAGTATTTCAATGCGAGATTGCCACCTTGTAGATTCTTTAATTAAAGAGGACACAGCCCCCATCGCCGCATCTGCTCGTTTGGTAGATTCCACTGAAGTTGTCTGAATAGCCTTCACTGAAGTTTCCAGAGCAACCACCCGATTGCTCAAGCCATCTAGTTTGTCCGATAAATTTGTGACTGATTTAATCAATCGACTGAGCTTAGAACCAATGGTTTGTAAAGTTTTCTCGTTAGCTTCCTCTGCCTGATCTTCCGCATGGCCTTGTCCTGGTAGCGTGGCTGAGGCCGCAGATGTAGTTTTAGCTTTAGCTCCATATCCCTGTTGCTGATCTCGATGAGGGTTTCCCATTCTGTTTAGTTTTACTGGAAAGGTACCCTCGAGTCGTGGAAGAAGCAAAATCTTAAGTTTCTACAGTAGATTTTTCTTATTTTCCTTAGTGTTCAGCAGAGCTCCACTAGACAGCCTCCATCTTGCTCGGGCTCCGCGCTCCCCCAACCCAGAGTTTTTTAATCTACATTCATAATCTTTGTTAGTCATATTGTCGATCTACTTAGTGACCCTGCGCTGAACCTTTTCAACCATGGTTTGACAACCTGCTGTGGTAGGAGTACAAAATGGTGCACAAAAATCCAAATGGGGATATACCAGGCTAGTTTATAGAGGTAGAATAACTTCAGGTTTTCTACTTGTATTGTGCTTTAGAATACTACCTAAAACACCATAGCATTTTTTAACTGTTGTATTTATGTGTATGTCAAATGTTAGGTTGTCAGATACTGTGACACCCAGATCTTTCTCTTCTGTTGTGACTGACAGCTTAATGTTATTCATTATATAGGTAGCCCGATTGTTATTCCTCCCCATGTGCATAACCTTACATTGAGCCACGTTAAAATTAATTTTATCTGTGGCCCAGTTACAGAGTTTGTTTAGATTATTTTGCATGGTAGCAACAGACTGGGCATCGTTTACTACACACCCTAGCTTGCAGTCATCCGCGTATTTATTTATCAAGATGCCACTTCTTGTCTGCATACTGGAAACTAGTATGTTAAATAGGAATGGGCCCAATACTGAGCCATGAGGTACTCCACTGGAGACAGGACCCCATTTAGACTCATGTCCCCCGATAACTACCCTCTGCTGTTGATTATGTAACCAGGTGGCTATCCATTTTTTGAGTTTCATATCCAGATTTATTTTAACTAGTTGTTCAAAAACAATTTTGTGGAAGACTGTATCAAATGCTTTTTCACAGTCCAGAAACACAACGTCTACAGACATACCATTCTCTAGGCCCTAGGGCATCACCAACAGGTTCAAAAACGTGTATGTGGTTAGTCAAGCATGATCTACCAGATGTAAACCCATGCTGTGATATATCTACACATCCAGTAATGTTTATGTGATCGATAATTTTGTATCGTATTAGTCTTTCCAAGATTTTACTAACAAGGGAAGTGAGGCTAATAGGCCTGTAGTTACTTGCCACTTGTTTGTTACCACCTTTGTGAATCGGTGTAATAGTGGCCATTCTCCAGGATTGTATTACTTTCCCCTCCTTTATTGAAGTATTAAATAAGACAGCTAAGGGCCCCAAAAGTTCTTTAGAGAGTTATTTTAGGAATTTTGGGTTAATGCAATCAGGACCTGGAGATTAGCTGGATTTTATTAAACTGATGGCATTCAATATATTCTGTTCTGTAAATAATATTGGTGAGTTGTCAGTGGATAGTGCATTTATGTTTATAGTTTATTTGGGTTTAAATATAGTCCCAAAATATGAATTGAGTTCCTCAGCTATTTCCTTTTACATCAGTGATTATTTTACCATCAGAACTTAAAGGCCCTATTCTATTTTGATTTCCTTTGAGAGATCCAATATAATTGCAGAACCTTTTTACTGTCTTTTACATTTGTTGCTAGGTTTATTTCTAACCTCTTTGTAGCTGTACAAATTATTTTGCTTCATTAGCTAGTGTTTTAAATCTGTTCCAGTCAGCAATTTTATGATTCTTGCTGCGTCTACAGTAGGCTCTACGCTTTTTTCCTAATACTGCGTTTGATTTCATTAGTCCACCAGAAAGGTATCCTTTGTGTAGCATTGCTATATTTGATCGAACTCATTTGTTTATACAGTAATCTAGACAAGATTTAATTTTGCCCCAGGTTTGCTAGAGATCGAAATTTTAAATTTAAATCTTATCAGAGCTGTTCTTATTCCGAGCTGCTCCTAGCTGCTGATGGCCTCTGTTCTACTTGCTGCAGGACTCAGACTTTCCCAGCAGCCACCCCAATACCTCCCACCGTAGCTGGCTTTTTTTTTTTGGAACTTAGATTTTATTAGTTTTCATTTTCAATTCCAAGTTACATTATACTTCATTATTGAAATGAATAGGAAAGACATACAAATATATCAATATTAATATAATAGCTACAAGGCATTATATAACATCATCTTACTCTGCTTATGACACTTGTTCCTATTCCTATCTTCCTTTTTTTATTTTCTTTGCAGGCTAGACCAAGTAATTATACCTCTTCGAATGGAGCGTTCAGTCAACGACTCTCTCACTCTCCCCACCATCAGAAGACTAGCAACTCCACTCCCATCCCCGCCCATCTAGCCGCTCTTCTCCTTCATAGAGCCAATATCGTTTTAATGAACAGAAAATAAATCATGGTCCTGTGTCTTTCCTACTTCCAATCCTTTTTTTTCATATATATTGTTAGTATATTTTATAATGCAAAGCTGTCCTTTTATAAATCACAAAAAACAACTAATCTCGGAATTAGCTGGCTTTTTTTAAATAGGTACAGGTAATCATGTGTTGTGGGGGGGTTCTGTAGTGTCTTTTTTTCTATCTGCTCAGTTTCTCACCTGTAGGTTATTCTACTTCTCCATTACATGACACCATCATATTAAAGTACATGTTGAAGGTTCTCCAAATGCCTTTTACACATAGTATGCCATTGCTAGACATGCTTCAGATGTTGAAGCTGCAATTTTTAAAAAAAAAAAACTCTGTCATAGTCATGTTTTTTATGTTTCATCAGCATTTTGTCCTCCAATTTTCTGTGTGTGGCCACACCCCCAGAATGTCATACCAGGGGGCTGTCAATGTTTTACATATAGCAAAAAGGAATTATGGGTAATTTATAATGTTGATTTAAATGTGCCTTACTCAGGAGTACAGTCCTGTATATCGGTAGTGGTGAGCACTAATGTGTAAATGTCCACAGCAAGGCATTGTGGGTAAAATAAGAACCTGTTTTCCAATTTCCTTACTGTGAGATGCTGTCCCATATTTCTGTAGTGGCGTCAACAATATAAGCTTCTGTATGTTTATTTTCACAACAATACATTGTGCATACCATATCTAGCTACAAGACTTCTATACTGAGTGATGTAGTCTCCTATTTCTGCAGTGAGCACAGAAATAAAATAACATGTATACTAATTTACACAGTGAGGCACTGTGTGTACAATACATAGACAAATCAGCTATCTAAAACTAAAAACTGACAGTGTTCCTTTAGTAACTTTGTTTCCCTGGTATGATGTTACAGTTGGGGGTTGCAGCACTAAGAAAAAAAGGGGTGAGTTATGCAAATGAAGCAGAGCACCAAAATAAAATTATTTTTTTCAAGGAAAACAGCACTGTTTGGCAGTTTGAATGGTAGGAGACTGATTCACAACACCTACAGTTTACTACTCCCATTTGCTATGGGAACCTTCAACATTTACTTTAATCTGCCTAGCACACGCTCTGTCTGTATTCAGCTTCAGTCTCCTGTTGTGATTCTTTTCCTCCTGGTTATTTTCTGGATCCTACTTCCTCAAGAGCTCTGGTTGCTCATCCTGCCCTGACCTAGAGTCCTAATACCCTTTCTGGTGTCATATCCCTGTCCTAACCCTTCACCACCCTCTGACCCTCTTCTGACTCATTTAGACTGTACCTTTTTCCCCTACTCTAGTTATTCATTAATTTTCTACCAGTCCTTGCTCTGTCTCTCCTGCTAGAATGTCTAGATTGGCTATGTGCTATCTTACTTGCGCATTCTTTGCCGTGACTTTCTACCTAGACTCCTCTACCTATTTACAGGGACCCCCACACCTCTTCAGGCACCCCAGTAACTTGACCTACTTCAACATGCTGGCTGAAGGTTTCTCCATGCCAACTCCTCCAGTGTACCTTAGAAACATAGAAATTGACGGCAGAAGGAGACAGCTAGGTCCATTTAGTCTGCAAATTTGTTTTAGACCTGTTTTGACACTTTAGTTGCCCTTTGTAGTCAGGGCTCCCTTGTGTCTATCCCATGCATTCTTGAATCCCCCACAGTGTTGACCCCCACAACCTCTTAGGGCAAGCTGTTCTACGCATCCACCACTCTTTCTGTGAAAAAAAACTTCCTGGTGTTGGCAGAGAACTTCCCTCCATGCAGCCTGAGGACATATCCCCTGGTCCTGGAGCCCTTCTTGAAGTGAAAAAGGTCCTGTGCCTGTACCTTGTTAATGCCTTTTATGTACTTGAATGTTTCAATCATGTTCCCTCTCTCTCTTCTCTGCTCCAGGGAGTGCATATTCAGTTCCCTAAGTCTTTCCTCGTAGGACATGTACTGCAGACCCCGAATCATTTTTTTCACCTTTCTCTGTACTGTTTCCACCCGGTCAATGCCCTTCCTGAGGTGAGGCCTCCAGAATTGGACTCCGTATTCCAGGTGAGGCCTGACCAGCGTCCTATACAGTGGTACCACCACCTCTCTCCTCCTGCTCGTGATTCCCCTCCCAATGCAGCCAAGCATTCTGTTGGCCTTCAATGTTGCCTTCTCACACTGTCTACTAACCTTCAAATCGTTTGAGATTATGATTCCCAGATCTCATTCCTGGTTTGAGGTCGCCAGTCTTTCGCCTCCTAGGTAATAGTCCTTTCTTGGATTTTTCTTTCCTATGTGCATGACCTTGCACATTTTGGCATTAAACCTCAGCTGCCACCTTAGCTACAAACTCATAGAGTCACTCCTAAGGCACACTGTACACAGGAAACTTACCTCCCCTGTGAACGTCTCTTGTGCCATTGCGCTTGCTACATTATGGGTTATCATGCTATCCCTTAACCTAGCGAGGGACGTTGAGTTCAACCCTGGCCCTTTGGACAATCCTAACCAAACTTATCCTTGCTCTACCCATCTCCTGTCCCAGGTCCTGGGCTTGAACTTTGCCCATCTTAATATCCGAAGTCTTATAGCTAATCTCCCCGAGTTAGAGGCCTGGGTTCAGGTCAATAATCCTGATATCCTTGTCCTATCTGAAACCTGGTTGAAACCTTCTGATCTTAACTGCACACTACCAGGCTATAACAACATGTACCAGGCCGACCAACCTACCTCTAAAGGAGGTGGAGGTTTGGCGCTGTATTATAAGTCTCATCTGAACGTTTCTCTCCTGCCTACCCACCCTCTGAATAATAGTGAGGTACTACGCTCACTCCTACTCCTTGGTGGTGCCAAGAAACTGTACATCTTCAGCTTGTGTATGTATATGTATATTACTCGGTTTGAAAAAGAGGAAGAAGGCACTAGGCCCATCTAGACCACTTTCCCCACAACTGTGGGAGATATCTACAAAGTATTCCCTAGAAAGAACTGGTCCAATTCAGTTTTAAACTGTTTGCTTGTTGACTGTTCCACTATATGTTGGGCAAATTATTCCACAGTTTAGCTGACCTTAGTGTGAAATAATATTTTCTTTTGTTAGTGATTGCTCTTGAAATTTGAAGTTGCCTGTTACACCATAACCCATGCATTTTATTCATAAATTTTAGATTACAGACATTCTTAAGATCCTCGTCCTTTAGAATGTTAAACAATAATAGAAGATCCCTCTATCCTTCTTTTGTATATCATATAATCCTAAAATGACACCCTTTCATGATAAGACAAGCTTCTGGTTTGTGTATTAATTTAGTTACTCTCCTCTGTAGAATCTTTACCATTTTTTTGTCCTGTTCCAGGTAAGGAGCCCAAAAGGAAACAGCATAATCAGTTAGCGGACGAATATAAGACTTATACAGTTTTATGATGCAATCTTTGTTACGTGTTATAAATGATTTTTTAATTGCAGATATTATATGATTGCCCACTTGGGTGACTTTATTGCATTGAGTACTTCAGTTTAATTTTTCATTTACGATGACACCCAAGTCTCTTTCTGTATTCACCACTTTAATATTGATATTACACAGACTGTAAATAGAGTTTGGTTTATTTTTCCCTAAATGTATCACTAAGCACTTATCAATACTAAAGGTCATGCAATTTTCCTGTGCCCATGCCTTAATGATTTGGAGGTCTGATTTATATATCACCTCAAAATAGCAAGCTTGGTCTTGAGGATCTTACAGAGCTGATTCCTGCAGTGTCCAAGAAAAATGAGGTGATCTGTCTGGGTGATTTTAACCTCGACTGGCTCGGTCCTAACTCCTCTTTTCTTGCCTCTACCATCAGCAAGGCCAACCTTTTTCAACTCATCTCGTCTCATACTAGGATCTCGCAGAATGGTCCCTGCCGTACTCCCGATAGACTGGATCCTCACTAACCAGAAGGAATGTTATGCCCCTGCTGGGGTTTTACCCGACTTAATTGGTGATCACTGCTCAGTCTACTGCAAATGGAGTGCCTTCCCTTCCTCATATCCTCCCAAAGTTCTATGCTTTGTTGACTTTTCCAAATTTGATCCGGCTGCATTCCTATATGGTCTAAAACATGCTGACTGGTCTCCCTTTTTACTGCCAATGACATCAACCTGGCTACCGATTATTTCAACATGACTTTACTAGCCATGCAGAACAAGCACATTCCGTTCTCAACACGTAGGGTCAGAGGGGAAGGGACCAAGTGGCTAATGCGACCTCTCCTGAAACTGCTCAAACATCGTGACAAACTTTGGTCAAAATGGAAATCCTCCTCTTTTCAGGCTGACTCTGATAAGTATTGTGCCTTATGCAATACCTTACAGGAGGTTTGGGCAGCCAGAGTAACTACCGAGAACTCCTTAATTCCTCTGCCTCTGACCCATGGAGATACTGGACCAAGATTAACGAGATCCTAAGGAATACCAAGCCACAGACTGCTAATGACATTCTAATTAATATCCTTTGCAATAACCCCTGCACTAACATGGCGCTTTAACACCCTCTTTACCAAGATTCCAAATATCTACCCTCCTGCATCTTGCGGCCGAGTCCCTCCTCCAGCTCTTCTTGATGCACCTCCTGCCCTGGTGCTTTCCCCTGTCACGCATCAGGAGGTTCTTAGGTTGCTTAAAACCATTCCTCTCATGGCAGTGCTGAGCTGGATGGTCTTGAACCCTGGATCCTAAGACTTGCTGCCCCTCTTCTAGCTTCCCCGTTACTCTGCTTTTTACCCTGTCCATCAGCACGTCCACAGTGCCTTTGGCATGGAAATCTGCTAGGACTATTCTGGTGCTCAAGAAAGGAGACCCCAAAATCCTATTGTTCCACTGCATTACCGCCTACTCTCAGCAAGGTATTGAAGAAACTTATCCACCACCAGATCTCTGCTCATTTACTTAATTTCAAACTTCAGTCCCTTGTTCAACATGGTTTCAGGGCTGGTCACAGCACCACTATTGCTCTCACCCTATTCACCAGTAAGGTTAAGTCCAACATGGATAAAGGCATACGGTACTTACTGGTGCTGTGTTCATAGACCTCACCAAAGCATATGACTTGGGTTAATCACCCCCTGCGTTTGAATAAACTGCATTCACTTGGTGCCTCTGCATCCACCTTATCCTGGATCAGAAGCTACCTTGATAACCGATCCCAACCCATAACCTTCTGTAAGGTTCTTTCATTTCCTGCCCATCTCCTGTGGTGTCCCACAAGGGTCCATCCTGGGAACCTTGCTCTTCTCCATCTTTGTTAATGATATTCCTACTTCCATACCACACTGTCGCTCCATCATGTATGCAGACGACTTGGTGCTCTACGCTGCCTCTCGATCCATCGCCGACCTTAATGTTCATCTGTATTCCAACAACTTCAATCCTGGTTCTCCTCTACCGAAGACTCAGGCTATGCTATTCAGGTCCTCTAGAAATGCCCATGCCGAGTCCCCCCAAGCTTCATGTGCTTTGTTCTGACAGGTCAACAGTCTTGACCACAGACTCCTTTGAATACCTTGCAGTGATGCTGGATCCTGTACTTGATTTCTCCTCTCACATAAGAGGTATGCAGATCTGTTAACAGCATGATTGGTGCCTCCTTCTGGTCGCTCACTCCCTAACCCCTGCTAACCAGGTCCTCTGTGGCTAGAGGTGTCTCCCTAGGCTACTATTTGCTATCCCTATCCTTTTCAGGCCAATGCTGGTATTCTTGAAGTGGGACACCACTTACAAAACATTTGCAGATTTGCCCTATCGACCCTCATCTTACTCACCATTGCCTTCTCTACTCTGCCCTTGCACTGGCTGTCTCCCAATTCCCTTCGCTCCTACTCACTGGGATGTTTCATCAACTCCATGACCAGAAACCCCACCTGACTCTCTTGAGATGGCCTTGCCTAGCCTTGCCTCTTGCCCTTAGGGTCTTTAAACTCTCCACTGCTCTCAGTTCCACACTGCTCAACAAAATGGGGAGCAAGCATTCTCTCATTTGCTCCAAATTCTGGAACTCTGTTCCTACCAGTTTTAAGTGTTCCTTGTCTCACTCCTCCTTCAAGACTGCACTTTCTCTTACCTTTATGTACTTGATACTTGTGACTGATACTAACCTCGCTTGGCCTCTGTCTTGCTTTTTCCTGCCTAGACATATTGGTTCTCTGAACTCCAAGTGTATCATTTGCTTCTTTTCGTCTGTCTTTTCATCCCTGTGAGGATGATTTCTGCTTATACGTATAATTCCCTGACTATCTCTGCGTGGATATCTGTTGTAAGCGTTCAAGGACAGTATGTATGTTACCAGAGTTTGTTTGTAAGACTGTATCTTGTATTCTCTCAGGTCGTATCTGAAAATAGGCAGGGTTATTGCCTAATGCACTTACCTGGTCATCCATTATATCATGAGATGTGTGTCTGCTTATCACTTTCATACATAGTGAGACTATGTTATATTTTGGAGCCGCCATTGGCAGCCTCCAATAATTAACTGTATAAAATGCTGCAAAAATGTTGTTGCAATAATGTTTAGAAAGTGATTTACATGTTTCTGGTGGGAATAGAATTTAATTTGTTAGTACACTGTTATTCTATTGATACACTGTTTATTTTAGACCTGTTGAAAGAATAGACCTGTTGAATAAATAATTGCACTGTGCACATTTGCCCAGGGTTATTGATTATATTGTCATTGGTTGATAGAATCACCTAAAAGTTATGGAGAAATATTTATTGCAGGGACAACCGATTGGGCCAGAAGGTATACGCTATGTTTCATGCTGGCAACTCAGGTTCAGAGATTAGCTCTGGGAGCATGGGCACCACAGGACTGGTGGACACATCACTGACCGAGCCTGGAAGGTGGTGCAGTGTTCTGTCAATAGTGGACATTGTGATGGGCCAGAAGCACTATCTCATTATCGGTTCCACCTTGCATGCTCACTGACCCGATGGTGTTCACATGATATGTCAGGAAAAGCAGGCTGGCATGAAAAATGGGTTGCAATAACTCCTCTATTCCATTTCAATAGGACCTGTTTGAATGAGGTGCAAGTTCATGGAAAAAATATATATACATATATACACATATACATATATATATACATATACATACACACACACACACACACACACACACATATACAAACACATACAGTATCTCTGTCTCTCACACACCACACACACATTTGTATATATTTACAGACTGCATATAAATATATAAGTACAGTGGAACCTCATGAGTAGTGTAAAAGCACATACAAATATATAAGTGATAGACAGTGACCTTATTAGTAGGATAATACATGCATATAAAATACAACGATCACTAGATCCCTCTGCATATCTCATGTATGCATCAGGCTCAGACCTGAAGGAGGACATTGTTTTGCTTTTGGGTAAAATAATTTTTATAAGTCTGTTATTTTGAACTAGTACAATAGCTTTCACCATCCTGATTGCTATATTGATGTCATGAAAGTGAAGTCAGGATGACAAGCTGACACTATGATGTGGGTGTTTTGTTAGTGCCGCAGAACTTCTGCAAGTACAAACACCACACAGAAGTTCTGCAGCAAATGGTAATGCCGCAGACATAAATAATCCCACAGAAAAAGTAAGGCCCTGCTTAAAATAAAGAAATAAACCCTTGACGAAAGCGAACTGAAGTAGCCAGAATGCTAGCCAAGGGACAGGAGGAGGTCAGCCATTCCCTGACACAAATGAAATCTCTTCCAGAAAGGCATAATGACACTATAGTCCTTACCGGACAACCCCAATGCGCTGAGGACCTCGCCAGAAAGACCCAAGCCTGGAACTCTAGCCACTCAGAACCACGCCATCAGGTACGAGGATTGAAGTCCAGATGGAATACAGCCCCACATTGACGAGATCAGGTCCGGGTGGGCTGGAAGCCGCCTCGGGAGCCTGGGCTAAAGTGAGGAGATCGGATACAGAACTGGGGCCAGTCTGGGAACTACCAGAATCTCGCCTTGTCTCCTACTTGAGAGACCTTATGGATCAAGGGAAATGAGAAAAGCGTAGAAACGACCGGGGTCAGGCCTCAAGAAGCATCCCCTACAGCGGCCACTGCTGAGGCGGCATAAAACAGTCTCAGCCCAGCATTCTCCTGGAGCAAGCAGGTCCACCTGGGGCGTGCCCCAGTGGAGAACAGATTTTGTACTACCTCGACGGAGACCACTCGTGAGAAGCAGCCCCTATCCGGCAGGGCATCGGCCAGGGTGTTGGAGGCTCTGCGTGAATGGCTGAGATCCGCCTCAGGCTGCGCACGAGGACCATCGGAGCAAACCTCCATAACAGCATGGGCGTGTCCCATACAGTTCAGATAAGTACATAGTCATGGTGTTGTCCATCTGGACTGAACCACTTGACCCAAGAAAGCAGGCAAGAGAGCTGAAGCGGGCCGCACGGGCTCAACAGTTGATATAGCGCCGGGACTCGGGGGACCAGAGGCTATCACGCTCTGCTCCCCAGATGGGCACCCAACCCATCAAGGATACCTTGATCGATGAGACCGTCGGCGCAAAGAGAATGAGCCAGGATGCCCTCCTGCAGATGTGCTGGAACAATCCACCATTGGGCGTTCCTCTGGGTCCTGTCGGCTAGTCAGCGGATCGCGCATTGTGACTACTGGCTGGCCAGTCCCCACAAGGCGCATGTACCAGAGCCCAAGACCATGCTGGTGCAGGCGCCATGAGGCAGGGCGCAGGAAGTCAGGGCAGGCGCGACTGCCCAACCTGAAATGATTGGGCAAAGGAGAAGAACCTCGGCCCTGTCCATGGAGCGAGCTCTGGCCTCGAAGAGTCGAGAGCTCTGCCCCGATGAAGTATCTGCTTGGGCAGTTCCGACAGCCTCATTGATGAGGCAATCTGAACAAATCTGAGGCCAGATCTCTGGACTGCTCCACCGCTCTGGAGACTCAATCACCAATCGTCAGGTAAAGGTACCTCAGACCCTCCACACCGAGGAAATACTCACCACTGCCATGCATTTGGTGAAGACCCTGGGAGCTAGGAGGCCGAGGCATGGCCGGGAACTAGTAGGGATCCCTCCACCTGACGGAAGAATCTTTGATGAGACAGATGGATTGGGACGTGAAAAACAGCGTCCTGAGTCAGGAACAGAACCACATACCTTGTTCCAGGATGGGATTATCTGAGCCAGGAGACCATCCTGAGGTCAAGACCTAGGAACCTGTTCAGGTCATACAGGTCAGAATGGCACCAGCCCACGTCCGTTAGGACCAGGAAATACCTGGACACAAACCGGGTCTGGAGGGATCAAACCTTCTGATCCCACTTTAGGGAGCAAGGCATATCGGCTCATGGGCAAAGTGGCCTCAAGGACCCGTGGCCCCGAGGCACCCGGCGACAGCCGAAAGGTGGGCCTGCTCGAACTCCAGGCAAGCCCCTACCTCCAACAGTGGTCAGTGGTGATAGCGGACCAGGAGGAAAGAATGGCGGGCGTCCCCACGGGGGAACCCAGGGAGAGTGACAGGCTGGGCGGCACCTCTCAGCCCGTCCTGGGCAGGCAGGCTTGGAGGAGGACAGGAGGGGACCTCCTGGGCCTTTACCTCTTGCTTCCTGTTGGAGGAAGCCGCCGGCTGGGTTTGGGATGCCAAGCGAGCCTACTAGCCCTGTGCTGGTGCTGCTGGGCTGAGTCGAGATGCAGAGAGCCGGACAAAGGACTTCTGCTGTTGCTGGCCTTGTCCCTCCGGAGGTGACAGAGTCAGAGTGCACTGAACTTTCGATCGTGGGTGTCCCTCCTCAGGGCGAGTCAGTCACCAGAAGGGACATTAAGCCAACGTACTGGGTATCCGCGTGAGGTGGACATCTCAGCCACCCTGCAACATAACACAGCGGCTGCTACTGACCTGGCAGGAATCACTATGTCAGAGCAGTCTGAAACTGCTAACAGCCACACTAGCCTGGTCCCGCACCTGGTGGACCCGTGGTCTGAGTTGGTCGGAGATGAGGACAACCTGCAGGAGCCCAGAGGCGCAGGAGAGTGTGCCATCACACGGACGAGCCTACTCGGAGGCCGAGGGAGACGCATACCTGTAACCCAGCAAGTCAGCTTTTGGACTCTCTGTGGGAGCATCCACATCGAGCATACAGGAACACGACGCTGTCAGTGACCAACCCCTCAGCAGAGGGTGCTCAGAAACTAGGCAAGGCAGCGGGACGCATACTTCCTGGCCGAGGATGGGACGGAAGCAGACACTGCAAGAACAAGGCTGGGCGACAATGGCCTCAGCCACGGAAAGGCCTCCGTGGGAAATCCCGGTCAGCTCTCTGTCAGGGGATACCCAGCCCGTTGGACAGGAGCGACTGCATCGGTGGACTCGAGATGAGTGAAACAGACCCAAGAAGGATGGGCTATCATCCAATGACTGGCCCAGAGGACTCAAGATCGACCTGTCTGGAGAGAACAGGAGGTCGTGATAGGATTCCAGAAGAGTCCTGCGAAGAGCTGCCTCGTCCCTGAGCCACCTCCACCTGCGAGGCCAGTCGGGGTGAGGCAGAAAACCTGTGGGGCGGCCACGACCGACCGAAACCATGGTCGGTGCCCCACCGTTGTGGAGGCGGAGGTTCCACCACAATCGGTGGGCGCTAGTTTGGCAGACCGCCCTGGAACGGCAATCGACTGTGGCGGTGGTTGCTTCGTCATTCGAGCGACAACACCAGTGTGGTCTGGCCGAGTCGACAGACCAGACAACAGCAACTGCTGCCACATAAGCTCCTAGTAGCGCTGATGTAATTGCTGCCTCCCTCATCAGAGAGGGTGAGGAACCATGTGCCACTACGGGTATCAGACCAAGACCACCGATATCCAGAAGGGCAGACTGAGATGAAGTTGAGACCGGATGGACAGGGACACCAACCCCTTGGCTCAGGCACTTTAAACGGGACTACGCCCGAAGGCGCAAACAGATCTCACCCCCACAGAGGAACCGGTGAAGGTGGCTGTCGGCTTCCCAGTTGACAGCCATAACGGATCGAGAAAAATCACCGCGCAAATGGGAGTCCGCAGGCAGCCTGACGGGACAACCAGGAAGAGCGCCTGAGCACAACCCGACAAAGTTGGGATCGACTGTCAAGGAGAACTCTCCACTCACGCACGCGAGTGGGATTTCCGCCGACTCTTCTTCTTGGGCCGAGAAGATGCCCGATAGCCTCTCCCTTGTGGAAAGGGATGACAAGCTCATGAGGAAACCCGAGTCGGAACTCAGAGAGGCGGGATAAATGCCCACGGAGGAGGAAGATCCGGCCTGGGCGCATCCTCTCCAGGCGATCATCTGCTCGAGCTGCTCAGCAAACCAGCCACCGGACACCGCCAACAGCCTCTTTCCGATTTTACAGCGGTAACACTTCTCCCGCCCAAGCTTCAATCGAACGCTGATCATCCAGGACGTGGGCCCGAGAAAAAGTGGCACAACTCAGAGCATGGTCGTAATTCAAACCTGGCAGTAGACACGTGGTGTGGATCATCTGGACATTTTCTGCCTGCAAGGCACCTCAACTGGAATAGTTGTCCGCCGCAGCCACGAGGAGAGATGAGGGCCGAAGATTTAGAAAACTTCAAACCAATTGAATGAACACGAGTTAGGATCCAGTCTAAAGCGCCAGAGCAGCTAAGGAGGAACCCGAAACGTAAGCGGCAAGGAAGATCTGGCGTCTAGGGGCGGGCGACGAGTTTCAACGGGTGGGTGGGAGGAGCCAGCTTGAAGACCTTCTGGCAAGATTTAAAGTGGCAAGGAACCTGCCAATAAGTGTGGATTGAACAACATATCCTAGAACGTGAGTTTTTCTAACAGG
Organism: Neoceratodus forsteri; assembly: GCA_016271365.2. Taxonomy (NCBI): domain Eukaryota; kingdom Metazoa; phylum Chordata; order Ceratodontiformes; family Ceratodontidae; genus Neoceratodus; species Neoceratodus forsteri. Next base: position 1,518,320,721 of record CM057450.1, on the reverse strand, counting down.
AACAAAAGATCCCAAGGAGAGATGAGGTCCCTGATGGGAGGTTTGAGATGAAGCATTCCCTTCAAAATGTTCGCCAGATCCATCTGCGTAACATATTTGCAGTCCACCAGTACATAATAGGCAGAGACTGCAGAAAGGTGTACCTGGAAGGAAATATCAGAGGCCCAATCTGACAGGGAGAGGAGATACTCAAGGACAGCATTCAGAGGGCACAAGAGTGGGTCCAGACCCAGAGTGGTGGCCCACAAACAAAAGCGCTTCAACTTCATGGATTAGGTAGCTCTAGTGGAAGGTTTTCTAGCTGCAACCAAGACCTCGGCCACTCTGGGAGATATCCCATAACATGCCGTGGCTACGTCTGCAGGTGCCAGGCATGTAGGTGTAGGGACCAGAGGTCTGGGTAAACCAACCTGCCTTGTTATTACGACCTAGTAATCAGGAGGACAGGGCAGGGGAATCGGAGGTTCCACTGCCAGCTGCTGCAGTAAGGAGACCATATCTGGCCAGGCCAAAGTGGAGTTGCAAGAATCATCTCCACTCCTTCTGCTTGGGTTGAGCAGAGCTCTCTGCAGAACAGGAAAAGGCGTATGAAACCTCCTGTCAACGGAGAAAGAACAATGCCATTTAGCCAAAGCACCAGGGCCATGATCTAGCGAGCAGAAACTGGCAGTTTTAGTGCTGCACAGGGATCTGAAGAAGGTCCAGCTCTGACAGCCCCATCTTTGGAAGAGGTCGTCCACTACCGACTGCAGGAGTTCCCATTCGTGAGTCCTTGATCGAGACTGGACTTAGGGCATTGGCCAAGATGTTTTGGACCCTGGAACATGCACTGCAGTGAGTAATTGGCCATGATCTAGAGGCCCAGAACCACATCCTCATACCCTCTAGCAAAAGAGGATTGGAGTGAGTTCCTCCTGTCTGCTGATGTAATAAATACTGACAAGTTGTCTGCCTTCACCAAAAGGGGGCCTGGACAAAGATCAGGAGAAATGCTTGTAGAGTGTACAGAATCACCCTACGTTGCCAGAATATTGATGTGTAGTGTCAATTCTAAGAAGACCATGCACCTTGATGCTGATGGTACTGAAATGAGCTCCCCAACCCAGGCCTAAGGCATCGGTTGTGAGAACCTGCAATGGAGGGTCTCTCTGAAAGGAGACTCTGGACTCCAGATTCTGTGGAGAGCCACCAAGAGTCTGTACCACTGCATTGGACATCGAGACTGGCTGGTCGAGATCGTCCTCTCTCTGATCCCACTGCACTCTGAGGGTCCACTGAGGAGCTCTCATAAAGACACATGCTGAGGGAATGGTCCCTATGGCTGCGGCCATATGGCCTAGGAGCTGGAGCATGGTTCGAGCTGGGACCTGGCTAGCAGTTGAGACTTTGTGGGCCAAAGAGTGAAAGCATATTGTACTGTCTGGCGAGAGGAAGGCCTTCCCTTGCTCCATATTCAGGATTGCCCCTATGTATTGAAGCCTCTGACAAGGTGTCAGGAATGACTTGGCTATGTTTAGGATGATTTCCAGGGAGCCAAATAGGGTGAAGGTGTCCTCTAAGGTTGACAGAAACCCATCCACGTTCGGCAGTCAGAAGTCAATCGTTGAGATAAGGATAAACAAAGTGTCCTTATCTCCTTAAAGCTGCTGCACACTGCTAGGCACTTTGTGAACATGTGGTGCAGAGGAAAGGTTGAAGGGCAGGCCCAAAACTGGAGATGCCTTCCTGAAAGGAAAACCTCAGAAACCTCCTGTGGGCTGGAAGCATCAGAATATGGAGGTGGGCATCTTGAATGTCCAGGGAGCAGAGACAGCCCTACTGATGCAACATGGAAAGAATGCCAGGCAAGTGACCATCCTGAACCTCTTGTACTCTATGTAATTGTTCAAGAGGCTCAGGTCCAGAATCGGACAAAGATACCGGTCTTCTTGGAACCAGGAAAGCGGAGTAGAACCTTCCCCACTGTGGGACTGGAATGGGTTCTACTGCCTTCTTGTCTAAGTGACTGTACCTCCTCCAACATGAGCTCGGTGTGGGAGTGGGAGTAAGTTACCTGGACTGAGAGGATTTTCAGGGAATCTGAATAAATTCAGCGCATAACCCCACTCTATCAACTGGAGGACCCACGCACTGTTGGTGACTGAGGTCCACCCGGTGAGTAAGCGAGAACTGATCCCCTCGTTTGCCCTGGACTCGACAGGTGGCATGGGGTGAGCCAGAAGTCAGGGCGGCACCCAGGTGGGCAAGGAGACCTGGCTGGGACAGTTTGGTGTTCTTAGGCCCTGTGCTCCACCAGGATGAGGGAGGAGCTCGAAAGCTGCACCCTTGCTGCTGTCCTTTAGGCTTCTGCCTTCCCTGATGACAAAACTGACAGCGTTTGCCAGGGATTTGATCAGACCTGTACAACTGATGTACCAACTGAATGGCCTTACCAGAGTTCTGGAGGTCCGAGATGATTTTCTCGATGTCCGGACCGAACAGCATGGACCCATGGAATGGGGCATCAATGATGGCATCCTGGAGGTCCTACCTAAATCCAGAGACTTGGAGCCAAGAGTATCTCTGCATACAAACCCATGTGGCTGCTGCCCTGACTGCCATGTCCACTGAATCATAAGATTATCTCAGGACATGTTTTCCCACATCCACACCAGACTGTAGTACGTCCAACAGCCCCGTTTTGTGCTCTGAATCATGCTGCCTTTTGGCGAGCTCGACTGCTTTGCTCCAGAGGGATTTCTGGTACTGTACCATGTGCGCCAAAAAGTTGAGCGAATGTATGGTGCAGGTAGCAGAGCAGTAAACCCTCCTGCTGAACTGGTCCAGACAAGAATGACCGAGTCGGCCTTGGGCTGTTCTCCGAGGAATGGTTCACTCATTGGGCTGTGGTACAGCCATTCCGCTTTCTTGGGTATAGTGGGGGCTGTCAAAGGGTGCCTCCAGGGCAGCCTGGCAGCGTCCTGAAATGGGGCTACCAAGGGTGGAACCACTAAGGGTTTGGGCTCATTCATACCCAGGAAATGAGACAGTCTCTTTCTCTCTGAATCAAGATCCTCGGTTTCCCACCGATTTAAAAATTGGATGCGACGCATCACGTCCAAGAAGGTGGGATCATTCGGGGGAGGGGAGAGGGTCCCTGGAAAATCGGGTCATGAGGATGACAGGAAAACTCTCCCGAGGATCTGGAGGAGGTAGAAGACCTTGAGTCGGATGACCCGAGGAAGATCTGGAGCAGGCGTTGGTGCCTTCTCCTGTAATGTCTGGAGGATGACCTGGAATGGCAACTACTCCATTCTGGAGACCTGTCATCAGACGGAGCAGGTGATTTGCCCCTAGGGAAGAGGTGAGGACCGTGGTGTCCATGGGGGCTGTGGGGGTTCTACCGGGTTAGGTTGCAGTAGGGGAGCCTGTGGTTCCTTTGGGAGGATGTCCTTCCTGACTGTGTCCCACCAGGAACTGAAAAGGTCCTTTACTTCTGCTATTGAGACCACAGCAGGAGCCGATGGACCTGGCGTCTCAGACCTATCAACAGGTTCCTCAAGCAGCGGACCTGATCGCTGGTCAGGGACCGGCATACAATCTGGAGACTTGGCTTTCTCTGGCGTCTGGTCCTGAGGTGGTGTTGGACCTGTCGGCAGGTCTACTGGCGTCTGCTCATCTTTAGGTAACGTGTCAGTCATCAGGTGAGGCCCCTCCTTGGCCGGCAGCTGTGCCTCTTCTAACGTCTGTTTAGGAGGTGCTAGCGGCATGGAGGACCCTGAAGTGGAAGTGGTAGATGACACTGGGGTGCTGCACTAGGAGTCTGACGCCCGATGCTTGAGAGAGCTGGCGTCAGGGTGGGACACCATGCCGTCAGGTTCAGCCGGACGATCCGACGATGTAGCGGATGCCTTTGCCGGGAGGTGGGCTGCAGACTGAGTGACACCCACCTCTTTAATGGCAGAATCCTTGGTTTTAAACCCAGAGGCATGGCTGTAGGGCCTAAGACTAAGGGAGGGCAGAGGTACACACTAATGAAACACTGCTGGATCTCCACTGGTGCCAGGGGTTTCAAGGCCGACAACTTGGGAGGTGCTTGGGTTGGAGGGGGCAGAGTCCGACCTTGGACTGAAGCTGGCCATCTTCTGATGTGGAGACCTGGATCAGGAATCGGCGGTCCTTCTTGTGGTGGTGGTGCTTTCCACTGGACTGTTTCTCTCCTTTTGAGAAAATTCTCCGACCGAGAAAAAGAATAGGATCCTAAACCTGACAGGTCTCTTTGCATGGTGGCCAGCTGTTGTTCAAGAAGGAAAGTCTTCAACGTCTTCAAACGACAGATATGCATATGACGGATGAACTTCTTGCAGTGCGGGCAGGAGTCGGTGTCGTGACCGGGCCCCAGGCAGATGAGGCAGGCTGAGTGACCATCTCGGGCTGGAATTTGCTTCCCACACACGCACTTAGATTTCAGGCATTGGTTAGATGATGGCGAAGACATAGATCGAAATTCGTGGTAAACAATAAACAATTAAACTATTATAATTCTTTTTGAAAATGGTGATAGACTTTTAGCATGTAGGCGTCCATGGAGCCAATGTGAATGCGTTGACAGCAGGAAAAGAACTGGGCAGTGGCTGGGGACCAACCCCTGTATACCACTGGCAGATGTTGGAGGCGGTCCGACGTAAGAGGGCGATCCTCGCTGGGTAATGCTAGCTAAGAATTTTTCCGTGGGGTCCTAGTGCCTGGCAGCATAGTCCTTATGGTGTAGCCTGCTGGAGGAGCTCCCACTCGAAGTAAGATCTGCTGATGCTGTAAAGATGAATGTTTCCTTTACCCCCAAACAAACTGCAGAAATTCGTAATTTACTAAACACATTTAACAGTACTTTTACCACAGTTCCAGGCCGAGCAAAAGGGGTTGAGCATGTGATAGTGCCAAGGAATGCTCGCCCTTCTAGGCAAAAGACATACAGGTTACTAGAGCAGTTAAGAGCTGACGTGGTTAAGGAAATACAAATAATGAAAGAATTGGGCATCATAGAAGAGTCGAGGAGTGCTTGGTCATCTCCACTGGTAATTACAAACAAAGAAGAAGGGGGTGTTAGAATCTGCCTTGATTTTAGGAAACTTAATCAAGTGTCGGAATTTGACAGTTATCTTATGCCCAGAACAGAAGATTTGGTGGACAGACTGGGGAGTGCAAAGTATATCAGTAGCCTCGATCTCACCAAGGGTTACTGGCAAACTCCTTTAGCTAAAGAATCCAGAGACAAAACTGCACTTGCCACTCCTGTTGGATTCTACCAATTCACTACCATGCCCTTTGGTTTACATGGCTCTCCCGCTACATCCCAGCATTACATGGATGTAATTTTATCCCCTCACTCTGGTTATTGTGCTGCGTACCTGAATGATGTCCTGGTGTACAGTCCAGACTGGAAAAGCCACCTGGAACACCTACGAACAGTTATCCAGTAGATCAAAAAGGCAGGTCTGACAATTAAGCCTACCAAGTGTGCACTGGGCATGCAGAAACCAGATATTTGTGCTATGTTTTGGAAAATGGAGAAGTCAAGCCTGAGGTTTCTAAGATAGAAGCTGTAGCTAACAGCCCTGTCCCTAAAACCAAGAAACATGTCAGGTCATTTTTAGGGCTGGCTGGTTATCATCAGAGATTTGTTCCCAACTTTGCAAAGTTAGCTACTCCCCTCACAGAACTCACGAAAAAACGGTACCGGAATAATGTGAAATGGACCACAGAGTGTGATGAAGCTTTTCAAGCCATTAAGGCTGCATTATGTTCAGTCCCTGTTTTAGAAGCCCAGACTTAGATGCATCGGGGTAGGTCTAGGTGCAGTCCTGAGTCAAAACATAGATGGGATGGAACATCCTATTCTGACATAAGTAGGAAGTTGCATGACAGAGAAAGGAACTCCACCATTGAAAAGGAATGTTCAGCAGTAAAGTGGGCCATGGAGTCCTTAAGTTTTACTTGCTAGAACTGACTTGTACTTACAATAGATCACAACCTCTCTGTTGGCATAACCAAATGAAAGGTAAACATTCCAGAATCACAAGGTGGTACCTAGCACTACAGCCATTTAAAGTCAAGGCGATACACAAATCTGGTAAAGAGAATAGCAATGCTGATTTTCTGTCAAGATATGGATCAGGAATTGAGGGTTCTGAAGGTTAAAAAACAAACATACGAGTTTAAACTTTACTGTTTACTGTACCATTATAGAAAAATGGATACTGAATATGTGCATAATTTCTGAAAGTTAGAAGCTAATATTAGTAGAGAATTAACAGAAAGTTTTGGAAACCTGTTTGATAAAACAGGTTCTCTCTTAAGGAGGGGACTGTATGTGACAGGGGTGAATAGGACCCTGTCCCAGTTGTTATGGAGAGTTTGAATGCAGGGATCTGTTCTGTTCTTTCCTTTCCTGTCTCTTGTCTGTCTGGTTGTGTAACCAAATTTTTCTATGAGACCTAGGGTTTGATCACCCCGACAGTCTTGCAATTCTCTGCCTCTCACTGTCTCTCGGTCTTCCCTTGCTGTTCTGTCCCCCCCCCCCCTCGCATATCTGCTGGTATAAAAATATATGAAAATCATTATGTGGAAATGTAACTGATATTGAGATCCTTTGTTCAGAAATTATATAATGTTACTATTAAAATGTATAAAATTATAGTTTGAGATGATTGCAAAAAGCGATTGGGAACTCAAGGGGTTAATCTGAGGGCAGTTTCTAAGCCCTTTTTCAGAAGCTATGGAGAAAGGGCCTTAGTTCTGGGACATTGTGTTCTTCTGCACCTGCCTGAAACATACAAGAACATTTTAGAAAAAAAGAGGATGCTTGTTAAGGAGGGGAATTGCAAGGACTTAGAAGAGAGACAGCTGCATTGTTTTGAGCAGGGTTTTAAATAATTGATTAGCAGTTTTTTTCTTGGGACAATACTAACTGTTTAGAAAGTATTTATATAGGTTTTAGGTTTTCTAGAAGTGTTATGTTTGTTAAAACCCATCAGTTTGACCTCGGTGGTGGGAAAATTAATGGAGAGTATAATAAAGGAACGATTGGGGGTGTACTTGGAGGAGGTGGGAGGTCTGGATAGTCGGCAACATGGGTTTGTGCCAGGTAGATCATGTCAAACCAATCTTGTGGAGTTCTACGAATGGGTAACATCAGAACTGGACAGGGGAAAGCCTGTGGATGTATTATTCTTGGACTTCAGCAAGGCGTTGACTCTGTCCCCTCAATGGTCTGGTGGAGAAACTGATGGGGTTAGGAGTAGGCCCTTTGATGGTCAGATGGATTGAAAACTGGCTAGCTGGCGCACCCAACAGTAGTGGTCTGTGGGAGCTCTCGAACCCTAGAAAGTTGGTAGTGGGTACCGCAGAGACTCGGTCCTGAGTACGATCTCTTTTAATGCATACATATCGGACATCAGGGAGGGTATAGGTGTGAAATGAGTCTCTTCACGGATGACTCCAAGATGGGAGCAGTAGTTGAGGGAGAAGAGGGAGGTTGGCCTGCAAGGGACCTGGACACCCTGGAAAGCTGGGCTCACACATGGAAATTAAATTTCAATATCACCAAGTGCAAGGTGTTGCATCTTGGTTGAAACCCTAAACACAGGTACACCCTGGGAGGGGAGGCGCTGGAGGCCTCAATGGGGGAAAAGACCTAGGGGTCATGGTGGATGCATGTATGAATAACTCTGAGCAGTGCAGGAGTGCGGCTAGCAAGGCAAACAGGATGTTGGGGTGCATCGTAAGGGGGATCATCTCTAGGAGCAAGGAAGTGATTCTGCCGCTGTACAATGGACTGGTTAGACCACATCTTGAGTACTGTGTACAGTACTGGAGACCACACTTGAAGAGGGACATACAGCTCCTGGAGAGGGTACAGAGGAGGGCAACTAAGATGATATGAGGCTGGGAGATTTGCGTATGAGGACAGACTTGAGGAGCTCTGCCTGTTTTCATTGGAGGAGAGGAGGCGGGGGACATGATTGAGGTCTTCAAGTACCTCAAAGGAATAAATAGGGTAAACATGGAGGGATCTTTAGACTAAAGCAGGGAGGTATCACCAGAGGGCATGGTTTGAAGTTGGAAGGTGGAAGGTGGAAGGGTGAGGGAAAAGGAGGAGGTTTTCACTGGAGGGTGGTGGACCCTTGGAATGCACTGCCTGGTGAGCTGGTTCAGAGATCCAGAGTGGAGGGCTTCAAGAAGAGTGGGACAGACACAGAAAGTGGATGTATCAGATGATGGCCTGTCCCAGGGGGGTGGGGATGGATGACAGGGGTTTCTGGAACATAAGGGAGGAGAGGGCCTCGGCACCCAACTAAGGATCTGAGGTTCGAGCAGACTCGATAGACCGTAAGGCCTAATCTGCTGGCAAATAGTATGTTAGTATGTTAAACACAGTGAAGCAGGTGCTGTGCATTTTCACAATGTTTTAGCATTTTTATGAGCAAAACGCTAATCAATTTTTAGAGTTAAATAAAACCCTGTTTGAGACGCACAGAGATTGAAGGAAAACTCAGATGTTATTGTTTGTTTTTTTCTGCCTTTATAAATAGTTATTCTGAACAAGTTTATTTTATTAATGTGACTGTTAATACTAATAAACACTTTTTGTGAATTCTACTACTGCTCCTGGTTTTTCTTATGCTTCCTGACCTATGCCTTGATGACATTACCATTCTCATGCGTAACCTATATACCTTGCAAATAGCCCCTTTAACTGCACCCTATGTCTCTTCCACAACTTATGTGCTGTCTACCCAGAATAACTTGTCCTGGATCAACTCCCTTAGCTAAGTCCACCCTTCTGAAATCACAGACCTCAGCTCTCTACAGTGGATTTCTGGTCCTAAGGACCACTTTAAACCACATGGAGTTGTGGTTGTTATTCCCTTGTGGCTCCCCTACTCTCACAGCTACGAAAACCACTTCTGAGTTACTTACCGCCTAGTCACATCACACATACTCACATTGTTATCCCTAACCCCATTACACGCATGCACCTGACAAATCCAAGCACTCATCTTTGTCACAAGTGGTCCCGCTACCACTTCATCGGTGGCCCAGCGCATCTTTCTCACACAGTACATGTAAAGTATGGAAATCTGTCACATATACACTGCTACCTTGGTAATTAATCACTGTCACACATGCATATGGCAGCAAAATACTCGCAGACCTATAGTACAGACCACTTAGTTTGTTAAACAATTGTGGGAGGAAATCACTTAGGAAGTCTGGTTGTGCATGATGAGACTGCACTGTTAGACTTCCTCCCATGTAAGGTGTGGCAGTGGAGGGTGGCTGAATGTTGTGTTGGTCATAGGTGGCACGGGTGAACAGCTGCTTGTTCTGAGGTCATTCTCTTTTCTGTACTTCTCTCTCAAATAACGTAAAAATTGGAACAGAAAATATATGACAGCCCAAGAAGGGGGTGAATTGACCAAGGGCCCACAAATACCACATTTTCCTCTCTTCTCCTGAAGCATGGAACTCTGATAGTTTAGTATGGGACGCACTTGACTATAAACACTTGTTGGTACAATGTCAGCGAGGCAAGTTAACTGGGGACCATAATGATAGTGTGTGTGTGCACTTTATGACTAATGGAATAAGAGCCAGTTGCCACCCCAGATCTGGAGGTTGAGATGCCACCATTGGTTGTTTTAACACTTATTTCTTGACTTTCGTACTGTGAACTATTGCGGTGGGGGTACACGGAAAATTACCCAAGAAATAATATTTTGGACATGCAGTGCACATTGGAGGTACAGTTGTAAAGCATATTAATTTCTTTATTCTCACACATTTTTCATTTCTCAGACACTGACCTAAAGCTACCAGTGAACGGAGAACAATGTCTTTTCTTTTCAACCGAAGTTGGGAATATGGATCCAACGATGCTGAGAGCTCATCTTCCGTGGGAATTCCAACTCCTCTTCATATTCAGATTGGAACGGATGTTCTAAGACTAGGGTTGGGGGTAGGATCATGGGAGGCACAAGGGGTTCTTCTTCACAGGAGGGTGGTGGATGACTGGAACAGACTCCAGTGGAGGCAGTGCGGGCTGAAACAATCATGGGTTTGAAGCATGCATAGGATGAGCACATGAGTATACCGGATAAAGGAGGGGTGTGGTTAAAGGCCCCAAGTAGAGGCCTGGGAACACTATAAGGGAAGAATTCTGCAGGCAGTCAGGTGGGCCAAGTGGCCCATATCCTCAACAGCATCTATGAATCTATAATGTCACACAAGGCACAATCCAGCTCACCGCCATACAAGGTAGGGTGCTCACTACGACATAGTGCTGCTGCCAACACACCAAAACTGATGCCATCATGTCAACAAGAAATTCACAGTCTCAAAACATGCATATAACCAAATCTGCCAGCCCAGTGGCGCAGAGTGATCAGATGTTTGAACCCCCAGAACTGCAACACCGGCGAACCTGGTTTGTGAACAGACACATGTTGCTGGGGGGCGTTCAGCAAAAGAGAACCAAGCACCCACGGGACTGCTGTCTTTTCAAAGGGATGGACGACCAGCCCTTTCAGCCTTTGACCGTCACTGGGTGTAGTCCTAGTGGTAGTGCAGGATCAAAAGCAACTCAAATGTGTGCGGCCCAATGCACACTGTTGCCTGCCATGACTGAAAGAGTTGGGAGAAAAGGAAAGAGATAGGCAGGTTAATGAAGCCATGGACACTGTCCTCCAGCCCACACTGCCACCTGGACACCAGCTATCTGGATATCTTGATAGGTTAGAGAAAGTCCCCCTCGAGACCCACCAGGGAGGTGGGCAATCCACAACAGAGGTTCAGGTGTGGGCGGAGGTGATTAACTGACCAGGGAGCAAGGACATGTCTGATAGCCAGCAGTCTGCAGCCAAAGAGAGAAAGACAGAAAACAAGAAAGCCAATCCCCACCCCAACACTCACTGACACAGAAAATGGGACATGCTGCTGTAGCACACCACACACACACACACACACACACACACACCAGGACATGCTTGAGAAAAACCCCTAAAACATACCAGTAGTAACGTGTTGCATCGTCACACCATATGACTAGGTTTCATGACCCTATGCCTGCACTACCTCGCATATACGCGCGTATATACACACACACACACACACACGCACACGCACCAGAGCACCCTGCAGCTGAACACACAAAAGCCCAGATGACATTCTTTAGTAGCAGATCATGCCCCATACACTCTGTAACATCATGCTGAGGGAAAAAAATACAGGTTACTCACCTGTAACAGGAGTTCTAGGAATGGTATATGTTGTTCATCCACACTGTCTGGCAGGTTTCTTGCCACTTTAAATCTTGCCGGAAGGTCTTCAAGCTGGCTCCTCCCACCCACCTGAGTGGTAAAACTCTCGGCTCTGCCCTGTGATGCCAGATCTAGCCTGCTGGAAGCCAGGTTATGCGTCGAAGCCGGGGAGGCCGGGTGGGTTGTGTGGATGAACAACATATACCATTCCTAGAAAGTAGTTACGTAAGAACTTACCGTAACAGTAGATCTTCGAGAGAGGCTCTTGCAGTAGATAATTACATATAGGACTGACGCCGACTGGCGGCAGGACCCCATGGAAAAATTTCTAGCTAGCAGTCCCTGGCGAGGGACCGCCCCCACGTCAGGTGACCAGCGTCATACGACGTCGGTATAAAGGGGTGGTCCCGGACAACTGCCTTCCAGTTCTTTCCTGCCACAGGCCCAGAAGGCCCGGACGAGAGAGAAGCAGATGTTTCCATTCCTGGAAAAGAAGCTGAAAAAGCCTAGGGGGATGGAGGGCGGGAAGGTATTACCTACTGCAAGAGCCTCTCTTGAAGATCTACTCTTACGGTAAGTTCTTACGTAACTGTACTATCTTACTTCGATAGGGCTCTTGCAGTAGGTAATTATATATAGGACTGAATCCCAAGCAGTCTGGAACAAATAAGAGGCACCAGGAGGAGGAAACTACTCCAGAAAGTAGCAGTAATCTTGTAGGCCTCAAGACAGGAGGCCTTGCAAAACAGCTAGCCTGAAGCCTGCTCTACGGTGAGAGGCAATGTCCAAACTGTAGTGTTTTGTAAAGGTATGGATGGAAGTCCAGGTGGCGGCAGCGCAGATGTCTGCCGCAGACACATTCTTGAAACAAGCCTCAGAGGCCGCTACTCCTCGTGTGGAGTGACCTCTGACCTGACCCGGAAGGGTCTTGTTGTACTTGTCATAACAGAAAGTGATGCAATGAGCCAACCACTTCGACAGGCATTGCTTGGAAACAGCATTGCCTTCCCTTTTGTGAGCAAAAGAGACGAACAACTGATCAGTCTTTCTGAGATCCTTCATCCTGTCGGTGTAGTATCTCAGAATCCGTGAAATCCATGGTATGGAGTAAATATTCCCTTGATTAGGTACTGCGTAAAAAGGCAGGTAGCTCTATGGACTGATTTAAGGTAGACTCAGCTACCACTTTGGGTAGAAACTTAGGATTAGTACGAGCGCAACTCGTTCTTTGTGAAAAATCAAAAGGGATTTTACATAAGGGCCTGGAGCTTGGAAATTCTTGAGCTGAAGTAATGACCACCAAGAAGAGCGCCTTCCATGAAAGAAACTTCAGATCTGCAGAAGCTGCAGGTTCAAGGAGGAGGAGGAGAGTAAGCTTCAAGAACAAAATTCAAGTCCCAAGGGAGGGCAGGGTATGGATGGGGGCCTTAGACGAAGGACCCTCTGAGAAAGGTCTTGGAGACCTCCAGTTGAGCGAAAGCTTCATCTGCGAAGGGAACATGGTAGGTTGAAATAGCAGCCATGTGAACCTTCAGGGAGGAGTGGCTGAGACCCAGGTTGAAGAGATGACGTAAGTACTCCAGCAGAAAATCCACTGAACAGGAGAAAGGCTCCACATTCCTAGAGGCTGCCCAAATAGAGAATCTCTTCCACTTCATGGCATAAGTGGACCTAGTGGAGGGTCTTCTAGCCTCCACGAAAATCTCCGCCAATTTTGGAGAGACGCCAAAACGGGATTGGGCTAGGTCTGCAGGAGCCATGCATGAAGTTTGAGGGATTTGAGGCCTGGATGGACCAGGGTCCCCTGATCCTGGGTCAGCAAACCTCGTGATAGAGGAAGAGGAAGAGGAGGAACCTCTGAGTATTGTTGTAGAAGAGAGAACCAGATTTGCCTGGGCCAGAAAGGAGCGATCAGAATCATTCTCGCTCCTTCTGTGGTTAGTTTCTGCAAAACTCGTGGGATCAGAGGAATTGGGGGGAAAAGCATAGACGAATCCGTCCTTCCAGTCTAGAGACAGAGCGCCGCTCCAGAAAGCGCCTCGCTCTGGAACGAGCGAGCAAAAGTTGGGAAGTTTTGCGTTTTGGGGGAAGGCGAAGAGATCTACCTGCGGAGTCCCCCAAAGCTGAAAGATATCGTCTAGCACCCTTTGGTCCAATTCCCACTCGTGTGCCAGGGCAGAGGAGCGGCTTAGCTTGTCTGCCAGGGTGTTGTCAACTCCTGGAACATGAATCACTGTGAGGTGAAGGTTGTGTTGAGTTGCCCAATCCCAAACCCTCATTGCTACTCTGCATAGAGGGTAGGAACGAGTTCCTCCCTGCTTGTTGATGTACCACACCACGCACATGTTGTCCGTCTGGACGGCTAGGTGGCCGGGAAGAATGTATTGGTGAAGGGCTTGGACAGCGTATAGCACAGCTCGAAGCTCGAGCACGTTGATGTGGAGAGCTAGTTCCAGTCTGGACCATAAGCCCTGGGTCCGATGAGGGCCCAGATGGGCTCCCCAACCTTCACCTGATGCGTCTGTGGTCACAGTCTGGGACGGGGAGGATGAAAGAAGGGGACCCTCCGAAATAGGTTCTCTCGAACCATCCACCATTGCAACTCCCGTGCCATCAGGGAGGAGATCAGAACTAGTTGATTTGGGTCGCTACAAGTTGATCCCACTGGGAGCGAAGAGTCCACTGAGAGATCCTCTTGTGGAGTCGAGCTTGGGGGACCGTCGGAATAGCGGCCGCCATGAGCCCCAGAAGATGGAGGACCGACCTCGCTGGAACCCTCCTGCTTTCTGATAGCAGGGAAATCTGGGATTGAAGAGAGGCCGCCCTGTCTGGAGGCAGGAAGGCCTTGCTCACCATCGTATCGAGGATAGCCCCGATGAACTGTAGCCTCTGGGAGGGGTCCAGATGAGACTTGGAATGGTTGATGGTAATACACAGGCAAGTGAAAACCTGCTGGGTGAGGGAGAGAAAATGCAGGAATTCCTCCCTGGATGAGGCCGCCAGGAGCCAGTCGTCCAGGTAAGGGAACACCTGTATTCCCAATGTACGCAGGTGGGCCACTACCAGGCATTTAGTAAATACTCGGGGTGCCAAGGAAAGACCAAAAGGGAGCGCCTTGAATTGGTAGTGGTCCCCCTGAAATGCAAAATGAAGATACTTGCGATGGGAAAGGCGAATGGGAATGTGCAGATAGGCATCTTGCATATCCAGCACACAAAGCCATTGACCCGGCCGAAGAAGGGGCAGAAGGCTCTGCAGAGAGAGCATCCTGAACCTTTTGTATTCCACATAAAGGTTCAAGGAACTGAGATCTAGAACGGGTCTGAGATCTCCCGTCTTCTTTGGGACCAGGAAGAAATGAGAATAGTAACCCGTCCCTCGAAGATGAAGGGGGACGGGTTCCATTGCCTGCTTAGCGAGAAGGGCCGAGATTTCTTCCTGGACCAAGGGAAGATGGTCCCTTGAATAGGACAACTCCGGGGGAGGGTGGCGGGGTGGTTTCTGAAGAAACTCTATGGAGTGCCCTTCCACTATAAGCTGGAGCACCAAGAACCGTGGTTATCCTCTCCCAACCCAGAAGGTGGAAGGAAAATCTCCCTCTACCGGTTCCTCCGTGGGTCGGAGAGGCGGTGGGAGAAAGGAGTCAGGTAGTGTGGGGCAGCACCACAGCTGAGGCACCTGCTGCTATTTTAGGGCGGGGGTCCAGCAGCTGCGGGCCCGACGTTTAATCGCCCGCCTTCCTTGGGTTTAAGCTTGTGGCCATTCGTCTGCGAAAAGACGGCGCTCCACAGGGATGGGGAACGGTACATGGAATCCACAGATTTCAAGGCCGTCCCCTCTCACGAAGTCGGTGATGATGTCTTTGACATCACCTCCGGAAAACCGACCCTGAAGGTGCCTCCTGAATAGCGGATTGCACCTCGGGACCAAACCTGACATCCGGAGTCAGGCATGGCTGAAGACTCTAGCGAAAGCGTCCGCATCGTATGCTGCCCGTGAAATATGACGACTGGCGAGCAGGCAGAGCGGACGAGGTCTGCTAACTCCTGTTTGACTTGAGAGTCAGGTAAGGAGTCAGCATAGATTCCCGCCTGGGTAAGGATGGCCTTCTGGTAATCCCCCATGTGGGCGGCGTAATTCAGGGCCAATTCCCAGTGTGGAAGAGGCATAAATCTTTCTTCCATACTGGTCCAGGAGGCGAGATTCCTTATCCAGAGAGACAAGCTCAGATGCTTTGGATGTGCCCGACCACGGCTGTGGCGGTGCTAATCACGGCTAAGATCAGCACGAGGTGAAGGTCAAGATAGTCTCGCCCTCAGGAGCCTGGAATAGCCTGTTGGACTTCCTGGGAAGTGGGGCTACTGCTTGACGGTTGTTTCAAATCGTGGTAACAAGGTGGGTGTGAGGCTCAATCCAGGGTGGCACTAAAGTTGGAGCTCCATGGGCAGGTCCAGATGTTCAGCGAGTTTAAGGCGCAGGGATCTGGTTCCAAAAGCACCACTGGTGAATTTCCTGGATTTTCTAAGCAACTCCGTGAAGGATGGATCCTCGGAGGAGACTTAGGAGGGTCCTCAGCCGGAGCTTAGCCGGAGGCGGGCTCGTCATCTCTCTTGGAGCATCCTTGGAAGAATCGAGAGGAAGAAGAAGCAGAAGAATAAGACTCCCTTGCGGCTAGGAGGAGGCAGGTTCCTTGGGTGGTACCCGTGATAGCGTATCCCTGTCCCTCTCGGGATCCAGAGAAGAGCCCTGGAGTCTAGGCGGTGAAGTGTGCCGCCTCAGGCGTCTGAGGGCAGGGGCTTGGCAGTCATCGTAGGGCGGCTCTCTACCTCCTTGGTGAGTTGAGACTTGGCCTCCAGCCACCAAGAGCCAGAGTCTCCTGCAGATCCACCGGCGGCTGTGGGGGTGGTGGAGGAGGAGGGGGAAAAGTGTACAGGTTGTACTTGTAAGGCGAGTATCGAAACCGGCTGTGGGAAACCCAGCGTCAGTAATGTGGTGTCGGGTACTACGTGTCTGAATACAACAGTATCGGTACTCGACACTGGATACTACTGATCCCAGGTGCAGTGATGAATAAGACAGCGAAGGTGCCGGGGCAGCTGCGGAGCAGAGCATTACGTTAATGGGCCGAGTGAGCCCACGATGGAAGTGGATATCCTGCCGGCGTCGGGCGGTACCCGGCGCTCAGGGGCCGACGTCAGATCCGGTTTAACGCGAAGGAGGGTCTGACGAAGTGAAGATCCCCACATCGCTGGGGAAGGAGAAATCCCCAGGGTCAGGCTGGGGTGACTCAGGCTCCCCAAGCGGCAGCGAGGCTGCGAGAGACAGGATACGATGGGCGTGGGGGGGGTCCGTTGTCGGTTCGTCGCCCAGCGCACGTCGGAGGAGCTGATGTGCGGCTCAGGGGCGAGTTCTGCGCAGGCCGCGGAGCAGGCGTCCGGGAACCCTCACGGGCGGGCCGAGGAAGGGGACGCCCGGTCCGATGGGGAAGTGGTCGTGCGCCGCCCCGAAGGGTAGGGCGTCTTATCAACCCTCTCCATGCGGATGTCAGAGGAGCCGACGTCTGACTTAGAGAAGTCGCCCACGCCAGTAGGCCGCAATCCTGCGGCCGAACCGGGACAGAGGCCTCTATTCGCTTCAGAGGCACCCGCAAGGCAGTGCAAACCAGGCAGGCGGGCGATGCCTCCTCAAACCCTTAGGCTGCCGTCGAAACGGTGATCCCCGGAGAAGCGTTACCTGGGCGCGACTCCGGCGGAAGCGGGGTAGAAGGACTTCTCCAGGTGCCTCTCCTTGTCCTCCTTTTTCCGATGTCCTTCCGGGAAGTGGACGCCTGCCTCAACTTTTTCAACTCTTTTTCCATAGAAGACATCTTTCTCTGAGGAGATGGGGCTTCCGGGACTATTAGCGCCGTTCTACGGGTAGCCACGTTGAATTGAGGCAATGCTGTACTTATCGACCAGATGATCGGGGCCTGGGCAGAAAGAGCAGGGGAATGGCCGTCCTTGTGCTTGGCAGTTGGCGCGCAGAGTCGCACTTGTTTTGTGCTGGAGAGTGTAAGGGGCAGCGTGCACCGACGATATACCGACAATTGAAAAAGAATAACTATTTTGGTAAAAAACAGCAGAAAGGAGGGCTGATGAAGCACGAACTTTACCGCGAGGCGCTGCGAGCTAACTGCGGAAAAGAACTGGAAGGCGGGCGTCGGGACACCCCTTTATACCGACGTATACGTATGACTTGGTCACCTGAGTGGGCTGGTCCCTCGTCATGGACTGCTAGCTAGAAATTTTTTCGTGGGGTCCTGCTGCCGGCGTCAGTCCTATAAGTAATTACCTACTGCAAGAGCCCTCTCGAAGTAAGATCTCCTGTTACAGGTGAGTAACCTGTATTTCTAGGGACATGGATATGTTGTTCACCCGACTCCTAGCAGTTCTCCGGGAGGAGGGAGGCAAGGCGCACACCCCCTACTTAGGGAAAAATGACAGGAGAACCGAGGCTCCAAAACCAGCATCCCGGTGTGACTCAAGGTCAATGTGGTAGTGGGTAATGAAGGTGTGTGCTGACTTCCAGGTAGCAGCCTATGCAATTTCCTCGATAGGGACATCCCTGGAAGCAGCCACCGATGCAGCGGTATGGCGGGTAGAATGAGCTCTTATCCCTCTGGGAGGCTCCATGCTCGCCAACCTATAGCAGAGATCTATGCAGGAGGTAACCCACCTGCCTATCGTCCGCTTGGCTGCAGGTCTGCCAAGTGCGGCTTCAGCGTAGGTGACAAACAGCTGGCGAACCTCTCCCTGAACTTCAGCCGTCTGCTCCTTGTAATAAGTAAGCGCTCTTCTAGGGTCCAAAGTATGGAGCCTATATTCGGCCTCCGTGGTGTGACTGGGGTAGAACACCGGCACAGTCAACACCTGGTTAAGGTGAAACTCCGACACCACCTTCGGAAGGAATTTCGGGTGGGGTCGCAGGACAACCTTGTCTCTGTGGAAGACCAGATAAGGAGACTCGATGAAAAGCGCCTGGAACTCTCCCATCCTTCTGGCTGACATGATAGCCACCAAGAAGGTGGTCTTCCACGACAGGTGAGAGATGTCACACCTGTGCATCGGTTTGAATGGCTTGCCCATGAGCTTAGCCAATACCAGCAGTAGATCCCACGGAGGTGGAGGTTCTCGCACCAGAGGGGATATGTGATCAAGGCCTTTGAAAAAGCACCCGACCACCTTCTCCTGCGCCACCGACTGCTTCCCAGCCCGTGCCCGGTAAGCAGAGATGGCTGCCAGGTGCACCTTAAGGGTCGCTGACCGAAGCCCTTGCTGAGAAAGGGACCACAGGTAGTCCAGAATGCTTGCCAGTGAACAGGAGAGAAGGGTCCAAGCCCTTGCCCCGACACCAAATGGAGAATCTCTTCCATTTAAATCGTAGCATTTTCTGGTCGACTCCATACGGGATGCCTCAACAACATAGAGGACCTCGTCGGAAAGATCCAAGGTCTGGAACTCCAGCCGCTCAGGAACCAGGCCGTCAAGTGCAGGGATTGAAGGTCCAGATGGAATACCTTTTCCTGATTGACTGAGATTAGGTCCGGGTGGGCTGGAAGCCGCCTCGGGAGCCTGGAGCTGAGACTGAGGAGATCTGGATACCAGAACTGGCGGGGCCAGTCTGGGGTTACCAGAATCACCTGCACCTTGTCCCTCCTCGCCTTAAGGAGTACCTTGTAGATCAAGGGAAATGGGGGAAAGGCATAGAAGAGACCCAGGGTCCACAGCCTCGAGAAGGCATCCCCCTACAGCAAGCCCTGCTGAGGGGGCCAGGTATGAAACAGTCTCAGCTTCGCATTCTACCTGGAGGCAAACAGGTGCACCTGAAACATGCCCCAGTGGGAGAACAGATCTTGTACTACCTCCAGCAGGAGAGACCACTCGTGGGACGCAGCCCCTATCCGGCTTAGGGCATCGATCAGAATGTTGGAGGCTCCTGCCACATGGATGGCAAGGAGATCCGCCTCCAGGCTGCGCACGAGGGACCAAATGCGCAGAGCTTCCCTGCACAGGGGCATGGAGCAGGTCCCGTCCTGGCGGTTTAGGTAGTACATGGTCGTGGTATTGTCCATCTGGACCTGGACCACTTGACCCGTACAAGCGGAGGCGAGGCGGTGAGGGCTAGATGGCAGCAGAGCTCCAGCGAGTCAATTCTTGGCATCGGACTCCCAAGGGGCCAGAGGCCGTGCGCTCCAGTTGGGCACCCCAACCCATCATAGAGGCATCGGTCGATAGAGAGACAGTCGGCTCGGGGCGGACAAACGGGATGCCCTCCTGCAGATGAGCTGGAACAGTCCACCACTGGAGAATGTTCCACATTTCCTGGGTCACTGTCACTAGCTGATCCAAAGGATTGGAGCGCTGTGACCACTGACTGGCCAGTTCCCATTGCAGGAGACGCATGTACCAATGGGCCCAACAGACCACGCTGGTGCAGGCCGCCATGAGCCCAGTAGGCACAGGAAGTCCCGGACGTGCGCGCCCAGCCTGAAATGATTGGGCAAAGGAGGAAAGAACCTCGGCCCCTGTCCGCTGGGGCCGTGCTCTGGCTGTGAGGTGAGAGCTCTGCTCGAGAACTCTATCACCTGCTTTGGCATGAGTTCCAACTTGGCCTGCTGATAAGGAGGCCAATCTGGGCGCAAACCTGGAGGGCCAGATCTCTGGACGCCCACCTCCATTCTGGAGGAGGCTGCAATCAGCCAGTCGTCCAGGTAGGGGTACACCCGGACCCTTCGGCGCCGCAGGAATGCTGTCACCACTGCTATGCATTTGGTGAAGACCCTGGGAGCTAGAGGAAGGCCGAAGGGCATGGCCCGGAACCTGTAGAGGAACCCCTCTGCCCTGAAGCGGAGGAATCTCTGGTGGGACAGACGGATTGAGATGTGAAAGAATGCGTCCTGGAGGTCCAGAGAACAGAACCACACGCCTCGTTCCAAGGATGGAATGATCTGAGCCAGAGTGACCATCCTGAAGGTTCGAGACATCAGGAACCTGTTCAGGTCATGCAGGTCTAGAATGGGGCGCCAGCCCCCCGTCCGTTTTGGGACCAGGAAGTACCTGGACACAAACCCTGGGTATGGTGGAGGATCCGCCACTTTCCTGATCACCTCCTTTTCGACAAGAAGGGCAATGTCGGCTCGATGAGCCGACAGGGAAGCTGCGGACCCCGTAGCCCCCCGCAGGGCGGTGGCTCGGAAGGGCGGTGCCGGCTCGAACTCCAGAGGCAGGCCCTTTCCTATCACCTCCAACACCCAGGGGTCCATGGTGATAGCGGACCAGGTGGAAAGGAAGTGGCGGAGCCATCCCCCCACGGGGGGGGGGGGCGACAAGGCTGGGGTGACACCCCTCAACCGTCACTGGGCAGGCTTGAGGAAGGACCAGCCAAGGGACCTCCTGGGCCTTTCCTCCCTGCTTCCTCTTAGAGGAAGCTTCCGAGAGCAGCTTTGGGGTGCCAAGCGAGCCTGCTGGCCCTGATGCTGGTGTTGCTGGGCCGGACATGCCACAGGAGCAGAAGGCGAAAAGACTTATGTTGCGACGACAGCCCTTGTCATTCTGGGTGGAGGTGACAGAGTCCAGGGTAGAGTTGGACTTTTCGATCCGCTGGAGGTGGCCTTCCACTCCAGGGCTGAACAGGTCAGTCCCCAAGAAGGGGACGTCCGCCAATTTGTGCTGGGTATCCGCCATGAAGGTGGATATCCTCAGCCAGGCTCTGCGGCGCATGGCCATGGCGGCCGCTACTGATTGGGCACAGGAGTCTCCGATGTCTAGAGCCGTTTGGAGCTGCTGTTTCACCGCTGCCCTTCCCTGATCCCGCACCTGCTTGATCGTAGTCTGCAGGTTGGCCGGAAGATGAGGGATCACCTCATCCAGGGAGCCCATGAGGGCGTGGGTGAAGTGTGCCATCAGCATGGCCGGAGCTGGCCTGACAGAGGCCGAGGGGCACGAGCGTACACCTGCGCCCGGCATAGTCCAGCTTTTGGACTCCTTGTCGGGGCTTATCCACATCCCTAGCATTCCTGGAGCGCGGAAAACACTATCGGTGACCAACCCCTCCATAGAGGGTGCTCAAAAACGGACAAAGAACTGGTAGGGACCACATACTTCCTGGCCATCCTGGCGGCGCAGGACAGGAAGCCGGACACTACAAAGCTCCAAGGCTGGGCCAACAATGGCTTCAGCCACCAGAAAGGCTCGTGGGAGAATCCCTCAGTCCAGTATCTCCGTGAGGGATACTGGCCCATTGGATACAGGCTCGAGCTGCAACCGGTGGACTCAAGATGAGCGAAGCAGACCCAAGAACAACAATGGGCTCGTCCATCGACTGCCCCTGGAGGACTCCAGGTCAAGGGCCTGGAAAACAGGAAGAAGTCATCGTCCAGACTCCGAGGAGACTGCAGAAGAGCTGTCTGGGGCCTGAGCCACCCTACACCTGCCAAGGATGGTCGGGAGTGAGTGACCTACAACCAGTAGGGCAGACCCTGACCCGACTGAGAGTCCTGGGTCGGCGCCCCCGATTTCGGTTGTGGAGGCAGAGGTTCCACCACAATCGGTGGGGCAGCTGGTTTTGGACGAACAACCGGCCCAGGTTTGGGCACCTTGACTACCTCGAGAGGTTGTTTCGGCCTTTCGGGTGACAGCCACTTAAAGACAGGGAAGGTGACAGCGTCGGTTTGTTCCCAGACACAAGGAGCTGCTGCCACATCAAGTCCTCGTAGTGTCGACGCAATTTGCGCCGAAGCGTCTCCTCTTCCGAGGAGGAAGACGAGGACGAGCGGCGCCGCTGCTTACCTCGGTGCCAAGATCACTGATGGCGGGATCGGCTGGACCGAGACGAGGTCCAAGACCGAGATCCTCGGTGTTTCCAAGGGGTGGGTTTGGGAGGGAGCAGGGGACACCCACTCCTCCCTCGGCTCGGGAACCTTGACCGGGGACTCCGGCACACGAGGCGCAGGCAAGTCCTCGGTTTCCACCAGGGGAAATTGGTGATGAAGGGTAGTCAGCTTCACCAGTCGACAGCCCGTCAGACGGGTCGAGAAAAATCTCGACCGCGTCGATGGGTGTCTCGGACGGCTAACCTGATGGGGACACCGTGAAGCCAGCAGCCTTAGCCGCAACCTCGACCGAAGTCGAGTGTTGACTATCTGGGGAAGGGGACCTCTCCCGCTCCCATGAACGTCAAGGGTGGGACTCGCCCTTCGAGTCCTTCTTTCTTGACCGAGAAGAGTGCCCCAATGGCCCTCTCCCTTCATGGAAAGGGACTGGCAAAGCTCCTTAAAGAAGTTGTGTAGGAGGATCCCAGAGAGGCGGGATAAATGCCGTGATCGAGGAAGATGAGGATGCGGCCTGACCGCTCCTCCTCAAGAGGCGATCATCTGCTTGAGTTGCTCAGCCGAGCCAGCTGCTGCAGACACCGCCAACGGGCCTCCTTGACTTCACCGGGTGATAACGCTCGGGCGCCTATGCTAAACGTCCGGCAGCGTCATCAAGGACGCTGGCCAAGAAAGATCTACACAACTCGCAGGGCCTGTGGTCGTGATCAAAGCCAAGGCAGTAGACGACATGGAGTGCGGATCCGTCTTGACATCTTCTGACCGCATGGACTCTGCCGAAACCAGGAGTCGATTTGTCCATCGCAACCGAGAGGGAAGAATTTGACTGAAGTCTTGAGAACTTTAAATAACTATTTTCAGGCAAACCCAAGAGTTAGGATCCAGTCTGCTCAGAGCGTTAAGGAGTGAACCTGAGCTTCAAGCGGTAAGGAAGATCTGGCATCATGGGGCAGAGCCGAGAGTTTTACCACCCGGGTGGGTGGGAGGAGCCAGTTTGAAGACTTTCCGGCAAGATTTAAAGTAGCAAGGAACCTGCCACACAGTGTGGATGAACAACATATCCATGTCCCTAGAACTATACCTTTTTAAACTTCCCACTGTATGCCTCTGGACAAGTCTCTAAAGCAGACCCCAGTAAATCCCAGATGACAGTATTCTGCTGCAGGCCACACCCAATGAACAAAAACTAGGACCATTTAAGAAAAATCTCCTTCAGCACCTCTCTTCTCTTAGCCTCTATGACTGCCAATCTTAAACACTACACCCGAGTTCCTCTCCCGACCACACCCTACCCCTTTACCAATTAACCTGCTCTCCAATACCCCCATACTCTCTCTACACTCCACTTACCTTACTCACCCTAACTCGCTCTGCCCACTACCCATCTCATTCCCCAGCTCCCTGCTCCCTTCCTTAATCAGCTTCAGTTCCTACTGCCTGCCCCCTCCATCTTCCTGCTCACTCTCCTGCCTAACAAAGTCAATATGCTAGATATGTATTTGTCTATTTTATTTAAAGTCTTTGATTACGGGTAAATGCACTGATCCAGGGACCGTTTCAGACATGACCCAGGCCCACAAGGTGGCACAACAAAATATACAATATACAACAACATAAACATTGAAATACACATGCATGTGCAATCAATGTACAGGCAGAAAATAGTTGAATACAGTATAGTTTACAAAATGTGTCAGGGTAAAAATCAACAGCTACACTGTAATTTCAGCAGTGTTGAGAGAACAAGAGTACATTACAAATTTACACTGTGGGAACAGGGTAGGGAGATTACGAGACAACGGGGGAAAAAACAATGCAAATACAAATGAACATGGCATGTTGATTCCAAAACAGTAGGAGAGACTGGATTATTGTTCAAGGAGCAGGGAACCAAGTGCTTTCGTGGTAGTACAGTTATGGGGGGGGGGGATTATTGGAAAGAAGGGAATATCAGGTTGAAGAAAGGTTACCCGGGCTGGCACAGGCATCTGGCCTCTCCCTCTCTCATTAACCAGGTTTTTGAGTCAGAGTTTTAAGGTGCAGTGGGTGTCAGCAGATCGGAGCAACACAGGGAGGCTGTTCCATAGGGAGGGAGCTGTAAATACAGGTTACTCACCGGTAACAGGAGTTCTAGGAATGGTATATGTTGTTCATCCACACCTATTGGCAGGTTCCTTGACACTTTAAATCTTGCCGGAAGGTCTTCAAGCTGGCTCCTCCCACCCACCTGGGTGTTAAAACTCTCGGCTCCGCCCCATGACGCCAGATCTAGCCCGCTGGAAACCAGGCTGTGCGTCTGAGCAGGGAGGTCGGGTGGGTTGTGTGGATGAACAACATATACCATTCCTAGAACTCCTGTTACAGGCGAGCAACCTGTATTTCCAGGGACATGGATATGTTGTTCAATCCACACTTACTGGCAGACTCCTAGCAGTTCTCTGCGAGGAGGGAGGCAAGGCGCACACCCCCTACTTGGGAAATAGGGACTGGAGAACCGAGGTCCCAAAACCAGCATCCCAGCATGACTCAAGGTCGATGTGGTAGTGGGTAATGAAGGTGTGTACTGACTTCCAGGTAGCAGCCCTGCAGATTTCCTGGATAGGAACATCCCTGGAAGCAGCCACTGATACAGCGGTATGGCGGGTAGAATGAGCTCTTATCCCTTTGGGAGGCTCCATGCCCGCCAACCTGTAGCAGAGATCTATGCAGGAGGTGACCCACCTGCCTATCATCTGCTTGGCTGCAGGTCTGCCAGGTGCAACTTCAGTGTAGGTGACAAACAGCTGGCGAACCTCGCTCCGAACTGCAGCCGTCTGCTCCTTGTAATAAGAGAGCGCTCTTCTAGGGTCCAGAGTATGGAGCCTATATTTGGCCTCAGAGGTGTGATTGGGGTAGAACACTGGCAGAGTCAACACCTGGTTAAGGTCAAACTTCCGACAACACCTTCGGAAGGAATTTCAGGTGGAGGCGTAGGACAACTTTGTCCCTATAGAAGACCAGATAAGGAGACTCGATGGAAAGCGCCTGGAGCTCTCCCATCCTTCTGGCTGACGTGATAGCCACCAAGAAGAGGTGGTCTTCCACGACAAATGAAAGATATCACACCTGTGCATAGGTTCGAGTGGCTTGCCCACGAGCTTAGCCAGTACCAGCAGTAGATCCCACGGAGGTGGAGGTTCTCACACCAGAGGGGATATGTGATCAAGGCCTTTGACAAAGCACCTGACCACCTTCTCCTGCGTCACCGACTGCTTTCCGGCCCATGCCCGGGTAAGCAGAGATGGCTGCCAGGTGCACCTTAAGGGTCGTCGACCGAAGCCCTAGCTGAGAAAGGGACCACAAGTAGTCCAGAATGCTGGCCAAGGAACAGGAGGAAGGATTCAACCCCTTATCCTGACACCAAATGGAGAATCTCTTCCATTTGAAGGCATAGCATTTTCTGGTCGACTCCTTACGGGATGCCTCAACAACGCTGAGGACCTCGTCGGAAAGACCCAAGGCCTGGAACTCTAGCTGCTCAGGAACCAGGCCGTCAGGTGCAGGGATTGAAGGTCCGGGTGGAGAACCTTCCCCTGGTTGACTGAGATCAGGTCCGGGCGGGCTGGAAACCGCCTCAGGAGCCTGGAGCTGAGCTGAGGAGATCTGGATACCGGAACTGGCGGGGCCAGTCTGCGGCCACCAGAATCACCTGCGCCTTTTCCCTCCCTGCCTTGAGAAGCACCTTGTGGATCAAGGGAAATGGGGAAAGGCACAGAAGAGGCCCAGGGTCCACGGCCTGAGAAGGCATCCCCTGCAGCGAGGCCCTGCTGGGGGGGCATGAAGCAGCCTCAGCTTCGCATTCTCCCTGGAGGCTAACAGGTCCACCTGAGGTGTGCCCCAGTGGGAGAACAGATCGTGTACTACTTCCGGCAGGAGAGACCACTCGTGAGATGCAGCACCTATCCGGCTTAGGGCATTGGCCAGAGTGTCGGAGGCTCCCGCTATATGGATGGCTAGGAGATCCGCCTCCAGTCTGCTCATGAGAGACCAAGTGCAGAGAGCTTCCTTGCACAGAGGCAAGGAGAACGTCCCGCCCTGGTGGTTTAGGCAGTACATGGTCGTGGTGTTGTCCGTCTGGACCTGGACCACTTGACCCCGTACATACAGAGCGAAGGCGGTGAGGGCTAGTCAGACCGCTCGAAGCTCCAGCAGGTTGATGTGGCATCGAGACTCCTGAGGGGACCAGAGGCCGTGCGCTCTGAGCTCCCCCAGATGGGCACCCCAACCCATCAGTGACACGTTGGTCGTTAGAGTGACCGTCAGCTCTGGGCGGACAAATGGGATACCCTCATGCAAATGAGCTGGAACGATCCACCACTGGAGAGCGTTCCAAATCTCCTGGGTCACTATCACTGGCTGGTCCAGAGGAGCGGAGTGCTGTGACCATTGGCGGGCCAGCCCCCACTGTAGGGGGTACATGTGCCAACAGGCCCAACGGACCATGCTGCTGCAGGCTGCCATGAGGCCCAGGAGGCACAGGAAGTCCCAGACAGGGTGCAACTCCCCCAACCAGAAATGACTGGGCAAATGAGGAAAGAACCTTGCCCTGTCCACCGGGAGCCGTGCTCTGGCTCGTAGAGAGTCAAGCTCTGCCCCGATGAACTGAATCAGCTGCGTAGGCATGAGTTCCGATTTGGCCTTGTTGATGAGGAGGCCAAACTGAGAGCAGACCTGGAGGGCAAGATCCCTGGACCGCTCCACCTCCAGTCTGGAGGGGGCTGCAATCAGCCAGTCGTCCAGGTAAGGGTACACCCGGACCCTTCGGTGCTGCAGGAATGCTGTCACCACTGCCATGCATTTGGTGAAGACCCTGGGAGCTGGAGAGAGGCCGAAAGGGCATGGCCCGGAACTCATAAAGGGATCCCTCTGCCCTGAAGCGGAGGAATCGCTGGTGGGACGGACAGATTGGGACGTGAAAGAACGTGTCCTGGAGGTCCAGAGAACAGAACCACATGCCTCGTTCCAAGGATGGAATGATCTGAGCCAGAGTGACCATCCTGAAGGTTCAAGACCTTAGGAACTTGTTCAGGTCATGTAGGTCTAGAATGGGGCACCAGCCCTCCGTCCGTTTTGGGACCAGGAAATACCTCGACACAAACCTGGGTCTGGTGGAGGATCCGCCACCTCCCTGATCACCTCATTCTGGAGGAGCAGGGCAATGTCGGCTCGAAGAGCCGACAGAGAGGCTGCGGACCTCGTAGCCCCCCTTGGGGCGACGGCTCGATAGGGTGGGGACTGCTTGAATTCCAGAGGCAGACCCTTTCCTACCACTTCCAACACCCAGAAGTCCATGGTGATATCGGACCAGGCGGAAAGGAAATGGCGGAGCCGTCCCCCCCACGGGGGGAACCCGGGGAGGAGTGAAGAGGTTGGGGCGACACCCCTCAACCCGTCACTGGGCAGGCTTGGAGGAAGGACCAGCCGAGAGCCTCTGGACCTTTCCTCCCGGCTTCCTGCTGGAGGAAGCTGCATGCCTGGCTTTGGGTGCCAAGTCGCGAGCCTACTGGCCCTGATGCTGGTGTTGTTGAGCCAGGCGTGGCGCGGGGCTGAAGGCCGAAGGGCTGCACGCTGCTACTAGCGGCCTTTGTCCTTCTGGGCAGGCGTGACCAAGTCCAAGGTGGCGTTGGACTTCTCGATCCTTTGTGATGGCGCTCCACCCCGGGACCAAACAAGTCGGTACCCAAGAATGGAACGTCTGCCAGCTTGTGCTGGGTATCCGCCGTGAAGTGAAGATCCGCAGCCAAGTTCTGCAACGCATGGCCACTGCAGCCGCTACTGACCGGGCACAAGGGTTTCCAATGTCCAAGGCAGTTTGGAGCTGCTGCTTGGCCACTGCCCTTCCCTGATCCCACACCTGCTTGACCGTAGTCTGGAGGTCAGCCGAGAGATGAGGAATCACCTCATCCAGGCAGCCCAAAAGGGTGTGTGAAAAGTGTGCCATCAGAATGGCCGAGCTGGCATGAGGAAGGCCTAGGGAGGATGAGGCATAGACTTTCCGTCTAGTGTAGTCCAGTTTCTTGGACTCCTTATCGGTGGCTTGTCCACATCCCGAGCATTTCCGAGTGCGGAAAATGCTATCGGTCACTAGCCCCTCTGCAGAGGGTGCTCGAGAACAGAGAGTGAATTTGTGGATGCATGGGCGGCCTTCCGGAGGATGTTGTGGAGTCAAAAACAGTGGTTGAATTCAAGCATGCATGGGACAGTCATAAGGCAATTCTAGGGGGTGGGGGTAGAAAGAAGTAGGTTGCTAGTTAACTAGGATATGCAGCTTATACATTAGGTAGGGAAATGGGCAGACTGGGTGGGCTAAGCGGTCCTTATCTGCCATCAAATTCTATGTTTCTATGTTCTATGAACTAGTGGGAATGGCATACTTCGAGCCATCCTGGCGGAAGGTGCTGGACAAGAAGCTGGCCGCTGCCATAGCTCCAGGGCCGGGCCAACAATGGCTTCAGCCACCGGGAAGACCTCCATAAGTCCCTCGGTTCAGTATCTCCGTGAGGGATACTAGCCCGCTTTGAAATGGGTCCGAGCTTCATCCCAGTAGACTCTGAGATGAGCCGAAGCATTCCCAGGAACGAGGATGGGCTCTCGTCCACCGACTGACCCCCAGTGGACACCAGATTGAGAGGCCTGGAGAACAGGGAAGAGTCATCGTCAGACTCTGAGGAGTCTGCAAACAGCTGCCGAGGGCCTGAGCCACCCTCCACCTGCCGAGGTCGATCGGGAGTGAGGGTGACCGACAACCGATGGGGCAAACCCTGACCCGACCGAGAATCCTTGGTTGGGGCCCCAGTTTTAGGTTGTGGAGGTGGGGGTTCCACCACAATGGATGGTGCAACCGGTTTCGGCCGAACAACCGGTGCCGGCTTCAGCTCCTCAATTACAATGAGGGGTTGTTTCGGCCGCTCTAGTGACAGCCACTCAATAGCCGGGGAAGGCGACGGAGTCAGCTTGTTCCTGGTCAAAAGGAGCTGCTGCCAAATCAGACCCTTGCAGCACTGACGCAATTTGCACCGGAGCCTATCCTCTGAAGAGGATGAAGACGAGGATGAGCGGCGCCGCCGCTTTCCACAGTGCTGAGACTGAGACCACCGATGTCGCAGGGATTGGCTGGTCCGAGAAGACATCCGAGACCGAGACCTTCGGTGTTTCCGAGAGTGGGTTTGGGAGGCAGCGGGGGAAACCCGCTCCTCCCTCGGTTCAGGGACCTTAACCGGGGACTCTGGCACAGGAGGCATAGGAAAGTCCTCGGTTTCCACCAGGGGAACCGGTGAAGAAGGGTTGTTGGCATCTCCAGTCGACAGCCCGTCAGACGGGTCGAGAAAAATCTCACCTGCGTTGACGGGTGTCTTGTCCGGCTGACCTGACAGGGACACTGTGATCCGGCTGACCTGACAGGGACACTGTGAAGCAAGCGGCCTTAGCCGCAACCTCGACCAAAGTCGAGTGTCAACTCTCCGGGGAACGGGACCTCTCCCACTCCCACAAACATCAACAGTGGGACTTACCCTTGGAGTCCTTCTTCTTGGACCGAGAGGAATGTCCCGAAGGCTCCTCTCCCTTGGTGGAGAGGGACTGACAAAGCTCCTTGAACGAAGCCGTGTAGGAGGAGCCCAAAGAGAGCGAGATAAATGCCGTGACGGAAGAAGAAGTTGATGCAGCCTGGGCCGCTTCCTCCTCAAGGGCGATCATTTGTTCAAGTTGTTCAGCCAAGCCCGCCGCCGCAGACACTGCCAAACGGGCCTCCCTCGACTTGACCGGAGGATAACGTTTCTCGGAGTGCCCAAGTTGCAATCTGCAGCGTGATCCTCTAAGACTGGGGCCGAGAAGGACTTGCACAAGTCGCAGGCCTGCGAATCATGCTCAAGCCCAAGGCAGTAAACGTATGCGGAGTGCGGATCGAGAGTCGATTTGTCCATCGCAGCTGCGAAGGAAGAAAAAGACCGAAGTCTTGTAAATTTTAAGATTAGTTTCGGGTTAACTGAAGAGCTTGGATCCAGGCCTAAAACGCAGAGTGCAAAGGAGGGAACCTGAGCTTCAAGTGGTAAGGAAGATCTGGCATCATGGGGCGGAGCCCAGAGTTTTACCATCCGGGTGGGTGGGAAGAGCCAGCTTGAAGACCTTCCGGCAAGATTTAAAGCGGCAAGAAACCTGCCAATAAGTGTGGACTGAACAACATATCCATGTCCCTAGAAACTACATTCCATGCATGATATCCTTGCCCTTATATTTCCAACCAATCAAAGAAAATAACGCTGGTAAAATAGCAGACAGGGTGTGAAAAAGGTGAAAAAAGTAATCAGCAGTTTGCAGCAGAAAGTGCTGATCAACTGTGAAAATGCACAGTGCCTGCCACATACCGATTAGCAAATTAAGACAAAATAGTTAAGTATTTGTGTTGTGAATGCGTAAACCTGGTAAAATACAGAAATTCTTCGCCTAGTAACATGCAATTGCGAAAGTGGTTAGAATCATCCTCCGATATGTGTTTTTTTTGCTGTGCAATACCAGTTCTGTAATGACCCTATGATTGGAAGGATGCCGAGTGCTCATCTTTTTGGGGATTAAATTATCCAACACAGCAGAAGCAGAATTTAAAATTAAAAACTCCAATTAAGACACTTCCTTTGTACTTGGTGACACTCTGTTGTAGGCTAGCACATGAAAAGATCTCAGAAATTAAACTTCAAAATAGAAGGTCACTTGCTCAGCAGACTGTTTGCCAGCAGGAGACGAACACAGTGAGATGAAAGAGGTTTCAAGCTCTGTGAACAAGCAAGCAAGGAAAGAGCTACTAGCAAGTAAGAAAAAATTACTCACCTTAGTAATGTTTTTTCTTCTACCGGAGTCTTGCTGTATTCTGACTATTGCAGTTAGGTCCTGCCTTTCAACTGCACTGGAGAACAAAGAGTTAGCTTTCCATGGCCAGCATGGAACGTTCAGCGAGAGCTCGGTTGAAGCCCCTGTCTGCTGTTGTTTAAACTCCAACAGTCAGATCTTTATGAGCAATACTCACTAGAAGTTGTGTGTGAAACTGTAAACTCACACTAGCCAACTGGTAACGAAATTTATTAAAAGGGTTTTTAGTTTCAAAGCAAAGACTCAAGTCAGGAAAACCAAAAGCAAAGGCATAACACACCCAAAGTAAAGGAGGGTGAAATAGGGCACCCTAGGGTGCCAACACTGTTCCTGCCAACCACATCCCAAAAACCAGGTTCTGAGAGGGAGGCGGGAGGTCGATATACAGCAAGACTCCATTAGAAGAAACAAAATTACTAAGGTGAGGTAATTTTTCTTCAAACAACATGAAGTCTTGCTGTATTCTGACTAATGCAGACTACCAAGCAGTACCTCCATGGAGGAGGGACAGAACCTACTTTGGGAATAGGCTCCTGAGTACTGTTGTGCCAAACCGACCATCACTCCTAGCCTGGATATCCAGAGAGTAATGCTTGGTGAATGTATGGACTGTTTTCCAGGTGGCTGCTTGACAAATTTCTAAGATAGGAATATCCCTGGCAGCAGCCACAGAAGCAGCTGTACCTCTAGTACAGTGAGCTCTCAGGCCTGAGGGTGGGGTTCTACCCAGTTTTTCATAGCAGAATTGTATACAAGAGACAATCCACCTGGCAAAAGATCTCTTAGTGGCAGGTTTGCCCTTACCGACCTCTCCATATGTGAGGAACAACTGGAGGGACTCAAACCTGTGACCCTTGGTGCGCTCTATGTAGTAGCTGAGGGCCCTTTTAACATCCAAGCTGTGCAGCCTCCTCTCTCCAGAGGAAGAATGCTCAGTGAAGAAAACAGGGAGAGACACAAGACTGATTAAGGTGGAAATCTGAAACCACCTTAGGCAAAAACTTCCTGTTAGTTCTTAGGACCACTTTATCTCTATGGAAAGAGATGAATTCAGGCTCCACTGCCAGGGCTTGCAATTCACTGATATGCCTGACAGAGGTAATGGCTACCAAAAACACAGTTTTCCAAGTCAAGTACTTAAGCTCTGCAGAGGACAAAGGCTCAAAGGGTGGTTGCATAAGCTGAGCAATGCAAACATTAAGGTCCCAAGTAGGAGCAGGGTCCCTAAAGGGGAGATTGGTGTGCAGCAATCCCTTGAAGAACTTACAAAACACAGGATGGGATGACAGAGGAGAGGGCTTGCCTACTGACAAGAAGGCAGAAACAGCTGCCAAATGCACTTTTAGTGTAGCTGGCCTAAGTCCTAAGCCACTAAGATGGACCACATAGTCCAGAACTGTAGGCAACCCAGCAGATTCTGGAGAAATATGTTTATTTGAGCACCAAATAGTCAACCTTTTCCATTTGGAGTTGTAAGTCTTTCTGGTGGAAGGCTTTCGAAAAGCCTTAAGGATATCCAGAAACCCTTGGGAAAGGTGCAGATCAGCAAACTCTAACTCCTCAAGACCATGCCTTGAGATTGAGAGACTTGAGGTTCGGATACCAAATCCTCCCCTGAGAGGATGTCAACAGGTTGTAATTCCTGGGAAGAGACAGGGAAAGGTGGACTGCTAAGGACAGCAACAGAGGGTACCAGGGCTGTCTGGCCCAGTCTGGAGCAATCAACCACTTTGCATGGTTGTGAACACTTTGAACAGGAGAGGAAGGGAAAAGCATACAGAAATTTCCTTCCCAATTCAGAATCAGAGCATCCAGGGGACTGAGCCCAAGACTGGGGTCTGCAACAAAGAGAGGAAGTTGGTGATTGTCTGGGGCTGCAAAATATCTATCTGTGGAGTGCCCCATCTCAAGAAAATCACTTTCAAAACTAGGGGATCTAGGGTCCATTTGAGATGACCCTGGGATATCCTGCTGAGAGCATCCGCTGGACATTGTCCTTCCCTGGGAGGTGAACTGCTATCAGAGAGGTTTGCAGGGAATAGGCCAGGGACCACAACTTCATTGCTTCTGTGCACAAGGCCATAGACCGAGTGCCTCCTTGCTGTTGATGTACCACATTGTGGTGGTATTGTCTGTTCTGATCTGGACCACCTTGTTCTGTACAGATTTGGAAAAGGTTTGCAGTACTAGAAACACTGCTCTGAGTTCCAAGAGATTGATGTGAAGCAGAGATTCCTGAGGTGACCACAGCCCTTGGGTGGTAAGATCCCCAGGTGGGCTCCCCAGCCCAGCAGGGAGGCATCTGTGGTGAGTATCACTGAATGAGACTGAGTGACAAAGGAACTCCTTGTCTCAAATTGTCCTGATCCTGCCACCACTGCAAAGCCTGGATCAGGGTTGAGTCACTGGGACTAGTTTGGTAAGGGAACCCTTTCTTTGAGACCAGAAGGCTCTTAAGTGGAACTGAATGTCCCTCATCTGAAATCTTGCTCCTTGGATCACTGCTGTAGAGGCTGCCATGTGGCCCAGAAGCTGCAGGAAATGCCTTGCTGGTCGAAACACCTGAAGGGTGAATGAAGAGGCCAGTTCCATAAGGGTCCTTACCCTATCCAGGGGAAGGAAGGCTCTTGCCCTTATTGTATCCAGCTCCGCCCCTATGAAGGTGAGGAGCTGTACTGGCTTGAGAACTGACCTTGGAAGGTTGAGGAGGAATCCTAAGGAAGTGAGCACTTGCTGAGTTATTTGCAAATGTGACTTGACTTGGTCTGGAGACTGATCCACTATGAGCCAGTCGTCCAAGTATGGAAAGATGGAGATCTTTTTTCTCCTTAGGAAAGCAACCACTACTGCCAGGCACTTTGCGAACACCCTTGGGGCTGATGTTAGGCCAAAGGGCACTGCTCTGAACTGATAGTGGCCTGAGGGCAACTCGAACCTGAGGTACCTTCTGTGGGAGCACCTGATGACAATGTGAAAACAGGCATCTTTGAGGTCCAGGGAGGCTAGCCAGTCCCCTGGCCTTAGAGAGGGCAGAATTATTCCCAGAGTCACCAATTTGAACTTTGGTTTTAAAACGTGCTTGTTCAGTTATCTTAGATCCAGGATGGGCCACCATTCTCCTGTTTTTTTTTGGGTGGGGGGTTAGGAAGTACCTGGAGTACAATCCTTTGCCCTTATGTAGGGTAAGAACCCTCTCTATGGTTCTGAGAGCCAGGAGGAAGAAATCTCTGCCTCTAGGGCAAGGGTCTCTGATGGATTTGCAGTGGAAAGGATCTGGTTCTCATCTTGAGAAATTTTTGAAGCTGAGAACCAGTCCCGGCTACTACTTCCAGGACCCACTTGTCTGATGTCAGTGACTTCCAGTCCCGGACAAAGTAAGCCAGCCTGTCCCCTACAGGTATTGGAGAATCGGCCTGGGCAGACCCATCAGGATGTCTGCTTGGCAGGGCTTTAGGCTGAGGGTGGAAGCAGGCCTGCTCATTCCCGTCTGCCTCTCCTCTGAAGAACCCCTCTGAGCATAGGAAGACGGAGGCCTGGGCTTGGTGAAAGGCCTTTGAAAAGGCCTGCCCCTGCCCCTGGACTGCTGCCTTTGAGGAGTGGCTTGCATTTCTTTGGCCCGAGCACTCCTGTAGGTGGTCCTGTACTTGTCCATCTTTTTCATGTAGTTCTCTGTCTGCCCCCCAAACAGAGAATTACCAGTGACAGGGAAATCCATGGCCTTAGCCTGGGTAGCCTGTGACAGGCTAGTACATCTGAGCCAAGCCATCCTCCAAAGGGCCATAGATATAGCCATGACTCTAGATGAAACATCACTGGAGTCCACAGCAGCATGAAATTGCACCTTGGATGCCTCAATCCCATCTGCAGCCACCTGCTCCAGCTCCTGGGCAAGCTGGTCAGGGGCCTGTTTAGCCACAGCCAGCACAGTGTCCCATCTGGACTTCTGGTATCTAGCTGTGTAGGCCATATAGTTAGCCTGCCTGAGTCCCAAAGATGCTGCCATGTACTACTTCTTTGCCATGGCATCAGTCCTCCTGGAGTCCTTATCTGGGGGATGTGATGCCAAGGGAATATTTGCCTTATCACAGGCAGCAGCCTGCACTACCCCAACATGGCTGCATTGCTGAGAAAGGAACTCCGTGTCCGAGCCTGAAAGGGTCTACCTCTTGTCCATTCGTCTGTTCACAGGAGGTATGGAATTAGGAGTCTTTAGAATTTTAATTGTCTGTTTCCCAAAAGATTTATGGAGGGGAATAGACAGTCTCCTGGACTCTGAGATGTCCATCATTTCAACAAAATTAGGCTCCTCCTGATCCTCTACTGCTTCTTCCATTGGAAGCTGGAGGGTTTCAGCCACTTTTTTATAAAACATAAAGTGGGAAGGGACTGAGAAAGCCTAGGAGGAGAAACACCTGCAGGTCTGTCTGGGGAGATGTCCGGGTCAATAGGCACATCCAGACTTTCACTAATCACCATCATCATCCTCCTCATACTCTCCCTCCTCCTCCTCCGGTTCATAAAATTCCTCTGAAGTGTAATCCGGAACAGAGAACCGATCGAACTGAGCCCCTGCTGAGATGGTGCCGGTTCGGCGGTACGAGATTAGTGATTGCACTATTCTTATTGCTTTGGCTATCTCATCAGCAGTGAGTATAGATTTCTGGATCTGCACGGATTATTTTCTCCTCTTCCTTTGAACGGAACGACTCCTCAGAATCAGCTCTCTTTTGCCCTAAGAGGTTTCACCCTGGTCAGGCACTCCTAGTCGGTCGGAACCGAACCAGGCTGGCCATCCGGGTCAGCGTCTTCCTCAACCTCCCTTTCCCTCAGTCTACCTACTCTCTTTATCCAGGGTAGCTTTGGGAAAATTCTTACAAATTTAGCAGTCTGAATCGGGTGGTCAAACTCCAGACAATAAACACAGGTGGTGTGGGGATCAGCCTTAGCAAAGGCCTCCCCACACACACACTGCAGTGTTGAAAGCCAGTGGGTCCGTTTTTTTTCTTGTATTTGTCAGACATGGCCAATCCTATCCAAAACGTACCCTTTTTTCGGCAATCCACCAGGCAAGACTCCCTTATCGGTTCCTGACTGTGTTACGGGTCTTGGAAAAAAACATAATAAAATCCATTTTTTTTTAGAACCGATACGGACCGGTTACCACACTCTAAGTAAATTCACAAACTTTTTTAAACTAAACTGATAGGTTCAGCTGAACCGATCAAAATTACAAGTTCCACACAGAAACTAAATGTAAAACCTATCTAGTACTCACGGTACCACAGACAGAGACTTAAACAAAACCATGATCTTCGCCACCCACAAAACAAAACCAGCAATTTCAAACTCCGTATCCTCTCTAGCACCAAGTTTCCTTTCGAACAAGTCTACTCATATAAGTACCCTGGGATCTGCTGACCCTGCTCTCTCCTTCCATGATCACATCTCTGCCCCTAGCCTCAGCCTCAAACATTGACAGGCATCCTATACGGTACAAAAACTGCCCCCTACCCACGAGCCCTCCGACCATGATCACCTCTTCTATACTGTCCCTTGTGGATTATGGGCTGCCAGTGTATGGTGCTGCAGATCAGACCGCCCTCAACAAAATTTGCATTCACGCTAAACAAGGCCTGTAGGCTAATTACAGGGGTTCCTAGGTTACACACACTTGCCAGCTATAAGCAAAGGCCATGCTGCTTGACCTAGAATGTCTCAGATATCAAACCTGTATCACAACAAAAAAAAAAACCTCCTTGGTCTATCCCCACCAGGTTTGTCAGCCTCCATCCACCATACAAATCCCTAGTACAAACTCGAGACCTCTGGCAAAACCACCCTGGCAATTCCCAGGGCCAAGACCTCGTGACAGTCAAAGGACCTATTGCTACAGAGCCTCATCCTGGTTCAACCGCTTCCCCTCTAACTCTGATGCTCCCACGATCTCCAGTTTCAAAACCTCCCTTGAAATCACCTATTTAATACACAAAGCTGTGACTGTTACTAAGTTGGTCTTGCTCAAATGCTATGACAAAAGCTCCTAGTGTAGCTGCACCACCTACTACCAACCACCACCGTTATGACTTCAACCATTGCCCCCACTTTTCTGAACCCCCCTGCATTAACTAACTCCACTGTTCTGCCAGTCAAGTACTAAAGATTCTGTACCTACCTTTCTCTACTGAACCTGAAACCTAAAATTTCTATAACTAATAGAAGACAGCTTGATTTTAGTAATTTATTGTATACCACATTGTTGAAACTTACCTGTTGAACTAATTTGTTGTAAACCACTTTGTTGTAACATTCAGTTGTACTGTGTTTTGTCATTTTTTGTGACGAGGTACCTTTGTAAATGAGCCTATGGCTCACAGATTTGTAAACTGATGTATAAATAAACAAACCCGACAGATTCGGTAGCAGAAATTCAGTAGAAATCAAGCAAAAAAATGACACTTTAACCGACTTTTTTGAACCGAGCAAAGGAGAAATCTCCGGAGCGACTGTTCAGTGAGGCGGAGTAAAGAATCTGACGGTTGGAGTTTAAACAACAGCAGACAGGGGCTTCAACCGAGCTCGCGCTGAACGTTCCATGCTGGCCATGGAAAGTTAACTCTTTGTTCTCCGGGACAGTTGAAAGGCAGGACCTAACTGCAATAGTCAGAATACAGCAAGACTTCATGTTGTTTGAAAACCAATTAATCAGCTGAATAATAAAGCAAGCAGCAGCACCCTTCCAAATGCTTTTCTTTTCCCAACTCAGACATACATTTTAAACGGAAAACAGGAACTTATCTTGAAAAGTTTGATGGCCTAACAGAAGACAAGAAGTGCAGTGGCTTCCCAAGCCATGTGACAGCACTAATCAATAGTAAAGCTTCTACTAGCAGGCGCCTCTGCATCATCAATACCCATGATGCCTTGCTTGGTGGGGTCATGAACTTTGAAATAGCACCAGTTTTCATACCAGGGCAGAACAGTGAAACAACCTCATTTATATTTAAATTAAGATGACAGCAGGAGGAAAAAAGATGGACTCAGTAGTCATCCCCATAAACTATGCAGGTATAAAGAAAAAATGTTAAGCGGACTTTCCTTTTAAAAGTAAACTTCTAAGGCTGTCTCATGATCTCTCCATGTAGCCTGGATTAAAACCCTGGCAAATGCTGAAGACCTTCACGTCATGAGAGAGGCCCAGGTAGCAGATGCACAGGTTGTGAGCATCCTTATAAATACTGACTAGATAACAATGACAGTAGTGGAACAGTGGTCCCAAATCTTTCATTGGCGATGTAAATGTTAAAATTAAAACAAAAAAAGAACAAAAGTAGAAGCATCAGTGATACTTGCAAATATAAACTAGCGATCTTCATGGTGAGTAGACTTACAAAAGTAGATGGCAGAAGAAAGAACCGAGGGCATGATGGGGTTGCCCATGTTATACGGGCAATCTACAAGTGAAGTAGGAAGCCCCAGCTAGCAAAAAGTTTCTGGTGGTCCCGACGCCCAATGGCTTACAGTTGCATAATGTGGCTCAACGGAAGAAGATATCCTCAAAAATATCAATAAATAGAAATCAAAAGAATGAAGGGAACAGAAATGTACGATACAGAATGTGAACAAAATTGCCTCTAAAATAATTTCAAAGTTTTCCTGGTGGTTGTGAGCAGTAGCTCTTTAAACAGAGCATGAGTTTTAACACACAAAAGCTCACCTGTATATGTTGTACAAGTGATTCTTCTTTTTCTTGGTCCCTTTGGTTGCCCTGCAGTTGAATTCCATATTCTGAAGTGTTTGACACTGCTGTCCCACTTAGTCTGTCCATCAAGGAGGAGACTTTTTTCAAGCTGCCAAAAATATTGTCACCGTCATGGTCTTTTGCACTGTCCAGACTACAGTCTTCCTGGTCGCTATACAAACTGTAATCAGTATCACTATCAGTGAGGTCCTGAATTTCATTTTTACTACCAACACTGTCATTTCTCATCTCTCTGTACTCTTCTAGATGCAGAGTTGATGAGGAGTCCTCAGAGCTGGTGTCCAAAGCGTTTTCCAGATTTTTCTTGCTGTCACAGTGTGGTTTAATTTCCACTGATAGGTTCTGTAGATGCTGAGCCAGAACATCCAGCTCCTTTAGACTAGAAGGTAGCGACAGGTAGTCTTCATCACTTTCCCACTCTTTGTTTAGGGGAAGAAGCCAAGTAGCAGGAACATATCCAGAAGCTAGTGCTCTAGATTTCAAGCTTGAAATATTAACACTATTTCTGTGCAGTCTTCTGTCTGCCAAACTAGTTTCACCATTTAGACAAAACACAGGTGAGCTGCTTGCACAGCACGATGAAGGTTTGCTTCATAGATTTCAAAATGTTCTTCAAATGAATCAGGAAAGTCAAAAGTAGAGGCTGATTTCACAAAGGCACACCTAGTCTCAACTGGACTTGAAGCTCTCTGGGGAAAGCCTGTGTCCACGTAAGGGCTTCTGGTTTCCCTGGTACGACTGTAATTCCCACTTGCGGTGTAATGATCAATAAATGATGTCGCAGTAGATCTCACTGTACTATCTGGAGAGATGGAAAAGCTGTCAAGATCTATACCAGAGTCATGTACTAATGGTTCATAAACTAATGTTTCCTTAACTGCTTCCCTTGAACTTGAATGCTTAGGCTTTAAAGGATACGTATAATCGAGCAAATCCTCGTATTCCTTATGAGGATTCCAGTGTGGTGACTGACGGTTTTGAGATGGAGGCAAAGTAGTGGGAAGTACACATGCCCAGTAGTCTGACTGGTAGGAGGACATGGGTTTAGCCTTTATTTCTAATGACTTATCAAGACTATTATGTGATGTCTTTTCGCGGAGAGGGCTTTGATATCTAGCAATTTTGGATCCACTACTTTTTGGTAAATGAAAACTGTAGACTGGTGCAGCTACCGAACAAGAGTATCTAGGAGTTGACAATGATTTTGGTCTAACTTGGTCTGTAACGTTAAGGCTTCTGAAGTCCTCTGCAGGAGGGTTAGAAAGGTTTTGCCTTCCAGATATGGATGCCATGTTATCAGGTCTAATGCTTGGCTGGTCACATAAAGGCTTCCAGGCTGATGATGCTGGTGATGATTTAACTGCATTCCCAGAACTAAAGTTATAAGAGGATCCAAGTGCTGGACTGCGGTCTAGATGGTCCTTGGACTCTCTTGCTAGTTTTGAACCATGATCAAAAGTTAAAAATGGTTCTCTTGTGCTTGTGGAGACTGGTATACGTCTTTCCTTCAAAACAAAAACATGAACAGGATTAGTAAACATAGATTATGTTTAAATGAAGTAGATTAATCCCATTCTTCTGCCATTTTACCCAACATCCCTACCAACACCAGAAATTCTGCCAAAAGAACTCACCGAATACTGGGAGAAATCATTACATGTAAAACACATTGTTTTTTGCCAGTAACATTGGGAGAAAATAGTGCAGTCATAGAAACCTAGTATTTGTAAAGACAGAAGGAAAAAAACAGTTACGTAAGAACTTACCATAACAGTAGATATTTGAAGGGATCTCAGTCATCAGGTTACACTATAGGAACTTCATTAATCGGTGAAGGGGAATCCACACGGAAGATTTTTAGCAGTAAAACTGGGGCCACCCACACTGTCAACGTCAGCAGACGTCACCAACCCTATGTAGGCGTAGGCAGCCCTGCTCACTCCTCGGTTCTTTCCCTTCGGAGACGAAGGGAGCAAGGCTCATGCCCTGGGGAACCAAGGAGAGAATGGTGATCCAGCTCTAAATATAAAAGGTGGACACAATAGATGGCCAGGTCCTGGACAGGAGCCCTAAGACGGGGGATGGTGGAATGAAAAATATACCCGATAACTGAGATCCCCTTGAAGATCTACTGTTACGGTAAGTTCTTAGGTAACTGTTCTATCTTCTTTGGGGGTATCTCAGTCATCAGGTTACACAATAGGAACGAGTACCAAGCAGTGACAAGAGAAATAGACAGACAGTCTGGGAGGATGGAACTCCATAAACGTAAGACAGAAGTCCTTGCAGAACAGCCCTGCCAAATCCTGCACGGGCTCTAGAAGCAATGTCCAGACTGTATCGCTTGGTGAAACTGTGGACTGTACGCTAGGTGGCAGCAACGCAAATATCTGCGGCTGAGACCCCTTTGAAACATACCACTGAGGTAGCCATGCCTCTGGTAGAATAAGCTTTGACAGCACCAGGCAACTCTTTGCCACACTTGTGTGTAAGACACAATGCAATTTGCCAACCATTTGGATAAACATTGCTTAGAAACTGAAGCACCCTCTCTACCTGGGGCGAATGAAATAAACAACTGCTTTGACTTTCTGGACTCTTTAGTCCTGAGCAGGTAATACTTCAAATTTCTACGCATATCTAGAGTATGGAGCATTGCTTCCCCTGGATTGGCATGCTCTGGAAAATAAACAGGAAGGTGTATATATTGGTTGAGTATAAACTCAGAAACCACCTTAGGAAGAAACTTAGGATTTGTGCACAAAGACACCCTTTGTGAAAAAATTAAATAGGGCTCCTCGCACCAGAGGGCCTGAAGCTCTGAAATTCTTTGAGCAGAATTACTGGCAACCAAAAAGAGCACTTTCCAAGAAAGAAAACACAAATCGCAAGTCGCAATTGGCTCAAAAGAAGACAGGGTCAGCTTTTCAAAAATAAAATTCAAGTCCCAAGCCAGGACAGGGGAACGGATTGGGGGTTTCAGATGCAAGATGCCCCGAAGAAAGGTACGAGAAACATCCAACTGAGCAATCGTGCGGTCACCCACAGGCTCATGGAAGGCAGAAATATCTGAAAGGTGAACATTGAGGGAGGAATACTGGAGGTCTGGGTCCAAAAAAATAAATCAGGTAGCCCAGGACATGTTTCACAGGACAGGTGAAAGGGTCTAGGAAGTGTCTGGCAGCCCAAATGGCAAACTGCTTCCACTTCGTGGCATAAGTAGCACAGGCAGAAGGCTTGCAGGCGGCCACCAGGACATCCGCTACTCTGTTAGAGACCCCGAACCTGGTGATGGCTATGTCCTCAGGAGCCACGCATGCAGATGGGGAGACCTTAAGTTGGGATGGACTAGGGTTCTCTGATCCTGGGTCAGCAGATTCCTGCAAAGAGGTAGAGGGACCAGAGGTTCCTCTGCCAGCTGCTGAAGTAGAGGTAACCATATCTGGTGAGGCCAGAATGGGGCTACCAGAATCATGCTGGCCCCCCCCTCCATTTGCAAGCTTGATTAGCACCCTCTGTATAAGTGGAAATGGAGAGAATGCATAAAGAAATCTCCAGCTCTAAGAGAAGGACAACACGTCTCGCAAGAAAAACTCCAGACCTTGGGTCTAGCAAGCAAAAACTGGGCAGTTTTGCATTGAGTGGGGATGCAAAAAGGTCCAACTCTGGTCGACCACATCTGTCAAACAGAAGCTCCCATTTGTGCATGCTGGACTAAGTCCTGCTGAGACTGTCCACAAGCGTGTTTAAGATGCCTGGCACGTGGACCGCAGAAAGCGTTAGACTGCGCTCAAGTGCCCAATACCTCACTCACCACTCCA
The DNA here is from genome assembly GCA_016271365.2 of Neoceratodus forsteri. Taxonomy (NCBI): domain Eukaryota; kingdom Metazoa; phylum Chordata; order Ceratodontiformes; family Ceratodontidae; genus Neoceratodus; species Neoceratodus forsteri. Next base: position 1,518,278,076 of record CM057450.1, on the reverse strand, counting down.
CTGCCTCCCCTGCAAAGGGATACGAAGTTAGTCCTACCCTGTTTGTTGATGATTGTCCAACTGCACCAACAGTTGACCCGGGTTAGGTACTCCTGAAAGGACTGCATGAAGCACTGCTCTAATTTCCAGGACACTATCATGCAGGGGGCCTCCCACTGGGACCAGGAGCCCTGGGTTTGAAAAGGACCCAGATGCCCCCAGCTGAAACCCGACACATCCGTGGTTAAAACTTGATGTGGTGAAGCAATTTGGAAGGGTACTCCTGAAGGAGGTTTGAGGAGTCCATCCAACACTGCAACACTTTGCGCACTGGGAGGAGACCAGGACTAGTTCATCTAACTTGTCCAGGCACTGATCCCACTGTACCCGGAGAGTCCCCTGAAGGTGCGCATATGAAGCCTGGCCAGTGGAACGTAGAATGGCTACCGCCATTAGCCCAGGACTGAGGTATAGCCTGGCAGGAATGTGGCAATCCTGAGTTACTTCCTGAGCTATAAGGCATTGAGCCCTCTTCTCAGGAAAGAAGACCTTTCCCTGCCCGGAGTCCAGGACTGGCCCAATATACTGCAGTCTTTGGGACGGTACTAGAACAGACTTGGGCAGGTTGACTGTTATGCCCGAAGACTGAAAGAGATAGAGAGTACACTTCAGAGTTAATAACAGCTGTTCCTTGGACGGGGCCTTAAGAAGCCAATCGTCCAGGTGAGGGAAAAGACATACAGTCCCTCCCTCCTGAGGGCTGCTGCGATGCTGCTAAGCACCTGGTAAAGACACGCGATGCAGAAGATAAGCCAAAGGACAATACCTTAAACTGATAATGTTTTCCCTGAAAGGCAAAGCGGAGAAATCTCCTATGAGGAGGAAAGATCACAATGTGCAGGTAAGTGTCCTGCATGTCCGCTGAGCAGAGCCAATCCCAGGACTTGAGGAGGGCAAGAGACCTGGTAAAGTTACCATCCAAAACTTTTGTACTGGACGACGAAGGACTGAGGTCTTTCAAGTCCAAAATGGGCCTCAGATCTCCAGTCTTTTGGGAACCAAGAAAAGAATCCCTGGTTTCTTTGCAGCTTTGGCACCAGTTCTATTGGCCTGCTTACACAAAAGAGACCAAACCTCTTCCGGAGAACAGGCAGGTGAGCCAGGGGTAATTTAAGGAAGGGGGGTTGTCTGGAGGCTGCTGGATGAGCTCCAGGGTATACCCACACTCTATGATCTGTAGGAGCCACGCATCTGAAGTTTGGTTCTCCACTGATTCAGATGGAAGGAGAACCGACCTCCGACCACCATCTCCTGGGTTTGCACCCGAGGGGGGGGGGGCGGCAAGGAGTCAAGCTGAGGCGGGTCCAGCTGTGGAAGCGGAACCCTCAGTTCTGGGATGCTTGGTTGCTGCTCCAGAATTGGAGGGGGCAAGCAAGGAAGATTGGACTTTACGTTTACCATGGGTATGGGGGCCTGAGCCTGGCCTATTGGCGTGTCTATGAAAATTAGGATGTCCCCTACCACGCGGCTGAGTGTGGTAGAAGGAGCGAACGGACTTAAGGGCCATGCCTGAGGTCTGCAGATCGTTTACAAGGTACTAGACATCCGGACCGAAAAGCTTGGTGCCACTGAAAGGGGCATTGAGCACCTTGTTTTGCATATCAGCTGCGAACCCAGAAACTCACAGCCATGAGTGCCTACAAAGGCATATGCTAGTGGCAGCCACCCTGGCCACAGTATCTGACAAGTCATAAATGGCCAGTAGGAGATGCTTACCAACGTCCTCAGCAGTTTGGAAGAACTGAAGTAACTCCTGCTTCTGGGCACCATCAGGAAGAGCTTGGGCAGCAGCCTTGTCCTTTCTCCAAGTGGTGTTCTGGTATTTCACCATGTGTGACAGGTAGCTGGCAATCCTCAAACCTAGGGTAGAGGAGGCATACACCCTTTTCCCTCAAAGATCAATCCTACGGCACTCCTTGTCTGGGGGGAGGGAACTAAGATGTTTGGGCACCTTAGACCCGCCATGTTCTGCCTTAATGCCTACTGAGTCAGTTTCGCCTGGGCAGCAAGAGAAGAAGGCCCTGAAGGGCACTGTAGAGTTTGTCAGCCCTATGGGGGCAGCTGGCACCCATATCTGGTCTCAGCCAAGCTGCCGTGGCAGCATTTGTGAGTACCGGAAGCATGGGAGGAATAATCTTAGGGGGAGATTCTGGGATCTCCAGATAGTCCACCAGATCCTTTCTGATGGCATCCTCCTCTTGTCTGAAACCCCACAGTGGAAGACAGCTGCTTCATGATGTTGAAGAAGTTAGCATCCTCAGCTGGAGACCTGGGGGTACACTTAACAGAGTCTTCATAACTAAAGAGGCAGTGGACTTGTCTGAAGTGAGGTACTGGTCCTCCTCCTCTTCCTCCTCTATCCCCTCTGGAAGGATGAAGTCAGGGTGTTACTCCTCCTCAACGTCGACATCCTCCGCGGGATCTGCCGATGTATGTGCCATCAACGGCCTCTGGGTAGGTTCCCCGGGCTGAAGAACAGGTGTCAACAACGCTGGCTTGGTAAAGGCTGCAAACTGCTGGACCAGCACATTAGAAATATGGACAAGAACCTTGTTCAAGTCCGACACCGACAATGGAGGAGTGGCCAGCGGCACAGTGGCTGACAATCCGGCTGGTTGACCTAACGAGCCTGGAGCCTTTGGAGAAGAAGGAGCAGGCATCGAAGGGGTAGTCATTGACAATGAGCCAGTCATCGACGGAGGAGGGGCCGAGCCATGGAGCTCGACAGCTGAGAGCCCTGGATGACAGACGGAGGAGCTGTCAGTATGAGCCTGGAGTGAACCGAGACCTGGACAGCTGGTCCCTTTATCGCGGCGGCTGCCAATGAGCCCCCTGAAGAAGACGAAGCCAACAGGGAACTGGATGGCTGCCAGAGGGAGCGGTTGCGATCCCGGTCTTTTCTATGACTCCCCCCCCCCCAGGACTTGTCTTTGACCTGAGAGGCCTTGGAGCTCTTGGAACTGAAGGGCGACAAGGTGGCCGGTGCCCCGGAGGACACAGACTTGGAGATGGCTACCTGTTGTTCCATGAAGATTTTAGAGCATTTCATGCCGCTTAAGAGTGGTTCAATCAAACTGTTGGCACAGCTCACAATCTGAGGCATCATTATCAGGCCCAAGACAGCAGACACAAATGGAGTGCTCATTGTTGCAGGCAATCTTCTTTCCATAGCGGCAGCAACAGGCGAGAGATGTAGAAGGTTCAACTCTACATAAAGACAAGAAAATAAATCTCTGAAAGAGATTTAGGTAAGGGTTGGTTGAAAAATTGGCGTAGGCCAAAAAGCCAGCGAACACTGTGATGGCTCTTCCACGGACACCTGTGCTTACAAGTCAATGGTGGGAAAGAATTGAGGAGGGAGCGGGGTCACTTTACGCTTTATATAGGGTTGGTGACTTGGCTGACATCAACGGGCCCTGTTGCACTGCTAAAAATCTTCTGTGTGGATTCTCCTTCACTGATAGTGAAGTTCCTACAGTGTAACCTGATGACTGAGATACTCCCAAAGAAGATCTTAGGATCCATCTTGTCCCCACCCCCCAGATCCCATAGCTGCATGGCAGGAACTACATCCAGTTTCAATATGGACCAATCTGCAAGCTTAACAACCAGTGTGTTACCCCCACTCATGCTGTGTGATGTAAACACAGCCACGGAAAAGATCCCATGATGTCCTCAGTTTATTAAAGCCCTACTTGGTCACCCCAGCATGCATCATTTCTAAGTAAAGGTTTAAGCTTTTCAAACCGTCTGAGATCGAGCCAACATAGTGCCACTGTACAACGGCAATATTTTCTATTGCCATCTGGGGCACCCAGGTGTGGGAGGTAATTTGAGGATAGCAACCCTCCATGCTGATGAAGGCTAAGCATGTTGCAGTAGTCGATGATGAGTTCAGTTTAGCGGGGAGGGTGGGCTGCTAGAGTAAGGATATAACCCACCTAACACATCAGAACCCACTGCCAGCATGTCAAGGAGCACAAGTAGCTCCATCTATGAAGCTAGCCCCTCATCTCACTCTTCCAGTTAGAGGACTGGAGTTGTGGTGTGCTGGGAGAGACACTTTTTATTATTCTGTTATTTACATACTATTATTTATTTAATTTAAAAATGTATCTGACCACGGTTTTGGCCAGGAAAGCAATTTACTTTTTTGGTCAGGAAAGAAATATGTTTTTTTAATAGTGTCACTGGAGCACACTCAGGGATCAACTTTAGCAGTGGCCCGCTAGCCCGAGGCCAGTTATTACTGCCTGAGACCAGAGGATCCGATCCACTACTGGCCAGATAGGCCAGAATCCTGTAAAGCCAGTGAATAGGCTCAGATGGGACAGCAGCTGTAGTGGTGGTCCTGTACTGCTCATCCTGAAGTCAGCGCTGTGTGTATCTTCCATGCAGCAGCAACAGTATCTAAAGCTTCGATTGAACTGCTCACATAACTATTGGGCTAAGCCTACAAGTGACTGGCTGGTGGGGCTTTTGATGGATATACTGTTATAAAGAGTCAATGACTGGCTTAGCAAGGTGGAGGGGGTCCACAGGAAGGGAGATAGCCATGTAAGCTTATTTGTAGCTAGTCATTTAATAGAAACATAGAATTTGACGGCAGATAAGGACCGCTTGGCCCACCCAGTCTGCCCATTTCCCTACCTGATGGATAAGCTGCAGATCCTAGTTAACCAGTGGCCTACTTCTTCCTACCCCAACCCCCTAGAATTGCCTTATGACTGTCCCATGCACGCTTGAATTCCACCACTGTTTTTGACTCCACAACCTCCTCCAGAAAGCCATTCCATGCATCCACAACCCTCTCTGTGAAAAATACTCTTAAATTACCTCTGAGCCGCCCCCATCTTCAAATTGTGTCCCCTTGTTCTTGCACACCTCTTTTTTGAAAGATGCTACCCTCTTGGACTTTGTTGATTCCTTGAGGTACTTGAAAGTTTCTATCATGTCCCCCCTCTCCCTCCTTTCCTCGAGGCTGTACATATTAAGCTCCTTAAGTCTCTCTTCATATGTCTTCCGGTGCAGACCCTGCACCATTTTAGTTGCCCTCCTCTGGACAGCTTCCATCCTGTCTATGTCTTTGCGGAGAGAGGATGGATGTGGAAGGATACGGTATCACATACTGCTACATATTTTATATATCAAAAAATCATTTCCCAGTGGAGTACCATGATTTTCTGTGGGCCAGACAGATTGACCTAAATACTGGCCCAATGGCAACCAGGATTTGTTAGTTAAAATCAACTCAGGACACTGTATCCCAAAGTGGTTTATATACCACAAACAGATAGCAGCAGATATTAAAAGCATGTACAAAGGTTAGGTGAGCTTGAGAGATGTTCAGGAAAGCTCTGGGGTTAAACAGAGTAGCAGAAAGAGCCAGATAGGTTACACAGAAGAATTAAAGGATAAGTAAACAGGCTGTCCTGTAACTCAAAATCTGAAAATCAAAACATAGCACTGTAGGTAGGAGTCTTACCAGAGTGATGTGCCCAGTTTGCTTCAAAAATATGATTTAATGCAGTTTCGTCAAGGTTTAAGAGATATCCCCAATGTAAACAAACCACAGACTTGTATTCAAATGTATGCTCCAGTAGCTGCCTAAAATGGCTGCGAAATCAGTATGCAATGATATCATCAGAATGACCAATGCCATTAAATTAAGATTGTGTTTCTCATCAGAATCCTTCACTGTGCATGTGACAACCTTTTTACACATGCACAGTAAAGGATTTTGACGAGAAATGCAATGTCTCTTCTAAATTCCCTCTCCCCACTGCCACCTACTACCTTCAGTCCTTTGTCTCAGCCAGTGCCTACCACTCCCCCATTTTCCTTTTTTGTCTCCTCTGATGAAGCTCTTAATGCGCTCCTATCCCTCAACACCTCTAAAGGCTCCTCACCAGATGAGCTTGACCCTAAACTTGTCTACCTTTCTGCTCCTGCAATTGCTTATCCTATTTCCCTAATCCTTAACCTCTCCTTTATTTCTACCCAAGTACCCTCATCCTGGAAACACGCTGTAGTCCTTCCTCTCCCAAGAGTGATGACACATCCACTCCTGGCAACTATTGCCCCATTCCCTCCTTCTCTACCCTTTCCAACTTCAAAACATTTAGTTCTGTCTCAACTGTCACCCTTCCTCTCTGATTCCTCTTCTTCTTCACCCCCTTCCAATCTGGTTTTCGAAGAACCACTCAACAACCACCTCCCTCCTCAGGCTTACTGACTCCATCCTTTCAGGGATGGACGATGGCCTGATCACCTCGGCCATCTCTGTCGACCTAGCCAAAGCTTTCGACACCGTTTCCCATCCCCTGCTTCTTGATTCACTCTCCTCAGCTGGCCTTGCTCCATCAGCCACCAACTGGTTTACATCCTACCTCATTGACAGGACCCAATCGGTACGAATCCTTGATTCCACCTCCCCTCCACTCCCCATCAACATTGGTGTTCCTCAGGGCTCAGTGCTTGGTCCGCTACTCTTCTCCATTTTCCTTAATGATCTTCCCACAGCCTGCTCATCCTCTTCTATCCACATGTACACCGATGACACTGTTTTGTACAATTCTGGCAAAAACCCTGCTGCTGTGCAAACCAGCTTACAGCATGACTTCAACCAAGTTCAGCTCTGGTTTGCTTTTCACCAGCTTTTTCTAAATGCCAAGAAGACAGTCTCAATGACCTTTGGCAACAGGCAGAGACTCTCTTGGTTCCCAGCCCTACCCACCTTCCACACCATTGGTGGGACCATCTTGAAGGACACCTCCTCTTTTAGATATCTGGGGGATTGGCTGGACCAGCACCTCAACGTCTCTGTGCATATCGATGCTATCCTGAAGAAACTGCGCCCCAAACTTGGTGCTCTATATAGGAATCGTAGCTGCATCCCGCTGACTATGAGGCACGAAACTGTCCAGAAGATGATACTCCCCATCTTTCACTACTGTGACGTAGTCTATGGTGCTGCTCCCAAATCTTCCCTGACCAAGCTGGACACTCTCTTTAACTCCTTCTGCCGCTCTATCGACTCTCCTTCCCACTCCCACCACTGTGAACTCTATCGCTCTCTAACCTTCCTTCCACTATCTCACAGATGCATCTCTCACTGTGCCAAACTAACCTCCAAATTCTGGTTCGGGGGGCTCCCCTCCTATCTCTCATCCTCTCTCTCTCCACTCCACCTCCCCCACCCACTCTCTCAGATCAAATGATGACCGCACCTTGACGGTCCCTCGCTGCTCCACCCTCTTCTGTCAGACTGGTTTCGCCCATCCTTTCCCTAAATATGGAATTTCCTTCCCCAAAATACGACACTCCTCCTCCAACTACTCCCTTACCTCTGCCCCTATGCAATTAACTTTTCCTCAGCTGTTCCTGCTTTAACCCACTTTAATACCTATCACCAGTTTGTGCCTTCCACCATGACAACCCTGACAGGGTTCTCAACATCCTGAAGGGAGAAATCAGGAACGGCTACCCTTCTCCTCATATTCAGTTCTTGCCTCTCCTCTCTTCTCCACCTGCCCTTCTGGTTACCACTGTGCACAACCTAACCCCATCCTTTTAAATCTAACAGCACTTACGTACTACCTCGAGCCTGCTCCTGGTACACTCATGCACTATAAATGGTTCTATCACATTATTAGTGTTTTGTACATTTATGTGTTCTTTTGTATGATTTTGGACATGTACTGTAATTTACCCAATGTTCCACTACTGTTTACGGTACAACACCTTGTGTTCCAACTGTTGTACAATCTTTACAATGTTGTATTGTTTGTACTACCCACATACTATTGTAACTTATCATACTTCACAACCCTATGTAACCTCTCCCCCCAGGTCACACTGTGAGATGAGCAACTTGTTGTTCAGTGTGCCCTCCTGGTAAAACATTTCAATAAATAAATAAATAAACAATGTCCCTATTTGTAGTGAATGTTTGCTTCAGAGCATGTTCTCTCCAATTACATCATCACACACTGATGCTGTGGCCATTTTAAGCATCTACTGAAGCACTACAAGTCTCGGTTTGTGTACATTTGGGGACATCTTTTAAACCTGATGAAACTGCATGAAACTACATTTTTGAAGCGTTTTAAACAGGGCACATCACTCTGTAGGTAAGGCTCTTACCTACGGAGCAATGTTTTTGGTTGGACTTCAGTTTCAATAATTTGCCTTGTTTGTGTGTCCTTTAATTTGCTGGAGGTCACACAGTAAGTTGTGCTCAGAGGATTCAAAGCTGCATTCTCCGGGTTCACAGCTCTATAATATTGATGTCTTAATTAATCCATCAATAATCACAGTGCATCAAGGTACATAAGGAAACTGTTACGTTGTGGGATAAAACTGAAAGCGAATAGATCCCTGCTCAGTTTTAATGTATCTGAATGTGACAAACCAGCTAACAATACTCAGCATTTTCTCAAAAGTCTTCTTCACTGGTTCAACTTCCACTGTGGATGTGTTCATGAAAAGGGTTACTAACGTACCAATTACTTAGTTCTGGTGTCATCTCAAAATAAAAGATACATGGATATTATTGTTTTAATAAGTGTTCCCACATAGAGATAGCTAAGATAACTTCCAGTACACCTAAAGCATCCATAATATTTTATTTAAAAAAAAAATGTTGTCGACTGCAATATTTTGCCTGGCCAAAAGTGTGATGTGAAAAAACACATGTTGGTTGTTTGCTTCTGATGAAGCCATTTGTAGGTACTTTTGTGAATGAAAGCTTTTATGATGAGCCTCTGTTGTTGTGTGCTTACCGATTTCTTTCCTGTGCCATTTAAGAACCCCCAGCTGCATTTTGTATGAGGAATGTAACAGTTTGTGTCAGAGCATGTTACAATCATCACATTATCCCCAAAGTTCATATAACTTCATTCCTTTAAAAAAAAAAAAAAAAAAAACCTGTGCCACCAGCTCCTCCATGTGCAGGCTAGTATTCTCTGCTCCACATGTTTGTGGAGCTGTGGCATCTATGCAGTAGTGACTTTGACTCCCGAGTTAATATGTGCAATTGCAGGATGTCCACATATCACGCATGGGGAGGAGGGGTTGTTTTGAACCCGCCTGGCTGTGTTCTAGTTTGATCATAGCAAAATATTGTATCCTCTCGAATTTGTTTAGGATTTTAAAGGACTTGAGAAGAATTTGGGGAATCCCTATTACAACGACACTCTGAACTTCTTACTTTGTTCAGAAATGTTGAGAGGTTTTGTTTTCAGTTATTCGAGTAAGTAGATGCCGTGGGTGTGGGGTAATTCAGAATAGTCAGGCGGCCCACGACAGCGGCTGGATTGCCTTATGACGCCAGCAACCCGGGTTCAGGAACAGATTCTGGTTGCTGGAGGCCAGCCGGAGGAGAAGGAAATGGCGTCAACTGACGGCTCGCCTTCTCGGGAGGTGGATACACATTTCGGTGCCTGCTGACTCCTGGCGGAGGCTGGGAGTGCGGCAGGACGTCAGCCCCAATACACTAGGAGAGTGACGGATGTTGGCGTAAGACTTGACGTCAGTGGCACGTCGCTTCTCAGGGCAGTAAAGCGGAAAACGGCGCCAGGCTGATCGGGTGACGGCCCTCCAGAATCCTCACCACTGGGCTCCCGGACCTCCATATGCCATCCCAGCAGCACCCCAGGATCGTTGGTTGACCGCCAGGGCCGTTCTCCTACGGAGGTAAGAGACCCACTCAGTGAAAGGATACACCGGGGTTACTTGGGGCTGGCTGCGATATGGGATGGTAGGGGTCACAGTATGCAGCGGAGGAGTTCACGTGGGGGCGAAGGAGAGACCGCCAGGTGCAGGGAGGGTATAAAAAAAAAAATAGTCAGGGTTAAGTTAAGTCAGGTAGGAAAGCCATCCCGCCGGTGCAGGGCACCCGTCTGTGACGCTGGCAACCTGGGTTCGGCAACAGACTTGGGACATCGGAGGGCTGGCCGGGGAGAGGGATTGAGCATTCTAGGGACTGCTCTCCTTCTCCGGGTGGGAGGGAGATAGAGTGTCTGGTACAACGTGGACCCTGGTGGAGGTTGGGGGTGCCTCTATGCCTGCGCCATCACCTGTGGGGCACAGGCAGACGAGGGACATCATTGCACGTCCCCACCCCCAAGGAAAGCAACGCCGAAAAAAAAAAACAGATGCCGCATCTATGAGGCCCCCACTCTCCCAGCTCCAGTCGCACTACCATGGGACTCTGGGCCGTTGACCCATTACGGCCTGCAGAGTGGCCATCTAACAAACGGTTGCTTCTGCAACTCACCAACACGGCCACACCTTGGACTTAGTATTATACCCGGTTGTCAAAGTCATAATTAAATAAAATAAAATAAATATTCTCACTGGGGCTTGAGATCATGAATCTCAAGACTGATCTGGTCTCCTAGTCAGATCATTGCATGGTGGAGTTCTTGTTCAGGGCTCCCCCTATTGAGATGGTCCACTACCGTCCTTTGAGGGGGTTATTCCCAGAGGGACTGTTGGCTGTAGCAGATTTTCTGGTGCAAGTGCTACATGTGTGCGAGGTTGGACAAGGCGGTGGCAGTGTATAACAATGCTGTCACCAAGGCGCTCAACAGTGTTGCACTGATCCGTATATGACCCAGGTCTTCTCACTTGAGAGGCCTGTGGTTTTGATGGGGCTCTCAGTGAGATGAAGACCAAGGGTCAGAAGTTGGAGTGTTGCTGGAGAGGTACCGGGTCCTTGGATGACAAAAGTACAGTTATGTAGGAACTTACCGTAACAGTAGGTCTTCAAGAGAGGTTCCTTCAGTAGGTCATCACATATAGGACTGGTACCGACACGACGGCAGACTTTTCTAGCAGTACCTAACAGGACCGCCCACCCAACATCATGTGACTGACGTCAGCATGACTGTATATAGTGGGCAGTCCCCGCGCCCGCCCTCCAGTTCTCCCGCCGAAGCCAGGAAGAGGCCTGACAGCAGGAGCAAACAGGATTTGGAGTCCCTGTAAAACACAAAATGAGGGGAAAGAGGGAGGGAAAAATATGACCTACTGAAGGGACCTCTCTCGAAGATCTACTGTTACGGTAAATTCCTACGTAACTGTACTATCTTACTTCGAGAGGGTTCCTTCAGTAGGTCATCACATATAGGTCACAGTCCCAAGCAGTCCCTCCAAGGAGAGACCGAGAGAAACTAGGGAAGAGGAAAACTAACTCTAACGGAAAAAACTGAGGTCCAGGAAGGACCCAGTCTAGGACAGAAGGCCCTGCAGGACGGCTAGGCCAAAGCCAGCCCTCCGCCTAGAAGCAATGTACAGATTGAATGTTTGGTAAGGTGATGGGCGAACTCCCAAGTAGCGTAGCGCAGATGTCGGCCAGAAACGCTCCATAGGAAGGCCGTGAGGGAGGCAGCCATGCCTCTAGTAGAATGACCTCTGATGGAACCCAGTAGAGGTTTTTCATACTTCTGGTAACAGTAACGTAATGCAGTTGCCTAACCGATCGGGCAAAAGAGACAAACAACTGGTCGCAAGAGCGAAACTCTTTGGTCCGATGGGTGTAACACCAGAGAATCCGATGGACATCCATCTTATGAAGGAGTGCCTCACCTCCATTAGAGGGGGATGGGTAATATACCGGAAGCTCTACTGACTGGTTCAGCGTGGTTTCGGACACCACCTTGGGAAGAAACCTCAGATGAGTTCTGAGGACCGTCCGGTCCCGATGGAAAATCAAGTATGGCTCCTTGCAGACTAGAGCGTGAAGCTCCAAATCCTTTGGGCTGGCGTATAGCTACAAGAAAAAGTGCCTTCTAGGATAGGAAGCGCAAATCACAGCTTACAGCCGACTTGAAAGGAGGAAGGGTGAGCTTTTCAAGTCCGAAGTTCAAATCCCAAGGTGGAGTGGGGGTGCGGATGGGGGGTTTCAGATGGAGAATCCTTTTCAGAAAGGTTTTGGAGACCTCCAACTGAGCCACAGGTTTACCATCCACTAGCTCATGGTACACTGAGATATGGACCTTTAAGGAAGAGTAGAACAGACCAGAGTCTGACAAGTGAAAGAGATATTCCATGACTGTGGGGCTCCAGTAAGAGAAGGGGTTCATCTTCTTAGCTGAACGCCAAATGGAGAACCGCTTCCACTTCATGGCGGAAGTGGAATGAGTAGACGGTTTTCTAGACTCAGACATTCATAGATGAAGAAGATACTCCATGACCTGAAGAATGGGGCATGAAAAAGGATCCCAACTCTTCGAGGTGGCCCAGATGGAAAAACGCTTCCACTTCATGGCATATGTGCTACGAAGTAATTACCTACTGCAAGAGCACTCTTGAAGTAAGATCTAAAAATGTCTTGTCTCCCTTCGTCACCACCTGGGCTATTTTCAGTTTGCGCCTTCGCGCTCCTTACTGCTCTTCCTACTTCCCTCCATTTCCCTGATACATCTCCCTATCCTCCTCCTCCTGCATCTCCTTTTACCTTCTGAATGCTACACTTTTGGAATCACAGAAATCTGCTGGCAGAAAAGGTCGCCTAGGCTCATCCAGTCTGCCCGTTTAGCCTTTACTTTTTCCGCTACCTCTTTTGAAAACCACAGCGGTCTCTTTTTCTTCTTACTTTTGCCCACTTGCTTGGTGCAGAGGTCTGTTCCCTTCACTGCGGACCTTTTTGGCCTCGCCCACTGTTCCTCCACCCACCCCACCCCTCACCAAGTCAACCCTGAGGCATTCACCCATATTTTTAAAATACACCCTCCTGAAGTCCAGGACCCTCATCCTTGTGTGGTTCAGTTCTGCAGCTACCTTTATATTAAACCACACTGTACGGTTATTACTGTTCCCCAGCTGGCTTCCTACCTTAACATCTGCAACACTGTCCCTGTTAGTGAGTACCAGGTCCAGTACTGACCCAGCATGAGTGGGTTCAATGACTAGTTGCCTAAGTAACGCCCCTGCATGGAATCCAGGATGTTCTGCTTCTAGCTGAAGCTACAGCTGGGGTTCCAATCTACTTCCGCCAGACTGAAGTCCCCCACCAGCAGCACCACCCCTTTTCTGCCATCTTCTTGCCAACAGCTTCCACCAGTACCTTATCTAACTCTTCCCTTTGTGCAGAAGGCCTGTAGATCACCCCAGTGAGAACAGAGGCTCCACTTCCCCGTCTCAGGGGTGACCCACAGTACCGCTGCTCTCCCCTGTATTCCCTGCATCTCCGCTGATTTTATGCCTTCCCTCACATAAAGCATCACACCCCCTCTCCTTTCCTTCCCTTCCCACCCTGTTCCTCCCAAACAGAGTACAGGCTGGTATGGACATGTCCCAGTCATGGTTTTCAGTGCACAAAGACTTGCTAATGGCCACAATATCCAGCTTGGCCTTAGCCATTATGGCCTCAAAGTCTGGAATCCTATTTCCCAGACTTCTAGCATACGCAGACAAGGCCTTCCAGATTTTGTTACTACTCTGCCTAGTATTCCCTTCCTTCCCTTTTGCCCTCTCATCTTCCCCCGTCTCTTTTTGATACTTTCATTCCGATCACCCCTTCATTTCTACCACCCTGCTTTCTTTATTTATTTCCACCCTGGGAGATTCCATTCTCCTCAGGTTCTCCCTACTTTCTACTTCAGTGTGTGTGTGTGTGTGTGTGTGGAGATAGTTACTGCCTCACCGATTTTTTTTCCACTCCCTTCGGCTAGTTTAAATGTTCATCAAAGTAACATCTAAACTGTCCTCTGAGGATTGCCGCTCCTCCTGGATGGATGAAGATCATCACTCCTGTAAAGGCCCTTATCTCTCCAGGTGGCTCTCCAGTCTCCAATGTAGCCAAACCCCTCCTCTCTGCACTGTTCCTTCAACCACAAGCTGAAGATCTCAGTATGGAGAAGCCAAGCAAATGAAGGATGAACTCCACTGTAGATCTGTTTTAAATATTTTATTGATTCAGCTCACACCAATGGGGCGACAGTTTCATGGCCACCCCACTTCATCAGGCCCATCAGCTCCTTAAACTCCCCCTGCACTATCCCTAGCCCCAGGTAGACAATGACATCCAGCTCTGCCTTCCATCATGCTGCTCTAGTGATCCTCTGGATCCACTTCCCATCATTCTGGGCCATGGTGCTGTACAGGCACCTAACCTCCCTCTCCCCACTTTCCTATTCCCAAATCTATCCCTCACAATGGAGTCCCCACCAGAAGTTGCTTCCTTCTCTCCTCTGGGGTCCTCCTTCTCTCTTCTTGGGTCTCCACTCCGGAGAACCCCACATCCTCCATGGCCACTACCACAGGTGTCTTTCTCTTGGCAGTCCTACTTAGCCACAGCGGCATAGGAACTGCATAGTAGTACCTAGTTGAGGAATCTGTCTCTGACCCACCACCCCACCTTCCAGAGCCCAAGAGACAGATACCACCTCTGACTGTTCCAAAACAAGCAACTACAATGGGCTATAAGGCCTTCTCCTTCTGAGCCAAAGCTGTGGAGCTCCCTTCCTACCAACATTCAAACTCCCCAAGACTGTCTGCCTTCAGAAAAGCCTTAAAGGCTCATCTCATTGAATCAATGGCCTATACTGCATTTGACATTGCCCCCCACACCCCTGCTTAGTAAACACTCTTTACACTGTGCCGTGTAGAGAAGGTGGTGGCTGCTTCAACTGGAGACTCACAACTCACGACATCTATGAGCCTCTCCAGTTTGGTTTCAGGAAAGGCACAGCACTGAGACTGCCCTGGTCTGGTGCTAAATGATCTCCAGGTGGTGAGGCATCAAGGAGACATTCCATGTTTGTTCTCCTCGATCTCCCAGTGGCGTATGACACCATGGACAATAGGATGCTGTTAGAGTGCATGCGGGTATGTTTTGGGCTAATGGGAACAGTCCACAACTGGTTTAAATCTTACGTCACTGGCAAATCACAACATGTGGTGTCTGGGGTGTATTCTTCAACCTCCATGCCCTTGCCTTGTAGGGTCCTACAGGGCACAATTTTGTCCCCCATGTTCTTCGCAGTATACATGCTGCCACTAGGGGACATTATAAGGCGCTATGGGCAGAGTTTTCACTGCTACACAGATGATACTCAGCTCTACATGCCCTTTGTGCCCGAGCAGTAAGTGGCGATCTCGGTGCTAACTAGTTGCCTGGATGAAATTCAAGACTGATGAGGGCGGACTGGTTGAGTTTGAATGTGGATAAGACTGAGGTTCTAGTGCTGGAACCTGGTCGCCAGGGGGATGAGTGCAATCTGGTCGAGTCTCAGGGCTAAGGCTCGGAACTCCCAGTTGCTTACCCTCAGATCGGGTGGGAACTCTGGCGTTATTCTTGACTGTGGTCTGACGCGAGATCACAGGTGTTCGCCGTGGTCAGGACTTCTTTACCATCTTAGAAACATTGCCAGAGTGAAACACCTGATCCCCCAGCAGATCTGCCAGCACTGGTTCATGCCTTTGTGACCTCTTGTTTGGATTACTGCAATACCATATACCTGGGGATAGATCTGTGCCATCTACAGCTGCCAGGTTGTTGACTGGTCTACCAAGATCATGTCACATTACACCTGTGCTGCACTCCCTGCACTGACTGCTGGTTGGGTGGCGGATCATCTTCAACGTCAGCTTGCTGATCAATAAAGCCCTGCAAGGCCAGGGGCCCGGTTACCCTCAAGATCTCCTATCTCCCTACCGCCACATTCGCTCCAGTGATCAGGGCTTGTTGGAGATGTCCAGGATCTGCCTAAAAACACCTGGGGCATGTGCTTTTTCTTTCGCAAACCCAGTTCTCTGGAACTCCCTCCCTCATCAGGTTTGCAACAGGGCATCTGCCGAAATATTTAAATGGTAGCTAAAGTCTTTCCTATTTAACCAAGCTTTTGTGGGTCCCTGGCAGATGTATTTATATATTGCCTGTATTATTCTGTTTTATTAGTATTTTAAATGTGTGGATTTTATTGTAAAGCGATTGAGTTAAAATGGAGAAATGCGCTATATTAAATAAAATTTTGATTGCTTGCTTGCAATTTAACTGCCCAGTTTAAATTAAGCCGCTTTTTAACAAATCTGTATACACTACTGTTAATTCCCATTACTAAATTAATATTTATTTTATTTTATTTATTAGCTTTTGGTAACCGGGTAAGTGCGCTAGGCAACAAACCTGCCTATTTTCAGGCACGACTCGGGAGAGTACAAGACATGGGTATAGAAATGACAGATTTACAAATTACTATAAAAGCAAACATAATACAGGAATAATAAGTATCAACATACAATGCAGATAAAGTGACAGAATTGTTTCAATGTACAGTGCATGATACATCAACATAAGATTAGATCCTAGACACAAGCCAGCAAGCAGGTGTAGTTAAATCATGAACATTTACAACGCCAAGAGCATAGAGGTGAGCAGATAGCAGGCCTTTAAAGATTTGGTGGGAGGCGGAGTTTTAACCTGTAGGGGAAGTGAGTTCCAGAATTTGGGGCATAGAGAGAATGCCTGTTCACCCATTTTAGTAGTGCATGGTCTGGTAGCGAGCATAGGACAGAGGACATAGGGACATAAAGGGACGAGTTTGGGAGACAGGAGTCACATGTTGGCCAGGTAATTAGACCTAGGGTCCTGGTCAGAGAGTCAATAAAGCATCCCAGGGAGTAGGCCAAGATCCTTAGGTGACAACCAGTTTAAGCTCGAGTAGAGGTGGCAGTGATCGTAAGTCAAGGGGCAGATAAGGCAAATCTGCAGATATTGTTATAGACAGTGTCCCATTTACTAAGTACACCAGAGTTAACAGTGTAGAGGAGAGGGATAGCGATTGGAGCTGGGTAAGAGGACACCCCTGGCTACAGATAATCTGGCAGAAGGTGTGAGGGAGTGACGACAATGAGAGACACCCCCAATTTTAGCATCTACGGCCTGACATACCGTACACATGTACTGACAAATCGAGAGAGGGATCAAGTGTGACCCCCAGGTATTTGAAGGACACAGTGTTGGTGATAGGGGACCCACCCAGGCTGTGAACCAAGAGCTTGGGGGCAGTGGAGGGCAGTTTTTTAGAGGACCCAAATAACATGGCACGTGTTTTGTCATGGTTAATATGTTGATGGCAGCTCAAGAGCCAGAGTTGAAGGACTTGGAAATCTTTTGAGAGTGTGCAGTTAATGTTATCGATCGATTTAGACCCAGAATAGAGAACCAGGTCGTCGGCATACGTAAGAGTGCAGCTATGCCTGTAAAGTGAGGGAATATCATTTAGGAGGAAAGAGAAGCGCCCATGTGGACCTGTGGGACTCCCAGTGTGATATTTAAGGGGGAGGAAAGGGCTTTGTGGAAAGCTACGGCCTGGGTGCGATTGTCAAGGTAGCTGCGGAACCAGGAAAGAGTTGGGTCTGTAGCACCAACGGATTGGAGCTTCTTCAGCAGGAGAGGGTGATGAACCATGTCAAAAGCTTTGGACAAATCAATGAAGACCGCTCCAGTGAGTTGGCCCTGGTCCATATTGCATTTGATGTCACTGGTAAGTTGAGTTAGGGCCGTAGTGGTGCTGTGACCAGACCTAAATCCATGTTGGCAGGGGGTTTGAAGATTAAACTGAGCAAGGTGTTCAGCGAGCTGGCGGTGGACTATTTTTTCAAGAAGCTTGCTAAGAGTGGGTAGGAGGGAGATAGGACGGTAGTTGGACAATAGTTTGGCATCACCCTTTTTGTGAATAGGGATAGTTCTGGCAGTTTTCCAAGTTGCAGGAACAGCGGAAGTGCAGACCGAGAGGTTAAAAAGCCTAGTGACAGGCTTGGCCAGCAATTGAGCAAACTGCTTTAGTATGCCAGGATGAATGCCATCAGGCCCAGGGCCCCCCCCGTGCCGGAAGGGAGTTAAGAAGCTTTCGAACTTCGCGGTACGTGGTAGGAGCCAGCATCATTGTGGGAGGAGTGTGGGTTAATAAGTGGGCAGAAGGACAGTAGTCTTTGAGCATGGTTAGATCCACAGCAGGTAGCGTGGAAAAGAGGGAATTAAAGGCATTGGCAATTGTACTGGTTGTTAGAATGAACTCCTTGAAATTCATGTCAGTTGGAGCCTGCTGCTTATCATTGCCGAGAATTTCCTTGATTTGGGCCAGTACTTGTGAGGTTTATCGGAGGAGGATTTTAGGAGGTTTCTGTAGTAGGAACTTTGGCAAGGCGATTTCCTTTGCAAATGTTCCTGGAGGCTCCGATAGGCTTCAAAATCGTGCAGAGATGTGAGGCCTTCCACACTAACCAAAGTTTGTCCCTGTATTTCAGAAGCTGAAGCAGAGGGCGTGAGCCACTTAGTTATCTTCCTGCCACCCTACGGTGGTGTCTGGGATATGATGGTTTTGTAGAGCGAGGAGAATGGAGCTGAAATAGCCAGTGGCATAATTAATGTCATCTGTTAGGTAGAAAGGAGACCAGTCAACCAGGCTAAGATCAGTTTGAAGGCATCAATGCTTAGGTGGGAGAGGTTAGGGAATGTAACTACTTTAGAAGGAAAGAAGGAGTGACAGTGTCCCAGACACAGTAGATTGGATAGTGATCACTGATTGCGCTAGGAGCACCCGACGAGGTGACATATTGCTTCCTGTTTGTGAGTATCCAGTCAAGCAGGATGGCACAGTCGCGCCCCCCCCCCCGGAAACCCTGGTGGGTTCCTGTATCAGCGAGATAGGTTAGCCTTACTTACAATAGTGGATAGGTTAGCTGTGTTATTCTCGGAACAGTTGAGGTTAAAATCGCCAAGGCAAATAATGTCATTTTTGCCAGTTACAGTTGGTAGGTAATCAATGAAATCAACGAGCCCCTGTTTTGCATTTTTTGGAGGGACATAGACGCAGAAGATATACAGGTTACTCACCTGTAACAGGAGTTCTAGGAATGGTATATGTTGTTCATCCACACTGTCTGGCAGGTTCCTTGCCTTTAAATCTTGCGGAAGGTCTTCAGCTGGCTCCTCCACCCACCGGGTGGTAAAACTCGGCTCCGCCCATGCGCCAGATCTGGCCGCTGGGAAGCTCAGGTTGTGCGCCGGGTGGAAGGTCGAGGGAGTCGTGGATGAACAACATATACCATTCCTAGAACTCCTGTTACAGGTGAGTAACCTGTATTTAGGGACATGGATATGTTGTTCATCCACACTGTCTGGCAGACTCTAGCAGTTCTCCGGGAGGAGGGAGGCAAGGCGCACCCCCTACCTAGGGAATAGAGACTGAGAACGAGGCCCCAAAACCAGCATCCCGGCGTGACTCAAGGTCGATGTGGTAATGGGTGATGAAGGTGTGTGCTGACTTCCAGGTAGCAGCCCTGCAGATTTCCTGGATAGGGACGTCCCAGGAAGCAGCCACCGATGCAGCAGTATGGCGGGTAGAATGAGCTCTTATCCCTCTGGGAGGCTCCATGCCCGCCAACTTATAGCAGAGATCTATGCAGGAGGTGACCCACCTGCCTATCGTCCGCTTGGCTGCAGGTCTGCCAGGTGCGGCTTCAGCGTGGTGACAAACAGCTGGCGAACCTCTCCGATTTCAGCCGCTGCAAGGCCTTATAGTAAGCTTAGCGCCCTTCTAGGGTCCAGAGTATGGAGCCTATATTCGGCCTCCGAGGTGTGATTGGGTAGAACACCGCAGAGTCAACACCTGGTTAAGGTGAAACTCACACCACCTTCGAAGGAATTTCGGTGGGGACGAGGACAACCTTGTCCTTGTGGAAGACCAGGTAAGAGACTCGATGCAGAGCGCCTGAGCTTTCCCATCCTTCTGGCTGACATGATAGCCACCAAGAAGGCGGTCTTCCACGACAGGTGAGAGAGTTCACACCTGTGCATTGGTTCTGATGGTTGCCCATGAGCTTTGCCAGTACCAGCAGTAGATCCCACGGAGGTGGAGGTTCTCGCACCGGAGGGGAAATGTGATCAAGGCCTTGGAAAAAGCGCCAGACCACCTTCTCCTGCGCCACCGACTGCTTCCCGGCCCGCGCCTGGTAAGCAGAGATGGCTGCCAGGTGCACCTTAAGGGTCGTCGACCTAAGCCCTTGCTGAGAAAGGGACCAAAGGTAGTCCAATATGCTCCAAGGAACAGGAGGAAGGGTCTAGGCCCTGTTCTGACACCAAATGGAAAATCTTTTCCATTTGAAGGCGAGATTTTCTGGTCGACTCCATGGGACGCCTCAACTACGCTGAGGACCCTGTCCGGAAAGACCCAAAGCCTGGAACTCTAGCCACTCAGGAACCAGGCCGTCAGGTGCAGGGACTGAAGGTCCGGATGGAATACCTTCCCCTGATTGACTGAGAGCAGGTCCAGGCGAGCTGGAAGCTGCCTCGGGAGCCTTGAGCTGAGGCTGAGGAGATCTGGGTACCAGTACTGGCGGGGCCAGTCTGAGGCTATCAGAATCACTTGCGCCTTGTCCCTCCTTGCTTTGAGCAGCACCTTGTGCATCAAGGGGAACAGGGGAAAGGTGTAGAAGAGGCCCGGGGTCCACGGCCTCGAGAAGGCATCCCCCTGCAGCGAACCCTGCTGAGGTGGGCGGGCATGGAACAGCCTCAGCTTCGCATTCTCCCTGGAGGCAAACAGGTCCACCTGAGGTGTGCCCCAATGGGAGAATAGATCTTGTACTACCTCCGGCAGGAGAGACCACTCGTGGGACACAGCCCCTATCCGGCTTAGGGCATCGGCCAGGGTGTTGGAGGCTCCTGCCATGTGAATGGCTAGGAGATCCGCCTCCAGGCTGTGCACAAGTGACCAGATGCGGAGAGCTTCCTTGCATAGAAGCATGGAGCGCGTCCCGCCCTGGCGGTTTAGATAGTACATGGTCGTGGTATTGTCCGTCTGGACCCGGACCACTTGACCCCGAAGAAACAGAGCAAAGGCGGTGAGAGCTAGGTGGACTGCTCGGAGCTCCAGCAGATTGATGTGGCATCGGGACTCCCGCAGGGACCAGAGGCCGTGTGCTTGGTGTTCCCCCAGATGGGCACCCCAACCCATCAGAGAGGCATCGGTCGATAGAGAGACCGTCGGCTCGAGGCAGACAAACGGGATGCCCTCCTGCAGATGAACTGGAATGGTCCACCACTGGAGAGCGTTCCACATCCCCTGGGTCACCGTCACTAGCTGGTCCAATGGATCGCAGCGTTGGGACCACTGGCTGGCCAGCCCCCACTGAAGGGCGCGCATGTTCCAGCGGGCCCAACGGACCACGCTGGTACAGGCCGCCATGAGACCCAGGAGGCGCAGGAAGTCCCGGGCAGGGCGCTGCCCAACCAGAAATGATTGGGCAAAGGAGGAAAGAACCTCGGCCCTGTCCGTGCCGAGCCATGCTCTGGCTCAAGAGAGTCAAGCTCTGCCCTGATGAAAAGAATCACCTGCTCGGCTCGAGTTCTGACTTGGCCTCGTTGATGAGGAGGCCGACCTGAGAACAAACCTGAAGGCCAGATCTCGGACCGCTCCACCTCCTGTCTGGAGGGCTGCTATCAGCCAATCGTCCAGGTAAGGGTAAACCTGGACCCTCGGCGCTGCAGGGAATGCTGTCACCACTGCCATGCATTTGGTGAAGACCCTGGGAGCTGGAGATAAGCCGAAGGGCATGGCTTGGAACTCGAAGGGATCCCTCCACTCGAAGCTAAGGAAACCTCTGATGTGGACGGACGGATAGGGACGGAAAGAACGTGTCCTGCAGGTCCAGAGAGCAGAACCACAGCCCGTGTTCCAAGGATGGTATTATCTGAGCCAGAGTGACCATCCTGAAGGTTCGAGACTTAGGAACTTGTTTAGGTCGTGTGAGGTCGAGAATGGGCCAGACCCCCGTCCGTTTCGGAACCAGGAAGTACCTGGACACGAACCCCGGGTCTGAGGGAGGGTCCGCCACCTCTCTTATCACCTCCTTCTCGAGGAGGAGAGCGCTGTCAGCTCGGCGAGCTGACAGAGAGGCTTCGGACCCCGAGGCCCCCCGAGGTGCGACGGCTCTAAAGGGTGGGGCCTGCTCGAACTCCAGAGGCAGGCCCTTTCCCACCACCTCCAACACCCACCGGTCTGTGGTGATAACGGACCAGGCAGGAAGAAAGTGGCGAAGCCGCCCCACATGGGGACACCTGGGGTGAGGCGACGGGGTTGGGGGCGACACCCCTCAACCCATCACTAGGCAGGCTTGGAAGAAGGACCGGCCGAGGGACCTCCAGGGCCTTTACCTCCCTGCTTCCTGGAGGAGGAAGCCGAGGGCTTGGGTTTGGGATGCCAAGCTCGAGCCTGCTGGCCCTGACGTTGCTGGGCCGGACGTGCAGCGGGCGCAGAGGGACGAAAGGGCTTAGGCTGCGGCCTGCGGCCTTTGTCCTTCTGTGCGGATGAGACCGAGTCCAAGGTAGCATTGGACTTCTCGATCCTCTGCAGGTGATCTTCCACCCCAGGGTCGAAGAGGTCGGTCCCCAGGAAGGGGACATCCGCCAACTTGTGCTGGGTATCCGAAGTGAAGGTGGATATCCTCAGCCATGCCCGATGGCGCATAGCCACTGCGGCCACTACTGACCTGGCACATGAGTCCCCAATGTCCAGAGCAGTCTGAAGCTGCTGTTTGGCCACTGCCCTGCCCTGGTCCCGCACCTGCCTGACCGTGGTCTGCAGGTCCGCCGGAAGATGAGGAACTACCTCGTCCAGGGAGCCCAACAGGGCATGAGAGAAATGTGCCATGAGTACGGCCGAACTGGCCTGACGAAGGCCGAGGGAGGACGCAGCACAGACTTTGTGCCCGGCATAGTCCAATTTCTTGGACTCCTTGTCGGGAGGTTTGTCCACGTCCCTAGCGCTCCTGGCGTGCGGAAACGCCGTCGGTAACTAGCCCTCAGCTGAGGGTGTTCAAAAACGGACAAGGAACGGTAGGGACCGCGATACTTCCTGGCCATCCTGGCCGAGGCGAGGACAGAAAGCAAGGGCGCTGCCAGAGCTCCAAGGCCGGGCCCACTATGGCCTCGGCCACCGGAAAGGCCTCCGTAGGGGAATCCCTTGGTCCAGTATCTCTGTGAGGGGATACCTGGCCCGCTTAGACACAGGTTCGAGCTTCATCCCAGTGGACTCCAAGATGAGCCGAAGCAATCCCAGATAGGACAAAGGGCTATCGTCCATCGACTGACTTCCAGAGGACTCC
This sequence comes from Neoceratodus forsteri, assembly GCA_016271365.2. Taxonomy (NCBI): domain Eukaryota; kingdom Metazoa; phylum Chordata; order Ceratodontiformes; family Ceratodontidae; genus Neoceratodus; species Neoceratodus forsteri. The sequence goes on along the minus strand of CM057450.1, from coordinate 1,518,254,922 downwards.
AAGTCCACTCGCCTGGAGAAAAGGGAGGAATCGCCGTCGGACTCTGAAGAGTCTGCAAAGAGCTGCCTCGGCCTTGAGCCACCCTCCACCTGCCAACGCCGATCGGGAGTGAGGGTAACAGACAGCCCACGGGCAGTCCCTGAGCTGACCGAGAGTTCTGGTCGAGCCCCAAATAACGGCTGTGGAGGCGGAGGTTCCACCGAATCGTGGATCAGCTGGTTTTGGCCGAACAACCGGCCTGGGAACAGGCTCCTCGGGTAAGTCGAGGGTTGTTTCGCCGCTCTGGTGACAGCCACTTAATGGCGGGAAGGCGACGGCGTCGGCTTGTTCCCGGTCAGAAGGAGCTGTTGCCACATAAGGTCCTAATACCGTCGACGTAACTTATATCAAGCCTCCCTCGTCCGAGGAGGAGGACGAGCGGCGGCGCCGCCATCAAGGTGCCGAGATCAGACCGCCTATGACGGGCGGGATCGCTGGATCGCAAGAAGTCCGACCCGAACCTCGGCTTTTCCGAGGGCGCAAAGCGGAGGGGACGGGGAACCGCTCTCCCTCGGCTCGGAGGGTTCACCCAGGCTCCGGACCGAGGCACTGGCAAGCCCACGGGATCCTCAACTCCACCGGGGAACCGGGAGAGGATTCTCGCCGCCTGGGCGATAACCCGTCTAACGGGTCGAGAAAATCTCGACTGCGTCGACGGGAGTCTCGGTCAACTGGCCTGACGGGGACACCGTGAGACCAGTGGCCGAAGTCGAACGATCGACCGAAGTCGATGGCCGACAACTCGGGGAGAGGGACCTTTCCCGCTCCCAAGAGCATCGACGGAGGGACTTACCCTTGTCTTTCTTTTTGGACGGGAAGAAGGTCCAGCAGACATTGGTCCCTCTCCCTTAGTGGAGAGGGACAGACAAAGCTCCTTAAAGAAGCTGTGTAAGAGGAACCCAGGGAGAGCGGGATAAATGCCGCAGCCGAGGAAGATGCGGCCCGCGCCACCTCCTCTTCGAGGGCGATCATCTGCTCTAGCTGATCCACCGAGCCCGGCCCCGCGGAGACCGCCGACCGGGCCTCTTTTGACTTTACCGGAGGAAAACGTTTCTCGGGACGCCCCAGTTGTAAACGGGCAGCACGGTCTTCGGTGACGAGGGCTGAGAAGGAAGAGCACAGGTTGCAAGCCTGCAGGTTGTGCTCAAGGCCTAAACAGTAGACACCGTGGAGTGCGGATCAGTCTGAGACATCTTCTGCCCGCAATGGCATCTCCGAAAACCGAGTCAATTTATCCATCGCGAGCCGTGAGGGATAGAAGACCCAAGTCTAGAAGTGCAAAACTTTTTAAATTCGCAAACGAAGAATTAGGAACCAGTCTTACCATGGGCGTTAAGGAGGGAACTTGAGCTTCCAAGCTGTAAGGAAGATCTGGCGTCATGGGGCGGGGCCGAGAGTTTTACCACCCCGGTGGGTGGGAGGAGCCAGCTTGAAGACCTTCCGGCAAGATTTAAAGTGGCAAGGATACCTGCCAGACAGTGTGGATGAACAACATATCCATGTCCCTAGAAATTAAGTTTCTTAACTCCGCCCAAAAGGAAGAGGGAATGGAGAACTTCACAGTTAGGTAGAGTGGGATCCTGTAAGAGAGTGATGTTCAGGTGCGTTTTGTAGAAGAGAGCCAGGCCACCCCCTCTTTTGGCCCCACTGCGATCCGATGGAAGCATGTTGTAGCCTGGAAAGGAGCACTGAGAGTCAGTAATTGAAGGCTTTAGCCAAGTTTCAGTAATGGCTAGGATGTCCGGAACGTTCATACTCACCCAGACCAGAAGGTCTGGGAGGTTGGCAAGAAGGCTCCTGGAGTTGATGTGGGCCATGGTAAGACCGTTGGATATTGGGAGGAGGTAACCGGGGAGGCATAGATATGATGGGGTCCTGGGGAGGACCAGGATTAGCTCAATGTCCCCAGCTAGCATAAGGGACAGGATAAATATCCAGAGAGAGATAGAGAAGAAGGTCTTGACTGAGGCTCGAAGTGAGCACTTCAATTTAAAGTGGAGGTATCTGGCTAGGGGCCATAGGCGCTTGCTGATGAGAGCGTTAGGGGGAGTAGGTGTAGGTGTGGCAGTAGCTAGGAGGTTGGAAAAGTAAAAATTGTCAGGTGGGCGAACTTTGGTAGATGAGGAAGGAGCGCAGGGACAGGAGAGCACAGAGACGGTATGAAGGCAAACAGCCCCCATAAGGAGAGCCACCAGGTCTGGGGGAGACATACTGTAGAGCAGATAGGGAGCGATATGGGGGGGGCAGAGCAGAAGGCTAGGCAGAGAGAGGGCAGAAGGCAAGAAGATAAGCACCTAAGAACCAACCTACAGTGGAAGAATTAGCAGCAGAGAATATTTAGTAAGATAAGAACAGCTCCCTCTGGTGCCCAAAAGATATAAGGAGCTAATGGAAAACCAGGCTGATAAAAAACAACGATAAGCGTCAAAGTATCCTTGAGCATAGCGTCTATAAAAAGTAACACCAGCCAAGGGTGGGAGGGTATTGGGGCGGTGAGGAGCAGTCGCAAGAGCGACTGAGGGCAGAACTAGTGAGGAGCTGCTTTAAACTGAAGAGCTTTGTACCAAAAGCGCGAATCCCAGAAGAGCTCCCTTTGTCGAAGGGCCTGTCCTTTGGCTACCTTGTGAAAGAGCAGGTATTCTGTGTGTCGTGAGAGAGCCTCGGTTCCTAACGGCCCTCAGTCCGTTGGGAGCACGGAGCTCCGAATCGGGGGATGGGGGAGAGCCTCTATGCCCCGCTGGCCCTCGCGACCTCCTGGAGCGCCGAGCTCTGTTCGGGGGGTGGGGGACAGCCCCTGCGCGATGCTCCCACTACCGGAAGACTGCCTGAGGAGTGGAAAAGGTCGGCAGACTTTAAATAGTATTCAGCAGAAGCAGATTTTTTTACTCTTATCAGGGGTCGAATTACTGGCAGTGAGCTAATCTTGTAAAACAATAGGGTGCAAACAGCAGGACAGTTTCTAGACTTTAAGCAAATGCAATGTAATTAAGGTAACTCACGAGCAGTCTACAATACAGTGCAGTTCAGTAAGTAATAGAAAATAGAAACAATCTAAACTGTTGTGGGGACAAATAAGGTAAAAAAAAGTCTTTGCATTAAACTAATGAGGAGCTGCTTTAAACTGAAGAGCTTTGTACCAAAAGGCGCGAATCCCAGAAGAGCTCCCTTTGTCGAAGGGGGCCTGTCCTTTGGCTACCTTGTGGAAAGAGCAGGTATTCTGTGTCAGGGGGGCGGGGGAAGAGCCTCTGGTTCCTGAAAAACGGCCCTCAGTTCATTGGGAGCACGGAGCTCCGATTCGGAGATGGGGAGAGCCTCTATGCCCGCTGGCCTCGCGCGACCTCCTGGGCGCCGAGAGCTCTGTTCGGGGGTGGGGACAGCCCCTACGACTTGCCCACTACCAGAAGACTGCCTGGCGGTTTGTGCATCGGGCTAAATGAGTCTGCAGTAAGATTTAAAGCTGCCGCTTTCTGCCTCAGCGTGGCCATGGGTCTACTGCTGGTTCTGCCTCCGATGATCAACAGAAATTCTACTCGCAGCAATCAACTAACCCTCCGTCTCCTCCAGGTCTCAACTGTCTCAGCTGATACAGGAACCCACCAGGGTTTCCAGGGGGGGGCGACTGTGCCACCCTGCTTGACTGGATACTCACAAACAGGAAGCAATATATCACCTCGGCCGGGGTGCTCCCTGACGCAATCAGTGATCACTATCCAATCTACTGTGTCTGGGACAATGTCACCCCTTCTTTCCCTTCTAAAGTAGTTACATTCCCTAACCTCTCCCACCTAAGCATTAATGCCTTCAAAACTGATCTTAGCCTGGTTGACTGGTCTCCTCTCTACCTAACAGATGACATTAATTACGCATACTGTTAGTTACTTGGTGTCATAATAAATACAATAATAGATAGGAGATAGATAATGTATTACAAGGCTATAATACTAGAGAGATTTCCATGTTCCCAGAACCTCGAGATGGTATTATAGCCAAGTAATCAGAGTCCACTATCTGCTATTTTTGTAATGTATGGATCCAAGCAGTTTCTAATGTCCTGCAGAAATGTGGTGCAATAGTCTGAGGGTGGTGAAATATGGATGCAGGTCTCTTCAAGGGGAGCTGCTTGGTGTGTGCTGCTAAGGACGCCAGAACATCAAAATGCCTCAGGAGCACCCAGCATGTTTCTATTGGTGTGTCCTGTGTGCTGTGAATAATTATCTCGGGAACATGGTGGCTTGTCTATGTGAGCGGTCGCGGAGCTGCCCTTTTTTTTTTTTTTTTTAAATTATGTGGCTTTGTTTTTATTGCTGTGAATTGAAAAAGAGACTCTGTATGGACAGGAGTAAGCCGGAGACAGACCACTGGCTGCAGGTTAGTTTTGGGGGTTTGGAGAGCCGGCTTTACTGTCCATGAGAAAGTCTTGCGCTGTTCTGTTTCTGTGCTAACACTATCGCTCAGAGTTCTGAAAATAGTATTACGGGCTCTGAACGATAGTATTATCACTTTCATTGATGGTATTACGGCATTTTTGTATGCTTTGGTGCAATATTAAAAGGCTTATCCATATATTACAATAAAGTTTCTCACCACCTCTGCATCCACAGGGCTAAATTAATGTACTGTCTGACACCTGATGTCTTAATGATCTTATATAATGTGCTATTACTTGCTGTCTAAACGTAATGTTTGTTACTATATTGCTTTGATGTTTGTACAGCAGTTGTAACCTGAACTGCTCAAATATTCTGTTGCTTGTTGTTCTACCCAACTTGTACTCTCCGGGTTGTAACTGAAAATAAGCATTCAGTTGTCTAGTGTACTTACCTGGTTAACGAAAGCAAATAAATAAATAAAACAAGGAGTAGCTGGTCGGGAGGGTGGGGAGGAGAGAGATAGAGATAGATGGATGGATGGATAGACAGATAGATAACGGATTTTCATGCCAAAGCTGAGATTACATTTACCTGCCATGAAGGGACATAGGACCCTTTTCTTAAGAATTCCTCCCAAAGCCAACTTTAGAACAAAGTTCAGCATCACAACATCACTATTAGCTAACTATACACTCACAGCTAGAAAATAAACTTACTCAACTAATGAACCTGAAAAAATGCTTTGTTCAAATGCATTTTTATTGTCCTTTCTAAAAAAATGTTAGACCGCCTGCCCGGTGGTACAGAGGGTTGAGGCGCTGGAAGCCATGCTGGCAACCCGAGCTCGGGAGCGAGCTTGGGCCGCAAGAGGTTAGCCGGGGCAAGGAATCAGGATTGACCAGTAGCGAGGCAGCTCTCCTCTACGGGGAAGGATGAGAGGTTTCCCTGACTCGTGGCTGCCATCTGGTGGAGGCCAGGTGGCAATGCCAGGCAAGGGGGAACCTAGGCTCTAGGCCGGAGGAAGGATGGGGCAGTCACCAGAGCTGTGGGATGCATGCGCTCCTCCACGCGTATGGGGAGTCTGCATACCAGGGTCCCGGCAACAGGGAAAAAATACAACTACCATGTCTCCCCAGTGCCGTAGGAAGAAGGTACTGGGGAGCAAGGCTCAGTAAAAAAAAAAAAAAAAAAAAAAAATGTCAGTCAGATAGCAAAATCTGGGAATGGTATAAGTCTCACCAGCTGAGCCTCCATCTCAGACAGAGTCTTCCTAACTTGGGCTAATGGCTTCTCAGTGTGGGTGGGTTTGCAGGTGAGTGGCTTTCTTTCCACATACTTTGATTTTCCTACAGGGACTCTGGAGGTGGGTATATGGGATGCCCTTTTGATTGGGCTGTGTTGCGGTGCAGCAGCAGTGTTCATCTCTTCAGTAGCCTTAGGCTCTCTTGCTAGGCTTACATCTTTAATTCTGCGTGGACAGGACTTTGTGTCATTCACCGACAGGAGCTGGTGTACACCTGCAACCAGCTCAGGACCGTCTCTCTCCAAGTCAGTGTCGTTCAATTTGCTGCGTCTTCGTTTGGGGTGAAAGGTCAGAAAAGATCTTGCTATATCCAAGGCCATTCATGCAAAATTAGTCTTTCCCAGCAAGCAGAGCCAACCAAACTTTCTGAAACACAACAGAAAACAAAGCTTAGTCAATGGGCAATTTGTACTTTACTGCAGACAAAGCATCCACCGTAAGAGGGAGCATCACATCAGTTAACCATAGCATTTTTATAACAGACTTCCAATTTATATTTTATTTTATTTTTGTTTATCGGTTAGGTGCACTAGACAAGCAGTTGTCTATTTTCAGGCATGACCGGGAGAAGTACATACTGTACATAATAGTTGAGAATATAATCTAGGTCAACTCGACATGTAAGATTTTCAAACTACAATGACCAAAGAAGCAGGTCAGAACATCTCAACAATGAGAAGTACATACAACAATTGAAATGCAATCCAAGTCAACAGTGAAATTCAATGTCTTCAAACATGTAATAAACAAGAGTGGCAGGTCATGACAATTAAAATATGATCCAAGTCAGCAGCTAGGATCTAGGTTTACATACTGATAATCAATGAGACAGGTCAAGTCAGGGTACATAGCAGGATACCTATTTTTCAATTATAACACTGCGCAGTACTGTACCTCCACAGTAATAGGACTGGGGTACAGGAAAAAGCACATGATTGTAGGAGGTACTTTCTGAACCGTTTCTGAAAGGTGACAGTCATGGTACACTATCTGATGATAGAGGGGTATTGTTCCACAGTTTTGGGGTGGAAATTGCAAAGCCTGTCAATCCGAATTTAGTTTTAAACCTAGGAGTGAAGAGCAGGTCCAGGTCTGCAGACCTAAGAGGGTACACAGTTTTATAAGGCACAAGGTTAGAAGAAAGGGATAATGGGGTGTGGTGGTTCAGTACATTATAAATGGTATTTCCAAGGGAGGAATCACACTGAACATCAGGGGGCAGCCAACCTAGTTTCAAATATAAGGTACAATGATGGATAAGTCAACTGCTAGACAGCGCAAATTGACAGATGATGTTATATACCACATCCCATTTGTGGAAGTCGTGGCAGGCAATGCTGAAGAAGACCTGTACACCATAGGATAGTTTGGGGAGCAAGATACTCCTAGCCACTGACATTCGGGCACATGGGGTAAGATTCCGACTAGTACGGTAGGCTAATCCTACTCTGGCATTGACTTCCTTACAGGTATTGGTCAGGTGGAGAAGGGAGAATTCTAAGGAAGAGTCCGAGGTGATACCCAAGTATTTGAAAGACAGGACAGTGTCTAGGGGGATGCCATTAACACTAATCACCTGAAGGCACACGGAGCTGCTTGGGGGCCTCCTGCTGTTTTACAAGCTCTCCTAAATTCCTCAGAACATTCTGCCTACGGAGCTGCTTGGGGGTCTCCTGCCGTTTTACAAGCGCTCATAAATTCCTCAGGGCAATCTGCTCACGGAGCTGCTTGGGGGCCTCCCGCCGTTTTACAAGCGCTCATAAATTCCTCAGGGCAGTCTGCCCACGGAGCTGCTTGGGGGCCTCCCACCGTTTTACAAGGTATGGAACAAAGTGCTGACTGAGAAAACGCCCAGCTTCTGTCCTGGATTCAAACTTGGCGCCATTTCTGAATGCCCTTTTGGCTGAACTCTTAACTGTGTTTTTAATTGTTGCAGTTTTATTTTTATTTCTGTGCAGCAGGGTAATTTAACTCTATTTTAGGGAACTTAACTGCACTTTTAATTAAGTGCTTTGTGGGGCAGTATAATTTTAATCTATTTTAGGACCTTCACTGCATCTTGAATTAAGTGCCATGCACAGAGTCTTTGTTCATATTCCTGTGCTTCACATATTTCTTCATATGAAACCTCAAGTACTTTCAGTACTGGTAATTAATTTTGTGCAGTTTCAGTGCTGGTATTTAATTCTTGCGGACTGAAGTGCACTCCGAAGTAATAGCCTCTCATTTTATAGTTTCATAGTTGGATACGAGTTCATAAGGCATTAGCCCATACAGAACTCGCCACCGACAATAATCAGTGGAGGTCATACTTTTTATTGCCCATATAAAGATCTAGTCTTCTTTTGAATTGCTCCACAGTATTACTTGTGACAATGTCACTAGGAAGTGAGTTCCATATGGGAGGCACCCTCTGGGTAAAAACCCTCTTGCGCTTCATAGTTTTACACAAGGTGGTTTTTAACTTAAGATTATGAGATCTTGTATTGTTGCTTAAATGCTCTCTTTCCAAACAGATTGTATTTAACAAGGACTCTTTCTGGAGAGCCTTAAATATGTAAATTAGATATCCCCTGCAAGGGATCGATATTCCAAGGAGAATAACCCAAGAGGTTTTTTTTTTTTTTAATTTGTTTTTTACAGAACTCAGACATACAGTTCAGAATTCCAAGCAAACAGATGTAATACATACTTAAATCCCCTTGAGGGCGCCACTCCCCTTAATTTTCTGTTGCTGTTCGATACATCTTTGAGGAGTAATACCTAAAAAATTTTATAATCACAGGATGAATCCTATAAGCTGCTAATTAGCCCATGAGCTGCATGGATTAATAACCATTTTTAGTCCAAACATAATGTCCAAGTACAGGCCTCACCTCTGGTGGGGTCTCACTATACCATGCCTAATCTAAGTTTATGCATTTATTTGCAATCTCTCTAAATGAAAAAGTCTTGTGGAGACAACTGGTAGATTATACAAAATATTTTCCAGCCAAAGGAAACTCTATTTAAATATGGTATGAAGCATCTAAGCTGTGAGAGTAAATCAACTACTTAGCATTCAGACAGATGCCTAGTCAACTGCACAGGCACCATAGCACGTCTAATATTTAGATTATTTTAATTCTCGAACTGAATATGGAGTAACTGGAGTGTAACCCTTTTTTTTTTTTTTTTTAAATAAAAGTAATTTTACCCCAGCAACCTTACTCCACTCTTAACTGAGTCAAGATTACAAATACAAACTTTAAAGTTTAGAGTCCTCCTTTTACTCTCAGGTTTCCTCGTCTTCTTCAGACAGAACATCCTCTGTGTCGTCTTCTCGAGGCTTCACAGTAATATGCTTATGGGTCCACTCCAAAGCGTCTTCGGGGTCGTTAAACAGGAAAACCTTCCCTTCAAAGGCGATCCGGAGACAGGCTGGGAAAATCATCCCATGGGGCACAGAAGCTTCGCGCAAAACCGCTCTCACACCATCGAAGCGCTTCCTTTTCTGTCTCGTCACATACCTGATATCCGGGAAAAGACGTATGGTATGTCCACTTTGCAGGAGGGGGCTCTTTCTACGTGCCATTGCTAGAATTGAATCTTGGGTGCCTGGGCCATCCGTTACAAGCATCACTACTCTGGGGGCTTCAGGATTATCAATCCGACCTCTCCGTGCTATCCGGTAAGCTTTTTGGAAATGCTGGATTTGGGACGTTGCCTCTGAGCCCAATTGTTGCCCGAGCCATTCTTTAAGAAATAAAAGCAGGTGGTCCCCTTCACATCCCTCAGGCAGACCCAAGATACGAATATTTGGGACTCGAATCTGATTCTCTAGTATTTCAATGCGAGATTGCCACCTTGTAGATTCTTTAATTAAAGAGGACACAGCCCCCATCGCCGCATCTGCTCGTTTGGTAGATTCCACTGAAGTTGTCTGAATAGCCTTCACTGAAGTTTCCAGAGCAACCACCCGATTGCTCAAGCCATCTAGTTTGTCCGATAAATTTGTGACTGATTTAATCAATCGACTGAGCTTAGAACCAATGGTTTGTAAAGTTTTCTCGTTAGCTTCCTCTGCCTGATCTTCCGCATGGCCTTGTCCTGAGCGCGTGGCTGAGGCCGCAGATGTAGTTTTAGCTTTAGCTCCATATCCCTGTTGCTGATCTCGATGAGGGTTTCCCATTCTGTTTAGTTTTTACTGGAAAGGTACCCTCGGTCGTGGAAGAAGCAAAATCTTAAGTTTCTACAGTAGATTTTTCTTATTTTCCTTAGTGTTCCAGCAGAGCTCCACTAGACAGCCTCCATCTTGCTCGGGCTCCACAGCGCTCCCCCCCCAACCCAAGAGTTTTTTAATCTACATTCATAATCTTTGTTAGTCATATTGTCGATCTACTTAGTGACCCTGCGCTGAACCTTTTCAACCATGGTTTGACAACCTGCTGTGGTAGGAGTACAAAATGGTGCACAAAATCCAAATGGGGATATACCAGGCTAGTTTATAGAGGTAGAATAACTTCAGGTTTTCTACTTGTATTGTGCTTTAGAATACTACCTAAAACACCATAGCATTTTTTAACTGTTGTATTTATGTGTATGTCAAATGTTAGGTTGTCAGATACTGTGACACCCAGATCTTTCTCTTCTGTTGTGACTGACAGCTTAATGTTATTCATTATATAGGTAGCCCGATTGTTATTCCTCCCCATGTGCATAACCTTACATTGAGCCACGTTAAAATTAATTTTATCTGTGGCCCAGTTACAGAGTTTGTTTAGATTATTTTGCATGGTAGCAACAGACTGGGCATCGTTTACTACACACCCTAGCTTGCAGTCATCCGCGTATTTATTTATCAAGATGCCACTTCTTGTCTGCATACTGGAAACTAGTATGTTAAATAGGAATGGGCCCAATACTGAGCCATGAGGTACTCCACTGGAGACAGGACCCCATTTAGACTCATGTCCCCGATAACTACCCTCTGCTGTTGATTATGTAACCAGGTGGCTATCCATTTTTGAGTTTCATATCCAGATTTATTTTAACTAGTTGTTCAAAAACAATTTTGTGGAAGACTGTATCAAATGCTTTTCACAGTCCAGAAACACAACGTCTACAGACATACCATTCTCTAGGCCCTAGGGCATCACCAACAGGTTCAAAAGCGTGTATGTGGTTAGTCAAGCATGATCTACCAGATGTAAACCCATGCTGTGATATATCTACACATCCAGTAATGTTTATGTGATCGATAATTTTGTATCGTATTAGTCTTTCCAAGATTTTACTAACAAGGGAAGTGAGGCTAATAGGCCTGTAGTTACTTGCCACTTGTTTGTTACCACCTTTGTGAATCGGTGTAATAGTGGCCATTCTCCAGGATTGTATTACTTTCCCCTCCTTTATTGAAGTATTAAATAAGACAGCTAAGGGCCCCAAAAGTTCTTTAGAGAGTTATTTTAGGAATTTTGGGTTAATGCAATCAGGACCTGGAGATTAGCTGGATTTTATTAAACTGATGGCATTCAATATATTCTGTTCTGTAAATAATATTGGTGAGTTGTCAGTGGATAGTGCATTTATGTTTATAGTTTATTTGGGTTTAAATATAGTCCCAAAATATGAATTGAGTTCCTCAGCTATTTCCTTTTACATCAGTGATTATTTTACCATCAGAACTTAAAGGCCCTATTCTATTTTGATTTCCTTTGAGAGATCCAATATAATTGCAGAACCTTTTTACTGTCTTTTACATTTGTTGCTAGGTTTATTTCTAACCTCTTTGTAGCTGTACAAATTATTTTGCTTCATTAGCTAGTGTTTTAAATCTGTTCCAGTCAGCAATTTTATGATTCTTGCTGCGTCTACAGTAGGCTCTACGCTTTTTTCCTAATACTGCGTTTGATTTCATTAGTCCACCAGAAAGGTATCCTTTGTGTAGCATTGCTATATTTGATGCGTTCTGGAACCCATTTGTTTATACAGTAATCTAGACAAGATTTAATTTTGCCCCAGGTTTGCTAGAGATCGAAATTTTAAATTTAAATCTTATCAGAGCTGTTCTTATTCCGAGCTGCTCCTAGCTGCTGATGGCCTCTATTCTACTTGCTGCAGGACTCAGACTTTTCCCAGCAGCCACCCCAATACCCTCCACCGTAGCTGGCTTTTTTTTTTTTTTGGAACTTAGATTTTATTAGTTTTCATTTTCAATTCAAGTTACATTATACTTCATTATTGAAATGAATAGGAAAGACATACAAATATATCAATATTAATATAATAGCTACAAGGCATTATATAACATCATCTTACTCTGCTTATGACACTTGTTCCTATTCCTATCTTCCTTTTTTATTTTCTTTGCAGGCTAGACCAAGTAATTATACCTCTTGAATGGGCGTTCAGTCAGCGACTCTCTCACTCTCCCACCATCAGAAGACTAGCAACTCCACTCCCATCCCCGCCCATCTAGCCGCTCTTCTCCTTCATAGAGCCAATATCGTTTTAATGAACAGAAAATAAATCATGGTCCTGTGTCTTTCCTACTTCCAATCCTTTTTTTTTCTATATATATTGTTAGTATATTTTATAATGCAAAGCTGTCCTTTTTATAAATCACAAAAAACAACTAATCTCGGAATTAGCTGGCTTTTTTTAAATAGGTACAGGTAATCATGTGTTTTGGGGGGGTTCTGTAGTGTCTTTTTTCTATCTGCTCAGTTTCTCACCTGTAGGTTATTCTACTTTCCATTACATGACACCATCATATTAAAGTACATGTTGAAGGTTCTCCAAATGCCTTTTACACATAGTATCCATTGCTAGACATGCTTCAGATGTTGAAGCTGCAATTTTTAAAAAAAAACTCTGTCATAGTCATGTTTTTATGTTTCATCAGCATTTTGTCCTCCAATTTTCTGTGTGTGGCCACACCCCAGAATGTCATACCAGGGGCTGTCAATGTTTTATATAGCAAAAGGAATTATGGGTAATTTATAATGTTGATTTAAATGTGCCTTACTCAGGAGTACAGTCCTGTATATCGGTGAGTGGTGAGCACTAATGTGTAAATGTCACAGCAAGGCATTGTGGGTAAAATAAGAACCTGTTTTCCAATTTCCTTACTGTGAGATGCTGTCCCATATTTCTGTAGTGGCGTCCAACAATATAAGCTTCTGTATGTTTATTTTCACAACAATACATTGTGCATACCATATCTAGCTACAAGACTTCTATACTGAGTGATGTAGTCTCCTATTTCTGCAGTGAGCACAGAAATAAAATAACATGTATACTAATTTACACAGTGAGGCACTGTGTGTACAATACATAGACAAATCAGCTATCTAAAACTAAAACTGACAGTGTTCCTTTAGTAACTTTGTTTCCCTGGTATGATGTTACAGTTGGGGGTTGCAGCACTAAGAAAAAAAGGGTGAGTTATGCAAATGAAGCAGAGCACCAAAATAAAATTATTTTTCAAGGAAAACAGCACTGTTTGGCAGTTTGAATGGTAGGAGACTGATTCACAACACCTACAGTTTACTACTCCCATTTGCTATGGGAACCTTCAACATTTACTTTAATCTGCCTAGCACACGCTCTGTCTGTATTCAGCTTCAGTCTCCTGTTGTGATTCTTTTCCTCCTGGTTATTTTCTGGATCCTACTTCCTCAAGAGCTCTGGTTGCTCATCCTGCCCTGACCTAGAGTCCTAATACCCTTTCTGGTGTCATATCCCTGTCCTAACCCTTCACCACCCTCTGACCCTCTTCTGACTCATTTAGACTGTACCTTTTTCCCCTACTCTAGTTATTCATTAATTTTCTACCAGTCCTTGCTCTGTCTCTCCTGCTAGAATGTCTAGATTGGCTATGTGCTATCTTACTTGCGCATTCTTTGCCGTACTTGCCCTAGACTCCTATACCTATTTACAGGGACCCCCACACACCTGTCTAAGGCACCCCCAGTAACTTGACCTACTTCAACATGCTGGCTGAAGGTTTCTCCATGCCAACTCCTCCAGTGTACCTTAGAAACATAGAAATTTACGGCAGAAGGAGACAGCTAGGTCCATTTAGTCTGCAAATTTGTTTTAGACCTGTTTTGACACTTTAGTTGCCCTTTGTAGTCAGGGCTCCCTTGTGTCTATCCCATGCATTCTTGAATCCCCACAGTGTTGACCCCCACAACCTCTTAGGGCAAGCTGTTCCCCACGATCCACCACTCTTTCTGTGAAAAAAAACTTCCTGGTGTTGGCAGAGAACTTCCCTCCATGCAGCCTGAGGACATATCCCCTGGTCCTGGAGCCCTTCTTGAAGTGAAAAAGGTCCTGTGCCTGTACCTTGTTAATGCCTTTTATGTACTTGAATGTTTCAATCATGTTCCCTCTCTCTCTTCTCTGCTCCAGGGAGTGCATATTCAGTTCCCTAAGTCTTTCCTCGTAGGACATGTACTGCAGACCCCGAATCATTTTTTTCACCTTTCTCTGTACTGTTTCCACCCGGTCAATGCCCTTCCTGAGGTGAGGCCTCCAGAATTGGACTCCGTATTCCAGGTGAGGCCTGACCAGCGTCCTGCTCTAGTGGTACCACCTCTCTCTCCTCCTTCCTGTGATTCCCCTCCCAATGCAGCCAAGCATTCTGTTGGCCTTCAATGTTGCCTTCTCACACTGTCTACTAACCTTCAAATCGTTTGAGATTATGATTCCCAGATCTCATTCCTGGTTTGGAGTCGTGATCTTCGCCTCCTAGGTAATAGTCCTTTCTTGGATTTTTCTTTCCTATGTGCATGACCTTGCACATTTTGGCATTAAACCTCAGCTGCCACCTTAGCTACAAACTCATAGAGTCACTCCTAAGGCACACTGTACACAGGAAACTTACCTCCCTGTGAGCGTCTCTTGTGCCATTAGCTTACTACATTATGGGTTATCATGCTATCCCTTAACCTAGCGAGGGCGTTGAGTTCAACCTGGCCCTTTGGACAATCCTAACCAAACTTATCCTTGCTCTACCCATCTCCTGTCCCAGGTCCTGGGCTTGAACTTTGCCCATCTTAATATCCGAAGTCTTATAGCTAATCTCCCGAGTTAGAGGCCTGGGTTCAGGTCAATAATCCTGATATCCTTGTCCTATCTGAAACCTGGTTGAAACCTTCTGATCTTAACTGCACACTACCAGGCTATAACAACATGTACCAGGCCGACCAACCTACCTCTAAAGGAGGTGGAGGTTTGGCGCTGTATTATAAGTCTCATCTGAACGTTTCTCTCCTGCCTACCCACCCTCTGAATAATAGTGAAGTCTACGCTCACTCCTACTCCTTGGTGGTGCCAAGAAACTGTACATCTTCAGCTTGTGTATGTATATGTATATTACTCGGTTTGAAAAAGAGGAAGAAGGCACTAGGCCCATCTAGACCACTTTCCCCACAACTGTGGGAGATATCTACAAAGTATTCCCTAGAAAGAACTGGTCCAATTCAGTTTTAAACTGTTTGCTTGTTGACTGTTCCACTATATGTTGGGGCAAATTATTCCACAGTTTAGCTGACCTTAGTGTGAAATAATATTTTCTTTTGTTAGTGATTGCTCTTGAAATTTGAAGTTGCCTGTTACACCATAACCCATGCATTTTATTCATAAATTTTAGATTACAGACATTCTTAAGATCCTCGTCCTTTAGAATGTTAAACAATAATAGAAGATCCCCTCTATCCCTTCTCTTTTGTATATCATATAATCCTAAAAATGACACCCTTTCATGATAAGACAAGCTTCTGGTTTCGGGTATTAATTTAGTTACTCTCCTCTGTAGAATCTTTACCATTTTTTTGTCCTGTTCCAGGTAAGGAGCCCAAAAGGAAACAGCATAATCAGTTAGCGGACGAATATAAGACTTATACAGTTTTATGATGCAATCTTTGTTACGTGTTATAAATGATTTTTTAATTGCAGATATTATATGATTGCCCACTTGGGTGACTTTATTGCATTGAGTACTTCAGTTTAATTTTTCATTCGATGACACCCAAGTCTCTTTCTGTATTCACCACTTTAATATTGATATTACACAGACTGTAAATAGAGTTTGGTTTATTTTTCCCTAAATGTATCACTAAGCACTTATCAATACTAAAGGTCATGCAATTTTCCTGTGCCCATGCCTTAATGATTTGAGTCTGATTTATATATCACCTCAAAATAGCAAGCTTGGTCTTGAGGATCTTACAGAGCTGATTCCTGCAGTGTCCAAGAAAAATGAGGTGATCTGTCTGGGTGATTTTAACCTCGACTGGCTCGGTCCTAACTCCTCTTTTCTTGCCTCTACCATCAGCAAGGCCAACCTTTTTCAACTCATCTCGTCTCATACTAGGATCTCGCAGAATGGTCCCTGCCGTACTCCCGATAGACTGGATCCTCACTAACCAGAAGGAATGTTATGCCCCTGCTGGGGTTTTACCCGACTTAATTGGTGATCACTGCTCAGTCTACTGCAAATGGAGTGCCTTCCTTCCTCATATCCTCCCAAAGTTCTATGCTTTGTTGACTTTTCCAAATTTGATCCGGCTGCATTCCTATATGGTCTAAAACATGCTGACTGGTCTCCCTTTTTACTGCCAATGACATCAACCTGGCTACCGATTATTTCAACATGACTTTACTAGCCATGCAGAACAAGCACATTCCGTTCTCAACACGTAGGGTCAGAGGGGAGGGGACCAAGTGGCTAATGCGACCTCTCCTGAAACTGCTCAAGCATCGTGACAAACTTTGGTCAAAATGGAAATCCTCCTCTTTTCAGGCTGACTCTGATAAGTATTGTGCCTTATGCAATACCTTACAGGAGGTTTGGGCAGCCAAGAGTAACTACTACCGAGAACTCCTTAATTCCTCTGCCTCTGACCCATGGAGATACTGGACCAAGATTAACGAGATCCTAAGGGAATACCAAGCCACAGACTGCTAATGACATTCTAATTAATATCCTTTGCAATAACCCCTGCACTATTGCCAACGCCTTTAACACCCTCTTTACCAAGATTCCAAATATCTACCCTCCTGCATCTTGCGGCCCCGAGTCCCCTCCTCCAGCTCTTCTTGATGCACCTCCTGCCCTGGTGCTTTCCCCTGTCACGCATCAGGAGGTTCTTAGGTTGCTTAAAACCATTCCCTCTCATGGCAGTGCTGAGCTGGATGGTCTTGAACCCTGGATCCTAAGACTTGCTGCCCCTCTTCTAGCTTCCCCGTTACTCTGCTTTTTACCCTGTCCATCAGCACGTCCACAGTGCCTTTGGCATGGAAATCTGCTAGGACTATTCTGGTGCTCAGAAAGGAGACCCCAAAATCCTATTGTTCCACTGCATTACAGCCTACTCTCAGCAAGGTATTGAAGAAACTTATCCACCACCAGATCTCTGCTCATTTACTTAATTTCAAACTTCAGTCCCTTGTTCAACATGGTTTCAGGGCTGGTCACAGCACCACTATTGCTCTCACCCTATTCACCAGTAAGGTTAAGTCCAACATGGATAAAGGCATACGGTACTTACTGGTGCTGTGTTCATAGACCTCACCAAAGCATATGACTTGGGTTAATCACCCCCTGCGTTTGAATAAACTGCATTCACTTGGTGCCTCTGCATCCACCTTATCCTGGATCAGAGCTACCTTGATAACCGATCCCAACCCATAACCTTCTGTAAGTTCTTTCATTTCTGCCCATCTCCTGTGGTGTCCCACAAGGGTCCATCCTGGAACCTTGCTCTTCTCCATCTTTGTTAATGATATTCCTACTTCCATACCACACTGTCGGCTCCATCATGTATGCAGGCGACTTGGTGCTCTACGCTGCCTCTCGATCCATCGCCGACCTTAATGTTCATCTGTATTCCAACAACTTCAATCCTGGTTCTCCTCTACCGAAGACTCAGGCTATGCTATTCAGGTCCTCTAGAAATGCCCATGCCGAGTCCCCCAAGCTTCATGTGCTTTGTTCTGACAGGTCAACAGTCTTGACCACAGACTCCTTTGAATACCTTGCAGTGATGCTGGATCCTGTACTTGATTTCTCCTCTCACATAAACGAGGTATGCAGATCTGTTAACATGACGATTGGTGCCACCTTCCGCGTGCGTCACTCCCTAACCCCTGCTAACAGGTCCTCTGTGGCTAGAGGTGTCTCCCTAGGCTACTATTTGCTATCCCTATCCTTTTTCAGGCCAATGCTGGTATTCTTGGAAAGTGGGACACCACTTACAAAAACATTTGCAGATTTGCCCTATCGACCCCTCATCTTACTCACCATTGCCTTCTCTACTCTGCCCTGCACTGGCTGTCTCCCAATTCCCTTCGCTCCTACTCACTGAGATGTTTCATCAACTCCATGACCAGAAACCCCAACCCTGACTCTCTTGGGGCCATGCTTACCCCTGTGCTGCACTCTTGCCCTATGAGGTCTTCAAACTCTCCACTGCTCTCAGTTCCACACTGCTCAACAAAATTGGGGGAGCAAGCATTCTCTCATTTCGCCTCCAAATTCTGGAACTCTGTTCCTACCAGTTTTAAGTGTTCCTTGTCTCACTCCTCCTTCAAGACTGCACTTTTCTCTTACCTTTATGTACTTGATACTTGTGACTGATACTAACCTCGCTTGGCCCTCTGCTCTTGCTTTTTTCCTGCCTAGACATATTGGTTCTCTGAACTCCAAGTGTATCATTTGGCTTCTTTTCGTCTGTCTTTTTCATCCCTGTGAGGATGATTTCTGCTTATACGTATAATTCCCTGACTATCTCTGCGTGGATATCTGTTGTAAGCGTTCAAGGACAGTATGTATGTTACCAGAGTTTGTTTGTAAGACTGTATCTTGTATTCTCTCAGGTCGTATCTGAAAATAGGCAGGGTTATTGCCTAATGCACTTACCTGGTCATCCATTATATCATGAGATGTGTGTCTGCCTATCACTTTCATACATAGTGAGACTATGTTATATTTTGGAGCGCGCCATTGGCAGCCTCCAATAATTAACTGTATAAAATGCTGCAAAAATGTTGTTGCAATAATGTTTAGAAAGTGATTTACATGTTTCTGGTGGGGAATAGAATTTAATTTGTTAGTACACTGTTATTCTATTGATACACTGTTTATTTTTTCCTTATCTTTGGAATTAACTTTATTAGCTCATGTATAATTAATTAATTGGTGTATTTAAATGGTGATGTTTTCTGTATCTTAACCACACCACTGAGGAAGACTTATGAGAAGTCAAAGCGCTGGGTGAGGGAGTTCCATGTGTTGCTGGTACTCTCTGCAATTAATTCTCCACGTTTGTGTTTGGCATGTCTTTGGATTTTTTTCTACTTTGTATGCAGTGAGAGACCCGAGTGACACCACTTTCTGGACTTTCTCTTCATTATTACGAGCTGGCTGCTCGTTGTGGTGAGCACCGATTTGATCGAGCTGAGTCGCAGCATTCCTTTGTTGTTGTTTGTTAGATCCACGGAGGTTCTCGCACCGGAGGGGATATGTGATCAAGGCCTTTGAAAAAGCGCCTGACCACCTTCTTCTCTCCTGCGCTGCTCGCTTCCTGCATGCGCCCGGGCAGAAATGGCTGCCAGGTGCACCTTAAGGGTCATCAACCGAAGCCCTAGCTGAGAAAGGGACCACAGGTAGTCCAGAATGCTTGCCAAGGAACAGGAGGAAGGGTCCAACCCTGGAGGAGGCCGCAATCAGCCAGTCGTCCAGGTAGGGGTACACCCAGACCCTTCGGCGCCGCAGGAATGCTGTCACCACTGCCATGCATTTGGTGAAGACCCTGGGAGGTAGAGAAAGGCCGAAGGGCATGGCCCGGAACCCGTAGAGGGACCCCTCTGCTCTGAAGCGGAGGAATCGCTGGTGGGACGGACGGATTGGGACGTGAAAGAACGTGTCCTGGAGATCCAGAGAACAGAACCACATGCCTCGTTCCAGGGATGGAATGTTCTGAGCCAGAGTGACCATCCTGAAGGTTCGAGACCTTAGGAACCTGTTCAGGTCATGCAGGTCTAGAATGGGGCGCCAGCCCCGTCCGTTTCGGGACCAGGAAGTACCTGGACACAAACCCTGGGTCTGGTGGAGGATCCGCCACCTTCCTGATCACCTCCTTTTGGAGAAGCAGGGCAATGACAGCTCGACGGGCCAACAGATAGGCTGCGCACCCCGTAGCCCCCCGTGGAGAGACGACTCAGAATGGCAGGGCCTGCTTGAACTCTAGAGACAGACCCTTTCCTACCACCTCCAACACCCAATGGTCCGTGGTGATAGTGGACCAGGCGGATACAAAGTGGCAGAGCACGTCCCCACAGGAACCAGGAAGAAGGCGGCGGCTGGGAGGCGTACCCTCAGCCCGTCACTGGGCAGGCTTGGAGGAAGGACCAGCTGAGGGACCTCCTGGCTTCCTGTTGGAGGAAGCTGCAGGCTTGGTTTTGGGGTGCCAAGTGCGAGCCTGCTGGCCCTGATGCTGGTGTTGCTGGGACGGACGTGCCGCAGGGGCAGAAGGGCGAAAGGACTTATGCTGCTCTCGGCGGCCTTTGTCCTTCTGGGCAGACGTGACCGAGTCCAAGGTGGCGCTGGACTTTTCAATTCTCTAGAGGTGGCCTTCCACCCCAGGCCCGAACAAGTCGGTACCCAGGAAGGGGACGTCTGTCAACTTGTGCTGGGTATCCACCGTAAAAGTGGAGATTCGCAGCCAAGCTTTGCGGCGCATGGCCACTGCGGCCGCTACTGACCGGGCACAGGAGTCTCCAATATCGGGAGCCATTTGGAGCTGCTGTTTCGCCACTGCCCTTCCCTGATCCCGCACCTGCTTGACCGTAGTCTGCAGATCAGCTGGGCGATGAGGGATCACCTCATCCAGGGAGCCCATAAGAGCGTGGGAGAAGTGTGCCATCAGTACGGCTGAACTGGCCTGACGGAGGCTGAGGAGGGACGCAGCATATACTTTATGCCCAGCATAGTCCAGCTTTTTGGACTCTCTGTCAGGGGGCTTGTCCATGTCCCTAGCATTCCCGGGACGCCGGAAAACGCTGTCAGTAACCAACCCCTCCGCAGAGGGGTGTTCCGAGAAACCGGACAGAGACCCAGTAGGGACCGCTTACTTCCTGGCCGAAGAAGCAGGACAAGAAGCCGGCCACTGCCATAACTCCAAGGCTGGGCCAACAATGGCTTCAGCCACTGGAAAGGCCTCCGTGGGAGAATCCCCTAGGTCAAGTATCTCCGTGAGGGGATACTTGGCCCGCTTGGATACGGGCTCGAGCGGCATCCTGGTGGACTCCGAGATGAACCAAAGCAAACCCATGAACGATGATGGGCTCTCGTCCATCGACTGTCCCCCGGAGGACTCCAGGTCGAGGGGCCTGAAGAATAGGGAGGAGTCATCGTCAGACTCCGAGGAATCTGTGAAGAGCTGCCTAGGGCCTGAGCCACCTTCCACCTGCCGAGGACGGTTGGGAGTGAGGGTGACCGACATCCGGTGGGGCAGTCCCTGACCTGACCGAGAATCCTTGGTTGGAGCCCCCGATTTAGGTTGTGGAGGCGGGGGTTCCACCACAATCAGTGGGGCAGCTGGTTTCGGCCAAACAACCGGCCCAGGTTTGGGCACCTTGACCACCCATAGGGGTTGTTCGGCCTTTCGGGTGACAGCCACTTAATGGCCGGGGAAGGCGACGGCGTCGGCTTGTTCCCGGTCAGAAGGAACTGCTGCCACATTAAGTCCTCGTAGCATCGACGCAATTTGCGCCGAAGTCTCTCCGAGGAGGAAGAGGAAAATGAGGACAAGCAGCACCGCCGCTTACCTCAGTGCCAAGATCGAGACCGCCGGTGCCGGCGGGATCGGCTGGACCGAGAAGAGGTCCGAGATCGAGACCGGTGTTTCCGAGGGTGGGTCTGGGAGGGAGCGGGGGAAACCCGTTCCTCCCTCGGCTCGGGAGCCTTAACCGGGGACTCTGGCACAGGAGGTGCAGGTAACTCCTCAGTTTCCATCGGGGGAACCGGTGAAGAAGGGTTGTCGGCTCCTCCAGTCGACAGCCCGTCCGATGGGTCGAGAAAAATCTCGACCACATCGACGGGCGTCTCGGCCGGCTGACCCGACGGGGACACCGTGAAGCCAGCAGCCTTAGCCACAACCTCGACCGAATTAGAGTGTCAACTGTCCGGGGAGGGACCTCTCCCGCTCCCACGAATGTCGACGGTGGGACTTACCCTTCGAGTCCTTCTTCTTTGACCGAGAGGAGTGTCCTGATGGCCCCTCGCCTTTCGTGGAGAGGGATTGGCAAAGCTCCTTAAAAGAAGCTGTGTAGGAGGATCCCAAGGAGAGCAGGATAAATGCCGCGACCGAGGAAGATGAAGATGTGGCCTGGGCCACCTCCTCCTCGAGGGCGATCATCTGCTCGAGTTGCTCAGCTGAGCCAACCGCCGCGGAAACCGCCCAACGGGCCTCCTTGGACTTCACCGGCGGATAACGTTTCTCGAGGCGCCCAAGTTGGGGCCGGGCAGCACGGTCTTTGAGGACGTTTGCCGAAAAAGACCTGCACAACTCGCAGGCCTGCGGGTCGTGGTCAGGCCCAAGGCAGTAGACGCACGTGGAGTGCGGATCGGTCCTAGACATTTACTGCCCGCATGGGCACGGACGAAAACCGGGAGTCGATTTGTCCATTGCAGCCGTGCAGGGAGAAGTAGACCAAAGTCTAGAAAACTTTAAAATAATTTTCAGGTGAACCGAAGAGTTTGGATCCAGTCTAGACGCAGAGCGCTAAAGAGGGAACCTGAGCTTCCAAGCGGTAAGGAAGATCTGGTGTCATGGGGCGGAGCCGAGAGTTTTACCACCTGGGTGGGTGGGAGGAGCCAGCTTGAAGACCTTCCGGCAAGATTTAAAGCAGCAAGGAACCTGCCAGACAGTGTGGATGAACAACATATCCATGTCCCTAGAACAACAGTTGACATTTTCCACATGGTAGGCACTGTGTTAGTAGTAAGGGATAGAATCATGATTCTAGCAATAGGTGAGGACAACTCCCTGGCTGCTAATTTTAAGAGTCCAGTCTCTATGGCATCTGAACCTGTAGATTTGGACTCTGGGATATTTCTTAGGAGCTCAAAGATCTCCAAGGCCTTTACCCGCTTGAAGTAGAAGACAGTGAGTTGTATGGGGTCTACTTCATGGGGATGTGGTTGAGTAGGCATGGGGGGGGGGGGGAGAGGTGTATACCGAGAGGTCAGTGAAGTATGTATTGAATGCACTGGAGATGGTGGATGAGTTACTGCAGTTTACACTGCCAATCTCAATGTCAGTAGGAGTAGGCACTACATTCATCTCCATGAATTTGTTTTATGGTGTTCCAGAACTGTCAGCAGTTACTTGCAGCAAGAGTTAAGCTGTGTCCTGTAGAACCGACTATCTGGCGAATGGCCTTTCTGCATTTGTTTCTAAGGTTCTTACAGGTTGTCCAGTCAGCTTGGGAGTTGGTTGTCTCAAAGAAAGCCCAATATCTGTCTCTTTCCTTTAGGAGTATATAATGCCTAAATAAGATTTTAATTCAGTATGCATTCCAAAGTCCCTTCAAAACAGTAATAACTGTTCAACACTGTAAGGATTTCATCAAAGTTCTATACTACAGCAGGTAAAATCATTTTTTGTTTTGTTCTACAAAGTGAATATGTTTTATGCCATGGCTCGACTTTAGTGATGGAATAAGGCCAGCAGTTGTTGTCTGGGACACAGGATGACGTCCTTTGAAGGACTCATGTCCAGTAAATCTCTACAGTGTTCCCTGTACATTTACATTTGCACATCAGGCTGCCATGCTTTTGTGCTTTCTGGGGTTTTGACATTCTGTTCATCCCCTGGTAGCTGCTACTGCCCTACTCTGCCAAGTGACTTCCCAATCCCATCAGCGTCCCTTCTCTTTCTTACCCAGTCCTATGAGGTCCATTTGGCACATTTACCCTATGTGTTGGGCTCTCTCAAGAGAAGAGATGGCCACGATCCTTTTGGTCCCTTGTCAGTTTCAGTGGCTCAGCAGGTAGTACACTCACCTCTGAGGCCAGGAGATCAGAAAGCTGTGGGTTCTATCCCCACACCAGGCACTTGGGTTAATATCCCAATACTGACACTGCAGTGCAGCATGAGGGGGGGGGGGGGTGCTGCACTCCTGAGGTGCTATCTTTCAGATGAAATGTTAAACCAAGGTCCTATCTGCCTGTTCTGGTGGTAGTTCAGGTGGATATTAAAGATCCCATGGCACTTCTCGAAAAGAGTAGGAGAATTTCCCCAGTGTCCTGGCCAAATTTCCCCCATTCACTAAAAATACCACCAACAGATTAATCTGGCTCAGTTTCAGTCGGTTACCATCTGTATCCCGCCTCCCCCCTGGTCACCCCTGAAAAAGGGAGTTCTAGTCTCAGTGGGCTTACCAGGTCCACAAAATTCAATAAATAAATAAATACATGTGGGGACCGTGGGCAGTGAGCCCCAAAAAGAGTGCCACCACTATTCTGCTGCACAGTGAGGTATTTCCTGCTTTCCGTTCCTCCTTATGAGACACTGTCAGCTATGGCTCAAAGATGTGTATGTGCACATAAGTCAGGAACAGCATCACCCTTCCTCATATCACCCTCTCACAGCACTACCACCTGTTGTCACTCGTGTGGCAGTGTGGTAGCAGACAGTGCAGCCCTCTATACCTCAAGGAGAATGTCTGATGGCTGCTCGAGCCTCCTCCCTCTGCCCAGTTACCCCATTCTACCGCCACTACTCACTATGATCGGCAGCCCACATCTGCCTGCCACTGTGTCTTTGTGATCAGCTGCCCATACATGCTTGTCACCATGTCTTGAGTTTCAAAGTGCAGTAGTATTGTTAAATCACATGAGAACTGCCTGCTGACTTCTGGGTTGCCAATCGGATCTGGTTGGAATGCTCTTGAGATGCGGCAGAGCACTGTGATATAACTTATACTAGAAAACAAGCTTTTTATTTCCTGGCATCTGACTGGCTAGTACCCTTGCCAAGGGAGTACATTAACTTACAACAGTTACCCAGGAAATAAAAAGTACCGGCCCAAGTGCCTCTTCACCACTCAGGTATTCTTGTGAACATTCTGCTTTTCCATTGGCCGAATTGTGCACTGAATTTGAAATCACCACCATTTTTTTTTTTTTAAGTCAGTTAGCGAGCGAGTAGCACCCCCTCAACCACCACCACGCAGAGTGGCAGTCACAGCAGTTGCCTAGTTCAACGCAAGTTAAGCAAACAAGTTCAACAAAAGGGGTGAAAAAAGTCTGTAAAAAAATATATAATATCCAGTAGTGGTGCAGTACCTTACACTGCACCACACTGATCACCAGAGCCGCTCGCTGTCATGTACAGCTCCAATATGATCGTGACACCTGAATCCCCTATAAATATGAAGGAGTATATTTAAAAAAAATAACCAGCAAGAAACAGTGCAGTTTTTTATTCTGCGGTCAGGGAGAAAAAGAAACAAGCATTTCTCTCAACCGCGCTCACCTCCAACAGTAGCACTCTCCCGACCCTGCTTTTGTGCCCCCTTCTCCAGACGGCGGGCCGCTCTGTTCATTAGCAAGCGGCCCCTGCTCTGACACCCACTTGCTTTCCTGAAACGATCAAGTTACTTTTAGTAAATAGTTCCACTCAAAAAAAAATAGATTAGTTGCCATACTGGTCCTTGTAAGAACAGATCCAGAAGCAAATGGTTTGATACCTTTTTTTTTTTTATTACTGATTTCATTTATTTTATATCCACCATAACAGTGCAAAAATAGTCTGCAAGGCCTATGCCTGGAGGAACAATAGCCACAGACATAAAATAAATGAAATCAGACTACGGAGAAACAGACCTGGTGTGATTTTTGGCTCATTTTCAGGTGCACCGTGACTTTTTTTTTTTTTTTTGCTACAGCTGTGTTTCCATCAAGGGGTTTAGATGTCCGCATAAGAACCTCGAAAACAAAGCTCGAGAGGTATCTGCTGTCATCTCAGCCCCGAAATGGAAACACATGCCAAGTTGTGTTTGGCTGCTCATATTTTATTTTTTATAGTATATGTTTTTTTTTTTTTACACTGGAGTAACAGACCCTCACTGAAGTGAAGACAAAAAATCTTGCCATTTCTTTGTTCTGTTCTATGATCAAAATCAAATTTACAGACTTTTAAAAGTTAAAAAGTACAACTTTGGGCACTGGTTGGTTAGTACGTAGCTGGGCGTGAGGAATTTAAAAGGTTATGACCTTTGAACTGTGCAGAACAACCGTTTGGAATGCGCACAACAGTTCAGAATGTGCACAAGGTTTTTGAGCAGGCTGATTTTTATACAGAACAAAGGCTAACCATATACTAGAATAGGCATATGTATGCCTAGTGTATCTTACGTGACATAAAAACAAATAAATTATAATTGACTGACTTAATAAGCAACAGCTTGGGAGTCGCTCATCATTTTGGTGACCGGCGTTCATGTCACAAGATCAGACTGAAAGGGTAGGATGACGAGAAAAAACAGAGTTTCCCATTATACACCCAACTTGTCCAGGGGGAGTATGGCATCTCCGCTGCAGTACAGCTCCCTAGTGTTCCGAAAAACAAGTTCATGCAGAGCAAGATGCTTTGGAGGTTCCAGGTGGCACAGGAGTTGATCCCCAATCATCTCTGCCTGAAGAGGAGGCTGGGCGAAGATGACATCACCATATTTGAACCTGTACCATTTTGGGCAGAGTCTCCCAGCTTCCACATCCCCCCCCCCACCCCAGATTTTAGAATATGTAAATTTAGGGCTAAAGAACCCTGGATGGAGCAAAGTCCAACAGTTGAAGTCAGGAGTTCAGCACCACAACAGCCCAGAGCCAAGTCCAAACCCAAAAAGCTGCACAACGGTGGTGGAGAGGAGGGGTTCAGTGAGTAGACAGAAAGATATGAGTGTTCTGCTGAAGGCGGAAAACACAAAACAGAGGGCAAGATTTTCAAAGCATGGCGCAGGGCCTGCGATACGCCCTTCGCCATGGCACTTAAGTTCTGGTGGTGTACCAAGCCCATTAGCTGCAACTGCATCTGGTTTTACAATTTCAGGCACAGCTGCGACAGTTTCTACTATTTATAGCAGCTTGCACCAAATATCTAGGCGCCGCAAAAAAAAAAAAAAAAAAAGGCCCTTGGGATTGCCACAAGCTAGATCACAAAAAATTGGTCTAACATGTGGCAATCGGCACATCTGACAGAAAATCCTGATCACCAGCCAGGAGAATGCCTCAAGACCCGGTCGCCACATGTTCAGCGCATAAGGGGCTTGCTGCATTCCTGGAGGTTTGAAAATGTGGCCCAGCATAAAATAAGGTGATCCAAGAAAAGCAACTTCTACTCATGCACTGGCAATGTGAGAGAAAAAATATCTGGCCACCCCCAATATCATAAATGTATCTGTTCCACAAACTGAGACACTGCCACTAAGGTCACACACAAGAGATTTTGAGAAAAAGAAAAAAAGGTTAATGCTGGCTAGTACCTCTAAAGAGAAAAATGAAAAGTCTAAAGCAAAAGAGAATATCCTTATCTTCATAGAACAAATCTAATCCTAGATTTCATCTGTGTGACTATGCAGCATGATATTAAGTAAGGCATAATCCATGGTAGGGTGTTTAGCAATACTGTAATAACCAAATAACCTAGGTTGTGAGGCCCAAGGTACAGCTGAGGGCCTTCAGCCACCAGGAAGTGAGGTTATTACAGAAGAATATTTCAAATGAAGAAGTGCATCAGAAAAAGAGGGAATGCAATGAAGCTGGGGGGGGGTGTTAAGAGGGATGTGAGGAGTACTACTTCACTGAAAGAGTGGTGGACACCTTTAACAGTCTACCAGCAGAGGTAGTGGGAATGAAGACAGTGGGGGACTTCAAGTGTGCATGGGACAGACAAAGGGGAATATCGGTAGATGGGTAGAGAAGGGGGAGGGTCACTGAAGATCTGGTGGGGCCTGCATAGACAAAACAGGCATGGAACATCCAGGCAGACTGGGTGGGCCAAGCGGTCCTTTTTTGCCAACAAATTCTCTGTTTCTGTTTCACTGACACACATCTGGAGTGGATTATTACACTTACAACATTCGTAAACTAGTCAGAAATGTAAGGAAATACAAGCAGAGCATTTCAAGGACTTCAGGCTCATTAGTACAGCATCATTTTCCTCCAAAACTCAGGAAAACACTTGCAGGTGTAATGCACTATTTAAAGGCTATGATGAAGCAATAACTTCTCCAAGCTCAAACCAGGGCAAAGTGACCAAGATAAAGACATGGTGTTGGAAAAGACTCTTTACACCTGTGACTCCTCCCTATTAAAATAAAAAATAAAAAGATCAAAGATTTATCTTAATAATTATTAGTCCTGAACGAGTATACTGAAATCATTACTAGTCGCTGAAAACAGATTCACTAGTCCATTCCTGACAGAAAAAAATAACATTATTTCCACCCCAGGACCAGGGGAACTCACACTCCTTCTAGTAAGGTTAGAATTACTTGTGTGTGACTTGCCTGTCCTGTGAACAAATGTCATGTTGAATGCAACCATAGTAACACAGAAAACGCTAGGCTTTCTTAACTGGCACCCCACAGATACAGGGAGACCAAAGGTAAACTGCCATCATATCTATACAATGTTTCAAAAGCAAAGGTATTTGCTCCTGCGTATTTTCTGACAACAGATTGTACTCATTTGCTCAGCATGTGTACTGTTTTGAAAACACATGCTCTATCTTTGTTTGCATACTATATGTAGAATCCATTTTTGTTTGTCAAAACTAGTTCATCTAGAAGACCGAGAAAATGATGGAGTAATCAGAAAGAGACAAATTGGGCTTAAAAGGGCCTGGGTCCAAGAAACAGACACACCGTTTTGGGGGGGGGGGGTCGCCTGTATGCGTGACAGACAGTGAGGAAGAACACTGATATTTTCAAAAGCTCTGAAAGGCAGAGATCTGTTAATGTCTTGAAAGGTATCATTTGTTATTTTTCGGCTAAGGTAGAACCTACCATACAAACAGCTAAGTTTTTTGCACTTCTGTACCACTGTCTTCATTTTTTTTTTTTTTACCTGTCAGAACTTCTGTTTTAATTCTCCTCAATGCTTAATGCACCGTGTAAAAATAAAATAGCAATTTCTTTATCACAAAAGACACAGGACACTATACAGAGCGAAGCAGGGTGGAGGCCTGTATCGGCCAGGGGCAAGAGGGGTGCTTGCAGGAGTGCGGGGACAGGTGATTTGTCACAATAATAATTTAAGGTTGGAATGATCTTCTGGGTTCATATCCCCCCCCCCCGCTTCATAAGCAGGGATGAAATACAGTAAGTATGCTGTGGAAACACGTATAAATGTTCCAGATTCCCTCCCCTTTCTGCTACTCAGTGATTCCCCTGGTATGGAGAAATGTGTCCAGGCTTATCTTAAAGGCCTGTATTGTGTTCATGTCCACTGTCTCCACTGGTAGGCTATTCCATAGGTTCACCACCCTTTGAAATAAAATATGCCTCCTAACGTAACCCGAGATTCCAACACCTGAGCTTTAGTGTGTGTCCCTGCATCCCGCTGCAGGACACCAGATAAAACATCTCCAGCTGTTTGATCTTGCTGATATCTTTGAGTATGTAAAAGACTGTGATGATGTCCTCCATCAGCCTCCTTTTCTCCCTTTATAACATGCTAAGGGCCTCCAGCCTATCCTCATAGCTTTTGTCATTTTGGTGGCCGGGCCAGTGCTGTGCCCTCTTGACCCTTTGTATCATTTTTGTATTGAGGAGACCAAAATGGCATGCAGTACTCCAACTGGGGACTGACCAGGGCCTTATAAAGTGTCAAGGTTATGTCCTTGGCTCTGCTGGTCACCACAGTTTCGATGTATCCTAGCAATCTGCTAGCTCCTTGAGAGTGGCCATGCAGTTCTTGTCCTGCTTCAGTCCTTGCTCTGTTATAACTCCTCAGTCCTTTTCTTCCATGACTGCAACAAGAACAACCCCACACAGTGTTTAGGTCCTACCTATCATTCCTCCCCAAGTGTAGCACCTTGCATGTGACTACAGAGACTCCTAGAGTCAGACCAAGTCCTCCTGAAGTTTGATCCCATCCTCAAAGGAGTCCACCACCCTGGTCAGCTTAGGGTCATCCTCGAACTTACGTAGCCTGCTAGAGAAATTGTTAATAAAGATGCTGGTGGACAACAGCAGGCCAAGCATCAATCCCCAAGGAATACTGTCGAGTACACCTCTCCACTCAAGAGTGCTCACCCACCAGCACCACCCAGGGCTTAAAATTTAGCTTTGTGCCCACAGAGGAAATCCTTCCCCCCCCAAAACAGGGTCTTCCAGATGGGGGGAATAACCAATCCCTGGGGGGATTTCCAAACAGACACCAGAAACCACTCAGTTTGTTCAGCTCAAGCTGCCCCCCCCAACACAGCTCTGCCATTTGTCTGCCCACAACCTCAAGTGCTCTTCCATCTTGGTGCTAGGCAAGTCCCTCTCCGTTCTCCCCACCCCCTACCCAGCTGTCCACCCCAACCAAACAGATCAATCAGCCTCACTCACCACCAGGATTCCATTTAACACTCGTCCTGTCCACCAAACGTTCCATCTACACTGCTAACGGCACTGTGAAACCAGAGACTCAGCAGTCTCTTGAATGAAAACAAAAAAAGAAAAACAACCGGCCTCTACCATGACTACCTCCTGAATCAGAACAAGCAAAACAAAAAATAATCTGTCATTCTGCTCCACACTTATAATCCTGACTCAAGGTAAACAGTCTAACAGAAACCAAGCAGCCCCATCTTGCTTTATATGCTGCTTTTTTTTTTTTTTTTTTTAAACTTTCTATACAGCGTTTCCCTAATCCTTCTTTTTTTCTAAATCTTATCAGTAGCACTTCTGCTGCTTGGTTTTATCTTTCTGTTTCCTAACCGTCTTTCTTTTTTTAATCATCAAAACAGTTTTTTTCTTGCTTCTCTCTCTCTATGATGTTGGAGTTTTCAGCACCTCCATGTGGACTAATGCCACTTGACAGGGAGGCGGTACTGGGCAATGGCTCATTTTAGTGTGATCAGAAGCATTCATAGTATGTTTTGTTGGACCACACCTGAAGTACTGCATCTAGTTCAGGTAACCAGAGTACAAAAAGGATGGAAACATAGAATTTGATGGCAGATGAGAGCCACTTGGCCCACCCAGTCTGCCCTTTTTTCCCCCCTGCCTACTGCATCACCGCTGACCCTAGTTATCCCCCTCCCCGTCTTATCACTAAGGTTCCCTTATGCCTATCCCATGCTTTCTTGAACCCCATTACAGTTTCTGCCCCCACCACCTTGGCTGGGAGTCTGTCCCAGGCATCCACCACCCTCTTCGTGAAGAAATACTTCCTCACATCTCCCTTGAGTCTACCCCCCCACCAGCTTCATAGCATGACCCCTTGTCCTTATGCATCTTTTTTCTGAAAAATGCCTCCCTTTTCAACCTTATTTATACCTGTGAGGTATTTGAAAGTTTCTATCATATCCCCCTCCCCTCCGTTCCTCCAGGGTATACATATTAAGGTCCTTCAGTTCTTCCTCATAGGGCTTTTGATGCAGACCCTGCACCATTTTGGCTGCCCTCCTCTGGACCACCTCCACTCTTTCTACATCCCTCTGAAGATGAGGTCTCCAGAACTGAACACAGTACTCCAGGTGAGGTCTCACCAGTGATCTACACAGGGGCAACACCACCTCCCTCTTTCTGCTGGTGATACCCCTCCCTATGCACCCCAGCATCCCGCTAGCTCTCCTGACTGCCTTGTCACACTGCCTAGCCACCTTTAGGTCATCAGATATGATAACCCCCAGGTCTCTTTCCTGTTTGGTGGTCGTCAATACCTCTCCTCCAAATGTGCACTCCACACCCTGAGTTTCTGCACCACAAGTGTGTGTTTTGCACTGAAGCCCAGTTCAGGATATTATAGAGGTTGAGAGGGTTAAGCACAGGGCCACCTAGCTCAGCAGTTATTTAAGGGATAAGAGCGATACAAAAATAGGGGTTACTCACCTGTAAACATAGTTCTACTAGTGGTATACAGTTCACACTCACTCGGCAGTCTTCCCAGAGACAGCCGAGACATTGAATGTCTTCAACCAAAGCTCCTCCCACCACCTTGGGGGTATATCCTTCTATCTGTCGGAGAAGAATCCACCTCAGGAATTGGTCATGCCTGGGGAGTCTCGGCTCCAACGGTGTCTGCAGCACTTTCAGCCCCAAGGAAGGGTGAAGTACTGCACCTGTAGACCCCATGGCTACATGATACCAGAGTAGAAGATCCCTCAGGACTGGAGGGCAAAGAGAAGGGATGCTGCCATACTACCTTCGAAGGCTCTAGGCCAGGGAGGGATGACAGCAGTGCCATTGCTGGGAACTCCAAACAGTCTGAATGGGACGATTGCAGGATCGCAGCTTGTATAGGACCCAATGTCAAATGTTTCCAATATGTCCACAAGGACTCGCTGGTACAACAGTAGTCGACGACAGGTGGACTGAAGATTCACTGTCCTCTGAGAAGGTTGACAAAGAGGAGGTGCAGACCCCAGACGTTGATGGTGCTGATAAGGACCGCAACTGGGTCCTGTCGGTGTCCCTTTGAATGTGGGCAACCTCTGTAGGAGTCAGACACCTCTACTCGGGCTGCGGGTTGCGTAGGGCTCCTCACCCAAGGGGAGGGCCCAGCAGGACTGCCTCAGTGGGGTAGTCTTACATCAGAGGAGCGATCTGGTTGGTGCCACTGGGAGGTTCCTCAGGTGGAGAGAGCAGAGTCTTGCAGTACCCGTAAAGTAGCCCTGCTCCCCCACCAGTAACGGTGTCAGTCAGTGGCTCTGGGGAGAACATCACCTCCCGGCTATCGCCAGACTCTGAGCCAGCATCACATTCAGTGTTGATGACGGGCCTAGAGATGGGTTCACCACTGTAGGCATAGCCGTCCTCCACTTGACGTCAGCCCAGAGCCACCCTGACCCCAGGGATGACCAGACACCATCACCAGTGTTGTACCTGGTGCTGGACCCAGGATACATATCATGGCCAGCACTGCTACCATCGTCAGAGCCTGCGTTGTTCTCCCCATCAGTATCACAGACAACACTGGAAGAAAGAATAACCTCCACCTCTGCAACAGGACATAGCATGGCCCTGGTGCTGGTCCTGCCTTCAACACCATGAACGGTGCTGAAGGGTGGCCCGGCGTCGAGGCCATCACCAACCTGCTCACTGTCACTGTGAACAGGAACATGAGCCAGGACAGCACCAGGCTGTGACACCCAGGTGTCTACCAATGGAGGATGAGCATAGAACTTCGACCTCATCACTGGGAACATCTGCTGCTCAGGGTAGGCAGACTGGGGAAGGGGGCCCCACAGCTGGCAGACAGTAAGAAGCCAGCTGTCCACCAGGACCTCTGACATCTCAGCAGGGTGAAGTCAAGGAGGACCCTGTACTTCCACAGAACCAGAGACTCTGGGAATGGGGCCCGGGGAAAGGCCCAGTGATTTTACCCTGGCTGTATGAGTGCAATGCCTGCCTCCGAAGGTAGGGGTCGGGTGACCCACTTCACTGCGTGGAAGATCAGGTAAGGAGACGCCACAGAGAGTAAATGGAGCTCACTGATCCTTTTAACTGATGTAATGGCCACCAGGAAGGCTGTCTTCCACGACAGATGTGACACTGCACACACGTGCAGTGGCTCAAATGGCTTGCCCATAAGCACTGCCAACATCAGCAGTAGATCCCATGGAGAAGAGGCTGACTCGCTGTAAGGGACAAGTGATCCAGGCCTTTGAAAAAGTGCTTGACCACCTTCTCCTGGGCCACTGTCAGCATACCAGTCCACAGCCTGTATGCTGAGATGGCTGCCGGGTGCACCTTAAGGGTCGTGGGTCGCAGACCCAACTGAGAGAGGGACCATAGGTACTCGAGGATGCTCACCATTTGACAGGTAAGGTATCAAGCTCCTTAGCCTGGCAGCAGATGTGAGATCCTCTTCCCCATGAATGAGTAGTATTTGAGGAACAAAGCTTACAGGTGCAGGATCTTCCCCTTTTTGTCTGGACTGCAGATCTGGATGGAGTGGCTACCTCCAGAGGCCTACTGCTGAGGCTTAGGAGATCCAGATACTAAAACTGCCTGGGCCAGTCTGGGGCCATCAAGATCATCGGCGCCTCATCCTTCAGAGTCTTGACCATTACCTTGTGGACCACGGGAAGGGAGGGAAGGCGCACAGGAGGCCTGGAGTCCAGGGCCTTCCGAAGGCATCCCCCTAGTGTCCTGGACTTGTAGGCAGCCGGCACAAAACAGACTCAGCCTTCTGTTCTCCCATATGGCAAAGAGGTCCACCAGAGAGGTGCACACTAAAACCGGTAGTCTGCCACCTGCTGATGCAGAGAGAACTTGTGCGACATCCCTATGACCCAGCTAAGAGCATCCGCCAGCTGACTGTTCTCGCCCACCATATGGACCACCTGGAGATCTGCCCCAGGCTGCGCACACATCTGGGTGTGAAAAGCCTCCTGACACAATCGAATGGTAAGCATCATGCCCTGTCTGATCAGGTACAACATGGTAGTCATGTTTTTTTATCCGGACCTGCACAACCTGAATCTGGATCAATGGAGCAAACTCCATCAGAGCTAGATGCACTGCACGGAGCTTCAAAAGGCTAATGTGCTGAAAGGACTCCCAGGGTGACCAGAACCCATTGGCTCTGTAGTTTCCCAGGTGTACTCACCACCCTACCAGAGATGTGGCCATTGTGAGCATGACAGATGGCTTTACAGGGATTAACAGGATTCTCTCTTCCGTATGTTGTCAGTTCAGCCACCACTGGATGACATCTTACAGTAGCAAAGTTAATACATCCAGCTGGTCCAACCAACTCCCACTGCAGGTGGCACATCCACCAGTGAGCCCAACAAATAATGCTAGTGGAGGATGCCATGACCCCAGCTGCTGCAGAAGTCCTGGGCAGGGTGCAACAGTCCAACCTGAAATGATCGGGCAAAGGAAGTAAGATCCAATGCCCGGTCCGCAGGGAGTCTAGTTCTGTCCTGATGAACTTGAACACGTTCTGACAGTTCTGGAGGGCCTGGTCTCTGAACCTCTCCATGGCATCTTTTAAAGGCCTGCCTATCAGCCAATCAGTTCAGGTAGGGATACACCCTGACATCCTTGCACCACAGGAAAGTCGCCACCACTGCCATGCACTTGGTGAAGATCCTGGGTGAAAAGAGGCCAAAGGGCGTGGCCTGGAATGGGTGCAAGATTCCCTCTGCATAGAACCAAAGGTACTGGCAATGGGACAGACAGATCGAGATGTGGAAGAACACATCCTGAAGGTCAAGGGAGTAGAACCACATGCCCTGCTCCAGAGATGGTATAATCCGACTGTGACAGGGTTGAATAAGGCCCTGTCCCATTTGTTATGCAGGAAAAGTTAAATGCAAGGATCTGTTCTATCCTTTTTTCTTTCAAATTTAATATACTTTACTCAACAACAACAGGAAATACAATACGTGCACCGTTAAAGAACATGCAAACAGAGCTTGTAGTACATTGCACTATCTGCAGGAGATAAAATTTATTTTACTAAACAGACATGCACCCCAAAAACTCCAACTCCACTATACCAACCACCACCATCCTCTCCACCCACCAACAAATCAACCCAGAGCCACTACTGGTCAAAACAGGGATACTACTCACAGCAAACCAGTCTGTAATACAAAGAAAGAAAAGAAACAAGGAGAGGAAGGGGACCGCCCGCAGAGAGGGACCATGGGAACTCCCATAAGCTGGGCTGAAATGTTATAGTACCCACAGCCTCCCACAGTAACCTAGTTCCCTCAGCCATTGGCCAGATCAATGACGGACACCTAGGGTAACTAAATGACAGTTTATTTTTATTTCCCCTCTGGGGGGGATTGAGAGACCACAGGGTATACAGTTTTTCCCATCTAACCCGGTACAAAGAAAGCCTGCCACGGAGGCTGCAACTGCTTTTTCAATCCTGAGGTTATGGAAAAACGAATTCACCCGTTCAAGACAAGGAATCGCACACTGATCCCTCCAGTGGCGGAGGACAAGCTTTCTAACTGATAGAGCTACGAGAGCAATATGGAATCGCCTTTCTTTAACCGGTATAGCGGTGTAATCCCCTATTATGCAAAGTTGTGGTGTAAATAGATCCTTCAAACCTAACAAAGGTTTAGCTTTATCCTGAATGAGAAGCCAAAGAGGGACAACTTTAGGGCAGGATCTATTCTATGCTCTCCTTTTCTGTCTGGTTACACAACCATTCACTAAAAAATACCACCAACAGCTTAATCTGATTCAAAGTCAGTTGGCATTCATCTGTATCCCCTTCCCCCGGGTGGTGCCTGAAAATAGGCAGAATTTGTCTAGTGCGCTTACCCAGTCAACAAAAACTAAATAAATAAAATTTTCTCGTGAGACCTAGGAACTGATCATTTTGACAGTCTTGCAATTCTCCGCCTCTTGCTATCTTCTCTGCCTTCACTTGCTGTCTCTGTCTTTTCTCCCCTTGCATATCTGTGATTATAAAATATATGCAAATCTTTGTGTGGAACTGTAAGTGATACTGGGATCCCTTTGTTTGAAAATGTATATAGTTATCCTGTTGAAATTATTGCAAAAAGCTATTTGGAACTCAAGGGGTTAAACTTGCCATGCAGCACAAACTTTTGCAGAGCTGTCAGCAGGAACCAGCTGGGACATGGCTCTACTTGTTGCACTTGCAAAGAAACGGACAAGAACATTTTCTGAGAAGCAGTACTTCTCTTAACAAGTTCCCAGGCAAAGACTTATAAAAAGAGCAGCAATACTTTTGCTAGAGGGTGAAAAATGGAGACAAACTTGGAATTAGAGAGATACCCTCAGATGACATACTTTGCTTTCTCTGTTTGAACTGCCTTTGTTAATAGTTATATTGAACAATTTTTATTTTTTATTTTACTGTTTCTGATAATAAAACGTTACTTGCAAACTTTACAACTGATCCTGGTCTTCCTAAGCTTCCTGACCTATGCCTCGATGACAGATGGTGTCAGACTACGTGAGATTTACGCCGTGCACACTCTACGCCAAGAGTTTTTTGCGTGGGTACTAGACCTGGTACCAGGGAAGCACAGAAGAAATGTATGGATTCTGCAGCAGCAAGTCAAGGAGTGATTACCAGAAGAATGGCAGTCAAACTAGAAGAAGAAACAAAAGTCCAAACTGCAAATGCACAGCCAGAACCAGTGTTGGAAAAAGAAGAAAATACAGTTACGTAAGAACTTACCGTAACAGTAGATCTTCAAGAGGAGCTCCTGCAGCAGGAAACACCGTTAGGACTGAAGCTGGCAGGGGTCAATACCTCACGGAAAACTTCTATCTAGCAGTATTCGGAGGGGAACCGCCCCCTGACGTCAGTCCAACCCCGACATTCCCCTATGGTATAAAAGGGGCGGTACCCCAGCCCAACCTCAGTTCTCCCGCCAGAGACCCCAGTGTAAACAGGACCTGGAGAACCGAGGAGGTTACTCTGCTCTGAGGAAAGAAAGGTAACAGAGATGGAGAAGCAGTCACCAGGGGAATGGAGGGAGGGAAAGCAGCACCTGCTGCAAGACCTCCTCTCGAAGATCTACTGTTACAGTAAGTTTTTACATAACAATATTATCTCATTTCGAGGGGACTCTTGCAGCAGGTAACACTGTTAGGCCTGAGTCCCAAGCAATGAAAGGACTGACCCCAGTCAGCTGGGAGGAGGTGGAAGTCAGTGTAAGGCCCTCACAAGAGCAGGCCACGTAGGACTGCAAGTCCGAAACCTGCTCTGCGACTAGATGCAATGTCCAAACTGTAATGCAGGATTAAAGTGTGGACAGAACTCCAAGTGGCCGCTGCACAAATGTCAGCAATGGACACATTTCTGAAGGAAGCAAATGAAGAAGCTACTCCCCTGGTAGAATGGCCTTTAACCGGGCCCAGTAAAGGCTTGTCGTATTTGTGGTAACAATAAACAATGCAATTAACCAACCATTTGGACAAACGTTGCTTTGAAACAGGAGCCCCTTCTTTCCTCAGGGCGAATGAAACAAATAACTGATCAGTTTTTCTGATGGCTTGGGTGCGATCCAAATAATAGCGAAGCACCTGATGGACATCCAGAGTATGTAGTAAGGCCTCCCCCGGATTCGAATACTCTGGGAAATACACAGGCAGGTGACTGTCTCAATTCAGACTAAACTAGGACACCACCTTATGGAACAAAATACAGGTTACTCACCTGTAACAGGAGTTCTAGGAATGGTATATGTTCTTCATCCACACTTTCTGGCAGGTATCCTTGCTGCTTTAAGTCTTTCGGGAAGGTCTTCAAGCTGGCTCCTCCCACCCACCCGGGTGGTAAAACTCTCGGCTCCACCCCATGACACCAGATCTGGCCCGCTGGAAGCTCAGGTTGTGCGTCGAAGCCGGGGAGATAGGGTGGGTCGTTTGGATGAACAACATATACCATTCCTAGAACTCCTGTTACAGGTGAGTAACCTGTATTTCAAGGGACATGGATATGGTGTTCATCCACACTTTCTGGCAGACTCCTAGCAGTTCTCTGGGAGGAGGGAGGCAAGGCGCACACCCCCGATACTTACTTGGGAAAGAGAGACTGGAGAACCGAGGCCCCAAAACCAGCATCCCCGCGTGACTCAAGGTCGATGTGGTAGTGGGTACTAAAGGTCTGTGCCGACTTCCAGGTAGCAGCCCTGCAGATATCCTGGATAGGGACATCCCTGGAAGCAGCTATCGATGCAGCGGTATGGCGGGTAGAATGAGCTCTTATCCCTCTGGGAGGCTCCATGCCCGCCAACCTATAGCAGAGCTCTATGCAGGAGGTGACCCACCTGCCTATCGTCCGCTTGGCTGCAGGTCTGCCAGGTGCGGCTTCAGCGTAGGTGACAAACAGCTGGCGAACCTCTCCCCGAACTTCAGCCGACCGCTCCTTATAATAAGTGAGCGCTCGTCTGGGAACCAAGTATGGAGCCTATGCTTGGCCCTCCGAGGTGTGATTGGGGTAGAACACCGGCAGAGTCAACACCTGGTTACGGTGAAACTCCGACACCACCTTCGGAAGGAATTTCGGGTGGGGCGCAGGACAACCTGTCCCTGTGGAAGACCAGATAAGGAGACTCGATGGAAAGCGCCTGGAGCTCTCCCATCCTTCTGGTTGGCGTGATAGCCACTAAGAAGGCGGTCTTCCACGACAGGTGTGAAATATCGCACCTGTGCATTGGTTCGAATGGCTTGCCCATGAGCTTGGCCAATACCAGCAGTAGATCCCACGGAGGTGAAGGTTCTCGCACCAGAGGGGAAATGTGGTCAAGGCCTTTGAAAAAGCGCCCGACCACCTTCTCCTGCGCCACCGACTGCGCCCGGTAAGCAGAGATGGCTGCCAGGTGCACCTTAAGGATCGTCGACCCAAGCCCTTGCTGAGAAAGGGACCACAGGTAGTCCAGAATGCTTGCCAAGGGACAGTCGAAAGGGTCCAAGCCCTTCCCGACACCAAATGAAGAATCTCTTCCATTTGAAGGCGTAGCATTTTCTGGTCGACTCCTTACGGGACGCCTCAACGACGTTGAGGACCTCGTCGGAAAGACCCAAGGCCTGGAACTCTAGCCGCTCAGGAACCAGGCCGTCAGGTGCGGGATTGAAGGTCCGGATGGAATACCTTCCCTGGTTGACTGAGATCAGGTCGGGTGGGCTGGAAGCGCCTCGGGAGCCTGGAGCTGAGGCTGAGGAGATCTGGATACCAGAACTGGCGGGCCAGTCTGGGGCTACCCAATCACCTGCGCCTTGTCCCTCCTCGCCTTGAGAAGCACCTTGTGGATCAAGAGAAATGGGGAAAGGCGCAGAAGAGGCCCGGGCCACGGCCTCGAAGGCATCCTATAGTGAGCCCTGCTGAGGCGGGCATGGAACAGACTCAGCCGCATTCTCCTGGAGGCAAACAGGTCCACCTGAGGTGTGCCCCAGTGGGAGAACAGGTCTTGTACTACCTCCGGCAGGAGAGACCACTCGTGAGACGCAGCCCCTATCCGGCTTAGGGCATCGGCCAGGGTGTTGGAGGCTCCTACCACGTGAATGGCTAGGAGATCCGCCTCCAGGTTGCGCACAAGGGACCATATGCGGAGAGCTTCCTTGCATAACAGCATGGAGCGCGTCCCGCCCTGGCGGTTCAGATAGTACATGATGGTGATGTTGTCCGTCTGGACCTGAACCACTTGACCCCGTACAAACGGAGCGAAGGCAGTGAGAGCGAGACGGACCGCTCAGAGCTCCAGCAGATTGATGTGGCATCGGGACTCCTGAGGGGACCAGAGGCCGTGCGCTCGGTGTTCCCCCAGATGGGCACCCCAACCCATCAGAGATGCATCGGTCGATAGAGAGACAGTCGGCTTGGGGCGGACGAACGGGATGCTCTCCTGCAGATGTGCTGTAACGATCCACCGTTGGAGAGCGTTCCACATCTCCTGGGTCACTGTCACGGGCCGGTCCAATGGATCGCATCGTTGTGACCACTGGCTGGCCAGTCTCCATTGAAGGGGACGCATGTACCAATGGGCCCAACGGACCACGCTGGTGCAGGCCGCCATGAGGCCCAAGAGGCGCAGGAAGTCCCGGGCAGGGCGCAATTGCCCAACCAGAAATGATTGGGCAAAGGAGGAAAGAACCTCGGCCCTGTCCGCCGGGAGCCGTGCTCTGGCTCGAAGAGAGTCGAGCTCTGCCCCGACGAATAGTATCACCTGCTTTGCCGCGAGTTCGACTTAGCCTCGTTGATGAGGAGGCCAATCTGAGACAAACCTGGAGGCCAGATCTCTGGACAGCTCGCCTCCTCCGCTCTGGAGGGCCTGCAATCAGCCAGTCGTCAGGTAGAGGTACACCCAGACCCTTGCACCGCGAAGCTGTCACCACTGCCATGCATTTGGTGAAGACCCTGGGAGCTAGGGAGGCCAAAAGGCATGGCCGGAACTCATAAAGGGATCCCTCCGCTCTGAGCGGAGGAATCTCTGATGGGATGGGACGGATTGGGACGTGAAAGAATGCATCCTGGAGGTCAGGGAACAGAACCACACGTCTCATTCCAAGGATGGGATTATCTGAGCCAGAGTGACCATCCTGAAGGTTCGAGACCTTAGAAACTTGTTCAGGTTGTGCAGGTCGAGAATGGGGCGCCAGCCCCCCGTCCATTTTGGGACCAGGAAGTACCTGGACACAAACCCCGGGTCTGGAGGAGGATCCGCCACCTTCCTGATCACTCTTTTAGGAGCAGGGCACAGCTCATCTCGGCAGGCCAACAGCGGCGCGGACCCGTGGCCTCCCGAGGGCGACAGCTCGAAGGGTGGGGCCTGCTCGAACTCCAGAGGCAGGCCTTTCCACTACCTCCAACACCCAGCAGTCCGTGGTGATAGCGGACCAGGCAGAAAGGAAGTGGCGGAGCCGTCCCCACACGGGGGGAACCCAGGGGGGAGTGACAAGGCTGGGGGCGGCACCCCTCAACCCGTCACTGGGCAGGCTTGGAGGAAGAACTGGCCGAGGGACCTCCTGGGCTTTTACCTCCTTGCTTCCTGTTGGAGGAAGCCGCCGACTTGGGTTTGGGACACCAAGCACGAGCCTGCTGGCCCTGTTGCTGGTGCTGCTGGACCAGTCGAGATGCAGGGACCGAAGGACGAAAGGACTTCTGCTGCTGACGGCGGCCTTTGTCCCTCTGGGCGGAGGTGACCGTGTCCAGGGTGGCATTGGACTTCTCGATCCGCTGGAGGTGTCCCTCCACTCCAGGGCCGAAGAGGTCAGTCCCCAAGAAGGGGATATTCGCCAACTTGTGCTGGGTATCCGCCGTGAAGGTGGA
This sequence comes from Neoceratodus forsteri, assembly GCA_016271365.2. Classification (NCBI taxonomy): domain Eukaryota; kingdom Metazoa; phylum Chordata; order Ceratodontiformes; family Ceratodontidae; genus Neoceratodus; species Neoceratodus forsteri. Next base: position 1,518,213,218 of record CM057450.1, on the reverse strand, counting down.
TATCCTCAGCCACGCCCTGCGTCGCATGGCCACCGTGGCCGCTACTGACCTGGCACAGAAATCACCTATGTCCAGAGCAGTCTGAAGCTGCTGCTGCTTAGCCACCGCCTACCCTGGTCGCACCTGGCGGACCGTGGTCTGCAGGTCAGGCGGGAGAGGGGAACAACCTCATCCAGGGAGCCCAAGAGGCGTGGGAGAGTGTGCCATCAGCCGCAGCCGAGCTGGCCTGTCGGGCCGAGGGGAGGGCGCAAGTACACCTTAGCGCCGGCAAAGTCAGCTTTTGGACTCTTTGTCGGAGCTTATCCACATCCCGAGCATTACCGGAACGCCGGAAAACGCTGTCGGTGACTAACCCCTCAGCAGAGGGGTGCTCCGAGAAACCGGGCAAAGAGCCGGTAGGGACCGCATACTTCCTGGCCATCCTGGTCGAGGGCGCAGGACAGGAAGCAGGCCGCTGCCAAAGCTCCAAGGCTGGGCCGACAATGGCCTCAGCCACCAGAAAGGCCTCCGTGGGAGAATCCCTTGGTCCAGTATCTCCGTCAGGGGATACTTGGCCCGTTTGGACATGGGCTCGAGCTGCATCCCGGTGGACTCCGAGATGAGTCGAAGCAGACCCAAGAAGGACAATGGGCTATCGTCCACTGACTGGCCCCCGGAGGACTCCAGGTCAACCTGCCTGGAGAACAGGGAGGAGTCGTCGGCGGATTCCGAAGAGTCTGCGAAGAGCTGCCTTGGCCCTGAACCACCCTCCATCTGTCGAGGACGGTCGGGAGTGAGGGTGACCGACAACCTGTGGGGCAGGCCATGACCTGACCGAGAATTCTTGGTCGGTGCCCCCGACCTCGGTTGTGGAGGCGGAGGTTCCACCATAATCGGTGGAGCAGCTGGTTTTGGCCGAGCAACTGGCCCTGGAGCGGGCAACTCGACTGGAGCGAGTGGTTGCTTCGGTCGTTCAGGCGACAGCCACTTGATGGCCGGGGTCTGGACCGGGGTCGGCTTAGGCCCGGACAACAGCAACTGCTGCCACATAAGCTCCCGTGGCGGCGTAATTTGCGCGCAGCCCTCTCATCCGAGAAGAGGGCGAGGAGGAGCAGTGTCGCCAGCCTCCGCGATGTCGAGACGAGACCACCGATGTCAGCGGGGAGCAGCTGGACGAGAAGAGGTCGAGACCGAGACCCTCGAGGGACGAGAGGGTGGGTATGGGAAGGGATGGGGACACCGCTCTTCCCTCGGCTCGAGCACTTTAACTGGGGACTCGGCCCAGAAGGCACAAGCAGATCCTCGGTATCCTGGGGGGACGGTGAAGGAGGGTTGTCGGCTTCTCCAGTCGACAGCCCGTCTAACGGATCGAGAAAAATCTCGAGCTTAGTCGGCGGAAGTCCGGCAGGCTGGCCTGGCGGGGCACCGCTATGCCAGCAGCCTAAGCACAACCTCGACCGAAGTCAGCGGTCGGCTGTCGAGGAGAGGACCTCTCCGCTCCCCAGCGACGCAGATGGTGGGACTTACGCTGACTCCTTCTTCTTGGGCGAGAAGAATGTCCCGATGGCCCTCTCCTTTCGTGGAAAGGACTGACAAAAGCTCTTTGAGCGAAGGCATGTCTGAAGGAACTCCGAGAGAGGCGGGATAAATGCAGCGGCCGAGGAGGAGGAAGGATTCGACCTGGGCCGCCTCCTCATGAAGGCGATCATCTGCTCGAGCTGCTCAGCCAAGCCAGCCGCCGCGGACACGCCCAACAAGCCTCTTTTTGATTTTATTGGCGGAAGCGTTTCTAGGCGCCGAGACTAATCGGGCAGCGCGATCGTCAGGGCGTTGGCCGAAAGGCGGCATAACTCCGAGAGCCTCGCGGGTCGTGATCTAGACCTAGGCAGTAGACACACGTGGAGTGCGGATCCGTCCTGGACATTTTCTGCCCGCAAGGGCACCTCCGAAAGCCGGGAACAGATTTGTCCATCGCAGCCACGAGGGAAGATGAAGACCGAAGTTTAGAAAACTTCAAAACCAATTTCGGACGAAACGAAGAGTTAGGATCCAGTCTAAAACACAGAGCGCTAAGGAGGGAACCTGAGCTTCCAAGCGGTAAAGAAGATCTGGCATCATGGGGTGGAGCCGAGAGTTTTACCACCAGGGTGGGTGGGAGGAGCCAGCTTGAAGACCTTCCGGCAAGACTTAAAGTGGCAAGGATACCTGCCAGAAAGTGTAGATGAACAACATATCCATGTCCCTAGAACTTAGGATTGGTCCTCAAGGACATCCTGTCCTTGTGGAAAACTATATAAGGCTCTTTACACATCAGACCCTGCAGCTAAGAAATCCTTTGAGCATAAGAAACAGCAACTAAAAATAACGCTTTCCATGACAGAAAGCGTAGCTCGCAGCCTACAGAAGGCTCAAAGGGAGGCAAAGTAAGCTTTTCTAAAATGAACAAAAGATCCCAGGGGGTAACAGGGTCCCCAATAGGAGGTTTCAGATGCAGTGTGCCCCACACAAAAGTGCAGGAAAGGTCCAGCTGGGCAGGAGTCTCGTCTTCGATAGGTGCATGGTATGCAGATATGACTAAGTGCACCTTAATCGACGAATAACTCAGGTCTGAGTCCAATAGGGAAAGGAGGTACTCTAGACCAAGATTCTCCAGGCAAGTAAAGGGATCCAGGTGGCGAGCAGTGGCCCATATGCAGAACTGCTTCCACTTCACAGCATGAGTAGATCTAGTGGAGAGTTTTCTGGCTGCTACTAGAACGTCTGCCTCCCGTGGAGAAACCCCAAATCGGACAACTGCTAAGTCTGCAAGAGCCATGCATGAAGGTGCAGTGACTTGAAGTCAGAATGGACCAGAGTGCCTTGCTCCCGGGACAGCAGGTCGGAGCACAGAGGCAGGGGAATCAGAGGCTCCACTGCTAGTTGCTGGGGAAATGGAAACTATATCTGGTGCAGCCAGTAAGGGGCTATCAAGATCACCTCTGCCCCTTTGAACTGCAACTTGAGCAGAACTCTCTGCAGCACTGGAAAGGGAGGAAAGGTGTACAGAAACCTCCCTGTCCAAGAGAGAGACAATGCGTCTCGCCAGAAAACACCAGGCCCTGGATCTAGTGAGCAGAAGCTGGGCACTTCTGTACTGGATGAGGAAGCGAAGAGGTCCACCTCGGGACAGCCCCACCTGTCGAAGAAATCTTCGACCGATGAGGGAAGAAGTTCCCATTCATGAGCCTTGGACCGGGAACAGCTTAAACTGTCGGCCAAGGTGTTCTGAACGCCTGGAACATACACAGAAGTCAGGTCCAGGTGATGCTCTATGGCACAATACCTAACTCTCATGGACTCCCTGCAGAGGGGATACGAATACATTCCTCCCTGCTTGTTAATGTAAAAGACCGCCAACATATTGTCCATCTGGATCAAAAGAGGTCCAGGAAGCAGGTTCATGTGAAATGCCAGCAGAGCATGAAGGATCACCTGCATCTCCAAAACACTGATGTGGAGATACTGCTCCAACGGGGACCAGGTCCCCCGAGTTTGACAGTTTGCCGGATGGGCGCCCCATCCGTGACCCGACATGTCCGTGGTCAGGATCTGTCGAGGGGACTCCGACCTGAAGTGGACCCCCTAAGAGGTTTAGCCACCACGTCATAGTCTATCGCACTGAGCTGGATACCAACACCGGAAGATTCAAATTATCTGTGCGTTGATCTCATTGGACCTGAAGGTTCCATTAGGCTACCCTCATGTGCAGGCATGCTAGGGGAACAACTGCGATGGCCGTCGCCATGTGCCCTAGTAGTCTTGGAAAAACTCTGTCTGGAACCTGGCGAGATGATGAGACCAGTTGAGCCTGTGCCTGAAGGCGTGCTGCCCCTGTCTGGGGGGGAAGAAAGGCACTGCCTTGGGCAAGGTCCAAGACTGCCCAAATGTACTGAAGTCTTTGACTTGGCCAAGGGAGGATTTGGGGAAGTTGAGAGTTACCCCCAGATCCCGAAACAAAGTGAAAGTGGCCTCCATGGTCTTTCCTCCTTAGGGCTGCTGCCACTACTGCAAGGCATTTTGTAAAGACTTGTGGGTCCGAGGAGAGGCCGAACGGTAGGGCCCGAAACTGGTAGTAGTTTCCTTGAACGCAGCAGAAGCAAAGGAACCTCCTGGGGGATGGGAACACCAAGATGTGAAGATAAACGTCCTGCATATCCAGAGAACACAGCCAATCCCCCTGATGAAGTAAGGGGAGAAGACCGGTAAGAGTGACCATCCTGAACCATTTGTATTCTATGAACTGGTTGATGTGGTTGAGGGTCCGGGATGAGACGCAAGTTTCTTGTTCTGTTTGGGACCAGGAAGAAATGTGATTAGAATCCCTGCCCTCGCTGCGCTGGAGGGACGGGTTGTATGGCCTGTTTTCTCAGGAGCACTTGGACCTCCTCTTGGATAAGGACAATATGGGTTTGAGGGTAATGGGAGGGAACTGGAGGGTTGTCCGGAGGAATCTCCAAATATTCAAGGGTGTGCCCCTGTTCCACTAACTGCAGAACCCACTGATCCAGGGCTATCTTGTGCCAACCCTCTCCGCAGAGAGGGAAACAACCCCCCACCGCTTCCTCCTGAGATTCCGCTGGGGGAGGGGGGAGGGTAAGGAGTCAGGTGGAGGAGCCTGGGAGGTTCTGGGAACTCTGGAAGCAGAATCTCCCATGGCTTGGGAAGTAGCCTTTCTCTTAGAAAAGCTTCAAAGCTGTTTGTCTCTGGGCTGTTGCTTGGAGGTGCGACGAAAGGACTGCCGCTGGGACGATTTCGGCTGAGATCGGTACAGTGTTTGAACCGAATGTAGAGCCATGCCTGAATTTTGAAGGCGAGTGATAATGTTTTGCGAATCCTCGCCGAACAAAAAAGGTCCTGTAAAAGTGGCATCCAGAATCTACTGGACGTCCAGAGCAAAACCGGAGACTCTAAGCCAGAAGGCAAAAACCCATAGCCACAGCTCTGCCAGCGGAGTCCATCGAGTCATAAGAGGCCCGGAGAATGTGAGTTCCCACATCTGAGCCCGACTTCAGAAGGTGTCACAGCTCAGCCTTTCCAGGAAGATCAGCCTGAGCCTGTGCCACCTCGAAAGCCTTCTTCCACAGGATATTCCGATATTGAACCATGTGGGCTAGTAAGTTTAGGGAACGGATAGTGCAAGTGTTCAAGGAATAGACCTTCCCAAAATGGTCTATCTATCTGGAGTCTTTGTTAGGAGGCTGGGTGCTAACGTGCTGAGGCCACTTAGAGCAGTCATGGGCAGCATTAATAATGACCGAATCAGCCATTGGGTGTTCCCCAAAGAAAGGTTTGTCCCTCGGGGCATTACACAGGTGATTTGCCGTCTTAGACGTTGCCTGTGTAGTAGATGGGTGTTTCCAAGCAGCCCTGTTGACATCAGGGCTCGAAATAATCGGCTGTGAACCTGTCCTGGACAGCCGGTTTTCATGTGGGACAGCCGTTTTGCGAAGTACGCCTGTCCCTTGGACAGGCGGTTTGGCACTGCAGTGCCAGTATTGTTTTGGGCACTAGGACCCAGCAAATCAATGCGGCAAATGGGAGGAATCCTGATGTCATGTCGATGTGAAGCGTTGCTCTGCCTGCCAAAAAGTGCAGCTCCGCCCGCCCATTCAGTCTTCCCACTGAGGGTCAAGTGATTGCAGCTACTAGTGTCACCTGACCTCTCAGAGCAACACTTGTGGTGTCAGCAGGCGGGAAGACTCCTGCACTAACGGGCGCCGAACATGCGCAGTTGGGTATCCTGACTCGCTCTCCTCACTTTCACTCTAGCCTTTGCATCGTGAGGAGCTCGGCAAGTAGGAGAGCAAGTGCTGTACTGCCTTGTATATCGGAGGCTCAGCGCAGAGCAAATACTTTCTTTGTGCAGCAGCAATCTATACACAACAGCCCTTTTCAGGGCTCTGACCTTTTTTCTTATTTTGAATCAATGAAAAAAAATTGAACTAATCTAGACTTGCTGCCTGGGTCGGGGGACAGACGGGACCTAAGGAGGAGGAGGACTGGAGAGAGGAGTGGGGACTTATAATTTTGTTTTGGAAGCCACAACTGGAAATAAATAAATTTAAAAGGCTTTCAGTGCTTCTCTGGTGACTGTTTAAAAAATGTAAAATAGGATAATCACGCAGGGCTCAGGGCTGCATTGAGGGCTCTGTAGTGCAGTCTGCTGCAGAATCTCATAGTGGTGGAAAACAAACCATCCATACTCCACTGTATGTACTGATTTGCAGAAAAAAAAGCCTAGCCCAGCTAGAAAGAAGCCACAAGTCAGAGAGAAATAAAAATAAAACATTTTAATCAGGGCTTCTGGTAGTGAATAACTTGAGTAAAAGACAGTGTCCCTATTACCATGAATGTTGAGCATTAACCCCACTGCCTCTGTTTAAATTCATTTGTGAACAGCTCACTTCAGTCCACTTCTTTTATTCCACTGAGGTCAGTGCTCTCAAGGTGGGATTAAAAAAAAGGCTTCTGGACTGGTTTAACGTTGGAAAAAAAAAAAAAAAAAAGAGACTTCTGCCATGAGGGGTCTGTGCAGCTGAGCTCTGTGCTGTGTTGCAGTACATGTGATTGCTTTTTGTTGATCACTCAGTCATCAAATAAGACCTCCACTGTATTTCTGTGCACTGCAATCTGCAAAAAGTATAAGGGGGAGGAGGAGGAAAATATTGGGGATAACCAGAAAACAAAAGCAAACAATTTAAAAAATACTAAGAGTAAAACTAGGGAGGCTATCCCAGGGGTATTGTGGTGAGGTGAGAACTAAACGCTTGCCTAGAGTCTGTATGTTGACTGAACTGGTGGTGTGGTGGGTGGAGTTCAGGGGAGGAGAGGTGAAAAAAGAAAGCAGTCAGGCACTGTCAGAAGGAGATAGGAGTCAGTACTACTCTGTACACCTGAATAAATTCTCTGTTCTGTCCAACCCACTCTCTCAAAGCCAAAAGAGACCTTGTGATCTGCAAGTGGTGGGGTCTCATCTCTGAATAAAAAATATATATCTTGACTGTGAGTGTGCAGAGAGGTGAAGACAAGGCTCAACAAACTTATTGTTCACTCAGCCTGTGTAAAGCCCTCCAGAGCTGTTAGCTACAGCTTGAACCTTGAAGAGAGATACTGACAGACTGACTGTACTAACTTAAACTAGCCCCTGTCAGCCTGCTGTTGTGCTCTGCCAGTGGACTAACTGAATAAAAGTAAAACTGAGTGACTGTGACAAGAAGGCACTGTCAAAGGGAGAGGAGAGAGGCTGAACTGAGCAACTCAGACAAACTAAACAAGGAGTAAAAAAAAAAAACTTGTTTCTGGGGTTTTGTTTTCTGGATAAAAAAGAAATACTAAATCAAAACAAGTATAAGGAGTGCCTGCAGTGCTTCTGCTTGAGAGATAAGGCTCGATGTGGAGGAGTGGAGAGGAGGAGGAGGAGGACTAATAAAAAATACAGTGCGACAACAAGGAAGAGAGGAGGGTGGTTGAATTGAGTCACCGTGACCCAGATTAAAAAATATTAAACCAAACCCAAGAAGTGACAACAATATCATAGCAGGCTGCTTGTGTGTGGAAAAAAAAAGGATAGCAGGTGGGGGGTTAAAAAAAAATACTGAGTGAGTGTGAATGACATCAAGGCACTGTCAAAGGGACAGGAGGGGATTAAATTATAAAACAGGTTGCCAGCAGGATAGCCCTCCGGTTTTAGTTGTGAAATCTGAGCGGGAGGAAAATATAAATATAAAACTCCTTTGTCCGGGGTTTTACAAGGAGGGAAAGAAAACTAAAGAGACGGTTCTTCTGATATCTCTCTGATCATCACTTCACTGTAGTGTCCACTGTCTTCCAGAGTGCCTCACTGCCTACTGTGCTTTAAATTCGTACTACTAACTTAAGTATTCTTAGCTTAGAAGACTTGGTTTGCTGGCCAAGGCACCTAGCTTCACCTGAGCTCTTTCCTTCTAAGACTGCTTGAAAGGCAGAGTAGAGAAATTTACCAGAGCAAGGGAGAAGGATTAAGACTTAGTTTGGCTAAGCAGATTTACTGTGTGGTGGTGTTTTTATTTTTTACTCACAGGATTGCTACTGTTTGTTGTTAACATTTCATTGCTTTATTTTTCTCTGATTCAAATTGTTGTTGCTGGTATACCTTCTTCTGCACTATATTACAAGTTGTGCCTACAGGTGTGGCTAACAGATTACTGCTGTAATCTTCTGATTCAAATTGTCTTTTGCAAGGTATATCTTCTGTTACTGCTTTATTTTCTCCTGGAGCAAAGTGTTTCTTACAGGGTATATCTTCTCTGAAATTATTACAGGTGGTGCTTTACAGGTTTTACAGTTTTATCTAACATTAGGATAAGCTTTCAGGGTTACTGCATTTGTTGTTGACTGATTGTTTCTTCTCTTACCTCCTTGTTCTTTCGTCCGTGGTTCTTCTTTTTAGGCAGGGGAAGGGGCCCAGCCACCCACCCCCATCCCCAACCACCCCACGCTACACTCCTTTTATAGGGTACCACAGTTGTGACATTTCCTGTGGCAGAGCAGGAAGGGGCGGATCAGTGGGGCCTCCACAAGGTGATCTCATTTACAGGGCACTAGTAATTTAACTTGTTATAACAAGTTAAACAAAGCACAATTAAACCATTACTTGCATTTTTTTCCTTCTAATTACTCTGACTAGGTTACAAACCCAGCAACTTATTTGTAATGGATTTCATTAACTGCAGGTACTGTGGAACAATTTTCAGAAGGACAGTCTTACAGGATTTAGGACACTGTCCTACATGCTGGGCCTTTGGAGATCTTAGGTCTCAGCTCCAGGCAGCATGGGCAGAGATTGCACGCCTCAAATTTCATATTGAAGAGGAAATACATTATAAGAACCACCCGCCATTTCCCCAGCATCCAACAGAAAACCTCGACCGCAGAGGGTAGTTGGTCCAGGAGGTTGGCAGGTGGTTAGGAAGAGCAAATCAGGTGCCCCATCACTCTCTGCTCTCCAACACATTACCTCCAAAAATCATATAAACACTACAAACAGGTATCTGCCTCTATCTCTGAAATCAAATAAAGAGGCAGAAGACACTGCAGAGCAGGACACTGCGGCACAGGAGCTGGCACAACAATACTCACCCAAATCAGGAACCAAAACTAAACAAGCACAAAGGAAATCCAAAAAACTTCTGATCATAGGAGACTCCATGATTCGGGGAGTTGATACCCATCTCCAGCCAGGGGTGATGGTCAGATGTCTCCCAGGTACATCAGCATGGAGAGACACTGACCGCATTGCTAAAATTGTTCACAAAGCAGGAGAAAACATTGATGTCCTAGTACACATAGGAACTAATGATCTCACCAGCCGGTCAGTTGTGGAGACCAAGGAACACCTGACTAGGCTGGGTGACAAACTATCATCTATTTCGTCCGGCATCTCCTTCTCTGAGATCCTGCCAGTCTGGGAGAAGGGAGCAGATGGACGGAAGGTCAGAGAAGGGGAGATAGGGGAGCTAAACACATTGGCTCAGGACTGGTGCCAGAAAAAGGACACAGATTTGTAGGGAACTGGCAACAGTTCTGGGAGCGAAAGTTCTTTAAATTTGATGGACTGCATCTGACTAAAGAGAGTCAGTGCATTGGGGCAGAAGTTTGATGTCTTTGCAGAATATTTAAACTAGCAAATGGGGAGAGAGGTGCAGCACCCCATCGTCAAATGGGAAGAACACCCCTCCCCTCAGCTAGTGGTCAAACAGGAATTCAGCGTGTTTGCGTTCATTTGCATCACCAGGTAAGAAAAAGGTTTGTCTCCCATATGATGCACAGGGTAATGCCAAACTTCACCCAACAACCAACACACCAAAATCTGGCCAATGGAAAATCATGTACACAAATGCTCACAGCCTGGGAAATAAGATCCCAGACCTGCAGGCAATAATGTCAGAGGCTAAACTGGACATAGTAGCAATTAGTGAGGCGTGGTTTCAGTAACCACACTTGGGAGACTTCAGTACCTGGCTATGTATTGTTCAGAAGAGACCGAGGTGCAAAAGGGGGGAGGAGGGCCCTGTGTGTTAATGAAAAATATCAAAGCTACAGAAATTCAGAATACACATAAGGAGCCAGAAGAACTGTGGGTCACCCTGGAAACAGGAAATGGGACAGCCATAAGAACTGGGGTTGTCTACAGGCCCCCAGACCAGAGGGAGGACATAGACACATTACTGTTAGAAGATATACAAAACATGACAGCTAAAGGGAGGTTCTGATAATGGAGACTTCAACATGCCAGATACAGATTGGTCAATACCAGCAGGAACATCGGCCAGAACTAGACACATAGTGGATTCCCTGCAGGAGTGCCTCATACAACTGGTACAGCAACCCACAAGAGACAGGGCTATCCTAGATCTAGTACTGACTAACAAAGAAGGATCACAGATCTCCAGGCAGAAGGTCACCTGGGGCCAGTGACCATCACATGGTATGGTTCAATTTGGCTACTACATCTAAATCATCCCATTCCAAGGCAAAAATATGGGACTTCAGAGGAGCTGACTTTGATAAGATGGCCAACAGAGTTAAGCTAGCCCTGGCAAAAAGAAACACAGGTGAGGAGGTACAGGCAAAGTGGGCAAGCATTAAGATACAATACTTGAAGCAACATCCCATTGTGTTAGACAGAAAAGGAAGTGTAAAGAAGAAGGAAACCACTTTGGTTCTCAAATACAGTAGAAAAGGTCAGCCAAAAGGCTAGCCTCAGAAAATATAAGGGAACACAGCGGATGAAGATAGGGAGGCATACCAAACTGCCTAAGGGAAGCAGGTAAGGCAGTAAGGCAGGCAAGTCCCAAACTGAGGAAACACTAGCATCGAACAGTAAAAGAAGGTGACAAGACTCTCTATAGATACATTAGTGAAAGGAGAAAGTCCAGAGGGGCATTGCTAATCTAATGGAGAAAAGGGAGCATGTGAGGAGGAGGACCCTGTAAAGGCATCTATCCTAAATAGATACTTTGCTCAGTATTTACTGAAGAGAAGGGGCAGGCCCACAGCTCAGCATCATGGACACAGGGGAGGGAGGTGAGCACTACTCCCTTCACAAAAAAGAAAGGGTCCCAAGAGCCTGCTAAGCTCAGGGTGGATAAGGCAATGGGACCTGATGGCATACATCCCAGGGTACTTAAGGAGCTAAAGGAGGAACTAGCAGAGCCATTAGCAGAATTGTTTAGTGAGTCTCTGAGCACAGGAGAGGTCCCAGAAGACTGGAGAAGGGCTCATGTGATCCCACTCCACAAGAGAGTAGCAGGAGGAGGCGGGAACTACAGACCGGTCAGTCTTACCTCAGTAGTGGGCAAGATTATGGAGCACTCCTTAAGGAAAGGATAGTGCAACACCTGGAATCCATAGGGGCACAGGATCCAAGACAGCATGGGTTTACAAAGGAAGGTCCTGTCAAACTAATCTCATAGATTTCTTTGACTGGGTAACCAGAGTGGTGGACCAAGGGGGAGCAGTTGATGTCACCTACCTTGACTTCAGCAAAGCTTTGACACTGTTCCACACAGAAGATTGATAAATAAGCTAGGTAGGCCTGGGTGGGTCAGAAGTGGTCAACTGGGTGGCAAACTGGTTGACTGGCAGAAAACAGAGAGTGGTGGTAAATGGTATACAGTCAGAAGAGATGCAAGTCACAAGTGGGGTACCTCAGGGATCAGTCCTGGGGCCAGTCCTATTCAACATCTTCATTAGTGACCTCATAGATGGACTAGAGGTAAGGCTTGTCTGTTTGCAGATGACACCAAGATCTGCAACAGAGTAGATGATCCAGATGGGGTGGGCAGAATGAGAAGAGATCTGGATAAACTAGCAGAATGGTCAGAAGAGTGGCAACTGGGATTTAATGCAAAGAAGTGCAAAATCATGCACATAGGGAAGAGAAACCTGAAGCCACTTATAGGCTGGGAGGGAGTTTCTAGCAGTCACAAAGGAAGAAAGAGACTTGGGCATCATCATCACTGATGACCTAAAATCATCAAACAGACCTCTAAAGCAGTGAGGTAAGGCTAGGGGGTGTTAGGGTGTATAGTAGGGGTATCACAAGTCGTGAGAGGAGGTAATAATCCCTCTGTACAAGACATTGGTTAGGCCCCATCTGGAGTACTGCGGCAGTATTGGAGGCCACACCTTCACAAGGACATTAACCAAATTGAGGCAGTCCAGAGAAGGGCAACTAAAATGGTGCAGGGACTGCATCAGAAGACATATGAGGACAGATTAATGGAGCTCAATATGTATACCCTTGAGCAAAGGAGAGAGAGAGGTGATATGATCGAGACATTTAAACACCTTAAGGGCATAAACAAGGTGAAAGAGTCTAACATGTTTAAATATAAGAAAAATAGCAGGACAAGAGGACACAGCATGAGATTAGAGGGAGGCCGATTAAGGGGAATGTGAGAAATTCTTTTTCACAGAAAGGGTGGTAGATGCATGGAATGGCTTACACAGAAGTGGTGGCTATGAATACAGTGCAGGGCTTCAAACAGGCATGGGATAGGCATAAGGGAGCAATACAAATGACTACTAATAGATAGGTCACTGACAGAGCAAAGGCCGATGGCACATTTATAAGGTAGAAAAAGAAATGGGCAGACTGGATGGGCCTTGCGGTCCTTATCTGCCGTCAACTTCTATGTTTCTATGTTAAACCAAAAGGGGAAAAATGTCTTTGTTAAAGTTTGGCTTTAAAAAATTACAGGAAAGCCTTCAGTTTCAAGCCAAGAGGGAGGAGAAAGCTCAGGTTCCTCTATGTGTACTACTGCTTCTCCATTACTGATATACTCAGTAGCACCAACTACTCACTCCAGCATTGTGGCCACAGATGTGACAACTTGTACTGCCACTGTTGATACGCCAGCAACTCTCACTATTGTTGAAAGTGGGACAAAAAGAAAAACGGGGTTCCAGGAGACCTGGAAGAAAAATAGGGAGTGGCTACTATATGAGCCTGATGTGGGTATGACCTGCTCATACTGCAAAAAATACTTAAGGGAGACAAACACTTTCATGAGTGGCTGTAAGAGCACGAGACTTGAAAAAGTACATGCTCATGAACTCTCCAAACCTCATAAATTAGCCAATGAAAAAAAGATTGTGTCTAACACTGAACCTTCCAACTTAGCACTAGAACGAGAAATAATACAAATGGAAAAAAATGAGGCGACACAAGTAGAACATTTGTTTAGAACTCTTTATTTGATTAATTCAGAACGCCCATTCACAGATTTCCCTGGTATCTTAGAATTACATCATGTAAATGGTACAAATTTCGGAGTCAGTTATAGAAGTGACAAACAGGCAGCAACGTTCACACATTTTATTTCAAAATCAATAAGGATAAAAGATGCAAAACTGGTTAATAGTAACACTTTTATCTCTGTCTTATGTGACTCGAGCACTGATGCCTCAGTAATAGAAGAGGAGGCAGTCTATATTAGGACAATGGAAAATTTTCGTCCAGTTAACAAATTTGTTTTTCCCTTCAGCCAGTCTCAATTCCAAATGGTGAAAGCATTTATAACTCAATAGGTGATGCCTTAGAATTCACCTTGGACTGTAAAGATTGGAAAGAAAAAATTGTTGCTTTTGGATCTACGGGGCACCTGTCATGTTGGGTAAAGTGACTGGGGAGTTTGGCAGGATTTTAAAAGACGTACCTCATTTGTTAGGGATTCAGTGCAGTGCCCACAAGTTGGAGCTTGCTATAAAGCAATCAGCAACATCTATTCCATACATGAAAACAACAGATGAAGTCTTAATGGGTATCTATAAAATATACCACAAGTCTCCCAAAACTGGGCCGGTCTCAAAGAGTTAGCCAGTAATATGAGCTACACCATTCACAAACCAGTTAACGTGTCAGGGACCCGTGGGTTGCACACACAGAGAAAGGGCTCCTGCTGTTATTCTTTCCAGCTACAAGGCCTTAGTTGTACATTTACAGCACATTGCTTCCACACCAGGGCAGCAAACAAAGATCAGGCCAGTGGGTTGTTCAAAACAATAAGTACTGTGAGATTTGTCCTCTTTTCTCAGTTTCTGGCTGAATACCTTTCTGTCATGATGGCATTCAGTCTAACTCTACAGAGAGACAGCTCAACAGTAGAAACAATAGTCAGTAAGGTTGAAAGCACAGTGCTCTGGCTAGAGAACTACCCTGTGCAGGATAAACTTGACAAAGTCTGTAACAAATTGCTCTTGCTCCCTGACTCTGACACAGTTGACAGTGACACTAGCACATGTCGACTGACAGGCTCAGCCAGTACTCAGGTTCAGTACCATGGATCTGATATCTTCCTTAACTTAGAAAGGGGATATTCTATAGATAGGACGAAACAGGCAGTGTTGCACGATGTTACAAGCCTTCTTTCATCAACAATTGAAAGTATTAACTCACGATTTTCCAATTTTAAAACGGACAAAGTCCTATGGTCATTCAGTATATTTAACCCATTAAGGTTACCAGATAGTGACCACCAACTAGCCATTTATGGCAATGAGGAAGTCAGAACCCTCACAGAGCACTACAGTGACATACTCAAGAAACACAATCATAATGTAAACTTGATTGAAGCGCAATGGTTAGAGCTTAAACCCCTTATGAAAAAAACACTGAATGAGCTGTCTCCGAAATTTCACTATTTGGATTTCTGGCAAAAAATTATCCATAATGATGCACATGAACAGTGATTCCCTGATATTCTGGTCTTAGTCACAATAGCTCTACTGATCCCAACCCAGACTGCAGTAGTTGAGAGAGGATTCAGCTTGATGGGCAGAGTGAAGTCTGACTGGCAGTCCTGTCTGTCTCCTATGACAACATTTGAACTAATGTGTATCAAGCTGTCAGATGCTAGCGTTGCTACATTTGACCTGCAGGATGCCATAACACTATGGTTCAAATCTGGAAAACAAAAGAGAAGACCTCATGTGAGACCATATAGCTGCAGACTAGATTCAAGTTCTGATTCAGAAATAGACTCAACTCAATCAGTGTTTTACCTTGAAAAATAACCCCCCAAAAGCAATAGTTTTCTCTGTTTCCACTTTACAGTCCATTTTATGTTGGAAGTTTAAAATTCACCTCACAACAATGTGGACAGGTAAAACTTTGTCTGGACAGGCAACATTTACATTCCACCTGTCCCTCAGACAGGCATCTCAAAAAAATTATTTCTAGTCCTGGTTGACATCCTTGGGGTGGAACAACAAACAGCAATGACTCCTCCTCCTCACGGAGGAAAGCGGCTAGCTGACATCACTCAGGATCCACTTCCTCCGTGTCCCTACCCAAGAGGGCCTGGATGTGAATCATCACATCCACAGAAGTCAGCTCATCCGAAGGAGACCACGGGGTGTCCTTAGGCTCCTTTGGTTCTGACAACAGGTCAGAGTCCCCTGAATCATCATAGGATGAGGAGGAAGAATGTCCCCCCCTCCCGACTCGCCTGAGGGAAAGGGTGACCGAAGATGCCTTAGTCGGTGGGTCCTCGGACGCCGACCGCCAGCTCTGCCTGGTTGTGGAGTAGGTTCCTCAGGAGGTGGCATTGCGGTCTTCCTAAGGGGAGTCAACTCCTTAGTTGGACTGTAAGGAGGGTCCTTCGGAGTCGGAGTTGGGGCATCCTTTTCCTTGAAGTATACCCACCAGGCCACAAAAAGGACATTAAAGTCTGTGGGCGGGTTCTGAGGCAGAAGCAGGAGAGCCAGCATCTGGGTGGTAGGTTGGGAGGACCCCAGTGTCAGGTCCTTAGGCTGTGGTAACCTTGGCATCAGTTCTACTTGCATCGGGTTAGCAGACATAGATCCTAAAGGTAAGGAACCGTCCGGTGTTGGCCTGACCAGAGTAGAAAGACCAGGAGTTGGTCCCTTTGGTGCTGGGGGGTGACCGGACCAGCCGGTGACTGTGGAGGGCTAGGGGACGACAGCTGATGCGTCGTCAGCGTTGACAGTACAGGTGTAGGCTGACACCAGTCTGCTGAAGCAGCCAGCGCCAGACTAGAAGGAGATGCCTGTTTTGGGGAGCTGGCTCCCAAGCGGGGCAGAGGCGTCATTCCCGCAGGGGAGCTGAGCGCATGCCCTGGCATCGCTTGGAGGAGTCAGTCCCAGATGTCAGAACTGACTTCACAGATGCCTTGACCGGGAGGACAATGGGCAAAGACCCTCTGCCCGAGGAGGACCCAGTCGAGCCACCTGGCTGAGGACCCGCCTGCTGAATGGGCCTGAGCTTCAGGGGCAGAGAGGCTGGGGATAAAGTCCCGAGCCCCAAAGAACCACCACCAAAGACAATGAGGAGGGGGGGGGGGGTTTGACCACTGGGAGCCCAGAAGGAGAGAGGGTTGCCGGAGTGGAAGAGGCAGACATCCAGTGGAAGGAAGACCCATGCTCGTTGCTCGACTTGCGTGGGGACCTGGAGCAGGAAGCTGATCAGGGTTTGTCCCTGTGCTTCCCCCGGTGTTTGTGCTTTCCTGAAGACTTCTTCTCCTTGGCTGACGGAAGTGGAAGCCCCAGATACCAGTGAAGAGGAGGAACTCTGGTGAAGCTCCTTCTCCATCACTGTAAGTTTCTGTTGCAGCAGGAAGGCTTCAAGGGTCTTCTGGCAGCAAAGCCGGGTACGCTGGTTAAATTCCTGGCAGTGCTGGCAGGCCTCAGTGTCGTAGTTGGGACCTAGGCAAAGCAGACACGATGAATGGCAGTCACTGTGGGGAAGCTGCTTTCCACAAGCACACTTCGTTCACCGCAGCTCCACTGAAGAAGAAGAAGACATGCACAGATTACCATAAATTTTGATAAAGAAACAGAAAATAAATAAAGTGCGGGTAATCACGAAGAAAATGGCGGTCAACTACGCAGAAGGCATCCGTAAAGGTACGACTAGTGCGGGTCGACAACAGGAAAAGAACGGAGGCTGGGCTGGGTGACCGCATCTTTTATACCACAGACGGACATCGTGGGTGGGCGGATGTCAGAGGACAGTCCCCCGCTGTTTACTGCTAGCTAGAAGTTTTCCGCGGGGTCCTGGCGCCTGCCAGTTTTAGTCCTAATGGTGTTACCTGCTGCAAGAGCCCCCTCAAAGTGAGATCAGGCAGTGACAGAACCTGAAAGCCTGACTGCCTTTTTCAGATGGTGGGCTATACAACAAAAAGAGATGGAGAAACTGACAAGAGAGGAGAAGCTGCAGACAGAAAAAAGAAATTCAGCGTTTAGAGGCAAGAGAAAAGAAGAGATGCAGCAACAGGAGCAGCGATGGCTGGAGGCCTTGCAAGCTATCAAAGCTGGAGGATCTGGCACAGGTCCAGCAGAGCAACAAGACACAAACACCTTAAAGGACAGTATACTTACAAAGTTGTGTCCCTCGGATGATACTGAAGCATATCTGACAACTTCTGAAAGGGTTGCGACAGCCTGCCGATGGCCAAAGCAGTCCCACAGATCATCAACACACTTGCAATGGAGCAGTTCATTAAAATCCTGCCTACAGATTTGCAGCTTTGGGCAAACAAACACCGTCCAGAAAGTGAGGAAAAAGACATTTCTTTGGCCGAAAACCATCAGATGGCCACACAGACACCACAACAGCGAAGTAACAGCCAAGCACCGTAAGACCCTCTTTTTCTCCCGATTAAACTCCAAGTCTGATAAGCAGTCTGGTGGGGGGTAACAAATCTGCACCCAAAGACTTTATTTGCTGTAACTGTAATAGGCTAGACCATATTGCAATAAACTGCCGTAGTTAGAAGAGTAACACTGGAGCAGATTTGTCCTTAGCAAATTGGGGCAAGTACTTAATGGATATCAAGGTGGTCGATAACACTGTGAAGAGGCTTCTTGAGTTGTGAAGCAGACAGACCCTAGTACATGTTGAAGTGCTGGGGAAACACTGTGCCAAAGGACCAGGTACTGGTGTCATCTGCATCCACGGGTACACTCAATACTATCCTACCAGCCAAGTGACTCTAAATATTAATAGGGTGTCGCACCAAAATGAAAGTGGGGATAGTACCGAAGTTACCTGTACATGTGATTATTGGAAATGACTTTCCAGGATATAGTGAGTTAATGACACAGGGAGTAAAACCTGCAATTTTAGTAGCTGTGATTACAAGAATGCAGACAAAGAAAATCTCAGATGGTGCGGACTCTTCCTTGCACTGATTTTGATTCGGACTTGTTTAAGCACAGCTTCAAGATCCGGAAGTCCAGGAAAGAAAGAAGACGCCTGAAGAAACAGTGGCAACAAAAGATAAGAGGTTAATATATGAAAATGCAGAAACTAAACTGCCAACAAACTGAAAGTGATTCTGTTTCAGAGCAAGCTAACAATGTCTCTCTCCTGCGATATTTCAAGCAGCTGAGGGTGAAACAAAAACAGGGCGAACCAATGTTTAAAAAAATGTAACGGAGTCAGCCTGTCGGTGCAGCGGTTGGATTTCCGCTTGCAGCACCAGCGACCCAGGTCTGGGAAGGGACCCAGGAGCTGGAAGGCCGGCCAGGGAGAGAAGGCTTGAGTGCCTGTAGACTGCTCGCCTTCTCTCGCGAGGGGGGGGTACAGGCCTGGCATGACTCCTGGCGGAGGCGGGGAGTACGGCAGCACACTGGGTCCCGAAAATCTAGAAGGGGCATGGTGAACGTCGGCATACACCTTGACATGCGTGGCACATCACGTCCTGGGGAGCAAACAGGAAAAATGTTCCATGGCCGGCCGGATGACAGTCGCTGGCCTCCGCTGCCACCGAGTTCCCGATGCGGCCCAAGTTCCACATCAGCAGCACCTGGGGCGAAATGTAGAGTGTGCTGGCGGTCCCCACCGATGCCTATCTCCCTTGGAGGAGGGGGACCCTTCCAGCAAAGGGACATGCCAGATTACCCTGGGGGGGCTGCAATGTGGAGTGGAGGTGGCTGGCATTGGGCAGGGGTGACAGCGAAAGACCTAGGCGCCCTGAAAAAGTGGCCAACCAGCAGCAGCGGAAGGATCAAAAAAAAAAAAATGTAACGTGCTACTGTACAGAGTCTGGGTTAAACCTCCGACACAAGAACAAACAGAACAATTGGTTATACCACAAAAGTATAGAAATGATGAGTTGTTACAGATAGCACCCTATATTCATATAGCTGGTCACTTGGGAAGGGATCGCACCCTTGCCAGATTACTGTACAGACTTTACTGGCCAGGAACTCATGAAGATGTTGTTACCTGCGGCAGTGCCTGTGCTGAGTGTCAGAAGGCCCCAGTGACTAAAAACGACAAGGTGCCCCTGCTGCCCTTACCCTTGATAAATGTGCCTTTTGAGAGAACTACAACGGAAGTGGTTGGCCCTAAGACAAAAGTAAATTATTTAGTTGTTTAACCAGGAGTAGCACACTAAGCTGAAAGCTTTTTTACAGGAGGGACCTGGGAGCACAGGGAAGTTAAGTGACTTGCTCAGGGTCACACAGTATGCAAGTGGAAGCTGTGAGATTCAAGCTCAGGTCTGGTCTGGTCTGCTGGATGTCACCAGATTTGCAGCTCAGAGCCTTAAACCACTGTGCTATACTGCCTCCCTAATGTCCCCATTCAGACTGCATTACTACTCCGGAGCACTGTCACTCAACTGACATCATTACATAAGCACGTAGCAGCCATTTTAGGCAGTTACTGAAGCGCGGTGTTTAAACAGCAACCGGGGCATTATTTACAATTCACTGAGGCACTTGCAGCATAGCAACTATGGATTTACCCACACTGTGAGGCAAACAGACCACAACATTATGTAGGTAAGCCTCTAACCTACAGTGCTGTGTTTTGGGAGGGCAGATTCTAAAAGCCCTTTGTGACACGGAGCTCCTGCACTTGAGGACCAACGTTTTCTTAAATCTATTGCAACAGTTCTTCTATTTCTTAGCCTAATCTATTCTTTACAATTTCTAGTCCATAAGGTTGGCCACCTATGGGTACCCCTTCCCCTTTCTTGACTATTCTATAGTGTCCTCTTTAAATTTTCCTTTTCCCTCGCAGATCCTCGTACAGGGAGATTATTGTTGTGACCTCCAAGCTAATATAAAACAACAGGCTGTATTTATCGTTGTTGGATTCAGTACGCAATGGCACTACGTCCTAAAATACTTTAATGTATAATACTGTACCTTATGTATATAAAACCTGCAAATGTTGAAAATACCATGGCACTAGGTGTTTTTGATAAAGTTAAAAAGTTACTAGGGGACTGTATTATAAAAATTTAATTAGTTGTATTATTTACAATGCATGTAAATTGCTTTAAATTGAACAAGTCTGAAATGTCATGGTAATTTACATATAATCCCAGGATGCTTTGCAGTATGGAAGTATGTGTGATGTTGTCTCTCTTTGAAACTTGGCTTATTGTTAATGCCCTTTAGGGTAACCCTTGTTTCAGTGCTTCTGCACTAAGGTTCTTTGTTTTTAGCTTTTTTATTTATTTATTTATTTATTTATTTGAGCCCCCTCCACCCAAGCAAACAAGGCCCACATAGGGGAGGCTAAATCTCAACAGATATGTTAGATCAGAGATCAGTAGGTGCTGCTAAGTGTGGAGGAAAGACTTGCATAGTCTGTTGCTACAAACTGATGTACTGAAGAAGGGATTTGCCATTGCTGAAGGTTATCTGCTGCATTTGGAAAAAACATCACACAGACATTGTGTGTTGAACGTGAAGTTCGGTGTCTGGTCCATCTGATATCCCACAACCCCTCCACATCCTATTTATGCCCTTTAAGTTTATGACACATTATGTCAAAAAATGTTTCTCATATGGAGCCCCTTTTCCCTGGAACAATCAGCCCCCCTCCCCCAGCTCAGAAATTCACCCACTCTCAGTATTTGAAACATGGTTTAAAAAACACTGCTGCGACAGGAACAATCTGTTTGCATTTGTTTATATTAGCAGTAGCAGTAAAATCTTTACTTTTATACAGGAAGTTGACATTCTACATCATTAGGTCCAATGGATCTGTTTTCAAGATGGTCCTGTTATACAATTAATTCTCAGTTTGTTTTAGAGAAACACAGATTAACATACAAAATATAACAACAGATAAAGACTTATTGACATTCAAATTACTAAAAGTCCTGATTATATAGTAACTTTGCTCCTACCCTGGACTAAACATATAAAATATATCTTGAAGAAAAAAAGGTGTGGGGGGCAGGGACTCCTAAGATACACAGAAAATACAAGAGGGAACCTAGATATTAAAGAGCAACTGACACAGAATTTGGCTCTAGGCAGGCAACCCATACAACGGAGTTGCCTGCCCTAGGAGCTATTCTAGCCATATTTCACCTCTTCTAATGACTTATAGAAAAGGTTATAGCCTCCATAAAGGCCGGCTCATAACATCACTGTACGACCCGAGCAGCCGCCAAGCACTGCAGCCCTGCCCCTAAAAGCAGCATAATTATGACGCGAAGCAGGAAATGGCGCTGCAGGCACTCTAAGGAAAATGTAATAGGAGTGTGGGGGGGGGCACCTAAATGTACTTAGATTATGTTTTTTGGCAGGTATACATGTATGGGACTAATACATAACATATATTGTGGGCCATACTAGTACACCTGTCAGAAATTATAATCTAAGTACATTTAGAGTCTCCCAACCCCATTCTCACACAGCGCCTGCAGCCCTGCTCCCTACTTTGCTTCATAATTATGCTGGTTTTAGGTGTGGCTGCAGGCCTCGCGCCACTCGGCCTGCTCATGGAAGTTAGGAGCGGGGCTTTACAGAAGCTATCACTTTTTCTGCAAATCATTAAAAAAAAAAAGTGGGGGGTGAAATATGGCTACAATAGCTCCCAGAACAGTAACTCCATTGCATGGGTTGCCTGCCAGGACTGTATCAGTTACTCTTTAACCGATTTGAGTTAGTCTGTCTTTAGTTGTAATTTGTTGCATTTATGACTTGGGATGTTCTGTAACCTAGACTTGTTTCTCCTGCAACTCATCCTGTACTCTATTCAGCTTTTAAATAAAACAATAAAAATGTCATCACATTACACAGTGCAATGTATCCTCAGGATGCACACTGCCAGCGTCTCCTGACGCTGAAACACATGCACTGCCAGAGGCATCATGCTCCTGCACAGTGATTTCCACAGTACTGGGACACGGATGACAACTAAGAGTAATTTACACCCCAGGCTTTTCTTGTTTGTTTTTTGTTAATTAGATGACGCAACCATTTGGGGGGAAAAAGCAAGAAAACCCCAGACACACTACTCTTTTAGGAGAGGAGCAGAATTTCATAGACAAAGAGGAACCAGGAACAAAATTAAAAAAGACATGAAGTTGAGCTACTGTGACCTGAGATCCAACCTCACATTACTCTAACCATTTCCATATGTTGAGGTGAATATCAGCATATGCAGAACCCACAGAGAAAAATGGGGGCATTCTTCATGCCCCATATTGTAAGTGGAGATCTACTACAGCCCTTTTCAAATTCCTTTTGTTTGTACACCCTTAGGTGACCAACAGTCAAACTAAGTTTTTCACCTTGACCCCAAAATGGAAAGACACCTTTAAGCCATTCTGTCAATTCTTTTAGAATGAGGGCCTTTATTATTACTAATGTCCACCTTTTTGGGGGGCAATTTTTTTTTTTTTTTTAATTACCAGGATCATTCCTTTCAACTGTCACACATTACGAGGTGTGTCATTCGTTTCACCTCTTGAAACCCTGTTCCACATGGAGACGACGATAGTCTAAACTGCTCATGGAGACTTTAAAGCAGAAATTTATAATGATATATGATGCTCAGGTATCAACAGACACGAAAAACTTCAGTGCAATGATATCCACGGTGTTCTGAGCTTGTAATGTCATGTTCGGTGACATGTCCCACATCTTGTCGCACATTTAGGCAATGAAAGCTAAGAGGTATGCCTAGGATAGTACAAGTGAGCTACAACATCCACGAGTGGGGTCCTGCTCACACCAACATTCATAGCCCAGTGAGATGAAGCATAAGGAAGGTAGTGTGACTTGGTCAAGGTCACTCAGGGAATAAGTGGCTGTGGTGGGATTCGAACAAGGGTCTCCATGTTCACTGTTCTGTGCTGTAACCTCTAAACGTAAATGTACAGTGCTTACTTGGTGACCATTTGATGTGCTTTTGTCTCAAAACAGATCCTGCATTACCAGCCTATTGTCTGCTGTAGACTGACAGAAGGAACCCCGAAATTAAACCTAGCTGATTACTGAACTGAGCTTCCTTTTCCCAGTGTGTGAGGTACAAGTCTCACGTTTCACAGTGCTTAGCTTACAGTTGCAGTTCATCAGTAACCAAAGCGGCTGGGTTGTGCATTCCTTTTCCTTGCTCACCACCAGCTCATAAGTAGCAATTCTGCATTGAAGATTTGACATTCTCGATTGCATAAGTTACCTCCTGGGAGGGAAGCCATTCAGCAAACCATTACATTCTTTACTGATGCAAATAATACATGGGCATGTCCCAACTTGCTTTGTTAACACACAGCGGACTCCAAGCAGAGAAAACAGCCTCAGTCTATTAGTCAACAGCTAAAAGCTTATGATATTTATAAGAAAAAATGCATTTACCACTTCCCATCGTCTAAAATTGACAAAATACCACTTTTAATTAAAAAGGAAAAAGAAAATACAATGTACGAAACACAATTAAACGGATAGTATAAATAGTAATGCAAGTGATTAAAAATTAAAATAGAGGTAGCTTAGCATTCTGTAACGGGCTAGCAAATTCTTAAGGTATCAGAAACCTATGTAAAAGTTTGGTGGGGATAGCCAGCCCAATGACACTGAGGGTTGAGGCACTGGATGCCACACCTTGTGCCACGCCAGCGACCTGAGTTCAGGAACTGACTCTGGTTGCTCGAGGGTTGGCAGGGGTGAGGAAGGATTGAGCATCCGTAGATAGCTCTCCTTCCTCGGGGAGGGGGGATAGCACTGCGCGCTGCAGACCGACACCCAGCGGTGGCTGGGTGTCAGCACAGGCACGCAGCCAAGTATGGGGAGGGCCGTCAGGGCTCAAGGCTACCTCCACAGAAGCAGAGCCAGCCACTCCACCCACTGCACGTCTGTGGGCCCGGGGAAAAACACAGGTGGAAAAACCAGGAGCTGACAGGGTCCATGACGGCCCAACCCATCCCCCTCCCTCCCCGCAATGCCACCCCAACTGCTGGATTGTGCGCCGGGATGGGCGTCGGATAGTAAGCCAGTGCTCCTCGCCCTGCCCCCGCCACAGGGGGTAATCTGCAGTGGAATTGCGGGGGTCTGTCAGAGCAGGGGACGGCCGGGGTCAGAGGATAAGCCTCTCAGAGATGTCAGGAGCCACCTGTTTGCACTGTGAAGGCGGAGTAAATTGTAAATTAAAAAAAAAAAAAAAAAAGTTTGGTAGGGATAGCCTGACCACGTTCATGACGGGTGTATTACTCCTACACCTTCACACCCTCAAACCACCACATGAAACTGCCCCAGTGGTGATAAGAAGGCCCAAATATTCAGGGATCGAGCCCTTTAAGAGAACTTGCTTGGTCTGTACTGAATGTTGGATGAACCTGCAGTCTGCAACCCACTTGTGCAGCCCCAGCCTATTAAATCATGGGACCTGCTACAGTGGAGGAAGCCAATTCTGCAGTGGGAGAGCTTCAGTGTGAAGAAGTCAAAGGCTAGAAAAGGAGAGAAAACCTGTAGGGTGGAGAGCCAAGTCCCAGACAGGGAAAAGACATTAAAATCTAGCTGGGTAATTCTTTATTGTCTGAGACTTTCACAGGCTTTGCTTGCAAAAGCAAGGCAGAGTAGGGGTTGACAGAACAGAGGCGAGAATAAAATATCTGCAATGTGACAAAGGGCAGAAGACGAATAAACACTGACCTGCAAACTACACAGTTTCTGATTAAAAGATGTGTAGTATTACCAAATATCAGAAAAAAAGTAAAACACAATTTTCAATTTTTTTTTTTTTTTTTAAACAGTCACGTAATTTTGTATATACAATTAAAAACATTTTCAACAGATCTCTGGCGATACAAAAAATATAGTATTGATACTTTGTGTTAGCTGGGGTTTTTATTGGGGCGTGATGCAACTAAAAAACATTTATCGATATTATACTCAAAAAGCAGTTTCAATTGGTATCGCTACACAAAGAATAGTATCAACACATACAAACTACATCGACTAAACAATTTCCCTAACTCCAAGCTTTCATTAAAAAAGAATTCAGTTTCTTTTTTTTTTTTTAACCCTCCTACGGCCCTCCGAAGTCGCATCTTCAGGATGCGCCAATTAAGCCTGACCCTACCGCCGCCTTACCTGACTGTTCGGATCCCCTCCTGCTGTGGACAGCCCCTCGCTGGTCGGGGTGGGTGGGCCCACTCCCACCCCACCCCAAACCTTAAATCTCATCGGGCTCCGAGGCAGCTGGGCAGGCAGAGGCAAATTGGGACTCGGTTCGGCTTCCATCCCCGACTCGGAGGGTGTTTTCGGTTTTCTCTTGAGGGCGTCCCTTGCCCAGGCGTCAGGCCAAGCTTGTGATGTGTGACATCCTCCCCACAGTTCATGCCCGTAGCTCGTCACCAAGGGCGGTAGGCATGGAGAGGTTCCTGGGGAGGACGGCTTAGGCTGGAGGAGAGGAGCTCAGGTTCATAACTAATCTGTATCCCCTCCGGGTCGCCCTGAAAAGGGACTTCTAGGCCCAGTGGGCTTACTGGGTCAACAAAATTCAATATAATATATATGCCCCAGGCCTTACATGAGAGCTAGTCATCTTCGCGCTCTGCCCTCCCCTACCTACGGAGAAGGGGCACAATCATGGGCCAACCCTTCTCCCCCCCGGCCGGCCCTCCAACTCCTGGGCTCATTCCTGAACCCGGGTCGCTGGCGTCGCAAGCGGAAATCCAACCGCTGCGACGGCGGGCCAGCTAAAAGAATTCAGTTTCTAGCTCTAACAATGCCAAAGTCAGACCTTTGCAAAGATAATTTCTTTGGTGGGGTTGGAATTGGGTTTGTAAATAACTACAGTCAGTATAGAGAGAAACTGTATTCCAGGGGAAAGGGACTGAGAAAAGGGGGTGTGCCATTATAAACAGAGGGGGATAAACAGGGTGGCCATATTCCACCATGGCAGGCATCTTTGGAAGGGTTGTAGGCTGTACAGGCTGTGGGATGGCAATAATTCTAAATTGGGCCTGGAGAGAGGGAGGCTGCCCACTCTGTAGACAGTTATCTTGTATCAGGAGTGAGGTATATTGGTTAAGGAGTAAGCTGGGGGAGCTGGGGGTATCCAAGGATAAGGGGTGTGGATATGGGCAGCAGAAGGGTGGGGCTGAGGGGAGGCTGGGGCACGCTCTGAAATTACAGGGCGTTATGTTACAGCAAGCAGGAGGGATATTAGGGACAGAGGACCCTTAGAATAGGGAAGTTGATGCTAAGGGGAAGCGTGGGGTGAACATTCTGAATACAAAGATAGTGGAGGGGAAGAGTCAGGAGGGGCTGTTGTGCTGGAAGCCTAAAACAGCAGACTGTGGGAAGGGAGCTCCTAAGGTGAACAGAGCAAGAGGGGAAGAAGAGGGGCAGTTTAGAGGTGCAGTCAGGGGAAACTCGGGTTACTTGATGGAGGCTGACAGAGTGTCGCAATAAATTTGAGCTACTAAGCAACCTAGAGGGGGAGGAAGGGGTTGGTGGAAATGAGAAAACTTATACAGAGGCCGGGGGGAGGGAGGGAGTCTGATACCAATAGGGCATCACTGACCGGCAATGGAAAGGATATAAATAGTCCCAGAGGGAGAAGGGGAAACATATATGTTAAGCAAATGGGGGAGATGCAACATATTCCAGACATGAGAGAGGAGAGCATGATTGGAGAGAAACTGGGAGACAAGCCCCCTTTCAGCAGGGGGGTCAGTACCAAGGATGGGGCCCTAGCTAAAGGGGACCCACAGAGAGCCTCTGGAGGCAGAGGTACTATTATAAGGGGGGAGGATGGCGGTGTGGGGGAAGGAGAAACCATCAGGGCCAGGATAAATGGTTCGATAAGAGAGGTTAAAGGGACACCTATTCAGAGGAGTTTGAGTTAAGTGGGCAAAATAGCAAGGGAGGCAGAAAGGGAGGGTGACAAGGGTCTCTAGTAAGGCAGGAAGACTCCAAGTGAGATCATGAATAAAGGGGAAGGGGGCTGAGAGGGCATAGTGGAGGTAACCATAAGGATGATGGCGGTGTTGAGGTTCTGTTATTGGGAGACTCGATGATTAGGGGTATCCAGTGGGAGGGACAGGGGGGTGGATGCCATAGCCAGGTGAAGGTAGTGTGTATCTCTGGGCTGACACTGCACAGAGCAAAGTTCATGGTGTATGAAATAGTTAGGGATTGTGGAGGGAAACCGGATTTCCTGGTGCATTTGGGAACTAATGATCTAGAGGGAAATAGCATTTTGAAAATCCAAGCAAGGTTCCAAGAACTTGCCAGAGTCTGTTGGGATAATGGATGCAACATTTCCTTTTCGGAGATATTGCCAGTACCAAAGGCCTCAGTGGAGAAAAAAAATGAAGCTCACAGAGGTTAATGACTGGCTCAGGAAGTGGGGTATGAAGAGTGGGTTGGGGTGTTAGGGAACTGGAATGGAGTTTGGGAGGATAAGGGACTATATGCCAAGGACAGGTTTCATCTTGCCCCATTAGGGAAGGAA
This sequence comes from Neoceratodus forsteri, assembly GCA_016271365.2. Lineage (NCBI taxonomy): Eukaryota > Metazoa > Chordata > Ceratodontiformes > Ceratodontidae > Neoceratodus > Neoceratodus forsteri. Next base: position 1,518,185,479 of record CM057450.1, on the reverse strand, counting down.
GTCCTTAAACAGGGGATGGCTGACTACATACAAGAAAGGTGGGGTTTAAACTTGTGAGGGGGGGAAGGGATAAGGGAGGGGCTGACCAGAAGCCCTCTCCTCCAGATGAGGGGAGTAGCCTTCACGCCCAAGGGGGGAAGGGGGGAAACAGATTGGGGATGGAGGTTTCAGGAGGAGCAGAGGGAGGATGGAAGTATAAGGAATCTGGGTGGGGTTCGACAAAGAGAATCAGGGATAAGGGGTGGAGGTTGGTGTTAGTAAATAGCAGGAGCTTGGGAAACAAGTTGCCAGAGTTCACCATGCTGTTCGAGGGGGGGTGGATGTGGCGGGCGGTCAGAGACGTGCCAACACAAACCATGACTGGGACCTAAACGTGCGGGGGTACACTATGCTCAGGAAGGATAGAAAGGAGGGCAGAGGGGGTGGAGTGGCTATGTTCATTAGAGATGACATAGAAATTGCTAGGGTAGAAGAGGCAGAGGGAAACGTGGAGGCCTTATGGGTCACTACGATCCTCAGCAGGAAATAAGGTCAAGCTGGGTGTAGCATATAGGCCCCCCGGGATGAGTGAGGTTCTAGAGGATGGTTTGCTGGACAACATCATTGCCCAGTGTGGACCAAAAGGGGAAGGAGTGGTGTTGATGGGGGACCTTAATATGCCAGGTACAAACTGGGGAACCATGTCCTCTAAGGTGGCCAAGGAGCAGAGGCTGCTGGATGGCTTCCAGGATGTTTTCTTAACACAGCATGTGATGGAGCCCACAAGGGAGGGGCATGTCCTGGATGTAGTTCTGGCAGATGGGGATCTGGTAAGGGACATGGTTGTACAAGACCCCCTGACTGGGAGCGACCACAATACTGTCTGGTTTCAAATAAGCATGGGGGGGGGTGAGATCTAGGACACTGGCAGTGGACTTCAGGGGGGCAGACTTCATGGGCATGGGAAATATTCTCAAGGATCACTTGATGGGGATTACCTCAATGACAAGTGTGGAAAGAAGATGGGAGGTCATAAAACGGGGACTTCATGAGGCAGTCAGGATCTGCACTAAGTTGAAACGTAAGGGAGCAAGGTCACATAAACCATGCTGGTGGTCCAGTGAGGTACAGGTAGCAGTCAGAGAAAGAAGCGTGCCTACAAAAATATAAAACAACAAGAGGATAGGGATAAGGAAATGTACCAGCTTGCATCTAGAAAAGTCACCTTATGGTGAGGGAGCAAAGTCCAGTAAAGAGCAGCGGCTGTCACAGGGGATACATGGAGGGGAAAAGGGGTTCTTCCGGTACATTGGGGAGCGGAGAAAAACTAAGGGCCATCTCAGCAGATTGAGATCAGAAGGAGGGTGGGTGGAAGAGGCGAGGGACCAGGCAGAGGTATTTAACAAGTACTTTGCCTCTGTGTTCACTAGGGAGGGGGATGGGATATCTACAAAGCAAGGCACGAAGGGGATAGAAACATCAGTAAGTGGGATCAGGGGAGCAACAAAAATGGAGCAAGAGGGAGAGAGAGGTACCCCAGGGGTGTCACATCTGGGTAAAGATAAAAAGGCCAGTAAGGTGGAGGGGACGGATGATGCTATCTCTGCCAAAAAGGTGTGGTTAGCCCTCGAGAAAGACAAATCTCCTGGGCCAGATGGCATTCATCAGAGAGTACTATGGGAATTGGCGGACATACTGGCTGCACCCCTGGCAGAGCTTTTCAGCAGGTCACTTGAGACAGGGAGGGTACCTAGGGATTGGCGAGAGGCACATGTGGTACCAATCCATAAAGGGGGGTCGAGGGAAGTACCAGGTAACTATAGACCCATCAGTTTGACCTCGGTGGTGGGAAAATTAATGGAGAGTATACTAAAGGAACGATTGGGGTGTACTTGAGAGGTGGGAGGTCTGGATAGTCGGCAACATGGGTTTGTGTCAGGTAGATCATGTCAAACCAACCTTGTGAGTTCTATGAATGGGTTTACATCAGAACTGGACAGGGGTAAGCCTGTGGATGTATTATTCTTGGACTTCAGAAAGGCGTTTAACTCTGTCCCCCACAACGGTCTGGTGGAGAAACTGATGGGGTTAGGAGTAGGCCTTTGATGGTCAGATGGATTGAAAACTGGCTAGCTGGACGCACTCAGAGGTAGTGGTCTGTGGGGAGCTCTCGAACCCTAGAGGTTGGTAGTGGGGTACCGCAGGGAGCTCGGTCCTGGGTCCGATCCTGTTTAATGCATACATATCGGACATCAGGGGGTATAGGTGTGAAATGAGTCTCTTCAGGATGACTCCAAGATGGGAGCAGTAGTTGAGGGAGAAGAGGGGAGGTTGGCCCTGCAAGGGACCTGGACACCCTGGAAAGCTGGGCTCACACATGGAAATTAAATTTCAATATCACCAAGTGCAAGGTGCTGCATCTTGGTCGGAAACCCAAACACAGGTACACCCTGGGAGGGAGGCGCTGGAGGCCTCAATAGGGAAAAAGACCTAGGGGTCATGGTGGATGCATGTATGAATAACTCTGAGCAGTGCAGGAGGCGGCTAGTAAGGCAAACAGGATGTTGGAATGCATCGTGGGGGATCACCTCTAGGAGCAAGGAAGTGATTCTGCCGCTGTACAATGGACTGGTTAGACCACACCTTGAGTACTGTGTACAGTACTGGAGCCACTTAAAGAGGGACATACAGCTCCTGAGAGGGTACAGAGGAGGGCAACAAAGATGATACGAGGGCTAGGGATTTGACGATGAGGACAGACTTAAGGAGCTCTGCCTGTTTTCACTGGAGGAGAGAGAGACAGGGGACATGATTGAGGTCTTCAAGTACCTCAAGGGAATAAATTGGGTAAACATGGAGGGATCTTTAGACTAAAGCAGGAGGTATCACCAGAGGCATGGTTTGAAGTTGGAAGGTGGAAGGGTAAGGGGGAAAAGAGGAGGAGGTTTTTCACTGAGAGGGTGGTGGACCCTTGGAATGCACTGCCTGGTGAGCTAGTTCAGAGATCCACAGTGGAGGGCTTCAAGAGAGGATGGGACAGACACAGAAAGTGGATGTATCAGATCATGTCCTGTCCCAGGGGGGTGGGGATGGATGATACGGGTTTCTGGAGCACAAGGGATGGGAGGGTCTTGGCACCCAACTAAGGATCTAAAGTTCGAGCAGACTCGATAGACCGTAAGACCTAATCTGCTTGCAAATAGTATGTTAGTATGTTAACATGGGATAACTTTTGCACTGATAGTGCTAGAAACCGAATTCTTTTTTTAAAGAAACCTTGGAGTCAGCTAAGTTGATATTATCAATATTAGATATGATTAAGGACCCTGGAATTCTGCAGTTGCGGAATTTGCCACAGAATTTGCATCATGCCGCAGAATATATATAATGCCGCAGAATTCATTGTTTTTGGTGAATTTTTATATAAATATACTGTTTTTCCATAGTGTCAGGCTTTCTTTCCTACCTCATTTATCCTGAAGCCCGTCCTCTATGCTTGGCATATGATGTCATTGATGACATCGCATCATATTTAGCCAATGACAGGACTGCATTCTGTCAGAGAAATGAATAAATCATGCCGCAGAAATCAGAAAATGCTGCCGCAGAAGTCAAGGAGCCCTGCCGCAGAAATCAGAAAATTCTGCCGCAGAACACCAGGGGCCCTGGATATGACAACATTACATCTTCCATAGTTAGCGAGCCTGCAAAGAATTGCAGCAGGAGAGGCACTGTCTGTGGGAATAGCCCTGAATGACACCTGAGCCGGCAGATTAATTAGGTAGGCAGACGCCACCAAGGGCGGGTAGGCAGGGAGAGGTTCCTTAGTGGAGGACGGCTTAGGGCTGGAGGGGAGGAGCTCAGGTTCATAAATTGGCAAGATGTAGGTGGTGTTTTTTCTCCAGCCAGAACCTACCAAAGTCCACCTTCGTGAAAGCAGGGCACAGAATTGGAAGAAGGTTAGGGAACTCGTTGTCCCATTAGAGACGATTGCCTTAGGGGTCGCGAAGGTGTTTTCCCATTTTTTTCCCCCATGAGGTTTTGCAGTCTTCACCTTCTCCAGCTAGTATTAACATTAGATAGGTAGGGTTAGATGTAGGTTGTCACAGTCCTGAAGTGACAGCATCGTAGTCTCACAAGGTTTGTACACAGGAAGAACAGAGAATTACACATCTTTGCTGGCAGATCCCCCCCCCCCCCCAAGTATAGCAAGAGATAAGGGCCAAGACAGCTTGTGCTCCAGTTCAAGGGGCACTCAGAGGGATAGACTCTTTGGGCAATGCCCACAGGATGCAGCCCCCTTTGATGGAAGAGAGGCATACAGGCACCCAGCCCAGAGCCATCCCTCATACCCTCAAGGCCAATTCCCTTGGGATGGCTTGTACCTCTTCATCTGGCTCTCCTGATGGTAAGGGGATGACCACTGTGATAATCTTGATGTTGACTGGCTTAATGAATGACTTGCCATGACTACCTTGCTGCACACATCACACTGACTTGGCTGTAACTGTCACATACTGTTTAATAAACACATGGCTTTTGCCACTTTGCTCCAAAGCACGTTGTCTGCCTCAGCCTGTTCAGGTGGAGGAAAGGACTTGTGACCTATAAGACAAATCCATTATACCAATAATGTTGGTTAAAATCAAGTGCATGTACTTTGGAACTAAACGAAAAGAAAACATTACTTACCATAGTAATCTTGTTTCTTCTAAGGGAATCTTACTGTATTCTGACAAATGCAGTATGGTCTCACTATAGAACTGCCCCGGAGCCAAAATGGTTAATAGAAACTATGATAATAGTGGAATGTTAGGCTCGAGCTCCGTTTTCAAATCACTGTCCCTGGTTGCATTTCCTGCAACCGTCAGATTCGTACGAAGCATGCAGAAGCTAAAAAGGCACTATCTAACAAAGCTAATCTAACAATTAGTAGAACCCGTTAGGGGAAAGAAACATCCCTTAAATAACAGAGGGCAGCACTAAGACTCAAGTCACAGATGTCCAGTAAACTACTAGGTACCCACAGATTTCCAACTTTAGTTGTACAGACAGTATGCAGTGCCTTGTAGGTCCTAGCAGGGGAGGAGGGTGGGAGCTCAGAATACAGTAAGATTTCCTTAGAAGAAACAAGATTACTATGGTAAGTAATGTTTTCTTCAAACCCCAGGAAATCTTACTGTATTCTGACATTTGCAGACTACCCAAGCAGTGCCTCTGGAGGCGGGCAGAGGACCTACTCCGGAAATAGGCTCTGCAGAACTGCTGTGCCAAACCTGGCATCACCTCTAGCCTGAGTATCGAGGCAGTAATGCTTAGTGAATGTGTGAACTGACTTACAGGTAGCTGCTTTACAGATTTCCAGCAAAGGGATATCCCTAGAGGCTGCTATGGATGCAGCTGTTCCTCTCGTAGAGTGGGCCCTAAGACCCTGAGGGGGTTGTTTGCCCACCTTGCTATAGCAAAACTGGATACATGCCAGAATCCACCATGCTATGGACCTCTTTGGTGACACGTTTACCTTTCCCCACTTCCCCATAGTCAAAAAAAGCTGGGGCTTTTTGTATGTTCCAGGAAATAGCTGATAGCTCTTTTAATATTCAGGCTATGCAGCCTACGTTCACCTGAAGAAGAATGGTCAGTGAAACAGACTGGTAGTGTAATGGACTGGTTGACATGAAAATCAGTCACTACTTTAGGAAGGAACTTGCTGTTGGTCCTAAGGACCAGCTTGTCCTTGTGAAATGCAGTATAATCCGTCTCTATGGACAAAGCCTGGCGCTGATCCTTCTGGCTGAGGTAACTGCAACTAGGAAGGCAGCCTTCCAGGTTACAGATTTGAGGTCAGCTGATGACATAGGCTCAAAAGGTGGCTGCATAAGCTGTGCAATATATATGTTAAGGTTCTACACTGGGGTGGAAGCCCTATGTGGGGGTGCAAATGGAGCAAACCCTTAAAGAGTTTTCTAAATACTGAATTTGAAGCCAGTAATGATGCCTTACCTGCCAACAGATAGGCTGATACATCAGCCAAATGCACCTTGAGTGTATAAGGCCGAGGGAATGGAGGTGTGCCACATAATCCAGGACTACTGGCAAACCCGCCTGAGTGTGATCCAAACGTCTCCTTTGACACCAAATGGAAAATCTTTTCCACTTGGACGTGTACATTTTCCTGGTGGAGGGTTTTTTTTTTACTATTATTTTTTTAGAAACCCTAAGGACCTCCACAACCCCTTCTGAAAGGTACAGATCAGCATATTCTAGGTCCTCAAGAACCACGCCTTGAGCCTGAGGGACTGAAGGTCAGAGTAAAGGATCCTGGCCCTGGGAAGAAGTCAACCAGTTGTGCCTCCTGGGGAGGCTGACTGGTCTGCACACTGACAATGCCAGGACTAGGGGGGTACCATGGCTGCCTGGCCCAATCTGGAGCAATGAGGATCACTGTGGCAGGCTGAGATCTGAGCTTGTTAGGAATCCTCAGTAGCAAGGGAAATGGGGGGAAGCATATAGAAACTTCCCTGACCAGTCGAGAATGAGGGCATCCAATGAGACTGAGCCCAAGACTAGACGTCTGCAACAGAATTTGGGAAGCTGGTGATTGTCTGGGGCTGTGAAGAGGTCTATCTCTGGAGTGCCCCACCGCCTGAATACCACTTGTAGCACCTGCCTGTTCAGGGCCCATTCGTGATGGTTCCGATTTATCCTGCTCAGTGCATCTGCTAACACACTGTCTTTCCCTGGAAGGTGCACTGCTGACACAGGCCCCAGAGAATAGGCGAGAGGAAAAAATTACTCACCTTAGTAATGTTGTTTCTTCTAATGGAGTCTTGCTATATTATGACATATGCAGTGAGTCCCAACCTTCGAACTGCTCCGGAGGTGAAAGAGTTAACTTTCCATGCCAGGCATGGAACCTTGAGCGCGAGCTCGGTTGAAAACTCTGTCTGTTGTTCTTCAAACTCAAAGTGTCAGATCTTTACGAGCAAAACTCACTAAGTTCTGTGTGGAAGCCGAAACCCACACTAGCCCACTGGCTACTAACTACAAGAACACATTTTCTTCGATCCCAAAGCGAAGACTCAAGTCAGGGATTCAAGAAAGAAAATTAAAAACATAACACCAAACACCCTAAAAAGAAAGAGTGAAAAAATAAGGTGGGCATCTACTAAGTGCCAACACTGCACTGCCACCCACAACCCAAAAGTAGAGGTTCTGAGAGGGGCAGGCGGGGGGGAGGTCATAATATAGCAAGACTCCATTAGAAGAAACATTACTAAGGTGAGTCATTTTTTCTTCAAACAACATGAAGTCTTGCTATAATATGACATATGCAGATTACACAGCAGTACCTCCATGGAGGAGGGACAGAACCTACTTAGAAAAAAGGCTCTAAAGCACAGCTGTGCCAAACCGAGCATCACTCCTAGCCTGGATGTCCAGGGAGTAATGCTTAGTAAAAGTGTGAACTGTTTTCCAGGTAGCTGCTCGACATATCTCTAGGATAGGGATGTCCCTGGCAGCAGCCAGAGACGCAGCTGTACCTCTGGTAGAGTGAGCCCTCAGGCCTGAGGAGGAACCTTACCCAGTTTTTCATAGCAAAATTGGATACAAGAGACAATCCACCTGGCAATGGATCTTTAGTGGCAGGCTTTCCTTTACCAACCTCACCATAAGTGAGGAACAATTGGAGGAGTCAAACCTGTGACCCTTGGTCACGTTCTATGTAGTAACTAAGGGCTCTTTGACATCTAAACTGTGCAGTCTCCTCTGCCAGAGGAGGAATGGTCAGTGAAGTACACAGGAAGAGATATGGATTGATTAAGATGGAAGTCTGAAACCACCTTAGGCAAAAATTTTCTGTTAGTCCTGAGGACCACCTTATCTCTATGAAAGGAGATAAATCAGGCTCCACTGACAATGCTTGCAATTCACTTATCGCCTGGCAGAAGTGATGGCTACCAAAACATAGTTTTCCAAGTCAAGTACTTAAGCTCTGCTGAAGACAAGGGCTCAAAAGGGGGTTGCATAAGCTGGGCAATGCAAATATTAAGATCCCAAGCAGGGGCAGGGTCCCTGAATGGAGGGTTGGTGTGAAGCAACCCCTTGAAAAACTTGGGAGAGTACAGGATGAGCTGAAAGAGAAGAAGGTTTACCTGCTGATAAGAAAGCAGACACGGCTGCCAGGTGCACTTTTAGGGTAGCTGGTCTCAGCCCCAAAGTATTCAAATGCACCATATAATCCAGGATTGTGGGCAAGTCAGCAGATTCTGGGGGAATATGCTTGCCAGAGCACCATATGGAAATCTCTTTCATTTGGAATTATAAGTAGCCTGGTGGAAGGCTTCAGAACCTCAAGATATCAAAACACCTTGGGAGAGGTGTAGATCAGCAACTCTAACTCCTCAAGAGCCAAGCCTTGAGATTGAGAGATTTGAGGTTCGGGGTACTCAAACTCTCCCCTGGGCACAGGTTAACAGGTTGTGATTCCTGGGAAGACACAGGGGAAGTTGGACTGCTAAGGACATAAGGAATGGGTACCAGGGCTGTCTGGCCCAATCTGGAGCAATCAGGATCATCTTGCAAGGTTGAGATCTGATTTTGAATAGCAACTTGAACAGAAGAGGGGAAGGGGGGAAAAGCACAGAGAAACTTCCCTTCTCAACTGAGAAGGAAGGCATCCAGAGGGACTGAGCCCAACACTGGGGGCCTGCAGCAAAAAAGGGGAAGTTGGTGATTGTCTGGGGCTGCAAAAAGATCTATCTGCGGGGTGCCCCATCTGGCAAATACTCCCTCCAGTACTAGGGGATCCAGTGACCATTCGTGATGGCCCTGGGAAATCCTGCTGAGAGCATCTGCCAGGACATTGTCCTTGCCTGGGAGGTGAACTGCCGTAAGGGAGGCGTTCAGGGAATAAGCCAGAGACCACAACTTCATTGCTTCGGTGCACAAGGCCGTAGACCGAGTGCCTCCTTGCTTGTTGATGTACCACATTGTAGTGGTGTTGTCTGTTCTGACCTGTACAACTTTGTTCTGAACAGATGTGGAAAAAACTTGAAGTGCTAGAAAAACTGCTCTGAGTTCCAACAGATTGATGTGGAGCAGAGATTCCTGTGGGGACCACAATCCCTGGGTAGTAAGGTCGCCCATGTGAGCTCCCCACCCCAAGAGGGATGCATCTGTAGTAAGGATTAAGGAGTGAGACTGAGGGGTGAAGGGGACACCCTGTCTCAGATTGCTCTGGTTCTGCCACCACTGAAGGGCCTGGATCAGGGTTCGAGTCACTGGGATAAATTTGGTTAGAGGGTCTCTCCTTTGAGACCAAAAAGCTCTCAAATGGAACTGGACGTCCCTCATCTGAAATCTTGCTCCCTGCACTACTGCTGTAGAAGCAGCCATGTGCCCCAGGAGCTGCAGAAAATGCCTTGCAGGTCAAGAGACCTGCAGGGTGAATGAGGAGGCCAGAGAGACCAGGGTCCTTGCTCTTTCCAGAGGAAGGAAGGCTCTGGCTTCTTTTGTGTTCAGTTCTGCACCTATGAAGGTGAAAAGCTGGACAGGCTCTAGAACTGAGTTTGGAAATTAAGAAGGGAACCTAGAGATGTGAGCAGTTGCTGAGTTACCCGAAGGTGTAGTCTGACTTGGTCTGGAGACTGGCCTACTATGAGCCAGTCGTCCAGATAAGGAAAGATGACAATCTTTTGCCTTCTTAAGTGGGCAACTGCTACTGCCAGGCATTTTGTGAATACCCTTGGGGCCGAGGTGAGACCGAAGGGCATTGCTCTGAACTGGTAATGGCCTGAAGGCAGTTCGAATCTGAGGTACTTTCCATGGGAGCTTCTGATAAGAACATGGAAGTAGGCATCCTTGAGGTACAGGGACGCTAGCCAGTCCCCTGGCCTTAGAGAGGGTAAAATAATTCCCAGAATCACCATTTTGAATTTTGGTTTTAAAAGGTGCTTGTTTAGGTATCTGAGATCCAGGATGGGCCACATTCTCCTGTCTTTTTTGGGGTAAGGAAGTACCTGGAATACAACCCTTTGCCCTGGTGTAGGGGTGGAACCCTTTCCACAGCTCTGAGAGCCAGGAGGGTAGAAACTTCTGTTTCTAGGGCAAGTGCCTCTGATGGATTTGCAGGTGGAAAGGACCTGGTTCTCATCTTTGGAAATTTTTTGAAGCTGAGAACCAGTCCCTGGCTTACTACTTCCAGGACTCACTTGTCTGATGTTAAAGACTTCCAGTCCTGGACAAAGTAAGCCAGCCTGCCCCCTACAGGTAGTGGAGAATCGGCCCTGGCCACCCCATCAGGGAGCCTGCTTGGCAGGGGCTTTGGGCTGAGGGGTGGAAGCAGGCTTACTTGTACCGCGTCTGCCTCTCCCTCTAAAGAACCCCCTCTGGGCATAAGCAGAAGAGGAGGCCTGGGCTTGGTAAAACGGCCTATGAAAAGGCCTGCCCCTGCCCCTGCGATGCTGCCTTTGAGGAGTGGCTTGCCTTTCTTTGGCCTGTGCACTCCTATAGGTGGTCCTATAGTCATCCATTTTCTTCATATAATTCTCTGTTTGCTCCCCAAACAGAGAATTGCCCACAACAGGAAAAATCCATGGTCTTAGACTGGGTATCCTCCGACAGGGTAGTACATCTGAACCAAGCCATTCTGCGAAGTGCCACAGATGTAGCCATGACCCTTGATGACACATCATTAGAGTCTACTGCAGCATGAAATTGCACCTTGGATGCCTCAATACCATCCGCAGCCACCTGTTCCAGCTCCCTGGCAAGCTGGTCAAGGACCTGTTTTGCTAGGGCCAGTACAGTATCCCATCTGGATTTCTGGTACCTAGCAGCATAAGCCATATAATTTGCCTGTCTGAGTCCTAAGGATGCTGCCATGTACTGTTTCTTTGCCATGGCATCTATCCTCCTGGAGTCCTTTTCAGGAGGGTGCAAGGCTAGAGGAATATTTGCCTTGTCACAGGCTGCAGCCTGCACTACCCCCACATGGCTGCATTGCTGTGTGAGGAACTCCGTATCAGTGCCTGATAATGTATACCTCTTGTCCATCCTTTTATCAACAGGAAGTATAGTGAGGAGTTTTTAGAATTTTTACTGTCTGTTTCCTAAAAGATTTATGCAAGGGAACAGACAGTCTCCTAGACTCTGGAATATCCACCATTTCTACATAATCAGACTCCTCTTGGTCATCAACAGCTTCCTCAACAGGGAGCTTGAGAGTTTCAGCAACTTTCTTATAGAACATAAAATGAGAAGGGGACTCAGATAGCCTGGGGAGAGAAACCCCTGACGGTCTGTCTGGAGAGATGGTTCAATGGGCACATCCAGACCTTCAAAACCACATTCACTCTCCTCATACTCCTCCTCCCCTTCCTCCGGTTCATAAAAATCCTCAAAATCATAATCCTGAACCGGTGGAACCGGCCGAACCAAGCGCTTCCCTGATGGTGTCGGTTCGGACGGAACCGGGGAAAGTGACTGGACAATTTGAATTGTTTTAGATATTTCCTCAGCGGTTGGAGAAAGAACTTTTGGCTCCATACTAGCTGACTTTCTAGCCCTTTTAGTTGGAACCAGCTCCTCAGAGCTGGCTCTTCATTCGCCCGAGGAAGTATCGCACTGGTCAGAGGGCACTCCCTCCGGTTCGGTTGGAACCGAACCGGGCTGGCCATCCGGGTCAGCGGACTTTATGGCCTCCCTTTCCCTGAGCCTACCAACTCTCTTTTCCACGGTGGCAGCAGGAAAATTCGTACAAATCTGGCAGTCTGCACTGAGGTGGTCAAACCCCAGACAATATACACAGGTGGTGTGTGGGTCAGCCTTAGCAAAGGCTTCCCCACAAACACCACAATTCTTTTCAAGCAGTAGGCCGGTTTTCTTTTGGGTTTCTCAGACATAGTGCCAGCCTAACCAAACTTGCCCGTTAACGGCAATCCACCAAGCAAGACTCTCTTATCGGTTCCCAACCGTGTCACAGGTCGTGGAAAAAACCGTAATGAAATCTGTTTTTTTTAGAACCGATAAGAACCGGGAACTGCACTCTAAATAAGGACTAGAAAGTTTTAAAACAACCTGATCGGTTCAAACCGAACCGAAAACACGTTTACAAGTTCCACACAGAATAAAATAAATGTAAGCCTATCTATTACTTACAATACCACAGACAGAGCTTGAACCGACCGGTTGCAGTTTAATTTCGGTCAAGAAACCGAAAAATAATACTTTTTAACCGACAAAAGAACCGAGCAGAAGGAGAAATCTCCGGAGCGACTGTTCAGTGAGGCGGAGTAAAGAATCTGACAGTTTGAGTTTGAAGAACAACAGACAGAGTTTTCAACCGAGCTCGCGCTCAAGGTTCCATGCCTGGCATGGAAAGTTAACTCTTTCACCTCCGGAGCAGTTCGAAGGTTGGGACTCACTGCATATGTCATAATATAGCAAGACTTCATGTTGTTTGAACCCATATTCTCATGGTTTCTGTGCACAGGGGTGTAGACCTTGTGCCACCTTGTTTGTTTCTGTAGTACATCATGGTCGTGTTGTCTGCCCTGACCTACACTACCTGTCCTTGTAACAGATTGGTGAATGCCTGAAGTGCTAGGAAGACTGCCCTGAGCTCTAGCAGGTTGATGTGAAGCAGTGATTCCTGCTAGAGCTATGTACCATAAACAGTGTGCTCCCCACCCTGTGCTTAACACCAGGGAAGGAAGCTCCTGAAGGAAAGGAATTCCCTGCCTGAGGTTGTCTATGTCCAACCACCACTGCAGTGCTTGCAGGAGGGTTTGTATGACTGGAGCCAGTTTTGACGATGGATCCGATTTCTGATGCCAGTACAATCTGAGGTGCTACTGGACATCCCTCATTTGAGATCTCACTCCTGACACTGTGGCAGTTGAAGCTGCCATATGGCCCAGCAGCTGCAGACAGTGTCTGGCAGGCCTGAAGCTTTGGGCCTTGAAAGTGCCTGCCAGTTGAACCAGGGTATTTGCTCTTTACTGTGGGAGAAAAGCCTTTCCCTTCACTGAATCCAGCTCGGCTCCTATGAATTCCAGGAGCTGCACTGGTTGTAGTACTGATTTTTTCAGATTGACCAGGAGCCCCAAAGACTGCAGGAGCTCCTGTGTCAGTGTCAGAAACTGCTTCACCTGATGCGGAGACTGCCCTATGACTAGCCAGTCATCCAGGTAAGGAAACACTACTACTCCATGCCTTCTGAGGTGTGCCACAACCACAGCCAAACATTCTGTGAACACCCTTGGAGCAGAAGCAAGTCTGAAAGGCATTGCCTTGAACTGGCAGTTACCTGATGGCAGTCTGAATCTCGGGAATTTTCTGTGGACTGTCTTATGGGTATATGGAAGTAAGCATTCCTTAAATCCAATGATGCCAACCAATCCCCTTGTCTTAGGGTTGGGAGGATAGTGCTCAGGGTTACCATTTTGAACTCTGGCTTCAGTAAACACCTGTTTAAGTGCCCGAGATCTAATATGGGTCGCCACTCCCCTGTTTTTTTCAGTGTGAGAAAGTACCTTGAATAGAGACCCTTTCCTTTCTATGCCAGAGGAACTGGTGCTATTGATCCCAAGGATAGCAGATTCAGTACTTCCTCCTCCAACAACTTTGTTTCTGACGGGGAAGATGGTCTGAAAACTCTTGCTCTCAGCCTTGGTTGTAGCGTGAAACTGAGAGTTAGTCCTTGGTCCACTATCTCCAGAACCCATTTGCCTGTAGTGTTGGTTTTCTGTGCCTGGAGGTAGTGGGCCAATCTGCCTCCTATCTGGAGTGGGGAGGCGACCCGGACAGATACCGCAGGGTGTCTGCTTAGGCTGGGAAGCTGGTTGGTGACTGGGGCTAGTTCGGGTTCCACCTCTTCTCCCACGCCTCTGAAATAGCCCCTCTGCTGTTGATATGGAGGGTAGGCCTGTGGCTGGAAATAAGGTCTATACTGACCCCTACCTCTAGCTCCCCTTGCTTGTTTTTTCTGAGGGGTGGAGGTACTCTCCTTGGCTGCAGCACTTTTGTAGGTTGTTCTGTAATCATCCATTTTTTCAGCCTCTGTCTGCTGATCAGAGAGGAGGGCACAAAAGGGAAGTCCAAAGCCTTGTGCGTCTTGGGTCAGGTTGGTAGTCCTGAGCCAAGCAAATCTTCTGAGGAAATTGAGGGAGCAATCTGTCTGGCTGCAGTCATTATTATCTACAGCCAGTCTGAATCGTGCCTTAGAAGCCTCAATGCCCCTCTTTGGAGCTTCTTGTAAATCAGCTGCCACAGGGGCTGGCACAGATTTAGTAATCTCCATAACCCGTGTCCCACAAGGTCCTCTGGTATCTGGCTATGCACGCCATATAAAAGAGGCCTGTCTGATAAGGAGAGAGAATCCCAAATATGTCTTCTTTGCAATGGTGTCCATCCTTCTTGAATCTTGATCAGGAGGATGGGAAGCCAGGGGGGAATGCCAACCTTGTCACAGGCAGCAGCCTGTACCACTCCCTCATGGCTAAGGCGTCTGAACAGGAAGTCGGTTGCAGTTCGACCGTTACATGCTTTTCTTTAATTTTCCCCCAGTTGCCGGGTTAGCGGCAGGATCTGCGGGGAGCTTTCTGGTAGAAGAACCATCACCCTGGTCAGAGGGCTGGTTCTCCAGTTCAACTTGGCCCGTGGCGGGTTTGTCCTTAGCCAGTTCAGCAGCCTTATCGGACATCTTCTCCTGCAATCGCTTAAGTTACCTATCAAGCGTCGACCGAGGGAAGTTTTTGCAAATATCACTGGCCTCTTGGGAGGTGGTCAAACCTCAAACAAAAAAAAAAAAAGAATTAAATGAGGATCTACCTTAGCGAACAGTTCCCCACACTCTGTACAATGTTGGAAACCTGTGGGGCCCGTTCGTTTCTTGGTCTATGACATTGAATAGAAGACAGACCAAAAGACCGAGAGTTACCCCAGTAAAAAAAAAAAACTTTTTTTTTTTTTTAACCGCCTTACCGGACGGCAATAGAGTTAAATTAAATTGTAAAAATAAACAAACAATACTGGTTCCTTTCCGGTTGGAGAAAGAGTAGGAACCAAAGAATCTCGCCAAATATTCACTAAATCTAGACTAATTCTACCTCTGAACCAAGAACAGTGCTTCAGAAACCGAAAATAAACAACGGACTTTGGAAAAAAAAAAAAAAACGAGAAAATAAATTTCTTCAGTGAAAGTGAAGGAGATTCTCCGGCGACACCTTACTGAGGCAAGCGGAGTAAACAATCTGACAGTTGCAGGAAGTGCAACCAGGGACACGGATTTGAAAACAGAGCTCGAGCTTAACATTCCACTATTAACATAGGTTCCATTAACCATTTTGGCTCCGGAGCAGTCCTATGGTGAGACCATACTGCATTTGTCAGAAGACAGTAAGATTTCCTGGGGTTTGAACTAGAGTTCTTTTTTTTACCCTAACTTAATTAAAGATTTAAGTGGCACATTGTGGATAGAGTGGAAAATTTCAAGTACCTCGGTTTTATTATAGGTCAGACTCTTCCCTTCAAAGAACATATCTCCGCGTTGGATAAATCAGTTCACACTCACCTTGGTCTACTTTATAGACTAAAAATTGTTTGTCCACTCACTCTAAGGAAGTTCTAGCTCAGTCCCTTCTCTCCTGTCTTTAGTCCATCTGGAGTACTGTGTGCAGTTTTGGAGACCTCATCTACGCAAGGACATAGACAGGATGGAAGCAGTCCAGAGGAGGGCAACTAAAATGGTGCAGGGTCTGAATCAGAAATCATATGAAGAGAGACTGAGAGAGCTTAATATGTATACCCTTGATGAAAGGAGGGACGGGGGGACATGATAGAAACGTTCAAGTACCTCAAGGGAATCAACAAAGTCCAGGAGGGTAGCATCTTTCAGAAAAAGAGATGTGTAAGAACAAGGGGACACAATTTAAAGATAGAGGGGGGACGGCTCAGGGGTAATGTGAGGAAATCTTTTTTCACGGAGAGAGTGGTGGATGCATGGAACTGCCTTCCTGGGGAGGTTGTTGGGGCTAAAACAGTGGGGAAATTCAAACATGCATGGGACAGACACAAGACAATTGTCTGTCTGACAATTGACGCTACAATTGTAGTGGGGGGTGGCAGGAAGTAGGCTGTTGGTTAACTAGAATCTGCAGCTTATCCAGTAGGTAGGGAAATGGGCAGACTGGGTGGGCCAAGTGGTCCTTATCTGCCGTCAAAGTCTATGTTTCTATGTTTCTATGTAGTGGACTCTGGACTTCTAGTCTATGCCACAGACTTGCAAAGAGTTAATATCCTATATAACTCCATATGCAGATTGGATGCCTCTAGACCAAGATTTTCACATCACTGCTACAAACACCTTGGCTGGCCTTCTTTTGATTTATACATTTCTTATTTCACTGTCACCAGCTTTAGACATTTCCTAAAAGGCCCTATTAGATTCTTATTCTTGACTAATCCTAGCCCCCAACACTGGTTCCCAACATGCTAGATCTGTTCACACTCAATTTATATGCCCCCACTACTCTTCCATTCCTTCCTGGGCAAATGCTCTTTTATACAAAGAGACATTACATACAGGAATAATTTAATTGCTTCACTACACCATCAATTTGCAGAATACATTTAAAATGGGGTTTACAAAACACTGCATGGATTTGTCAATGTGCAAGTGCAATACTACCTGATTACTATGTACAGTGATGCACTGTGCTAAATGTAATCTGATGTACTGTACTGTCAATGTGCAAGTGTATTCTTTCGTGATTACTGTGTACGCTGATGCACTGTCAATGTGCAAGTGTACAGTTTCCTGATTACCGCATACTCTGATGAACTGCGTATTTATCCTGTACAGCTGTTTTTGTTTACATCTCCGGGTCACCCTTAAAATGGGCATCTAATGCTCCTCAGTCCCACGCGGTCAACACATTTCAAATAATTAAAAATAGAATATCAATACAGAAAAACACAAAATGCTTCAAACATTTCTAAAAACATTTTTAACATACAGTAAACTGACATGTATACGCATAAAAAAAGGCCTGTCTCCCCATACGACGCACAGGAGAAATGCCAGACCTCACCCAACAACTAACGCACCTAAATCTGGCCAAGGGAAAATCATGCACACAAATGCTCACAGCCTGGGAAATAAGATCCTAGACCTGCAGGCAATAATGTCAGAGGCTAAACTGGACACAGTAGCAATTAGTGAGACATGGTTTACGAGTAACCACACTTGGGAGACTTCAGTACCTGACTATGTATTTTTCAGAAGAGATCGAGGTGCAAAAAGTGGGGGTGGAGTGGCCCTGTAGGTCAATGAAAATATCAAAGCTACAGAAATTCAGAATACACAACAGGAGCCAGAAGAACTGTGGGTCACCCTGGAAACAGGAAATGGGAAAGCCATAAGAACTGGGGTTGTCTACAGGCCCCCAGACCAGGGGGAGGACATAGACACATTACTGCTAGAAGATATACTAAACATGACAGCTAAAGGGGAGGTTCTGATAATGGGAGACTTCAACATGCCGGATACAGACTGGTCAATACCAGCAGGAACATCTGCCAGAACTAGACACACGGTGGATTCCCTGCAGGGGGAGGGCCTCAAACAACTGGTACAACAACCCACAAGAGACAGGGCTATCCTAGATCCAGTACTAACTAACAGGGAAGGAATCACAGATCTCCAGGTAGAAGGTCACCTGGGGACCAGTGACCATCACATGGTATGGTTCAATTTGGCCACTACAACTAAATCCTCCCATTCCAAGGCAAAAATATGGGACTTCAGAGGAGCTGACTTTGATAAGATGGCCAACAGAGTTAAGCTAGCCCTGGCAAAAAGAAACACAGGTGAGGGGGTACAGGCAAAGTGGGCAAGCATTAAGGATGCAATACTTGAAGCAGCATCCCACTGTGTTAGACAGAAAAGGAAGTGCAAAAGAAGAAGGAAACCACTTTGGTTCTCAAATACAGTAGCAGAAAAGATCAGAGCCAAAAGGCTGGCCTTCAGGAAATATAAGGGAACCCAGCAGGATGAAGATAGGGAGGCATACCAAACTGCCCTAAGGGAAGCAGGGAAGGCAGTAAGGCAGGCAAAGTCCCAAACTGAGGAAACACTAGCACAAACAGTAAAAGAAGGTGACAAGACTTTCTATAGATACATTAGTGAAAGGAGAAAGTCCAGAGGGGGTACTGCTAAGCTCAAAGGAGAAAAGGGGGCATGTGAGGAGGAGGACCCTGTAAAAGCATCTATCCTAAATAGATACTTTTGCTCAGTATTTACTGAAGAGAAGGTAGGGCAGGGCCCACAGCTCACCACCATGGACACAGGGGAGGGAGGTGAGCACTACTCCCTTCACAAAAGAAAGGGTCCTACAAGAGCTCACTAAGCTCAGGATGGACAAGGCAATGGGACCTGATGGCATACATCCCAGGGTACTAAAGGAACTAAGGGTAGAACTAGCAGAGCCATTAGCAGAACTATTTAATGAGTCTCTGAGCACAGGAGAGGTCCCAGAAGACTGGAGAAAGGCTCATGTGATCCCGCTCCACAAGAGTGGTAGCAGGGAGGAGGCAGGGAACTACAGACCAGTCAGTCTTACCTCAGTAGTGGGCAAGATTATGGAGGCACTCCTTAAGGAAAAAGACAGTGTAACACCTGGAATCCATAGGGGCACAGGATCCAAGACAGCATGGGTTTACAAAAGGAAGGTCCTGTCAAACTAATCTCATAGATTTCTTTGACTGGGTAACCAGAGTGGTGGACCAAGGGGGAGCAGTTGATGTTGCCTACCCTGACTTCAGCAAAGCTTTCGACACTGTTCCACACAGAAGATTGATAAACAAGCTGGGTAGGCTTGGGGTGGGTCAGAAGTTGGTGAACTGGGTGGCAAACTGGTTGACGGTCAGAAAACAGAGAGTGGTGTTAAATGGTATGCAGTCAGAAGAGATGCAAGTCACAAGTGGGGTATCTCAGGGATCAGTCCTCTTCAAATATCTTCATTAGTGACATTGCAGATGGACTAGAGGGTAAGGCTTGTCTGTTTGCAGATGACACCAAGATCTGCAACAGAGTAGATGACCCAGAAGGGGTGGGCAGAATGAAAAGAGATCTGGATAAACTACCAAAATGGTCGGAAGAGTGGCAACTGGGACTTAATGCAAAGAAGTGCAAGATCATGCACATAGGAAAGAGAAACCCTGAAGCCACCTATAGGATGGGAGGGGAGTTGCTGGCAGTCACAAAGGAAGAAAGAGACTTGGGCATTATCATTACCGATGACCTGAAATCATCCAAGCAGACCTCTAAAGCAGTAGGTAAGGCTAGGGGGATGCTAGGCTGTATTAGTAGGGGTATCACAAGTCAGAAGAGGGAGGTAATAATCCCTCTTTACAAGACACTGGTTAGGCCTCATCTGGAGTACTGCGTGCAGTACTGGAGGCCACACCTTCACAAGGACATTAACCAAATTGAGGAAGTCCACAGAAAGGCAACCAAAATGGTGCAGGGACTGCATCAGAAGACATATGAGAACAGATTAACAGAGCTCAATATGTATACCCTAGAGCAAAGGAGGGAGAGAGGTGATATGATCGAAACATTCAAACACCTTAAGGGCATTAACAAGATGAAAGAGTCCAACATGTTTCAATAAAAGAAAAAAAGCAGGACAAGAGGACACAGCTTGAGATTAGAGGGAGGCCGATTAAGGGGTAATGTGAGGAAGTTCTTTTCACAGAAAGAGTGGTGGATGCATGGAACGGCCTGCCTCAGGAAGTGGTGGCTATGAATACAGTGCAGGGCTTCAAACAGGCATGGGATAGGCATAAGAGAGCAAAACAGAGGAGTATTGAACAGATAGGCCATTGACAGCAAAGGACAATGGCATATTTACAAGGTAGAAAAAGAAATGGGCAGACTGGATGGGCCTTGCGGTCCTTATCTGCCGTCAACTTCTATATAACAGCACATGAGAACTGTATTATTATGTTCCATTTGTTTTGACCAGACTCCAAGTTTCATTAACAAAAAAAAAAATAAAATAAAACAAAAAATTAAAATCAAAAAGTTTCTACGCCTAACAACTGAAAAGTCACAGCTTTTGAAATCCATTTCTTTTTTTATTTTTTGAAATTGTTCTTTATACCCCCATGCCCTGCCGACTCTGACTTCAGGGTTGCCAAGGAGTCATCCTCCTGCCGCCCACTCAACCTGGACCTACCTCCTGGGCCCTATGCAGCTGCGGCTTACCCCCCCCCAAGCGGGGACGAGGTGGGGCCAGGCACCCCGTAGTCCTTCATCTTCGTAGGTCCAGAGGTGGCCGGGTAAGGGGGGCACATCAGAGGCACGTTCCAGGCAGCCCATCATCCTGAAGCCGGCAGGCATTTTCACGTTTGCTCCCTGCATGCAGTGTGTGCCCTGACGTCAAGGTGCTAAGCGTCGACGTCCACTGCATGGCTTGGTGGCCCATCCCTTCAAGTGGGAGCTTGTGGTCCCCCCAAGCCTCTGCTCATGGGCACATAAGTGTTTCGTGGGCAACGCCCCCCCCCCTCCCCCAGAGAAGGCAAGCTGTCATGGGATGCTCAAGCCGTAATCCCCCGGCCAGCCCTTCAGCGACCCGAGTCCGCTCCCAAACCTAGGTTGCCGGTGTCACAAGCGGAAATCCAACCGCTGCGCTGACAGGCTGGCTTTTGAAATCTATTTCATGCATTCAAAAATATCATAAAAAAATCTGGGGGAAATGTTTTCTGTTCATGGTTGAATAAAGTGAATTTTGGAACTCTGAAACCTGCCTAAACAGTCCATCTGTAAGTATTTCCAGTCAGACTAGGCTCCGGCTTGAGTCTTGCTCCTACAGTATCCCTTTAAAAAAAGCAATTTCTTCATACTTGATGTAATTTCCTTTTCTGTTAGTTCCAACATTGTCAATGAGTAATCATAACAACTGGGTATTGTGCACCTCTATCAGAGGAAGTGGCACAGCCCAAGCTTTACAATGTTGGGCACATGAGGGTTCCAAGCAGCAGTAACTCCTAAGTCACTACTGACCTCGCAGTGCCATAGTGGCTACACATTTGCCTATATAATAAACAATTACTTCTACTCAACAACCTTTAGTATTGTAATAAATGATGTCTTACCTTGTCAGCAGACATCAAGAAAGTCATTGCTCTCCACTGGACACAAGGTTTAGACGATTCAGTCCTCCACGCAGAAAAGGACAGTCTGGCAGCAAAACACACTCCTCACCAGCCACAGACCGAGATATTTGTATTGGGAGCAAAGCAGTTTAATTATTGCAGGTAATCACTAATTAGGGATGCTGTTTGGATCTCTGCACAGTACAAAACTGCATCATTTGAGTTTCTTTTCATTTAGACTCCACTTATTAGAGCAGAAGAATACCTGTACATTGTGTGCACCTGCACGTCCACCTTGCTCTACAATCCTAGAATGGATGTTCTCAATGTCTGGAATACTGTTGTTTAAATACACGGCAGTGTCTGCAACTGTGGAATAGGCAACTGAGCCGTAAAAACATAGTTTGCTGCTGAGCTGAATGGAATGACGTTACTAAAAAAGGTGTTCTTTTATCTCTGTAAAAGTGGGAAAATAGATACAGAAGATTTGGTAAGAAAACATTTAATTCTATGGACTCGTCTTTGTTCGTTTAACAGAGTGCGAACAGACTTGCCACACAAGGACTCCTGGAGGTGGAGCATTCTTTTTGCGTCTATAGTCCCTGCTGTTTTGCACCTTAAAATCCCTGAAGCCATTTGCACAGAGCTTTTGTGAGCAGAACCTGAGGGTCACGTGTGTATGATTAGAAGAATACCTGTATTTCATCATATGCCAACTCAAGTTTCTACTGTAATGCAGAAACATCCTTGCTCTAGCTGCAAACAATGGTATCATCTGCATATAAATGTTTGGCCACATCTTGCTGACACTCAAATCATTTATAAATGGGGGGGGGGCGCAAAAAACACACAAAGGGCACAGGCCAAAGCCCTGAGGTATCCTACTCCTTACCACTGAAATATAACAATGTCCAGCAAAGTGACACTAGTTGGCATCTGTTGCAAAGGAAACTATCTGGCCAGTTACGAAATACAAAAGAAAAAAACTGTAAAAGCTTCCTACAGGAAGGCAGCGTCAACAACAACTGGGTTAGCAATGATGGGAGCTGAACCCATAGTGCCCGAAGAGGACACTGATGGACCATCCTGAAGTGACAATGCCATGGGCATCAACGGTCGTACCCTTAGGCAGGAACTACATGAAAAGATTCAACATGATCTGTAATATGGCCTGCATGAGGACGAGTTGTTAATACTATTGACGAGCTGAAGCCCAACTGTAGAACTGGCCAAGATCCACTATAAGCAGCAGAGCCACTGCCAGACAGAGACAATGGTGTCTCAGAGATGAAAACAGGGGAGTAGAACCCAAGGTCACAACCACGGCCTGTGTCTTGAGAAGACTTTCCTCCAGAAGCTCCGGATTTCAAAGGAGACCTAAAATTGACAGGAGAAGCAGTTTGTTTTCCCCGATGATGCTGCTTCTCTTTATCAACAGAGGATGTTTTCTTCCTTCATTTCTCTTTCAACTTCAACTTCTGCAGCAGAGATTTTTTGGCCATCACCAACTACGGGGAGGGGAGCATTGGGACACCTAAGTCAGAAAGACAGTAAGAGTGGGGGAAGGCGAGACAGATGCCAAAGGCAGCCCTGAACGTGGTGCACTCTTTATTTTGTTTTTCTATTATGTTTTTATCTGGTGTTTTTCCCTTTTTTTTGTCCACCCCCTTCCCGGGACGCACATGCGCACCCTGCATTCCGAGGTGCTCTCCCAATTTGCCGCCCTCCCACCTGCTCTGCCACTGACCTCCACCCGTGGCAGCAGAGCTATGGGGGGAGAGCAACAACCACTCCAGGAAAGGAGGCACCATTAGGCTGTTCGATCCTGCTCATCCCGTGCTGGCACCTGGCGACCCAAGGTCATTCCAGACCCGGTCGGCGGCGTGGCACAAGGTGTGTTGTCCAGGACCTCAGCAACTCAGGGCCAGCCCACTCTCTGTATTTTTAAGAAAGACTTTAAAGCCTTTTGATGACATTTTAAGGCTTGATTAGAGCCCTGGCAAATGGCACAATTCTTCAAATCATGCAAGCCGCCCAAGCAACAGACTAATCGTGTGTGAGCATCCTACTTAAACATCTTTGCTTTGTCACAATGACAGCAACAGAATAAAGGCATTTTATCCTTCAAAGGCAACATGCAACAAAACATTTTAGAAAACAACAAGCAAATAAAGAACACCACCAGTAAAGTGACAGCGCGTTTCAGTGTTGATTCTTGGTTGATCTATCAAGAAGATGATGGTGGGAGAAAGAACTGAGGAAGGACGGGTCAGCCCACCTTATAGAGGAGGTACCAACCTACATCAATAGGAATGGCCCCAAATGGGAAAAGTTTCTGAGTGATCTGGATGCCAATGGTTTGTAATTCCTTACTGTAGTTGTGGCTGAATGGAAGGAGATGTCCTCCAAGAATATCTATGCAAGCTTTGCCAGGGAAGCTTGGGGGGTTGTGTGGATGTGAACCAAATACTAGTAGCAGAAAGTACAGTTACTCAAGAACTTACTGTAACAGTAGATCTTCGAGAGAGGTTCCTTCAGTAGGTCATAACATGTAGGACTTGCGCCATCTGGCATCAGGACCCAACGGCAGACTTTTCCAGCAATACCCGACGGGGGACCGCCCACCGATATCACGTGATCGACATCAGCATAAGCCTATATAGTGGGCGGTCCCCAGGCCCACCCTAGAGTCCTCTCCTGTCAGAGTCCCGGAAGCAGGTCTGGAGACCGAAACAAAAATTTCTGAGGGGAAGGAGGGCGGGAAAAAACATGACCTACTGAAGGAACCTCTCTCGAAGATCTACTGTTACGGGTTTGTTCTTAGGTAACTGTACTATCTTACTTCAAGAGGGTTCCTTCAGTAGGTCATAACATGTAGGACAGAATCCCAAGCAGTCCCTCGAAAGAGAGACTGACAGAAACATGGGAAGAGGAACAACAGAACACAGAAAGGAGTGTGCCTTAGGACAAAAGGCCCTGCAGGCAGCTAGGGCGAAACCGGCCCTTCGCCTAGAAGCAATGTCCCGACTGTAATGCTTGGTAAAGGTGTGGACAGAACTCCAGGTTGCTGCCGCGCAGATCTCCGCTGCAGAAACATGGTGTAGGAAAGCTGCAGAAGCAGCCATGCCCTTAGTGGAATGAGCCTTGACGGGCCACGGCAAAGGCTTCTCGTACTCCTGGTAACAGAAGCGGATGCAGTTTGCTAGCCATTTTGAAAGGCATTGTTGGGTAACCGCCTTACCCAACGTCCTCGATGCAAACGAAACAAAGAGCTGATCTGTTTCGCGCAATTCCTTCGTGCAGGAGGTATAGCACTTAAGAATCCGGTGTACATCCAGGGTATGGAGCAAGACCTCATCTCTGTTTGTTGGGGCCAGATAGTACATCGGTAGCTCTACCGACTGGCTGAGGGTGAGCTGCGATATCACCTTGGGAAGAAACCTAGGATGAGTACGGAGGACCGCCTGGTCTTTGTGAAAAATAAGGTAGGGCTCTTTACAAACTAGAGCCTGGAGCTCAGAAATCCTTCGAGCAGAATCAATAGCAACTAAAAAGAATGCCTTCCAGGAAAAGGCAGCGCATAACACAGCTCTTCGCTGATTCAAAGGGAGGGAGAGTAAGCTTCTCCAACACAAAATTAAAATCCCAAGGTGGAGTAGGGCTGCGGATGGGGGGTTTCAGATGGAGGATGCCCTTCAGAAAGTTTTTGGCGAGATCCAACTGAGCCACGGGTTTACCATCCACCAGCACATGGTAGGCCGAGATGGTCGATAAGTGGACCATCAGAGAGGAATAAGAAAGACCAGAGTCAGACAAAGAGAGCAGGTATTCCATTAGCTGTGGGGCCAAACAAGTAAAGGGGTTCCAACCATTGGTGGTAGCCAGTATGGAAAAACGTTTCCACTACATAGCATAAGTGGACCTCGTGGAAGGTTTTCGGGCCTCCACGATGACTTGAGCATCTCTCGAAGAGACTCCAAAGAGGGAAATCTCTAAGTCTGTAGGAGCCAAGCATGAAGATGCAAGGTCCTGAGTCCCGGGTGCACCAGCCGGCCCTTGTCCTGGGTTAACAGACTGTACTGTAATTGAAGTGAAACTGGGGGTTCCCTCAACAACTGCAGTAAAAGTGGGAACCAAATTTGTCAGGCCAGAGAGGAGCAATTAGAATCATCTTTGCATCCTCCGACTGGAGCTTGAGGAGCACCCACTGGAGAATGGGAAATGGAGGGAAGGCATTTAAGAATTTCCCTGTCCATGAGAGAGACAACACATTCTGCCAAAAAGCACCATGCTCGGGAACAAGTGAGCAAAAGCTGGGAAGCTTTATGTTGAATGGGGAGGCGAACAGTTCGAGTTCCGGTCACCCCCATTTCCGGAATAGAGATTCCACTACTGCCTGATCTAGTTCCCACTCGTGATCGAGGGTGAACATTCTGCTGAGATTGTCTGCTAGAACGTTTTCCACTCCTGGAATATGCACGGCTGTGAGGGACAGACCGTGCTGAACTGCCCAGTTCCACACTCCCATCGCTTCCCTGCAAAGGGAATGCGAGCAAGTGCCGCTCTGCCTGTTGAGATACCAGACAACTGAGATGTTGTCCATTTGAATAAGCAATAGTCCCTTGCATATAATGGTCTGAAATGACTGAAGAGCATACAGCACCGCTCTCATGTCCAGGACATTGATGTGTAAGGACATCTCTTGTCGGGACCAAAGTCCCCATGTCTGATGGTCCCCCAAGTGAGCTCCCCAGCCCCTGTTCGAGGTGCCCGTGTTGAGGACTGCCATGGGAGCTGGTCCGTGAAAGAGGCAGCCTAGAGATAGGTTCGTGGGATCTCTCCACTATAGAAAGTCCTTCTGCAAGGCGGTAGAGATCAGTACTGGGTGATCCAGCTGATCCTGTAGCTGATCCCACTGAACTCGGAGGGACCACTGAGAAACTCTCATGTGCAGTCTCGCCATGGGGATCGTGGAGACAGAGGCTGCCATCAGGCCGAGGACTTCCCGGGTTGGTAGGTACCTGGAAGAGGCCACCATGGTGGCCTATTCCATTAGAGTATCCCTCCGGTCCAGAGGGAGGAAGACTCTGCCCTGAACTGTATCCAGTATGGTTCCTATAAACTGAAGACGTTGAGAAGGAGTCAGGGAAGATTTGGGGACACTGACCGTAATTCCCAATCTGGAAAACAGGTCCAAAGTAATCCAAAGCACCTCCATAAGGGACTCCCTGGAGGGTTCCAAGATCAGCCAGTCATTGAGATAAGGAAAAACCGCAGTGCCCTGGTGTCTCAAGGCAGCAGTCTCCACCGCTAGGCACTTGATAAAAACCCTGGGTGCCGAGGAAAGTCCAAAGGGGAGTGCTTTGATTTGGAAATAATCCCCCGGGAAGACGAACCGCAGGAAGCGGTGGTGGCTCTGTAATATCGGGATGTGCAGGTAAGCATCCTGCATTTCCACAGCGCACAACCAGTGGTTGTAGACTCTGGAGTGTGAGCATCCTGAATTTTTTGTACTCGATGAACAGGTTTAGCTTGCTGAGGTCTAATATGGATCTGAGGTCGCCTGCCCTTTTTTGGAACCAGGAAAAAATGGGAGTAGAACCCTGTCCCCTCTGATGAAGAGGTACCGGCTCTATTGCTTGTTTTTGCAAGAGAGCCTCTAATTCCTCCCTTACCAGAAGAACCTGGTCTCTGGAGTAAGCAGACCTTCAAGTAGGAGATTCGGGTGGAACCTCCAAGAACTCTATACTGTGCCCTACGGACACTAACTGCAGGACCCATCTGTCGGAGGTGACACACTGCCACTCCTGCAGGTGGTGAGCGAACCTCCCCCCCACACCTGTTTCTCTTCCAGAGATGGAGAAGAGGGTGGGGCCAATAAGTCAGGAAGTGGCGGGGTCAGACTGGAGGAGGTCCTCCAGAACGACGTTGGGTTTTGGAGGCGGGGGGGGTGGAAACATTACCCGTGGCCTTACACTTTCCCTGCCCGGACTGGGTGCATCTACTTCTCTGCCTCCAGGTCCATCTCCGAAAGGACTGCTACGTTTGACCATGTTGGCTGCCCTGACGGTACACAGACCTCACAGACCCAAGAGCCTGGCCTCGTTCTTGAAGGTCTGTGATGATGTCCTTGGCATCCCCACCAAAGAGCACCGAGCCCTGAAAGGGGGCATCCAGTATAGCTGACTGGACCTCGTTGGCAAGGCCAGCGATGCGGAGCCAGGTCTGCCGCCAAAGGGAGACAGCGGTCGCCGAGGTTCGAGCCACTGAATCAACTGAGTCATAGGTGGCCCGAAGAGCATGCCGACAAGACATTTTAGAGAGTCGGATGTCCCAGGCGAGTTCCTCCTTAAAGTTCTAATTCAGCATATCTTGAATTCGGTCCTCCAGCCTGCCAAGGGTGGTCTTTTGGTGGGACATCATGTGGGTTACATAGTTCAGGGACCTCAACGCGCACGTAGCCAAGGAATAAACCTTTTCCCCCGAACTGGTCAAACTGCTTAGACTTTTTGTCAGGAGAAATAGAACTCGGGTGCTTAGGAGCAGACAATCGATTCTGAACAGCCGAGATGACCACAGAGTCCGCCTCAGGATGCGCAGCCAAAAACAGGGCATCCTTAGGCACCCGGTATGTCCTGTCAGCTCTCCTTGGGACAGCTGGGATAGAATTAGGCAGTTGCCAGATGGTCGAGGTGAGGTCTTGATGAGGTGCTATCCATGGAGGAACTGGGACAGGTGATAGAATCTCCAGAGCCAGATGCTCCGCAAGCCTCTGCTGCATCGGATCTTGTTCCTCCTTCTCCCACTTGTAAAAAGTTTGGATAGACCTCAGGAGATCCATGAAGGAAGGGTCTTTCGGAGGGGATTTCGGAGATACCTTCCCCAGGATCGGAGAATCAGGAAGCGACGATTCCCCAGATGAGCCCCCCCAGAGCCTGGATCGTCTCCCATTTGAAAATTCGGTAAAGAGATGTCCGCCCTAGCAGCTCCCCAGACGTGGACAGTGTCAGAGTCGGATTCCACGTGGGAGTTGGACCTGTGAGAGTGAGGAGGACGTGGGAGTCTACTCTCCAGGTCCGTAACCAATTCAGCTCTCGCATCCTTCCACCAGGATTGGATGACCTCCCCAACGTCCAGCTGTGAGGCCGGAAGGGGTAGTGGAGGAGGAGGGGGAGAAGTTATAGGTGGAGGGGGTTGAGGGGGAGAGTAATCACGAGGAGGATAAGGATATTCGGGGTACCCTGGAGAATAGCCCGGGAAATGTGAAAAACCCAGGTAGACATGCCCCTGAGAGTGCCAATCATGCAGCAGACCAGCCGGGGTATGGCCTGACAAATACCCCGAGGTATACTGGGGGGCATAGTGGGGTCTACCAAAAACACCTGACACGGGGGGGGCCGATGTCGGGGGCATCCACGTCGGATCCAGCGTTCTACAGATGTATGTAGGGTCCGACGTAGGATAAACCAGAGTTGGGACCCCTGTCGACGGAACGCGGGAGGGGTCTAGCGTTGGAGCCACTGATGATGGGATCGGCGGAGCTGACATCAGGTCCACATCTGGCGGATGCGCCAGCGTTGGGACCCGTCATATGGAATCCGACGAGGGACCCTCTCCCGCTAAAATGTCCAACGGCAGCAAGGGAGCGGGCTGTGTCCGGGAGACTGGCGTCAGAGGAGCCCAAGTCAGAGAGAGCTGCCCCGATGAGGGAGAATGGGCAGGTTCATCAACCAGCTGGGGAATACTCCCTAAATCAGAGACAGGAAGAACCTCCCTGGGCAGCTCAGTAGGAGGAGGAGGATCCTCTTGACCCGAGACCCCAGAAGGGGAAAGCGGGTACGATCCTGGAGAGACAACCTCCAGAGGACCAGCGCTATCTCCAGACAAAGAAGCGGGGTTAGCAGAAGCCGCAACCAGCAGAGAAGGAGGGGTAAGAGGGGTTGTCTTCCCCGGGCTGCTCCGGATGTCGGGTGGGCTGACGTTAGTCCCTGACAGGAGAACCACACCCGAGCAATCCCCAAAAGGGAGCATCTGACCGGGCGAAAGTGCAGCAGGAGTCAAGGGGGGAGCCCCCCAACAGCCATGCAGGACCCCGTGGAGGGGAACTGACTTGTTGGCAGCAGTGCGGTCCCCAGAGGAGCAACTCAGTGGCAGTCACAGACTTACCTTGCACCGTGACTGGGAGAAAAGTCTTGCAGGAAGAGTCCCCGGATTCGGCCTAGATCCTTACAGCAGGTGGAAGGGGGCGGCCTTACTAGCCACGGGCCTTGAAGCCTCAGGTCTACTCTCCGTGGTGTGTTCCTTCTCCTGTTGTTTCTCTTTCTTTTTGTGTTATGAAGGAGAAGAGGAAGATGTGGAAGCCGAATCCCAGATTTTCTCCATCTGCTTTTCTAATGAGGCTTACCTGGATTTTAGGAGATGGGCCTCTAAGGCCTGCTGTCTTCGCTTCCACGTGGCCTGGTTAAAAGGCTGGCAGTCGGCACAGAAGGCATCCAGGTGGTCTGGGTCTAGGCAGATCACACACTGTTTGTGACCGTCCTTGTGAAGACCTGCGTACCACAAGCTTCGCACTTCTTTTTTGGAGACGACATAGATCGTTAATAAAAAGGAAATAGCGGTGATTTTTTGAGAAAAAAACGACGAAAAAAAAGTAACGTTCAACCAACGATCGCTGAGTGAGTCTACCGAAAGGAACTGCATAAATGAACTGGAGGGTGGGCCTGGGGACCGCCCACTATATAGGCTCACACTGATGTTGGTCACGTGGCATCGGTGGGCGGTCCCCCGTCAGGTATTGCTGGAAAAGTCTGCCATTGGGTCCTGACGCCAGATGGTGCAAGCCCTACATGTTATGACCTACTGAAGGAACCCTCTCGAAGTAAGATCTATTGCTACAGGTGAGTAACCTCTATCTATAACTTCCTAGATTCAGTTCATTATCCACACTTAGGCAGACTCCAGGAAGTCCTCAGCAGGAGGTAGCAAGGTACACATCTGAAATTAGATGCAAAAAGACTGGAAGATTGAGGACCTAAATGCAGCATCACGATGACTGAGCACCTCAGTGCTATCATAGGGTACAAATGTATGCACAATGGACAAGGCAGCAGCCCTGCATAGCTCCTTGATCGGGATGTACCTGACAGCAGCAACACAGGCAACGGTATGCTTGGTGGAGTGAAACTTCAACCCCTTCAGCGGCTCCTCCTCAGCTAACCTGTAACACAGATTGATGCAAGAGGTCATCCATCAGCCAATCGTCTGCTTAGCTGCTGGTCTGCCCTGAGCAACTTCAGCTTATGTAAGGAACAGCTGGTGAGCCAACTATGAACCCCTTCAGTGCAATCCCTGTATTGTAGCAGCACTCAGCATACGTCCACGGAGTGTACAGCACACCTAGCCTCAGAAGCATGCAACTTTGGAAAGAAGGCAGAGAGAATATGCACCAGTTTAAGAGGAAACTCTGGGAATACCTTCAGCAGGAACTGTGTGTGGGAGAGAAGGACAACCTTGTCTTTGTGGAACTCCAGATAAGGAGACTCCACAGAAAGTGCCTCGAGCTCACGCACCCATCTGGACAAGGCGATATTGACCTATAATGCATTCTCCATGACAAATGCGACATCTCACACGTGTCCATGGGCTCAAAAGGTTTACCCATTAGCCATGACTGCAACAGTGTAACTGCCATGGTGGCAGAGGCTCTCACACTGGAGGGGACAGGTGATCCAGACCTTCTGAAAAAGTGCCAACCCCTCTGCATGGCTACCACTGGCACATCAATCCAGGAAGGAGAGCACCCCACATGGTGCAGAGACAGGCTGTGGTTACAAGACAAGCAAGGCTTGTAGAACGAAGGAGAGCACCCCACATGGTGCAGAGACAGGTTGTGGTTACAAGACAAGCAAGTCTTGTAGAACACAATCAAGAAGAAAAATTAACCACACTCAGATAACGTCTAAATGACTGAGGATCCAGGCAGTAAATATTCAAAAGTGTACATTTTTATTTCCAAAGTAAAGTGCACACTGCGAGTTGCAAGGCCTACAGGTCATTTAGGGGTGTGCCTCACTACACGAACAGGAGCAAATCCACATTCTACTAAAGAGATCACTCATGCAACATCTCCCACGCACAGTTGAAATCATCCACTAGCTGGCTGTCTGTCTCGACAATGTGGACTCCGACTGGATCTTCCTGCAGGACTCTGGCACCACAGACCATGTACAGAGCACCTCTCTGCACAACAGAACAGAGTGCATGCCTCCTTGTTTGTTCAGGTAGAATACAGTGATTGGGTTGTCTTCACTGACCTGCATGACCTGATTAGTGGAGCAAACTCATCAGTGCCTGGTATACTGCCTGGAGATCCACAAGAACTCCTGTATTCTGCAATTCTGCATCCAACATCTGGTGAGGGACAGCTCTGCCCAGACAAATGGGACATCCCCCAAGAGGTTCCGGGAGAGGAACAGCCACCAACTGGTGGGTCACCCGAACCAGCTGTTCAGGTCAGCATGGTACTGAGACCACCAACACCCCAATTCCCACTAAATGGGGCACATATGCCAGCAGACACATGGATGATCTGTGTCTATGAACTTCTAAAGCCAGAGGAAGTCCCAGGTCAGGTACAATTGCCCAACTTAAATGAGCAGGAAAAGAAGGACAGATCCTCCATCCGGTCCCAGGGCAAGCAGACCCTGGCTTGGAGAGAGTCCAGCTCCGTTCAAACAAACAGGATGACCTACTTCAGTACCAATTCGGGTTTGTCCAGGCTGACCATCAGAACCGAGTCGTAGAAGGTCAGAACAGCTAGATCCCTGAACCATTCAACTTCTGAAAAAAAAAAAAAGAGAGAAAACCGTGCACAGCTAAAGTGGAAAAGTAAGAATTTTAATAGAAAAATTAGACGGAGTCCTCCACGTCACTCACAACCTCGGCTCTTCATGCTGCTCTGGCACTTCATCGAGGGGAGGGGGGGCGTTATGAAGTACCAGACCAGTATGAAGCACTGGGGATTAATTAATGGCTGTCTCTCTGATTTTCCATTAAAATTATCACTTTTCCCACTTTAGCTGTGCACCGTTTTCTTGTTTTTTACGTGCTGATGTGGTTTAATGAACCTCAAGAGTCTGCAGGCAAGTGGAATCTGGATGAATGTGCATCTATGGAATATGAGGTGTTTATACTATTCCACTTCAGTCTTGATGTTGCCCTTGATAAGCAAAACAGAGGTAAGGGAATACCATGACATCTCAATGCCAGAGAAAGGTCGCTACAACTGGCGGGCACTTGATGAATATGCTGGGTCACAATGACAGACTGAAGGGCATCCCCTGGAACTGGTACAGGGCTGTGTCCACCCAAAAGTGGAAGAACCAGAGATAAAATGGATGGATCACGCTGTGAAATTATGCTTCCTGGCGGTCCCGAGAAAAGTACCAAGCCTCCGGCTCCAAGAACGAGATGATCAAATTCAAGACTGACCATGCAGAACTTATAGCTGTGTATAAACTTGTTCAGAGCTCGGGCACCATCCCCCCGGGTCCATTTTGGTACTAAAAAGTAATGACATGACCACCACTGTGGTGCCAGGCTGTCTGGGACAGACTCTACAGAAATGGAGCAATGAGCTGAGCAACTTCACTATGTAGTGTAGAGCAAGTGTCTGCAGACACCCCAGACTCCAGGGGTGCTGTGGGCCAACACAGAGGGAGTCTCTCAAATTCCAGAAGCAACCCCTATGCCATGACTTCTAGGATCCACTTGTCTAATGTGATAGCACATCACAGTGGTAGGAAGTGGGACAATCAGTCCACAACCGGGAGCTGTAACAGGGTCTGTGAGGGCAGAGATACAACATCCCACACTCAGGATGGCCACCGGAAGCACCACCGGTCTCCCCCCCCCCTTTTCCATGACCTTGCCAACTGGACTTGTTGAAGGACCTGGCCAGGTGATGCTCTTGGTACTGCTACTTCGGCTGCTGCTACTGCTACTGTCCAGGTCCCTGAAAGGAACACATAAAGGCGCCCTGCTGCTCGGGTTTTATCTGCTGCTTAGACAGCTGAGTCCAGGGTAACACTGGATTTGCCAATGCAGGTGAAGTGGTCTTCCACCCCCAGGCTGAAGAGGTCATAGCTCAGAGCCCCCCAAAAATAGATATGCCAACTTATGCTAAGTCGCTGGTGTAAATGGGAAGACCAGCAATCAGGTTTACCAGCGCATAGACACCACTGCTGCCACTGCACAGGCAGAACGCTCAGACGAGTTCAGTGCCACCATTAACTGAGGCTGAGACAGACAGACAGACAGACAAACAAGCCTAGATCAGAAAGGATCAGTGCCATGGACTGTCTATAGGAAGCAGAGGAAGGACACTGGAGAGCTTATCCAACAGCTCATGGCCAAACCTGGCAATCAGAGCCACACAGCTGGCCTGCCAGATACCCAGGGAGGCAGCTGCATACGCCTTGCAGCCAAGGAAATCCTACTTCTTGGCCTCCTTGTCTGGCAGCTTGTCTGACTAGCCCTGCACCTTAGCCTTGCAGCTGACCATATCTGCCAGAAGCTCCTCCTAGTACAGATGCTCACAGAATCTGGCCAAGCCCCACAGGATCTGCCTACTTGCTTGCTGTCCATACAGCACGGAGGAGCCTCACACAAAGTTGAGTGCTGCGACACACTAAGCACCATGCCCAACATGGCCTGGGTAACTAGGAACACAACCCCCGGTAAGGGATTCAGGTCTAGGATGCCCATAAGTGGGTACGTGTCCCACTTTCGGACCGCCTCTAAAGGGAATGTCACAGGGACATGGACATATAATTCAGCAAGGCTGAGAAGGAGGTTAAATCCCTGGTGAAGCAGCTATCTAAGGAATTAATGTCCCCTTGATACTGGGACAACAACATGGACGATACCCTGAAGTCCAAATCAGAAAACAGTGAGGCACTAGTCAATCAGGAGTGTGGAAGACCCTCTTCAACAGGGTAAAAACCACCAACAGAAAAAGTGGATGTCCAAAACCTGGCCTCGAATACTTCAATTGGGCTCACTCTCATGGCTGCAGGGGAGGCAGCACCAGTTGAATATTTTACTGCAGTGCTTCCAGCAATGTTGAGAGAATGGCTGCAACGGGGCTGCACTACAGATGGCATCAGGAGAGACATCCATAGCTGGGCTGGTTTGGCTGGAAGCACTGGTTGACCACGACCCTGGCCAAACGCACCCCAGTCCACTGCTGCCAG
This sequence comes from Neoceratodus forsteri, assembly GCA_016271365.2. Lineage (NCBI taxonomy): Eukaryota > Metazoa > Chordata > Ceratodontiformes > Ceratodontidae > Neoceratodus > Neoceratodus forsteri. The sequence continues at coordinate 1,518,151,082 of CM057450.1, read as the reverse complement.
GCTGCTTTCCTCCATGTGCAATGAGTCTGGCAGCAACAGTGTTTACTGGATGACACAGAGTGAGAACTCAATGAAGACTGCTGATGGTGGTAATGACGTTTAGACCACGAGCGGGATCGCAACCTTAGGCGTTGACCATGCAGTCAACTGGTGCCCACTGGTGGTGGGGCAAATGCACCCAAAGCCCACTGCTGCCAGGCTGCTTTCTCCCATGTGCAACAGGCTCAACAACAGTTTTGTTCACTGGGCTAGGAGGAGCAAGGACCAACAACTGTCAATGAAGGTATCGAAATCAAGAGCAGGATCTTGATTTTGGCTGTTAACCTAACAGTCAACTAGGACCCATTGGTGGCGGCTCCATGTACATCAGCAGTCTAGGTACTGTTGTCACCAGTGGCTGAACTGGAGTCAGGAAGACATGAGGCAGCTGCACCGAAGGGGGTACCACAGTCAAACCTGTCTCTTCCAGTGGCGGGGCCTCTGGCAGCACCGGCGTCTGTGTGAAAAATGAATTCTCATCCTCCCCCAACTTGTGGCACACAGGTTCCACAAGAACCTCTTTGGGTTCATCTACATTTGACAGCTCAGCCAGAAGTTCCTGTGGGATCTCCACAGGCCTGTCTACTTGTTCCTCAACAAGATCTACCTTGATCAGAGGTGACCCTTCTTAAGAATCTCTTAATATGGAAGAGAGGGAATACTCACTCTCCCATGATCACTGGCAGCTCTTGTTGTGCTTCCAACAATAAAGGGGGGCTCTGCAGTCAGGCCAGTGGCATGGAGGGCTGAGGTGCTGTAGCCTTATCTCCTGCCACACTGGCAACCAGTGTTCAGCAACAAGCGCCAGGTTGGGTAAGGACTAGCGCCTGACAGCTGCTCTCCTTTCCGGGGGGGGGGCGCCTGCATGGTCCACTGAATGGCTGCCACCTGGCGGAGGCCAGGTGGCAGTGCACATCTGGGGGGGCAGTGGAAGAGAGGGCTGCGGGACTCTGGGGCGTGTGCATCCACATGCGCGCCCCAGCATGTGTTAACAGGGAAGAAAACGGAAAAGGGATGGCTCCAAACCACTGAAACCCTGCCTGCCTGTCCCCGCTCACATATTATCAGAGCTTGGTAAGATGACAGGTGGGTGAGGCAGGGACAAGGCTGAGACTGTACTGGAGCCGGTCCAACTGGGAAAAGAATATATATATATATATATATATATATATATATATATATACATACACACATATATATACACACACATATATATATATATATATATATATATATACACATACACACACAACGTATGTTGTCAGATAAATGAGTATAAAACATGATATCTCACATGGGCCGTGAAGATAACATTGTTATCTCCACGCTCCTATACGCCATATCGAAACTTATCTGGTTGATCGGGCTTCATTTTACTGTTGAAAAGCCGCCGCTCGGTCACTGCTGTTTCTGTGTGCAGTTTGAAGCTTTTACAACGAACTACAGAAAATTACAGGAAATTTTAACTTACTGAACTCGGGCACATTCTAAAAACATTTACCAATGTACAAATCGTCACTGTCTATAGCGCCGGTCACGCTACAATTCTAGGAAAGTGAAACTACTCAGAGTGGCAGGATCAACCAGATAACCATGTAAATGTCACTTTTCCCAAAATAATAGCAGGATCAACCAGATATTTTACTAACTTTAAACTGACAGGATCAACCAGATATTTAAAACCCTATATAATCTATTATGTTGGGGAAGCATGTGGAGCCCTGTGTGTGTGTGTGGGGGCATGGCATGATAAACCAGATAATGCTTCTAAAACTAACCATAAATAGCAGAATCCACCAAATATTTCTTAAGCAATAAATGACATCTGCTGTTTTGGCAGCGTTCTGTAAAGGGGGGTTGTATTGCTAGGGCCATCACCTTTATGTCACCCATTGCATTGAGAGGGGCACGTAGTGAGTTGTGTTGGGGGCAGGGGCAAAGCATACGTTGTATAAACCGAATATGACATGGCCCGACTGAAGATATCATATTTATCTTCACTCGAGGCCAGTGACATCAAGATATCTCACTCCTGGCTTCGCCACTCGTGAGATATCATGATCACTGGCCCCTCGTGAAGATAAATATGATATCTTCAGTCGGGCCATGTCATATCCCCTATATACACACACACAAACACACACACACGCGCATACATAAACACACACACACACACCAACAAACGGGGGGCGGGCTCTATCATCGAAAGCATGGAGAGGAAAAATTCTCTAACTTCATTATGGTCCTTAAGAGTCATCAGCTCTATGGTATGCTCTGTAACCAGAAGAAGCTCCAACACCAGGATATCCTTGCCCGACATCGCAGCCTCCTCCATGGCCTTCAGCTGTACAGAGGACCCCATAGTTATCAAGGCCTTAAGTTCTTGGGGCCCACCTTGAAGGAAGCGCACCTGGTGCTCGACTGGAGAAGGGTGCATGGCCTGGCACCACAAACAGTTCCCTATATCAGCTGGGGGTACAAACAGTAGACACAAGAATCATGTCCATCGGTGGACATTTTCTTCCTGCATAACAGGCATCCCTTGAACCCTGGTTTCTTCTGCTCCTTTGTGGATAGTGTCGATAAGGAAGGAACCAGAGGTGAAGACAAAAACAATAAGTACTTTTAACCAAAATAAATTGCAAAAAAATTGCTTAAAAACTAGAACCCTCCATCATTAACTGGAGCTGTGAGGGAGGAGACCTGTTACTTCCAGCGGAAGAAAAGATCTGACAGCAAATGGGGTGGAAGCTGGAGTATGACACCAACGGGTGGTGTGAGGAACACGTTTGAAGCCATTACAGTGACTGAGTATGCACAGTGGTAGCTGTCCCAAGTGTGGATAATGAACTGTCTCTAGGTAGATAGAAAAGGCTACCGAATGTTAAAGTTAAACCTACGTATTTAAAATAACGTAATATTTTCAACCGATGTCAAATTAGCTGTCCTAAATCACCAAAGGGGTGGGAGCACCCCAGAATTTCCTTTCTTAGAGTTGGACAAGACCAAACTTTTAGTTTTATTTTCATTGAAGATCAAGTGCAGTGTTTTTTTTGTTGTTTCTTTTTGTACTATTTCTTTATCTCCCACACTGGTCCCTTAGGTCCTCTCTCCAGCTCTGCTACTCACCCCAGCATCCCGCTCTGCTTGAGGCCCTCCGGTGCACTATTTCCGAATCCTCCTCCATCTCCTCCAGGCTACAAGCCTCCCTGGATCGGAGCCGCCCCGGGTAAGGGCCGCCAACTCCAACGGCGCTCTATCTATAGGGTCCTAGCTACAGTCCGGATGTCGGAAGGTAAGAGATGTGCCCAGGCGAGTCCAGCGTTAAATCATGGCTGGGAGCGGAGAGCAGGGCTTCGCCTACCCGGGTGCCAGCTCTTTTCCCTTTTCTTGGCTGCCCCGGGAGATCGGACGTGCAATGACATCCAGCGCGAGATAGGCGTGCTCCTGCACCTGCCCACAGGACATCCGCCACATCTCCCATACCCCTTACGCTGTCTCTGCTGCCTTGGACCTCCAGCCACTGCTAGGGGTTGCTCCTACAGCGGCTGACGTTACCTCCTCCTTTCCAGGAGAGGACAGCAGTCTGCAGACGCTCAATCCTCCCCTACCCCTGCCAACCCGTGACGACCCGAGTCAGTTCCTGAACCCGGTTCGCCGGCATGGGACAAGGTGCGGCATCCAGCGCCTCAACCCTCAGCGCCACCAGGCCAGCTAAGTGCAGTGTTTTTAAAATGCTTTTTACCATATTTTATTTGCTCACCATGAGAACAACCACTCCATATACACTGCACGTAATGTGCAGGAACATTCATTTCTAATGTTCAGATGCTGTTTTACTGCCTGTCTTTTTCGATGGTTTCACAGAAAATCCCTCAGACATTTTCAAACCAGCTCTCGGAATCTTGGGTGAGCGCTGATTCCATTCTTTTTTTTTGTGTTATCTATTTACTCTCCTTCCGTGCCTCCGGGTTCGCCACTCCTTCCGGCTGCACATTGCCACTCGTGGCCTCCTCGTCCTGTCCCTCCTCCCCTCACCTCACATCGCAGCCGACCCAGGGGTGGCCCGGCATATCCCTGTTGATGGGTCCCCTCCTCCCGAGGAAAGACACGGTGGGGTGGGCCCCAGCGCATAGGCGTCAGACCCTGGGTGCTCCTGAGGTGGGATTGGAGGCACAGACCCTCAGACCAGCGAGGCGGGCAGCCATCATCCGGCGAACCGGCGATTCCCGCTTTCTGCAGGGGCGTGGTGTGCCGCGAGCGTCAAGGCATAGCCCGCGTTCACCACGCCCTCCTCAGCGTCCAGATGCGCTGAAGCTGGACCCTCTGCCTCTGCCAGGGTACCATGCAGCGTTCCTAGTGACCATCCTCCCCTGGGTAGGTGAGCAGTGGTGGGGCGCTCTAACCTCTCCACCCGGCTTGGCTCTCCAGCGCCCCAGTCCATTCCTGAACCCGGTTGCCGCGCGCCGCAAGCGGAAATCTGAACCGCTGGCGCCGCCACTTGAGCCGGCGGCTGATTCCATTCAAGCAACAGTGACACCATTTTCCTCAAGGTCCTGGCAGCTCAGTACATCATGTTATGACATTCAAAATTCAGTCTTTGCTTCCAGTTTTCTGATGGTGGCCCGTATTAATCAAATTATTCCAGTAAAATACCATGAGTAACTATCTGTCAATTTCCCTAAGCTGATCAACACTTGGTGCTCTGTATCACCCCAAAAAAAAAAAATATCAACAACATTACATGCTCTTAACATGAACATTTTTGTTTCCTGTGTTCTCTTCCTGCACTGAATGAAGCCCCAACAGCTTTCTCCTTATTTAAAGTATTGTCCCCTAAAAATTACTGATTAATCTCTGAAAGATGCTGTATCGGTAAAATTCAATAGGAAAATATCCTCAGACAATTGAAAATAAACATGAGTTGTTGCCATTTTGCAATCTGATGTACATTAGTGTGTGTGTGTGTGCTCGCGCGTGCTGAGCTGCCAGGCCCTTGAGGAAAATGATGTCATTGCTGCCTGAATGGAATGAGCACTCACCCAAGATTCTGCCAGCTGGTTTGAAAATGTCGGAGGGATTTTCTGTGAAACCATCAAATGGGAGAGCATTAAAATAGTATCTGTACACAGGGGTCACGCTTAACTTTTTTTTTCACTGGTCCACCCGGGAAAGTGAAGACCCAGCTGCACTGGCCCCCCACAGATTCCACTAGCCCCAACATTAACAGAAAAAAATGCATGAAAAAAAGCACACAGTAACAAAGCAGGTGTTTAAAACAGTAGTTTTTACTGTTTGATACTGTTTCTGAGTATTTTCTCTTTTATTTCATATCAGAGAACCAAGTCAGTACAGTTGGCATTTGCATTTACAGACCTCACCTGGGCCTTTTCTTGCAAGTAGTGCAACCTTATTGCCATACCAGAAGCTGTGGCTACCCTGCTAGGGGCCCTGGTAGGGACTGTAGGAACTCTCGTCGCACTTGGAATTGGAGATTTGGCCAATAAAGTAAACCACAATCTGCTTATTCTTTACCAAGCTGTGCAAGGTGTGACTTGAGACAGGTTATGCAGAGTATTGTGCAGTGTATTTTGTTTGGAAGTCAGTCTGGCCTGCAGTAGAAACAGTCACTCGGGACATGGACAGGAGTCTGTGTGCTAAGTAACCTTTTTTTACCGCAGGCCAGACTGACTTCCTAACAAAATACCCTGCACAGCCAGTCTTGAGTCACACCTTGTACAACTTGGGGAAAGAGCAGAGCATTGTTTGCTTTGTGACCACAGAGAATTTGAGCCTACCAGAACCCACCTTAACCATACGAATCTTGGGCCCTGCTACCACCCTGCATGCCAGAATTAATCTCCGTTTGATGCACACAGCAACCGGGCACCTGCAGCACGTGTTTCTATTCAGTAACGATGCAAATCCAGCTCTGCTCCATTCGCTAAGTAAGAGTAGTAGCTGACTTTCAACCTACCTGCCCCCAGCCCCGACCGAAAGTTGGAAATAGCAGCACAAATTAGCAGACCACATAGCTCCACATCTGACATGAATACCAGGCAACCACAAAGTCCACTTACAGGGCCAGCTTTTACTAGACCCCCCCCCAAGCATATGAGGCTTGGGCCCAGCCACCTTCGTTGTATACCAGAATTGATCAGATCCACATAGATGTGCACCCAGCAACCCGGTAACCTACAGCACATTTGTTTCTATTCTCTGCCCAAGCAGCAATCATTCCGGCTCTGTTCCGTTCAGCTAAGTGAGGGTGCAGCGGGGGCTTTCAACCGTTACCTACCTCCCTCATGGCCCATAATGGAAACTGCAATATAAGCAGAGTTGAAACCTCGAAACATGTCGAGTGAGATGTCTGTATTCACCCCCACTCCCCACAACAAAACAAGCAGCAGCCAGTGCGTTCAGAAATAAAAACTACCGAATTTGCTATCCCTTTTTCACTGAACCCAGAGGGAATCGAATCGGGGTGAGGTAGGGGAAGGTAACACTCATGGTGATCCCACCCAGTTTAGCTTGCCAACTGTGCAGTAGAAACGACTCCCGGACTCCCGATTACTATTTCGGCAACTCGATATCCTCAGGCGACATCACACCTACCCCAGACAAGGCACTGCACTTGTATGCCCTTCTTAAGTTCATATTCTCATATTTTCTTTCCCTCACTCCATGTATTTGCTGCTTATTCTGCAATGTTACTGGTCTGGTTCTTACCGTGCAACTAACTTGGAACAGCTCTGGACTGTCAGTCACTCGGGTCACAATTGCTCTTCTCTGTGGAGCGGTTTCACTGCAGATTGCATCCGGGGATTCAGCAGCTCAGAAGGTGGGACGGGCTGCAGACTGGCGGCAAATCTTCCTTCTTCAATCAGACTGCTCCACAAGGTCCTGGTAGGAGTTGCTAGGCAATAAAACTGAGTATTCAGACGGGAAAAAAAAAGGACCCTGGCGTTCTCTTAAAAGGGTCATTACTAAAACGGGCTAGATTGCACTAGCCCAGCTGGGAAAGTCAGGGGAACATTGCACTGGCTCGAGGAAATCTGCACTATGCCAGTAAAATAATGTTATGATCAACCCCTGTGTACATGACAAATGGCAATTTCTTCATTTCATATGTAATAAATAAGGCCTGGTTGTCCTTATGTTAGGAAAAAGGAGTAAAGTGTATAATATATTTGTAATGTGGAACAAACTTCCACCCTTAGTACAGGAAGCCTCCTCAATCATGAATTTCCGCATCAGACTTAAGGCCCACATGCTTGAAGCCAGCACTTGCCATTGTTACAGCAGCTGATAAACCCCCCAAAAAAAAAAAACTAACCAAGCCTTTCACACTGGCAACTTTAGCTTAGGCAACCTTAGCAATTAGAATTGCCTCTAACCACCTCAATATCTATAGTCCTAGCTCTGGCTACACCAACTACAGCCAGTATACCCTAATGTACTGTAAAATGCTATATATGATTGAAACCTGAAAAATCACTGTCTGCACTTTGTAAGCAACTGCCTCTTCTCTGTACTTTACCATGTAATGTAATTCCTGGGTCGCCCCTGAAAAAGGGACCTTTGGGGCTCAGTGGGCCTACCCGGTCATCAAAATTTAATAAATAAATAAATAAATATAGCTGTAGTTGATCTTTAAGAACCAAAGCATTTCCTGTCAATCAGGAGTGCACCTCGAGACTTTTCGCGGACGGATAAATTCAGTAGATCTAGACTGCCCCTTCCTTTAAATAAGGACATCATCCGCACACAGCAGAATTTCACTATTCTTCACACCCCTTGGTAGTGTGTTACAGTAAAGGACACCTAAAGAGGGTTATTACTGTTTACACTCTTTCCAAAACCTTGCCGTGTATCTGTCGGCAAAAGGGAGTACTTTTGAATCCTGTGGTTATTTACCTTGAAATATGGTGGCGTACATGTTTTCGGCAATTTCTTCAGCTGTAATCAGGAATCGTTTTAAGAGCGCCATGCTGATCGGACCATGTGACTACGCTATACGTCTAATGTAATGACGTAATTATTCTTAGAAGAAAGGAGGGAAGGAGGGAAAGAGGTGGATATGAGAAACATTTAAATACCTCAATGGTATAAACAAGGTACAGGAATGGAGCATTTTTCAGAGAAAGAGATGCTCGAGGACAAGGGGTCACACTATGAAGCTGGAAGGGGGGAGGCCGAGAGGAAATGTGAGGAAGTACTTCTTCACGGAGAGGATGGTGGATGCTTGGAGCAGCCTCCCAGTGGAGGAAGTGGGGGCTAAAATGGTTACAGGATTCAAGAAAGCATGGGACAGACACAACAGGATCTTAGAAGTAATGCAAGCGTGGTTGCAAACCGGAGACCTTGTAGAGTCTGCGGTGGCACTGTAGGTAGGGCAAATAGGGCAGACTAGGTAGGCCAAGAGGTCCGTATCTGCCAACAACTTCTATGTTTCTATATTAATTTAAGTGACACATCTTGCTTGTAGTAAAGAAACCTTATGGGAGCCTTACAGTAAATGTCTAAGATAAACACTATATGTTAACCTGATCATCTATATCAATATAACTTGCACAAGTTAAATATCAATATAGATGATCAGGTTAACATATAGCACTCATCTTGAACAGTTATTATAGTTACAGGGTTTCTTTACCATGGACGAGATGTGTCACTTGAATTACATCATTACACTGCACGTACTGCGTGGTCACATGGTCCAATTGGCACGGAGCTCTAAAACATTTCCCCATTGCAGCTGAAATAAAAAAAAAAGTTGCCGAAAACATAGAAAGCACAATATTTCAAGGTAAAAGATTACAGGATTCAAAAGTACTCCCTTTTTCCTACAGATACAAGGGTGGGTTTTGGGAACTGTGTATGCAGTACTCTAAATAATAGTGCTCAAGAACAGACACCTGGGGCACACCCAAACTGACATGTACATAGGAAAAAAAGGATTTCCCAGTTTCACACACAGTCATCCATTAGATAGGTAATCAGCAAATCCTTCTGACACATTAGTCGAAAGTTCCAGATCCTGCAGTCTGGATAGCAGGTGGCTGTGTTCCACAAGATCAAAGACCTGCGAAAGATCTAAGAAAATTGCTGCTACTGTATCACCCATGTCCCTAGACCATACCGCGCCCCGAGTGGCACCCTCGGACTCAGCGGCACCTTCCAGCCATTCACCTGGCCGCTGCCATCACCGATGAAACCGCTGGCTCCTGGCCGCCCTCCTGGTCCTGCTCTCTGGACCCTGAAGCAAGACCGTACTGCGCGCCGAGTGGCACCCTCGAACTCGTCGGCGCCTTCCGGATGTTCACTTGGCCGCTGCTATCACCGACGAAACTGCTGGCTCCTGGCTGCCCTCCTGGTCCTGCTCTCTGGACCCTGAAGCAAGACCGTACCACGTCCCGAGCGGTGCCCTAGGACTCGGCAGAGCCTTCCGGCCATTCACCTGGCTGCTGCCATCACCGACGAAACCGCTGGCTCCTGGCCGCCCTCCTGGTCCTATTCTCTGGACCCTGAAGCAAGGTATAGCCACTGATCTTTTTTTCCTCCAGAGTCGACGGCGCCGCTTTCCGACTGGTGCACTTTTTAGCTGGGGACTCCCAATTGGCCCAGCGGGTAGTGCAAAGGCTTCTGATTGGTGCGCCTGAAAGCCGGCTCTCTGGACTGCTATTTCTTTGCCTCAAACTTTGGTTTCTAGGCTCCGGGACTCACTTGAATTTTACTCACAGCTGTATTTTACTGTGATTGCTAACTCTTCTGGTGTATTTATTAAGTGTAGATCTCATTTATTTTAAAATTCAAACTGCATTTAATTTGAAGTGTTATTAGGCCAACACGGCACATCGTGCCTTATTTTCATTAACCTGCTGACTATCTTTCCTTTTCTATCTTTCTGCCTGCCTTGCCTTTACCCTTATTTCTTCACTACTCTCTCAGACCTCTGTCCCCTTCCTGCTGTGCATCTTTAACCTGCTCTTGGACTCCAACCCATCCCCTTTACCTAAGATGAAACCTAACTCACTGACATATATACCTCTTTGTCCCTCCGAAACCCCTCCCTACCTTACTCCTACAGTAGTTGCTAATTTCTGTCTTTTGTCCTAACCTAAGCACCCCAACCCCTGCTGACGGTCTGCCGCCAGTCTCCCGGCCTCTCTAGTTTCTTTTGTGTTATCCCCCTATATTTATCTCACTGATCTCTCCTTTTCTCCCTAGACCGTACTGCCCCCCTGAGCAGCGCCCTCAGACTTGGCGGTGCCTTCCGGCCGTTCACCTGGCCACCGCCATCACCGACTAAACCGCTGGCCCTCCTGGTCCTGCTCTCTGGACCCTGAAGCAAGGTATAGCCACTGATCTTTTTTCCTCTTGAGCCGACGGCGGCACTTTCTGATTGGTGCGCCTTTTAGCTGGGGACTCCTGACTGGCCCAGCGGGTAGTGCAAAGGCTTCTGATCGGTGTGCCTGAAAGCCGGCTCTCTGGATTGCTATTTCTTTGCCTCAAACTTTGGTTTCTAGGCTCCGGGATTCACTTGAACTTTCTTCCCACCCTCGCCTATTAAATACTCTACTTGTCCCCGCCCACCTCGTCTTTCACTCTAACCCTGTTTGCTCTCTCACTAGTTTCTCCCCCGCCCGCCACTACTTGGTACTTTTTTGAGCCAATTCGTAGGTGCACTACGTTGCGTTTGTATCTTTCACTCCCTCTCTTTGACCTACTCCACATATGCCTAAACTGTAACCAGGAACTTCCAGTACTATCTTTTATTTCCTTTTTCTCATCTTGTGCCTGCCCACCTCTCAACTAAACGAAGCCTCCTAAATACTGTCCTTGCCAATAGCGTGCCTCACTGCTGCCCGTCTCAGCTAGTGCTCAGTATTATCCAGGCGGTCAAAATCCCCCTCTAGCTATCTAACTTATCCATTTTCTTCCCTTTTTTCCTCTCACTTTGTAGTTTTCTCCTCAGCCCCTCTCACGCACCTGAAAGTCTAATTCTCGGTCTTCCTAATCTTTGGGCTAATTTGAATGTTTTCGGCTTTTCAAACTCTGCCTATAAGCTTCTATTTTCCCCTTTTTCGGCTTGCAGCTTCTCACCTCAGCTCCTTGCAGGTACCTACACTTCTAATCCGACTACCTAAACCTGGAATAAGAGACCGCTCTCTGTTACATCTCTCTAACCCTCTCTAAGCTCCAAGTCTTCTTTAGTCCCTCGCTCTATTTTGAGCTACTAGCTTTGGGGCCTGAAAAATGAATCATCAGTCACTACTATTTCTCCTCATAGGCACTCTGCCTTTGTTACTCCTATCAATTATTTATGTCCCTCATGCTGAATCCGCTCTCCCACGCTATCAACAATATGACTTTACATTTTAAAATCTTCTAGCGTGACCTGCATTTCGCTGTGATCCCACATCGTTACTTCCCAGCAAGACATGGGTCCATTTGATTGCCTAAGTGCACAAATGCAGCTCCCTACGAGCTCGCGCCCTATCACGCTTCCTGCATCGTAAGCTCTGGTACCTCCTCTTACTGGCTAGTCTGCTCTCTGGGGATATACAACCAAACCTAGGGCCTTCAACTCCCACAGCTGCTCCTATTCCGAACACTAAAGGTCTACTTATTACACACCACAATATTAGGAGCCTTGTGTGGAACTTTGCTGAACTCGAATCTTGGACTGCACTCTATAAGCCAGATATAATATGCCTCACTGAAACTTGGCTGAAGCCATCCACCCCAGACTCTCTGTGCTCCCTACCATCTTACAATCTCCTGAGAAATGACAGACCAGCCCCAAAAAGGGGGAGTGGCACAGCTATATATTTCAAGTCTCACCTCCAGCTCTCTATAATTAGCTCGTCTCCCCTAGACCACTGTGAGGCCCTTCATGTTCTCCTCACCTTAGGCACAAAGAAGCTGCATATTGTCTGTGCTTACAATCCCCCTACCAATGGCCTAAAAGGACTGGATGAGCTACTCGACCAAACCGCTTCCCACTCAGGAAATAGTGAAGTTCTTCTACTAGGTGACATTAATATAAACTGGCTTGGAGGCTCACAAGTGACAGCCCTGACTAAACTGCAAAGCTACAACCAGCATCAGCTTATATCTTTACCCACCAGAACTGCTCCTCAATCAAATACCTGTACCTTGCTGGACTGGATTATGACAAACCGCCCTGAGAACACTGTTGACTCTGGCATCCTGCCTGATGCCATAAATGACCACTCCCTCACCTTCTGTATCTGGGGTAAAGGCAGGCCTGACCCTATGAAGCCCCGTTACATTACCTTCCGTAATTATATGAATTTTGACCCTCATGCCTTTTTGTTTGACGTCGCTTGCACTGACTGGTCCTCCCTCTATAGCTCATTGGACGCTCAGTCTGCCCTAGACATCTTTTTGACCAAATTCCTAGCTATACAAGAAAAACACAGCCATCATGTGACTAGGCGTATAAGAAATAGGCAGACTCGATGGCTGAAATCTGACCTCTCTAAATTACAACTGAGGGACAAAAGTTGGTTTTGTTACAAGAAATCTGGTCTACTAGAAGATTTTCATACCTACAGAGCTCTGAGAAATGCCTGCAAACCAGAAATCAAGCAAGCAAAAAGCTCCTACTGTAAAGATCTATTAACAGATTCCCAGGGGGACCCGAAAAAATGTTGGTCCCATATTAAGTTCTTCCTGGGTTCTGACCAGTCTGCCACTCCAAATAACATGTCTCTAAAAGGCATCCACTGTAACAGTCCCCTCACTATTGCTAACTTCTTCAACATGCAATTTGCTGACCTTACTCAATACACCTCCACTTTCCCTACCCCACCAAATCTTTACCTGAGGACTGGAGGAGGAGGATAGATGTGATTCCCCTCCACAACAGTGGAAGCAAGGCAGAAGCAGGAAACTACAGACCTGTTAGTTTAACCTCAGTGATAGGGAAAATGATGGAATCACTTCTGAAGGAAAGAACTGTCAAGTATCTAGAGGCCAGAGGGGCACAGGACCCAAGGCAGCATGGATTCACAGCGGGAAGGTCATGCCAGACAAATCTGATAGATTTCTTTGACTGGGTGACCAAGTAGTAGATCAGGGAGGGCTGTGGACATGGCCTACCTAGACTTTAGCAAGGCATTTGACACAGTCCACACAAAGATTAATATACGAGTTAGTCAGCCTGGGGTGGGTCCCAAGATGACAGCCTGGGTAAAAATTGGCTGGAGAATAGGACATAGAGGTAATAGTAAATGGAGTCCACTCTGAAGAAAGGAGGGTTACTAGTGGGGTACCGCAGGGTTCAGTATTAGACTGTCCTCTTCAATGTCTTTAAAGCTTACATTGCAGAGGGACTGAAGGAAAGTATGTCTCTTTGCAGATGACACAAAGATCTGCAACAGAGTTGATGCACAAGGTGGGGTGGAAAGGATGAGAAGGGACTTGGCAAGGTTAGAGGAATGGTCAAATGTATGGCAGCTTAGATTCAATGCTAAGAAGTGCACGGTAATGCACCTGGGAAACAAAAACCCAGGGGAAGAGTACACAATGGGGGGTGAGATACTAACAACAACAAAAATGGAAAGGGACCTGGGGGTAGTCATATCAGATGACCTAAAGGTGGGCAAGCAATGTGAGAGGGCAGTAAGAAAGGCTGGGGGGATACTGGGATGCATAGGGAGAGGCATCACCAGTAGAAAACAGGAAGTTATTATCCCTCTGTACAGACAGCTGGTGAGACCCCATCTGGAGTACTGCGTGCAGTTCTGGAGACCCAATCTCCGCAAACACATAGATAGGATGGAAGCTGTTCAGAGGAGGGCAACTAAAATGGTGCAGGGTCTGCACCGGAAGACATATGAAGAGAGACTTAAGGAGCTTAATATGAATAGCCTCGAGGAAAGGAGGAGAGGGGGACATGATAGAAATTCTCAAGTACCTCAAGGGAATCAACAAAGTCCAAGAGGGTAGCATCTTTCAAAAAAAGAGGTGTGCAAGAACAAGGGGGCACAATTTGAAGATAGAGGGGGGCAGCTCAGAGGTAATTTAAGGAAGCATTTTTTCACAGAGAGGGTTGTGGATGCATGGAACAGCCTTCCGGAGGAGGTTGTGGAGTCAAAAACAGTGGTGGAATTCAAGCATGCATGGGACAGTCATAAGGCAATTCTAGGGGGTGGGGTAGGAAGAAGTAGGCTGCTGGTTAACTAGGATCTGCAGCTTATCCATTAGGTAGGGAAATGGGCAGACTGGGTGGGCCAAGTGGTCCTTATCTGCCATCAAATTCTATGTTTCTATACAAGCAAACTCCACCGGGAACACCTTCCACTTCAGGTCTGTCCAGAGTAACGAGGTTCTCAGACTTCTACGAAACATCCCAGAGTATGCAACCGTGGGGTCTGATAACTTGAAACCTAAGCTCCTAAAATTAGCTGCCCCACACATAGCTGCTCCCCTAGCTAAGATTTTTTCTCTCTCTCTGTCTCTCTCTCTCTCTCTCTCTCTCTGTGTCAAAGCTCTGTCCCGGAGATATGGAAGTCATCCAGAGTTACCCCTGTGCTTAAAAAAGGTGACCCGCTTGACCATCCCAATTGCCAATGGTGTCAGCATGGCTCAGTTGGTAGTACATCCGCCTGTGGACCAGAAGGTCGTGGGTTCTCGTCCCACACCGGGATTGGACTTGCACCTAAAAATCACTGGCATCCAAGTGCAGTATTGGGGGGTGCTGTACTGCTGGGGTGTGCCGTCCTTCGGATGAGACGTTAAACCGAGGTCCCTTCTGCCCATCCTGGTGTTGTCCTGGTGGGTGTCCAGGTGGAAGTAAAAGAACCCAGGGCACTCTTCGCAAAGAGTAGGGAACATTCTCGGTGTCCTAGCCAACATTCCCCTTCCCATAAACCAGTTCATGCAATTATCCAGGCTGTGTGTGGGTGATGATGTGCGATATGGCCGCCACCACACATTCAGTCACTTCACTACCAGTCTAGCATTGCTTGTAAAGCGCTTTGGGATGTATGAAAATAGCTATATAAATGCAGATTATTATTTCTTCTTCCTCTTCCTCCTCCTTCCCCATTGCCATCCTAGCTGCACTCAGCAAAATTCTAGACAAACTAGTTGCCTTCCTAACCACTGACTTTCTTCTGCAACATGACCTCTTAACTGACGCTCAACATGGCTCCCACAAGGGTCATAGTACCACTACTGCCCTGATCAAACTCACATCCGACACCCTAGTGGCCATGGACTCTGGCTGGCTCACAAGGGCCATTTTCATTGACATGACCAAGGCATTTGATCTTGTTGACCATTCCATCCTCACTGCCACTCTCGACTCTCTAGGCTTCTCGTCAAATGTTGTAAGCTGGTTTAATAGCTATCTGACCGATAGGTCTCAATATGTGAAATTTAACTCCACCCTCTCTGACAAGGTTACCATCAATATTGGTGTACCCCAAGGGTCTATCTTAGGTCTTCTGCTTTTCTCAATTTTTATCACTAGCATCACCTCTAATCTCCTTAAAACTTCCTCACTACTATGTGCGGATGACACTGTACTGCATACCAGTTCCAAGAGTATTGAGGACATAAACTCTCAATTCTCTTGTGACTTTCTGCTTATCCAACAGTGGCTTACAAATCACAAACTTATTCTAAATAAATCAAAGACTCAAGCAATGTTATTTGGCTCCAGTCTCAAACATGCCCAGGCACACTTTAATGTCTCCTCCCCTGATGGCACACCTTTTGGTGTGGTAAACTCCTTCAAATATGTAGGGGTCACTCTTGACCCATCTCTGAGTTTCAGCCTCCACATTCAAGCTACCTGTAAGCAGGTAAACTCCAAACTTGGTATTGCCTATGGTACTTGCTATGTGCTCACCCCCTCAGCAAGGCTTGCTATTGCCCGTGGGATACTATTTCCCTCTCTCACATATGGGGTTGCCACATATGCTTCTGCCTGCAACTCAAGTCTACGAACGTGGGATGTTACAATAATATCTGTCGCTTCGCATCTTGCCTCCGGCTGAAACATCACTGTCTCCTCAACTCAGATGTGGGTTGGCTTCCTCCCCAAGAACTAAGACCTTATGCACCTGGATCTATTGCTGATAAGATCATCGGATCCCACTCACCTAAACCCCTGGCCAGTCTCCTTCCCTACCACAAAACCAACTATGCTCTTCGGACCATGTCCCTGTTCTTGTTCCAAGACATCGCACTTCGAAAGGTGGTCATGCCTTTGCCTGTCATGCACCCCTTTTCTGGAACACACTCCCTTTAACCCTATGTCAAACTGCATCCCACATCTCCTTTAAGAGAGAACTACACCACTATCTCTTCTCCTCCTATGTATGCTCCTGCTTCAAACCACCATAGCCCTAACTCTCAAATCCCACCCCTCTCTCAGTTTGTCCTCTGGGAGCCTGGGGTCTACTCCAACAGGGAGCACTTTTTCAATCTCTTTTCCTAATTTCTCGTATCTTATTCTTCCATTTACTTTTCCCTTCTGGGAGATTTTTCTGTTGTGCTGTCTTGTATCAAACTGAACAGCCCTCCTCTTCCTTCACCAGCTGAACCTTACTGGGTAACCTGCACTTTACCACACCATTTCTATTCCCCCCAACTATTGCCTCCTCCTCCCTTTCACCAAACTCCGCCTGGCTACTACTTGCTCTCACAGCACTTTATTCCTCATTGTTTACATACTGCTCAGTCACTTTAAAAATGACCTAATGTAGCCAGCCGGTGGCGCTGGAGGTTGAGGCGCTGGACACTACACTTTGGCGCTTTGCACCGACGACCCGGTTCGAAATGGACTCAGGCTGTCGGGGTTCGGAGGGGAGGAGGATCGAGCATCCCACGGACGCCTCCTCCTCCTCCTTCTGGGGTGGGTTCCTGGGGTGCTCTAAGCACCCAGCGCACAGCGCGGTAGAAACACAGGCACCAGGCGGCTTTTGGAGTCGGGAGGGAGGACGCCAGAGCATTTGACAATGCACGCTGTCCGCCTGGACGCCAGTCCTTCAGCCGACGCCTCAGGGAGGAGGGACTAAGGGAAGAAAAGCGAAAAACATCCGCTCGGGCCAGGATGACGCACCGATCCCAGCCCCGATCACCTACCCACGGGCAGACCCCGCTGTGCAGGCTCTCCGGAGGAAAGAAGAGCAAGGTAGGGAGACAACAGAGTAAGCCAGGCACTCTAGGGGCAGACACCGTGGGAGGGATTACGGGGGATTTATCGGTCCGAAGGAATGGACTAAGTGGGCAGTAAGGAGGGGATAACAAGAAAGTAAAAAAAAAAAAAAAAAAATGACCCGATTGCTATTTCTTACATGTAAACTTAAATACTGTATTACTTTTTGTCATATTTACCGCTATAAATTGTTCAAACATTTACATGTAACTTGTAATATGTACAAATATGTTTCTCTTGAAGTTTGTCTCTGTACCGTCCCAGGTCGTGCCTGAAAATAGTCTTTTGGCTAGTGCACCTATCCGGTTAACAAAAACTAAATAAATAAATAAATATTCAAAGTGTCTTCTGTATATAGTTTGGGAGAGCCAGCAGGGTTGCCAGAGTATCACCTGCCTGTAACTGCACTAAGCCATACTGCTGAATTTTTTTATCCCTAGAATTGCCATCCTGCATCGTTGATTAATTAACTTTACTGTCTGACATGACCACTAAGTGCTCGGTAATTTAAATGTACAATCAACTGTCAAATGAAATCCCTTACACTGGACTATGCTTGGATTTGTACTTCGTACCTGTCTTGATGTTTTATCTTCAGTTACCACTTGCCTGGTGTTCACACAACCTATAATCCCAATATTTCCTATTCTGTTGCATTTTTATACACTAAAACTCTGTTAATACCTCTTCTCACCTTTGTAATCTCGTAGGTCATACCCAACAATAGGCATGTACTTGTAGAGTGTGCTTACCTCGTCAGTAAAAATTAAATAAATATATTTAACAAAACACTGCTGTGCATTTAAACGGAGCTGGGTTCGTTTTAAATTGCCAAAATCAGCTTCACCTGCCGAGATGATGGAGAAGGCGATTTAAAAACAAACTAAACTAGCACCGATCAAAAGTGAGAAAATTTGCAAATACAAACTTTGCCAAAAGAAAACAAAACAGTTCAGTAATTCAACAAAAGTAAAACATCATCGTTCCCTTGATGACGCAGGGGTACAATTTTGGGTGGGAGGTGCCCGAATGAATTTAATAAAGTGTACGAAAATACTCATAAATCATTTGGTGAGTGAAAGGTTTCTTTAGTTCCTAAAACTATCACCTAAAAAACTAAAAAAACTGATGATGGGATTTCAGGAAAGACCAAACATTCTGAACATTTTCTACCACCTAAATGACAACTTTCTATTACAGAACTGTGCACTCTGGAAAACAGCCGAGGATTTCTGTTTTTTCTGCATCTTATAGTAGTTCTCTTTAACCGTTCTGACAAAAAAAATGAGCATATGCAAGTCACCTATATTCTCTAAACATTACTGTACTGGAGTGTATTTACAGGGAAAAACTCACCAACTCTTCCAGATGCGTGAACAAGTCAAGTGGAGGTAGACTGTCAAGTATAAAACTTGAAACTCAAAATATTCATAAACAAACAGATTTCACTGCTTGGGCAGCGGGATACCAGATATATAACAAAACAAAAAAACGCCACCCAATATAATACAGAAGCTACAGTAAATCAAAGTCCTGTTCTGTACAGCCTTATCCCTAGAGCAACCCTATCCCCAGAGAGTAGCAAAGATACGCAGTATGTGATCAAGCACCTCTGCTTGGCTCACAGACAAATTACAGTTGGACTGAAGGATTTATTATTTCCAAATGATTTGCAAACTACCTGTTGCACAAGAACTCGCCCGACTGACATCTTTTAAATGTCAACCATATCACAAACATGCACTTACACAGTAGTTAAAGATACCTGAGAAATGACTGGAAATGCTGCAATGGTCAGTGCAAAATCAAACACCACACCAGAAAGGCAGGGGCCAGGGTGGGGGGAGCTTTTAGGGCACTTTCATTCAGCATTAATTAGGTAGGAATGGGCAGACACGATTGGTCAACTAGGCCTTTTTCTGCCAACAGATTCTATGTTTCTGCTAACGCAGAATTTTCCGGAATGGCTATATTAAATATTTTACGCCACAAGTGGCTGTAGGTCTGAGAACTGTTTGCTCTTCACCTCATCACAAGGCCTCCCTCAGTCTCACCACTCCCCATCTCTTGCAAGTGGTACTGAGTGTCCCAGGCTGCCTTCTATCCAGGTCTCCTGCAGACATCCACACAGCTAGGGGAGGAGGAAAGCTTGCTTTGCTGGCTAGAGGGTCTGGGACATTGAAGGAGGAGAATAAGGACCCTGCTGGCCATTTGACATGGGAGGGCATGCAGCTGACAGCCAGCAGAAGGACCTGCCTACTCCCCGACTGGGAGCAGCAATGTCAGCATGCCCCTCTGAGTACCAGGCATCCCTTCGTGTCACTCCTCCTTCCTCAGGGATGCACTCTGGTCTAGTAGTTAAGAGTGTAGATCTACAAACATGAGAGGCCCAGGTCTGACTCCACAGCCAACACTTACTCACTGTGTGACCCTGAGCGAATAACAACCTCCTGCTACTTGCCTTCTCTCAGATCTTTCATTCTTATCTATCACTGCTTCGTGAATCTCACTGTGCACCTGAAACAGCAGCAATATTCTCTCCCCTTCCCCTCTAGGGGTTATAAAGCATTTTGGGACACAGTTTAATAGGAGCTCTATGAAACCAAATGCCCTTTTTTCCTTTCCTCAGGCTGCATCCTGCACTGGAGGGCAGTCACATAGCCGGATGAGCAATGTCTCTCCCATCTGCCTACGCTCCCAGTGTCCCACAATTCTTTTTTTTTTTTTTTTATTTAACTACAAAAGTACATCAGCAATTTTAAGGTTTCCAAACTCAGGTCACCTATGAAGTTTTCACATTACGTACATAAGTATACTCTGTAGCTCACAGAAACATAAAAATGCAGAAGTTAATCAGCAGATAAGGACCTCTTGGTCCACCTAGTCTGCCCAGTTTTCCTTGCCTACTGTGCCACTGTAGACGCTACTCAATCTGTGGTCGTCTCCTCCCCTTGCCTTACTACCAAGGTCCCTTGTATCTGTCCCATGTATGCTTGAATCCTGTCACCGTTTTGGCACCCACCACCTCCGCCGGAAGGCTGTTCCAAGTATCCACCACCCTCTCCGTGAAGAAGTATTTTCTCATATTTCCTCTGAGCCTCCCAACCCCTTACAACTTCGCAGCGTGATCCCTTGTCCTTCAGCTTCTTTTTCTATGGAAAATGCTACCTTCCTGTACCTCACTAATACCCGTTAGGTATCTGAATGTTTCTATCATATCCCCCCTTTCCCTCCTCTCCTCCAGAGAATACATATTCAGTTCATGGAATCTCTCCTTGTAGGGCTTTTGATGCATCCCTGCACCATTTTGGTAGCCCTCTTTTGTACTGCCTCCACCTAAATCAATGTCCTCCTAGAGGTGGGGCCCCTGAACTGGACACAGTACTCAAGGTGAGATCTTACCAGTGATCTGTACATGAGTACTATCTCCTTCTTCTTACTGGGGATACCACTCCCTATGCACCCAAGCACACTGCTAACCTTCCCCACTGCCTTATCACACTGCTCGGCTACCTTCAGGTAATCAGAAATGATTATCCCCAGGTCCCTCCCTTACTCTTCTTCAGTAAGTGCCATGGGATCTTTTACTTCCACCTGGACAGTGACTGGAGATGGGCAGAAGAGACCTCTGTTTAATGTCTCATTTGATGGGGCCCTTGTTGCCCCAAATCAACTGTCTTCCAGTGCACCATCGGAACCAGTGTTTAAGCTGCCACTCCAAGTAGCATTTTGCTATAAAACTCTGAATCTGGCTACTTTTTCTGGGCTCTGAATCATCAAAACTGTGATGCTGATAGCTGTTGTGTGTGTAACTAATTAAATGAAATAGTTGGGTCTGGCTACAAATTTGGGGATTTCATTACACAATTTCAGTAGCAATTTGCCAAAAAAACTACTAGTTTTCTTTTTATTTGTAGATTTTCCACATTCGGTATCGACTGGACCCCTTCCACCGGTTCCCCAGCCCAGTTACTTCAGCGTCCACCAAGACTTACCTCAATGGCACAAAGGTGCCCAGCTGGCTGGATGCGGAGCCCGGTATCATCCTGCCAGTCGACTCCATTTTTCCGTTTTCTGCCCCGCCCCTTCGTGGCATGAGAGTGCACATGTGGAGGCATGCGCACACCACGTACCCACGCTCCTGTGCCTCCCTGACTCCGGCACTGCCTCCGGCCCACTAGGGGCAGCCAAGAGTGAATGACAACCTCCCAGGAGAGGAGAGCAATCCATCGGACGCCGATCCTCCCCTCCCCTGCCAGCCCCCGGCAATCCGAGATCGTTCTCAGTACCGGGTCACCAGTGCGGCGCAAGGTGTGATGCCTGGCACCTCAACCCTCAGCACCACCAGGCCGGCAAAACTACAAGTTTTAAATTTCCAGCTTATACCCTGGTCAGGATCCCGCCAGCTGGCTCCAAAGGTTAGTAGAAATTCCACCTTTAGGCCGGGGAAGGCCCCCCAGCAGGTACAAGTTTGTCAAGGAGGAAGTCAGGCAAGGTGTTTAATATCTAAACTAGGCCAGAAGAGATCCCCCGGCAGGAATGAGCCAGCCCCGTGGGATGCCAGAGAAACTGAAGCTTAGTGCTGGGCCCAGTGGCACTGAGGGTTAAGGCGCTGGATGCCTTACCTCACACTGTGCCAGCGACCCGGGTTCGGGAACGACTACAGGCTGTCGGGGTGCCGGCATGGGGGGCGGGAGGAGGCGGGGTTGAGTGAGCTATCAGCCTGCTCTCCTCTCCAGGGTGGTGGTGGGGTGTCGCCCCTCTGTAGTTCGGTCCCCACTGGGTGGAGGTCCAGTGGGCAACATAGGTGGTGAGAGCTTAATTGGTGGAAAGGCTAGCTGGCTTCAGGTATGTGTCTGCGCCTCCACGCACACGTGCGACGTGCCAGGGCCCCGGGGGGGAGGGGAATACGGGGAGAAAACCAGAAAAAGGCCTATAAAAATCTATATTGAAAGGAAAGAGAAACTGAAGCTTAGGTTGGTGCCAGACAATGGGGAGTGGCATGGCAAGTTGAGGATCAGCTGTGGGACTTCGTTCTCGGGGTTTATGTAGCATCACGCACCTCAGGTGTGTGCGTGTAAAATCTCATTAAACTCCCTTACCCATGTATTATTCTGTTTGTGGTGCTGTGTATGGAAATCCACACATTTCCAGATGCCGTTGTACCCCAGTAGTGATGTCAGAATGCTGCTGTACCGAGGTAGCAGTTTCACTACTACAGTACAACTGCATAGAATCTCAGGTTTACTAAAGAGCACCTTCCTCACTGTTTGCAGACAGCATAAAGAAGAAACAGGAGAATCCCTTATCGGAGAGGGAGTTCCTCCATTACGGTTTTAAAATGTTTAACTGCCCCCTAAGGAAGGAAAGGGATCATAATTTTCCCCTGATGGGCCGGCCGCTCGACCCCTACCACTTCCTGATCTCTGGCTCCATCTCCATGTAAAAGCTTTGGTACAAATGGAAGTCAGGGTTCAACTAACAAGAGCTTTGCTAGTTGAACCCTGGTTTCAATTTGTATTAAAAATCAGGTTAAAACAGGAAATCAGCTTTTAAAAAGATGCTCCACAGACATGTGTGTGGCACGTCCCCACATGCTCCATATACTTACATCACAAAAATGCCCCGAGTGTGGACCAGAGATCAGGAAATGCATGAGATCAAGTGGTTAGCCTCTCTGGGGCAAATTATGATCCTTCCCTTCCTTACGTGGCTAGTAAATTAAACATTTTACAACAGCAATGGAGGGACTCTTCTTCAGGTAAGGGAGCCTCCCGTTTCTTCTTTTGAACACGGAGAAAGGCACTCTTTACGATTCGTCTTGTTTACTCTATCTACACTGCTGATTCCTCATAAAACAGATATCAGTAATAATGAAAACACTCCGACTGCAGTAGTGGATCTCGGATTTTAGAATGAGGGGGTGCAGTGGTTAGGTCTTGCGGGTGGGGTCTGGTATGCAAATGTACTGTGAGAAGTCAAATCACAGTGACAGCTCCCAGTTTTCACTTAATTACACTTGAAAAACTATCACAAATCATTTCACTTTTCATTCTAAATAATTTATTTATTTAGTTTTTGCTAACCGGGTTAGGTACGCTAGCCAAAGTTGACTATTTTCAGGCATGACCCGGGAGAATACATACATAAAATGAGATGAGATTATACAATACATAGTATATAGTACAGGTACATAGTATATAGCATACAGGTAGGTTAGAATACAGATCAAGTCAGACAGTACTCGAGATAATACATATAGCTATGCAGAGATGACAAAAGTGACATTAGCACATGCAAATAACTGAAGCTGGGCTAAGTGGCAGCCATAAAGACATTTTATAGCAAAGCTTGTTTAGAAGTGCAGCAGTGTCTTGGGAGAAATAGGGTGGTTAGCTGTGAGGCATTAAGTGGGATCAAAGCATGTGCAGGGGTCCCGGGCTACGTGGCGATATAGTTCTTTTTTGAAGATTGGGTGGGAGTTAGCCTGCCTCAGGGCAGAAGGGAGGGAGTTCCAGGTGGCTGGGGCGGTGCAGTGAAATGCTCTAGAGCCTTCTGAAGTAAGACACCTGGGTACGGTGAGTAGAAATTTGTTTGCCAAGCGCAGTCCGTGGGCAGGTGTCTGTGGTACAAGTACATCTGCAAGGGGGGGGAGAGGGGGTTGGTTACAGATTACAGAGTCTGTGAGGGTCCCTAGGGAATATAGTCGGTAGACAGTTGGGGAGAGCCAGCCTAGGTCGCTATACAGTGTGCAGTGGTGCTTGAGGCGATGGGAAGAGGAGGCATACCAACATATGTTGTTATACACGACATCCCATTTATGGAGAGCAGTCTTAAGGGCATTAGCAAAAGTGGAGGCACCATATGTCAGCGCTGGAAGCAGAATACCCTTGGCAATTGCCAATTTGGCAGATGGTGTTAGCAGGTGACAAGTCTTATAGGCGATTCCAAGTTTGGCATTTGTTGCTTTACAGGTTGACTGGATATGCAGACTGAAATCAAGGGATTTCTCAAGGAGGACTCCCAGGTATTTGAAGGATGTGACACAGTTGATGAGACCCCCCCAGAGTCATGGAATAGGAGGGGTTCCTTACAGGCCCCGAGTTTGGGGGCAGTGCCAAATAGCATGGCTTGGGTCTTTTTTGTATTGAGGATGAGCTTATTAGCATTTAGCTATGTTTGCACACTCCTGAAATCCGAGGAGAGATTTTCGTTAATGATGTTAACTTTGTCAGCGCTGGAGTAGAGGATGAGATCATCAGCATATAGGACAGCTGAGCAGAAGAGTATGGCATAATCTATGTTGTTGATGTATAGTGAGAAAAGAAGGGGCCCAGGATGGAGCCCTGGGATACTCCGATGTCAGTGCTGGTCACATCCAAAAGAGCGGAGTTGAATTTAACAAGTTGTAATCTGTTTGATAGGTAGTTGTTAAATCAGTCAACAACTGAGGATGTGAAGTTAAGTCTATACAGTGTTGAGAGAAGCAGAGGATAGCCACAAGATCGAAAGCTTTGGTAAGATCGATAAATACTGCTCCAGTGAGTAGGCCTTTGCCCATGTTGCAGAGTACATTGGTGGAGAATTTGAGAAGAGCGGTTGAGGTACTGTGTCCTTTTCTGAAACCATGCTGAGTGTCTGAGAGAAGGTTGTTCTTTGTGAGATAGTCAATGGTTTGGGTTGCAACAAGCTTCTCCAGTAGCTTGCTTAGCACAGAGAGGATGGCTATGGGCCTGTAGTTGCTGATATCCTTTGGGTCTCCTTTTTTAAGGATAGGCGTAACTCGGGCAATCTTCCAGAGATCTGGGACAACACCGAGAGAGAGAGAGAGACACACACACACACACACACACACACACACACACACACACACACACACAGTGTGAAAATCTTGGCCAGTGACGAGGCAATCAATGGTGCCGCTAGCTTCAGGAGTCGTGGCTTGAGTGAATCTGAGCTGGGGCTAGTGTTGTTGGATATGTTAAAATCACTTCCATCACATAGTGCAGCTGCTGAGCAGTTTTTTCATTGCTTACTAAATATATGTAACAGACCTCTTGATTTAACCTTAGAAATCTGAATGTATTTTGCTTGCCTAATGCTTTACAATTCAGCGCATTAATGGCAAACATGTATCTGCATTCACAGAACACTATAAAAATGTAATAGTGCATATTAAGCGGTTCCATGCGGCACAGGTATTATCCATGTGATATTCAAAGAGCAGATTAATGTGCAAAGCCAGAAAATCACATTTCCAATAGACTATAAATCACTATGTACTACACAGCATGTGTGGTGGTTCCTTAAGTAAAAGGCTGCTTGGTGACGACACACAACCCATATCAATAATGACTGAAAATAATTCAATCACATGGCTAAAATACAGCTAAGCTTTTCCAAATCATTTCCTGTAAGGAGTACACAACTAAGCCACCAATTGGCGCCAAAATTAATAAATGTTCCCATCACCAGCCATAACATGTCCTTGTAAAACTCTGTGCCCAAATCTGTCATTTGTACTGTTAGATTTAAAGAATACACCTCAATAACACGTCTGCAATTTTTCATTTGAACTACTATACAGCACGGTATGGTGTTGACTTCAAGATTACAACACAAGGAAAGGGTTAAGCAAAACACATCAAGTGAGTCAAAGCACATTAGCTCAGTCTTTTGAAGCTGTGGGGAGTGCCAGTCACTGAACTGTAATGCCTCTTAGGTATCTCAAGAAGAGCAAAATCTCTCAATTACTCTCTTGGAATATGTAATAAATTAATTTTTATTGTTTCTGTATTTATTTACTTTCCATTTTCATTTTTTGGTTTTATAGCGTTGTACTTTCATGGCTCAGTATAGCAAGCAGTGTTATCTGCAGTACTTTCCTCAGAAAAAGTTAAACCAAAAAACACACTTTACACAAGCAATAATTTGTGTGACTTATTTGGGATAATAGCAGGCTTCCCTCATGACTCTGAGGCACTAGGTAGGTGTAACACTGGAAACACATTACACAGATTAAACTGGTGCCTCAACAAGCAACACATCACACCAAGCAAGATGCTGTCAGTGTGTAAAGTGTGTTTTTTTTTTTGTTTAACCTTTTTTTTTTTTTTTTTTACTAGCTAGAAGACCACGCTGCTTTTATGCTACAACTTCAGAAGTCAGAATCAAAACACGGAGGTGCAGCCGTGGGAGCTATGCAAATAATCACAGATGGATACAGACTTTTCAAAAAGGAAGGACTGACAAATTGGATCCTTCTTTCTAACCAGGCAGATCAATAAAAAATAAAGAAAAGAAACAAGTTAGTTGTTGGATGTAGGCATGTGTGCATGTGTCTGACAGAGACTCTGTTTCCAAATCAGGATGAGAAAAATCACTTTATGATTTTAATCATTCTTTCCATTATTGTAGTAAAAATTATAGCAGAAATGATGATTAAATGCAGCTGTCATTTTAAATATCGAGGATGTCTCAGCACTTCACACGCACAGCCTGCTTCAGGCAATGAACTAATTCACTACTGCATTTCACACAGGGCCCTATTTTAATCATTGTTATTGGGCAATATACTTTATGGTTTTCATACATAACCTGCCAAATCAATAACTAACAGTTCACTCTGTTTTTAATCTCAGTTGTTCCTTACCTCAGCATATCTCAAGTGTAAAATGGTGCGTCTAACATTGGTGCACTTACATAGCCTGGCTCATCAAACAAAATTTACAAGAGGCGGTGCCGGGTACTGCAGAAAATCTCACCTTACCAACGATACCAAACATGAGTCGGTTCTCCGTCTTAAAGACTGTGAAAAAACACTAAAACATAGTGTAGTGCTGAGCCACACAACAATAAAAAAAAAAAAAAAGGACAAATGTTTGTGTTTTCGCTGCAGCATCTATTGCAGCAGGTCCGCAGGGATCGAGCTGGGAGAGAATGGGGGTGCGGCCACATCCCACTACCACCCCTCAGATCCTCATTATCCAACTGAACTATTTTATAAAAGATGAACTACAAGGAATGTTGCCAGCTCATGTAGCTCATACTTACGTCACATAAAATATCTTTAATCTTATCCCGTAGTTTGCTATTCTCTATTTATTTCACCACAACTGAAAAGAAAGAACGGTAAATGGCCGGTCCGGTGGTGCTGAGGGTTGAGGCACTGGACGCCTTACTTCACGCTATGCTGGCGACCCAGGTTCGGGAGCGACCTCTGTCATCAGGATGCTGGCCTGGGCGGGGGGGTGGGATTGAGGCGAGCCTTTGGGCTGCTCTCCTCTCCCAGGGGTGGGGGTTGGTTGTTGCCCCTCCTGTAGTCCCGTCCCCACCAGGTGGAGATCCAGTGGGTACAGGTGGGCGGTAGGGGCTGAGCTGGCTTCTGGTGTGCGTCGCCTCTCTGGCCTTTGTCTGCACGTGCTGCAGGGGCCCAGCTGTGGGGGGATGAAATACTTATATTTGTTTTAGGTAATTGTAACCTGTATTACTTATGTTTTGTATTGTCATATTGTCTTTTTTAGTTTGTATTACAGGACTTTGTTGAAAATGGGACTTTTGTCTCAACAAATGTATTTCCTGTATAACAATAAATTTGATCAAATCAAATAAACCTACAAAAAAGCCTACATAAAGCTAAAAAGAAAAAAAAAAGGTAAATGAATTAAAACAAACATGCACTACACATCTCGGGCTGGGATGGCATCACAGACCTTTCGCGTTTCTCTCTCAAGGTCTATAATGTCCTACCCCCCACGATGGAAACACAGACTTGTTGTGTATGATTGTACATATATTGTTTTATATACAGTATATATTTATGCAAAGGGAGTGTGTGTGTGTGTAGAGCACTGGATAATCATTGTTAATCATGCTGCAGTGAGGATAAATCATTTATCCTCACCATTCTGATGTTTATCCTTAAAACTGTATTTTAAGCCATGTTTACACGGCTGCTCCATGGCGATTCTTGTTTGGCAGAGCCTGTGCTGCCCCAACCTCCAACCTCGCTCTGTATTAAGTTTACATGGCACCACTCAGCACCAATGCAAGCTGTGCTGGAGAGGGGCTGCAAGTGCGGGAGCCAGGAGGAAAGATGCAGGGACCACAAACTGTGTGGCGGAGCAAGCAGTGCAGCCTGTGCACATGTCCTCTTATTGCGCTCTGTCTGGAACACATCTCCAACTCAGCAGCAGTTCAGGGAGAGGAACAGAAACAGCTTACCATGATCGGGTAAGTGTTCACATGACCACATTTGCACCGCAGCAACCCAAGCCATCGGGTTGCTGGAATGCAACTGCGGCCATGTAAACATGCCTTTAGACACTTCCCATGGCATATCATCCAATCAGTGGCACTCCTAACACCAGCTATTTGCACCTTTCACAAGACTGGAAGTACATCTGTTGAAACAAAAAGTACCACTGGAAGAAAGACAACTCAGGACTTGGGTTTAGAAAACAAGGCAACTCAGAGAGACACACTTGCAGTTCATAATTACCCATGCAACAGGGCAGCATCAGGTGAACAATTCATCCAAACTCACTGTGTTGGCCCTTTTGTACATCACTCACGGATATACTTGCTCCGCCACTCGGAGTTCATTGATGTCAACACAACTGGTTTAGATAAATTTTATATATCTGATATTGCCTTGTTACATATCTATATATCATACCGGCGCGACAGCACCAGTATATTAGGGTTGAGTGCAAACTTCTATGATAAAACCCGAATATTTGAACCTTAATAACTTTGGACCTGTTCAACGGATTTGCACACAGTGTGGCATTCTTAATCTCTAGGGGTAGGACTCTTAACGTGCCAAATTTCTTGTGAATCCATTTAGTGGTTTTTGAGATATGAAATGACAAACATTCCTAAATCTACCATTCTTTTGCTGTTTTATTCGTCACGCCATATCTCAAAAACGACTTTATGCTGTGATCTGAAATTTTCAGGGTAGAAAGCCTTTGGGTCACAGATGTGCCTTTTGAAGGTTTGGTGAAATTATATTTATTTATTGCACCATCACCCAGGGAACTCTCTCTGGCATCCACTGATCCCCCAGCTCTACCTCCGAGCCTGAAACTCCTACTCCTCCTGGCAGCAGCCCGGCTGCTCCCCCAGCTCTGCCCCAGTGGCCGGCCTTTCCGCCCAGGGCACTCTATCTACAATTCAGGCCAGGCTGGGCACGGCCCAGGGGTGGAGAGGGTCCAGCTAGTGAAGTGTGACTGTGGGAGGTGGTGCCATCACCTACCCCCAAGGATGGGGATTTTTCCTTTTTTTTATGCCCTTCCCTCCTCCCCCCCAGTGCAGCCTGAGCGTGCAATGATGCCAGGAACATCTGTCGCGGCTCTGTGTCACCCTATGCCAGCCCCAAGCGTTGCAGTGCCTCCAGTCTCCACCGGGGTCCGCTGCGATGCCGGGCAGTAGCCTGGATTCTCCCCAAGAGAGGAGAGCAGTCCACCAGACGCCTCGATCCTCTCTCCCTGCCGACCACTGGCAGACCGTAGCTCGCTCCTCAACCTGTTACCGCATGGCGCGAGGTGTGGCGTCCAGCGCTTCAACCCTCAGCGCCACTGGGCTGGCTACTGGTGAAAAAAATATTAATCCATTCAAAAGTTATACAAGTTTTAATTTCCCCATTATTTTCTATGGGAAAAGTTAAGTGTCCCTCATGAAAGCAATGTTGATTTTGCAAGTATGGTATGTGCAAAAACAAACAGGTTACTCACCTGTAACAGTAGTTCTAGGAGTGGTATATGTTGTTCATCCACACTTGTTGGCATGTCCTTTCCCCTTTAAAAATTGCCAGAAAGTCTTAAAGCTGGCTCCTCCCACCCACCCGAGTGGTCAACTCTGCCCCGATGTCAGATCTTGCCCGCTGGAAAGCAGAGTGTGAGCGCCAAAGTCGGGGAGGCTGAGTGGGTCTGTGTGGATGAACAACATATACCACTTCTAGAACTACTGTTACAGGCAAGAAACCGTTTTTTTTGTTTTTTTTTAAGGGACATGACTATGTTGTTCTATCCACACTTGTTGGCAGACTCCTATCAGTTCTCCAGGAGGAGGGAGGCAAGGCGCACACCCACTACTTAGGGAACAGAAATTGGAGAACTGAGGCCCAAAAACCAGCATCCCAGCGTGACTTGAGGTCAATGTGGTAATGGGAAATGAAGGTGTGTGCTGACTGCCAGGTAGCAGCCCTGCAGATTTCCTGAACAGGGACGTCCCCAGAAGCAGCTACCGATGCAGCGGTATGGCGGCTGGAATGAGCCCTTAGCCCTACGGGAGGCTCGCTACCTGCCAACCTATAGTGGACATCAATGCAAGATGTGATCCACCTGCCAATCGTCCGCTTGGCTGCAGGTCTGCTAGATGCGGCTTCAGCGCAGGTGACAAACAGCTAGTGAACCTCTCCCTGAACTCTGGCCGTGCACTCTTTGTAATAGGCAAGCGCTCGCCTCAGGTCTAAAGTATGTAGCCTGCATTCGGTATCCGAGGTGTGATTCGGGTAGAACACCGAAGAGTCATCACCCGATTCAAGTGAAACTCTGAAACAACCTTCAGAAGGATTGGGTTGGGGTACAGGACAACCTTGTCCATGTGGAAGACCAGGTAAGGAGACTCCATCAAAAGCACCTGGAGCTCCCCAATCCTTCTGGCTGACGTAATGGCCACCGAGAAGGCAGTCTTCCACGACAAATGTGACATCTCACATTTGTGCATCGATTCGAATGGCTTGCCCATGAGCTTTGTCAGTACCAGCAACAGATCCCACTGAGGTGGCGGGTCACGCACCGAAGGGAATGCGTGATCTAAGCCCTTGAAAAAGCGCAAGATCACTGTCTACTGCACCACTGACGCCGACTGGTCCACGCTCAGTAAGTGGAGATGGCTGCCAGGAGCACCTTAAGGGTCGTAGCCCTAAGTCCCCCTTTGGAGAGAGACCACAGGTAATCCAAAATGTTGGCCACCGGACAGATCAAAGGGTCCAACTCCTTGCCCTGACACCAAATGGAGAATCTCTTCCATTTGAAGGCACAGCATTTTCTTGATGACTCCTTCAGAGAGGCCTCCACAACAGTGAAGACATCTTCGGAGAGACCAAAAGCCTGGAATTCTAGCCACTCAGGAACCAGGCTGTCAGGTGCAGGGATTGAAGGTCTGGATGGAGTACCTTCCCCTGGTTGATGGAAAGCAGGTCTGGGCATGCTGGAAGACGACTCATGAGCCTGAGGCTGAAGAGATCTGGGTACCAAAACTGGCAGGGCCAGTCCGGAGCCATCAGGATCACCTGTGCCTTGTCCCTCCTGACCCTGAGCAGCACTTTGTGGATCAAGGGAAGTGGAGGGAAGGCATAGAAGAGGCCTGGGGTCCACAGCCTCAAAAAGGCATCCACCTGCAGACAGCCTTGCTGAGGGGGGCGGGCACAGTATAGTCTCAGCTTTGCGTTCTCCCTGGAGGCAAACAGGTCCACCTCAGTGGTGCCCCACTGGGAGAACAGACTGTAAACTACCTCCGGGTGGAGGGACCACTCATAAGACACATCACCCTCACGCTGAGGGCATCCGCCAACTGACTGGAGGCTCCTACCACATGGATGGCTAGGAGATCCACCTCCAGGCTGTGCACTAGGGTCCAAGTGCGAAGAGCTTCCTTGCACAATGGCAAGGAATGCATCCCTCCCTGCTTGTTGAGGTAGTACATGTTCATGGTGTTGTCCATCTGGATTTGACCCTGAACAAATGGAACGAACACAGTCAGCACCAGTCGAACTGCTCAGGGCTCCAGCAGATCGATGTGGCATCGGGACTCCTCGGGGATCCAGAGCCCGTGGACTCTGTGTTCCCATAGAAGGGCACCCCATCCCGAGAAAGACATCAGTCGTCAGCGTAACTGTCAGCTTGGGGTAGACAAACGGGATACCTTTCTGCAGATGTTCTGGGATGGTCCACCACTGGAGAGTGTCCCACACCCTCTGGGTCACAGTGACCAGCTGGTCGAAGTGACCTTTGCACTGGAACCACTGACTGGCCAGCTCCCACTGCAGGGAACATATATGCCACCGGGCCCAAAAGACCACAGTGGTGCATGCTGCCATGTATCCCAGGAGGTGCAGGATGTCCCGGGCAGGGAGCAAGTGCCCAACTAGAAATGACTGGGCATTGGAGGAGAGAACCTCCATCCTGTCTGCTGGAAGTCTGGCTCGACAAGAGTCTAGCTCTGCCCCAATTAAACTGATCACTTGCGTGGGCGTGAGTTCCGACTTGGCCTCATTGTGAAGGAGGCCCAGATCGATGCAGGTCTGAAGGGCCAGATCCCTGGACCACTCCACCTCCTGCCTGGAGGGACCTACAATCAACCAGTTGTCCACGTAGGCGTACACCTGGACCCTTCGAGGCCTCAGGTGGGCTGCCACCACTGCTATGCATTTGGTGAAGACCCTAGTGGGCCAAGGAGAGGCCAAATGGCATGGCCTGGTACTCATATAGGTCTCCTCCTGCCCGAAAGCGGAGGAAATTTTGGTGGGACGGATGGATTAAGATGTGAAAGAATGCATCCTGAAGATCCAGAGAGCAGACCACATGTCCTGCTCAAGAGATGGTATGATCTGGGACAGAGTTACTATCCTGAAGGTGCGGGACCAGATAAACTTGTTCAGGTCGTGCAGATCTAGAATGGGGTACCAGCCCTACCCCCCATCTGTTTTGGCAACAGGAAGTACCTGGAGACAAACCCTGGGTGTGCAAGAGGATCCGCTACTCTGATCACCACCTCCTTGTGGAGGAGTTGGGCTATGTCAGCTTGGAGAGCCAACTGAATGTCTGCAGATATCAAGCCCTCCCATAGGGCCTGTGCTCAGCTTGGGAGGGTATTGCTCGAATTCCAGAGGCAGACCCTGATCGACCGCTTCCAGGATCCATCTGTCTGTGGTAACAGCGGACCAGGAAGAAAGGAAGTGGCGGAACCAGCCCCCCAAAGAAGGATCCAGGGGAGGTGTGACGAGTATGGGGTGGCAACCCCCATCCCGTCACTGTGCAGGCTTGGCGGAGGAGGAGGAGGACCTGGCCGAGAAGCCGCTGGGACCTTTGCCTCCGGACTTTCAGGGCAATGAAGCCACTGACTTGGGCCGGGGATGCCAAGACTGAGCCTGCTGGCCAGACTGATACTGGGCTGGTTTGGCTGCAGGGGTGGAAAGCTGAAAGGGCTTGCACTTCTGCTGCTTGGAGCCCTTAGAGTCCTTCTGGACAGAATCCAGGTTGGCACTGGACTTCTCTATGCACTGAAGGTGACCATCAACTCCAGGCCCAAACAAGTCAGTGCCCAGAAAGCATACGTCCATTAACTTATGCTGAGTATCTGCTGTGAAAGTTGAGATCCTCAGCCAAGCCCTACAGTGCATGGCGATGGCAGCCGCCACCGAGTGGGCAGGAGAGTCTCCAATATCCAGTGCCGTCTGGAGCTGATGTTTGGCTACAGCATGACCCTGATCCTGGACCTGTTTGACCATGGTCTGGAGGTCTGTGGGAGATGAGGAAGCACCTCATCCAGGGACCCCAAGAGGGCATGAGAGAAATGTCCCATAATGACGGCCAAGCTCGCCTGGCGGAGTCCGAGCAAGGAGGCAGCATAAACCTTTTTTGCAGAGTAGTCCAATTTCTGGGACTCCTTGTCCAGAGTTTATCAACGTCCTTATAACCCAAGCACCGAAACATGGTAGCGGTCACTATTCTCTCGGCCGAAGGGTGTTCCGTGAACCCTGAAAGGGAACCGATGGGCACTGCATATTTTCGGGCCAATGGCGCAAGGCAGGAAGCAGGGTGCTGCCAAAGCACCAGGGCCGGACTGACAACAGCCTTGTCCACTGGGAAGGCCTCCGTCGGTGAATCCCCCTTATCCAGGATATCAGTAAGACGGTAACAGGCCTGCTTCTGAGTGGGCTCCAACTGCATCCCCGTGGATTCGGAGAGGAGATGGAGGATGCATAAGAAGGATGAAGGGCCCTTTCGTGGAGAGATCCCCAACTGACGCCGTGTCAACTGGAAGGGTGTGGAGCGAGAGTATCGTTGGACTCTGAAGAGTCCCCGAACAGTGGCCGACCACCTGTGTCACCTTTGACCCACTGCGGACAGTCAGGCATTAGAATGCCCGACAGCCGGTGGGGAAGACCCTTAGCCAGCTGAGACTCCTTGGACAGAGACCCAGACTGTGGCTGACGAGGTGACAGCTCCACCATGATCGGTGGAGAGGCTGGTTTAGGCCAAGCCAGAACAGTTTTCATAGGCTCTGGCGGGCGGAGGGGTGGTGTTGACCGGCTCCGGAAACTCCGGCGTAGACAACGGCCGAGACGGCGACAGCCATGTGATTGCCGGTGCCGACTTCTGACCAGCCAGAACCAACTGTTGCCACATAAGGTCCTTGTAGCATCGACACAACTTGCGTCAAAGCCTCCCCTCAGCTGAGGAGAATAAAGGGGAAGAATACCAGCGGCGCCGCTTGTGATGCCAAGAATGGCGCCAGCGGGATCTGTGCTACTCACAAGAGGAAGATGACCGAGACTGAGACCACTGGAGGTGACCGACGGGGGTCACTCAGAAGGGGCTGGGGAGTGCCACAGCTCCTCTTGGTTGTTTGAAGCCTTAGGGTCCGGCCCAGCGGGCTGGATCGGCTCGTTGGCCAGTAGGACCAGAGTCCTAAAAAGAGAATTGTCAGCCTCATCAAGAGATAGCGGGTCGACTGGGTCGAGAAAAATCTCGGCCGGATCATCGACTAGTGTCTCGGCAGGCTGGCCAAACGGGGGCACCGTGAAGCCAGCGGCTAAGGCCGCAGTTTCGACCGTGGTCGAAACCAAAGTTTCCTGGGACTGAGACTGCTCTCTGTCCCAAGAATGGTGATGGTGAGTCTTCTTCTCATCTCTCAACTCCTTTTTCTTGGAGCGCGAGCTGTGCGAGACCGGAGGGCCCTCTCCTTTAGTTGGGAGAGACTGGCACAACTCCTTGAAGGAGCCCAATAAGGTAGAGCCCAGTTTAAGTGGAACAAAATACATGCCAAAGAGGACTGCTTGGCGGCCTGAGCCGCCTCCTCCCTGAAGCCCTTCATCTGCTCCAACTGCTCGGCAGACCCCGCAGCCACGGAGACCACCCAACGGGCTTCTTTAGATTTGACCAGCAGGTTCCATTTTTCTGGGCAGCCCAGCTGCAAACGGGCAAGATGGTCATCGAGCACATTCGGATGAAATGAACGACACATATTGCAGGCCTGGGTATCGCGACTGTGACCCAGGCAATAAACGCACATGGCGTGCGAGTCGGTGCATGACATCTTCTGTCAGGGCATCAGAAGCGAACCCAGGCAAGGACTTGTCCTCTGACGCGTCCCGATCGAAGATCGCAGAAAAAAAACTCTTACGAGTTTAAGATTAGGAAGTAAATCCAAAGATTTGAACATCAGGGCCTACTCAACGCAGGAGCAGTAAGGAGGGAACCTGCTTCTTCCAGCGGAAAGGAATATCTGGCATCGGGGAGCAGAGCCGAGGGATATACCACCCGGGTGGGTGGGAGGAGCCAGCTTTAAGACTTTCCAGCGATTCTTAAAGGGGAAAGGACATTCCAACATGTGTGGAAAGAACAACATATCCACGTTCCCAGAATAGGCTATGCCAATTTTCTCACATACCACATACTGAAAAAGCACAGATCTAGCTGTGCAGCTCTAGTAGTGCACAGGACAGAACACAGGAATGGGACATCCAGGGTCCTGGGTTCGAAACCAGACTCTCCATATTTTTGCCCCCTACAATGAGGGTGAAAAAATAAAATAGAGTCTGACCGCGAAACCAGGACCCTGGCTCAATGTGTTGTTTTTCCTTGTGGTACTAATTGCCAACATCGGGGTGCCCAAGCACCATGTCGACAGTTACACAGCCCCCCTCTGAAGCAGTGTGGAACACTGGGGAACCCACTCTCAGTGTCCTGAAATTCCTGTTTATTTATTTTCTTAATGTAGTCGGAAACCGGGATGCCCACTCCCGGTGTCAGATGCTCCCCCACTATCAGTCCTGTTTTTAAAAAAATTACAGCTCAGAAAGGTTTCTATTCTAATGTCTTATTCAGGGGAAGTTACAAAGGTGTAACTTAATCAGCATTAAGCATGTTTATATGCTAAAGGATTCCACCTTCACCCCCTAAAGGGCCAGAATTTAACTGTCTAAATTACCCTCAAACTGAAGTTGCCGGGCCACTGGCACCAGAGATCCCACATCTACCTTCATGTTGCTGAGAACCCCGTACTGCTCCCCTCTGGAGGTAGAGGGAGGGCGGTGCAGGGAAGGAGAAGTGGGAGAGACTCTGGGCTGAGGGTATCTGTAAAAGTACAAGGCCTCGTTACCTATAGATTGTAACCCGAAAAGGGAGCTGCTATAAGATACCTCAGTTTTCTCCAACAGATATCGTTACTACAGATACATCTAAGGAAAAATAAAACTAGGTGCTATTGCTTATTAATAAATTACACTATGAATATTTAAGGATTGAGCAACTTGGACCAAACTACCTGTTAACAGCATAAACCATAGAATGGACTATGACTATGGAGATTATAGGGACCCAAGATTTAAGAGACAACTTTCCTTCATTATTGAATTGAGATCAAATTTAGATATCCCAACCCCCCATATGCAAAGTAAAGAAGTACATAAACCTATATATGTAATTCATACTATTTTATATACTCCGCTTGTTAACCAAGAAAATGTATAAATGAACTGAGTTATGCGAGACCTGATGACATGTATGTATATATGTTGAAAACTCAATAAAAATGATATTTGAAAATAAAAAAGCATGTTTAAATACCCTACTCTCTTTTTTTTGGGGGGGGGGACTTCTTTGATGTGCATGTGGACTTGTTTTAGAAAATATACATGCTGCTCATGGACTCTAAAAAGTAACAGCATCAACGATTTAATGACTACAAGGAATTTATACAAATACCTTTCAAAGATGTATCTAAATAATAAGGATAATTAGATTGCAATATTAAGAGTGGCGACCTCATATGTAAATAATGACTGTATATTCTTTATTCTGAAGTATCAACTGTATGTTTGTCACAATATATAATAAACAAAGTAGAAAAAAAAATTACATCCGACAACGGAGGGCCCAATCCCCGTGTCGATACTAGGAGCCCCCCCTTCCCAGTACTGTGGGACACTGGGAAGCCCACTCCCGATGTCCGTGATCATTCTCTGTTATAAAAAAAGAAAGAAAAAAAGAAAAGATCCGACATTTGTGTTTTCTTTCCCCCTGAAAAAAAGAAAATGGTCCCTCGTCGTCTCCCCACCCCTTCCCCCATCCTGACCCTCCCATTGATCAACCCACCACCCCACCCCTTGCCCTATACTTACCACCGGGGGTCAAGCACTGTCACCTTCTGTGGACCAGGACACATCTGCACTCTTCAAAGCCGAACAGCGAGTTGAAGAATCAAGGTAAATGAAGTATAAAGGCTGTCAATGGCGTTTTCAACTGATGTTGATATCTTGGCCATTTTTGCATATTTTTCCACTACATTTTCAACATGAGCTTCTTGGGATCCCATCTCATGAACACTGTCAGTGTTGTTTTGTTAATTGGACCTGTAAGGTGATTTTGTAGTCGCTGTGCAAAATCACATCTTTGGACCGATTAAAGAAATAACAGTGCCACTGTTCATGAGGCGGTGTCCCAAAAAGCCCATGTTGAAAATCTGGTGCAAAAATACCAAAAAACACCAGAGTTACATGCGGTCGTTGAAATTTTTCTATGCACGCTCATAACTGTAGCAATTTTTAATATTTTCACTCCAAATATTCAACACTGTCATTTTTTCACACCACCTCATGAACAGCACTGCTGCCATTCTTCACATCCTGACCGATATATGTTTTCGCACCTGTGTCGTAGAATGGCACGGTCACTGTGCAAAATCACCTTTTGGGACCAGTGAACAATATGACAGTTGCTGTGTTCATGAGGTTGGGTCCCAAAAAGGCCATGTTGAAAATCTGGTTAAAAAACTCTTAAGGGGCTGGCCCGGTGGCTCAGAGGGTTGAGGCGCTGGACGCCACACCTCGAACCACGCCGGCGACCCAGGTTCGGAAATGGACTTGGGGTGCCGGGGGATGGCAGGGGAAGGAGAGGATTGAGCGTCCGGAGGACTACTCTCCTCTCCTGGGGTGGGTCAGGGGAATAGTCCTGCTCTGTAGCAGTCCCTGGTGGAGACCAGGGGCACTACAATCAGCAGCGCAGGAGGGACTCAAGAAAACCAGAAAACAGCTCCGGAGCGCACTGGATGATGGCTTCCGCCCTCCACGCCATTGGGATCTCTGGGAATCTCCTCCTCCTCCACAGCGGCGCCCCCGGGACCGTGAGAGCAATAGTGTGCTGGGCTTCCCCTCTCCCCGGTGCCTTCCCCCTCGAAGGAGGGGGACCCGTCAGGCAATGGGATATGCCGGGACCAACTCGGGGGTCGGCTGCAATGGAGAGGATCGCCGGGGTTAGTGGGGTGCTAGGAGGCCCGAGAAGGAGGTGGGCTCGGTGTCGGTGGGGGTAAAAGAATATCAAAAAAAAAAACACCTCTTAAAAATGGCGAGGTTACCGGGCATTCGAAATTTTCTACATACACGTGCTGCAAAAAAAACTTACTAAATTCCGGCGGAATACCAGACTTCCAGGCACAATACCAAAATTCTGAATCTGGTATTCCACCAAGAATACCCAATTTTTTTTTCCTTAAATTCTACCCCTGCACATCCCTTCTAAATTCCTCCCTTCCAGCTTCATTTCGTACCCTCTTGTTTTCATGCACCTTTCTCTTCAGAAAAATACTCTTCTCCTCCACCTTATTCACCACCATGAGGTACTTATAGGTCTCTATCGTGTCCCTCCTCTCTTCCAGGATGTACACATTGAGATCCCTCAGTCTCTCCTCATAGGGCTTATGATGCAGCCCCTGCACCATTTTTGTTGCCTGAGGGCACCATGAGGAGAACCCACAGCAACTCTGTTTCCTCTTTGCTTCCCCTGATGTGTCCACTGCACCACTTTATCATGCAAAAAAACCACTTTGCATCAGCGTTTTGTGCAAACACCCCCATTTTGAGCCAAATGTTTGTACAAATCATGCTGAATTGCCCTCTATTTTTAGGGAAAAAAATGATTTTAAAGATTTTGTTGAACGGACCTGGTCATTTTGGAAAACACTAGCGCTTGTTGAACTGAAGTAGCCCAACAATGCCCCACAAATTCTCTCCACTATACATACCAGACTGGTACAGATACTCCACTAAACATACCACACTGGTACAGATACTCCACTAAACATACCAGACTGGTAGAGGTAGTAAAATCCTCAAAGGCATTTGCCACTGCAGTCAATTGGAAGCTCATTCCACATACAGTATACATCTTTTTATTGACTGTTTACAGAGGTTTGTCCGCTGTTTGCAAGAGGCTTTTAAATTCCCTGTACTATTCAGACGTAATGTGTACCTAGGCAACAGTGTGTTCTAGTGGTTAGAGTAATGGCTTGGGTACCAGATCATCACAGATCCAAACCCCACTAGAGCCTCTTTGCATGGTATGACATTCGACGAGTCACTTAGCACTCCAGTTCACCCAGCTGCAGAAACAAACAAGCCACCATTGGAAATGAGCTGCTGAATCTCAGCTGGGCTATCCAAAGTAATTAAATAATAAAATATCAACAGAATTAAGTCTCATAATCATTCCTTCTGTGTCTGTCCCTCTGCGTGACCAAGTCTCCCCTGTAAACTGCATTCCAGCCTAATCACAGGAAAGCCAGTTTTATTTTTCAGGTGTCTCTCCTTGGGGCTCAGGGCATCATACAGTACAAACAGAACCACCACCAAAATAAATACGAAAAAAGCAGAAATTAATATAATCAATAAATAGCTCCAAGAAGCAAAACTATTCCACTAGCTACAGTTCAATAATGTCAATTTATAAAATTAAAAAAAAAATAACTCAGGCAGTAGACTAACTTGAAAAGGTGGGCTTCAGGGCCCCTTTGAAGCCCACCATGGTGTTGGCAGAATGGATGTGGATACGCAGGGTGTTCCACATCGTGGGAGCAGTCAACATGAAAGATCTGTCCCGGATGACTTCAACCTCGACTAGAGCACAAACAGACCAGCAGCATTGGTGAAGCAGAGAGGACAGACAGGGGAGTGTGGGTCAGGAGATCTTT
Organism: Neoceratodus forsteri; assembly: GCA_016271365.2. Classification (NCBI taxonomy): domain Eukaryota; kingdom Metazoa; phylum Chordata; order Ceratodontiformes; family Ceratodontidae; genus Neoceratodus; species Neoceratodus forsteri. Next base: position 1,518,110,587 of record CM057450.1, on the reverse strand, counting down.
CAGATAACCAGGTTCCATAACATGCAGGGCCTTGTAGACCAACAAGCATGTCTTGAATTCAGTGCACCACCGAATGGGCAAGCAGCACAATTCATGCAGCACCGATGTAGTATCTCCACAAGATGTGTGCCATCAAATGGGCAGGCAGTGCAGTTCATTCAGCACCGGTGTAACAGTACCTCTATGAGATGTGCGCCACCAAATGGGCAGGCAGTACAGTTCACCCAGCACCGGTTTAATAGCTCTACGAGATGTGTGCCACAGAATGGGCAGGCAGTGCAGTTCACGCAGCACCGGTGTAATATTATCCCTACGAGACGTGCACCACTGAATGGAAAGGCAGTGCAGTTCATGCAGCACCGGTGTAATATTATCTCTATGAGATGTGCGCCACCAAATGGGCAGGCAGTGCAGTTCACCCAGCACCAGCGTAATAGCTCTAAGAGATGTGTGCCACAGAATGGGCAGGCAGTGCAGTTCACGCAGCACCAGTGCAGTATCTCTACGAGATGTCCCAGAGAATACGTGTGTTGTGGCGTTCTAGATCAGTTGCAGGTGGTGCATTAATCTCTCAGAGAACCCTAGGACGAGACAGTGTTGTTGTAATCAACCTAGATGTAATGAAGGCATAGACTACTGACAATGCCTGGTATTCCAGGGTCAACCTGCAGCTCGTAATGACATCCAGATTTTAAGCCATCTCCACAGCTCCAAGCGGCACCTTTTTTGTTTAAGTTTTATTTATTTATTTATTTTATTCTTTGTTGACAGAGTAAGGCCTATTAGGCACAAGTACCTGTTTTGAGGGATGACCTGGGAGCACTGGGGAGGTTAAGTGACTCAAAGTCACACAGTATGCAAGTGGAGATTATGGGAATCAAACCCAGGTCTGCTGGATGCACCAAGCTCATTCACAGCCGTGGCTGGCATTCCATTTAAAGATGGCAGCCAAGTGTCACTCCATATCACAGCCAACCCACTGGAATCTGATTCAATAATCTTCACCTCAGACTTGCTTGGGTTGCAGCTTACCTAGTTGGAGGATGCCATTCAGTCAATGGATCCCATATAAACATCAACAGAGCACAGGGCCTGCATTAACCCCATCTGTTGCATATGACTACAAGCAAAGCTGGGTATCATCTGCATAGCAGTGAAACTCCAGACCATACTGTCTAATGATCTCACCCGGCAACAGGTACATAAATAACATGGGGGCCAGGAACAAGCCTTGAGGCACACCACAGTCAAGTGCAGCCCTCTCAAAGATGGAATTACCCAAGATTATCTGCTGCATTCTTCCAGACACGCAGGACTCAAACCAGTACAAAACAGTGCCGATGAGTCCCACATAGTGCCTCAGGCATTCCAGAAGCAACCCATGATCCGCAGTATCAAATGCCAAGGAGAGGTCAAGAAGGACAAGAATATTTCGAGAATGGGATCAGTTGATATCAAAATTTATATGGGCAAATAAAAAACCACGTGTCCGCCTCAAAATCTTGTCCCTTCCTCGCCAGGAAGGAGGACTAGCACTCCCAGACCTACAACTATAATCAGCAGGCAACAACCCTGACACAAATAATGGCTCGGCAAAATAAAACATCTAACCCATATTGGTTGGAGATAGAAAGAAACCTGATAAGTGACCACACCTATTTTCAAATATTATATGATCTGATACCAAAGCCAGAGGTGAGCCAGTCCCTAAACCCATGGTTTATATCACAATTTAAAACCTGGCAAACTATCAGGAAAACCCAATGCCTGACCAGCTTTCAAACCCTCATATGTCCTATCACAGGTCTGGGTGACTTTCCCCCAAATACTTCGGACGATGGATTTCAAGGTTGGGAGAGAGTTGGTTTAAAATATATACCACAGGTCATGTAACAGGGAAACATCAGGTCATTTGAAGAAATTCAAAGAAAATTTCCCTTGCCACACCGAGACTTCTACTGGTACCTGCAGCTTCGACACCATATTGAAAATCTCCCGAAAGAGCTCTGGATACCTGAGCAGTATCCAGCTCTGGTCCATGACCAGATTCAATTGAACAATAGCCAACAACAAGAACACCAAGTTTCATCTTACTACCGCCTACTGAACTCCCAGGGAGAATCCCAAACAGAAGGGATACGCCAACAGTGGAGTCAAGAGTCTGGCAGATTCCATCACGCTTTCTACATCAGACAGCAAACGAGAGCAACTGTGGCACAGCTGCATTCATAAGTACTGTTTGCCTTCACAATATTGACTGTCTACCTGCTTTGTAATTGTGCTTTATGTCTTTGACTGCTTGCTGTTTTCTACCTGCACTTTAATAATCTGGGCTAAAGAGTCAGCTGGGGTGGGGGCTTGGAGGCAGGCTAGCAGCTGCACGTCATCCCTGTGGGAGGAGTTGGGGCTAACTTTAAATTTCGTATTGCTCAGTGATAAAGGTAGCGCAAGCGCCACTCGGTAGAGAAATTTGAGAAGGGATGTTGATTTTATTTAGGTTGTTTTAAAGATTGTAGTATATCTAGGGTTTTGTTTTCTTTAGGTATTATATGTAGAAAGGAGTATTATAATTGTGCTTTGCTTACTAATTTGGGCATTGAAGCTTCCTGGAAAAATTGCAAGTATTTATTGGTTGTTTTCCTGGTTGCTGTTTGCTCGTTGGTTACTGCAAAGCTTTGCAATTTGAAAATAAAAAGAAGTAAAATGAGAGGGTCTCCTAACATGATGGTTTTATATATTTTATTATGTTTGTTTGTTATAAATGTGTTAGTGTGTTTCAAATTGCACATAGTTATACAGGAACACTGACTGATCTTCAGTAACATCCTCCTATTGAAATAGGGGATTTGAATACTTTTCAGAATATTTGTATTTCATCTGAAATCTTACCTTATGGATGTTTCAATTCACTACTTAGAAAGTATCTGGGGAAACCTACTTCACAGTCTTTGTTTCTTTTGGGATATAGACCTTACAAAGGACTGTTCCACAAAGGAACACAAAAAACAAATCTAGGGGATGTTTTTATTAAACTTGTGGTGTGTTGTTTGTTAAACTGTGGTGATGTACATCCAAACCCAGGTCCCTTAAATATGTCATATGATGAAAACTAATTAATATGAAACAAGGATTTATGACTATTACTCATTTGAATGTCAGGAGTCTGAGGAACAAGTTTGACGAAGTTAGGGACTGGGTAAAAGAAGTCAAGCCAGGGGTTCTGGTATTAACAGAAACCTGGCTTGATAGTAGGATTCAGAATTCATCTATTGATTTAGAAAATTTCCAATTGTTTAGAAGAGATAGGACAAGAAAAAGGGGTGGAATTATTATTTATTTAGATTACAATTTAACTGTTCATGAGGTAAATTATTCTTTCTCCAATAACGGATCAGAATTGTTGATTTTGGAAATAGAGATACCTTTTCAAAGACCTTTATTGTTAATAGGGCTTTATAAACCTCCTAAGGTTAAGGTACAAGTTTTTCAGGATTTGCATGAGTTTCTGTTTGGCTTTAGAGATTCTCATGAATTATTCATAACTGGAGATTTTAATGTGGATTGGTTAAATGTTGATGTGAACCGTGAATTGGTTGATTTCCAGATTGGTTTGGGATTGACCCAACTAATTCTGGAACCTACCAGAATTAACCATAGAGATCCCAAGAGATCTACAATTTTGGATATGATGTTTACAAACTCCCCCCAGTTATTCTCTAAAGCAGGTGTCCTTCCAGAATTTTTTTCTGATCATCAAGTTATTTATTCGATCAGAAATGGCGTGGTCAAACCAGTTGTTGAGTCTAGAATATTCTGGAGATGTTTTAGGAGGTTTGACTATGTTAATTTCATGCTTGATGTAGAAAATGTTAACTGGAATAGACTGGAATTGATCCCTACAACATCAATTGCTTGGGAATTTTTCTTAAGTGAATTTTTATGTATTTGTAATAAACATGCACCTCTGAAATCAAGATTGTTAAGAAAGGAAGGAAATGCTTGGTTTACTCCTGAGTTATATAAACTTAGGAAGCACAGGAATAAAAAATGGAAGAAAGCAAAAAAGACAATGTTAAATCAGGATAGGGACTGGGCTTCCTATAGGCAGGCTCGAAATTTATACACTACTAAAATTAAGGTAACAAAACAACAGTTTGTCAGTTCTAAACTGGAGGCCAACCATAAAAAGGATTCAAGGAGATTCTGGGGAATTATTTCAAATTTGATAGGGAAAAATAAACAAATTTGTATAAATAAAATAGAGAAGGGTGATAGTGTATTGCCACCGGGAAAGGGAATGGTTGATGCTTTTAATGATTATTTTTCAAGAGTGGCTTTATTAAGTCCCTTAGATGGGACTTATTGGGAACAAAACGAGACTTTAAAGTATAATCTCATAGATATTAATATAGAAGATAGAGATACAGGTGGTTTTGATTTTGCCCATATTTCTCCGGCAGAGGTATGTTCTGAACTTTTGAAGTTGGATATATGTAAAGCGAAGGGATCAGATGAAATTCCTCCAAGACTGCTGAAATATGCAGCTCCTTGTGTGGCATATCCCTTGGCTTATATTTTCAACTTATCTATCCAAACTGGGGAATTTCCTGATGGATGGAAGATTGCAAAGGTTAGACCTATTTTTAAATCTGGCAGGAGGAGCGATTTAGGCAATTACCGGCCTATATCGCTCTTGTCTCAGATTTCTAAAATATTTGAGAAGATCGTGTCTAGCCAATTGAGAAGTTTTCTTGAAGATAATAATAAACTGACATCCTTTCAATCAGGGTTTAGGGCCTGCCATAGTACACAAACTGCTTTGATGAGGGTTGTAAGCGATATCCAGCTGAGTCTGGACAGGAGGTTAATGATTGGGGCCTTGTTTATAGATCTTTCAAAGGCATTTGATACCTTAACCATTGGGTCCTCCTGTCCAGACTCGGTGGGATTGGCTTATCCCCTCAATCTGTAAAGTGGTTCTCTTCCTACTTGACGGGCCGTAGCCAATTTGTAGAAGTGGGTCCTTATAAATCTAGGGCATTAGAGGTGAAAAATGGTGTACCACAGGGTTCGATATTGGGGCCTCTGTTATTTAATATCTACATGAATGAACTCAAAATTACATCAAAGGCTGCCCGGTGCCATATGTATGCAAATGACACCATATTATATGTAGAGGGAGATACTTTAGAATTGATTAATATGAGACTACAATTGGCTTTTGATGAAGTACAGGAATTTTTAAAGTTGAACCATCTTATCCTAAATGCTAATAAAACAGTCACTTTTGTTTAAAAATAATAATAAAAAACAAAATCTTTATTTAGAAATTAATACCAAGGAAGGTGTAGCTATTAAGCAGGTGGATTCATAAAAGTATTTGGGAGTCTGGTTAGATCCATGTTTGGGCTGGGATGTTTATATTGACTCCTTCATAAAAAATATAAATAGGAGACTGGGCGCTCTATATAGGTATAAAAAGTTTATGACCAGAGAGATCCGTTTGAGTGTTGTAAATTCTCTTTTACTCCCGGTAATTGATTATGGCGATTTGCTTTATGGAGGGGCTATAGGAAAGTATACAGATAAAGTCGATTTAGTTTTTTGTGGGTTACCTCGTTTTATACTGGATGCCCCTTACAGAACCCATAGGTGCATACTTTTTAAGGAATTAAATTGGCATAAACCTGTTGTGAGAAGAGATTTACACTTGTTACAATTTATGATTAAGGTGTGGTATGGGGAAGTACCTAAATATGTAATTGGCCTCTTTGAAGTTAGGAAAACAAAGGAATGTTTGAGAGCCTCCGATGGAACTCAATTTGTTCCAACTAAATATAATTTGAATATTGGAAGATCTTCTGTACCTGCTAGAGGAATAAGACTATGGAATAATTCACCCCTAGAATTGAGAAAAAATAGAACTAGATATAATAAAAGTGCATTAAGGAATTGGTGTACTACTGTATTACATAATACTACTATGTGCATTAACTGTTAGTGTCTTAGGTATGTTATTGTGTATTGATTGTTCTTTTTCTTAATTATTGTTTTTTTTTGTGTTTGTTGTAAATTATTTGGGGTTTTAGTGATTTGATGTTGTGCCCTTTGATGTGGAACTTTAATTTATTTGTGATATGGAACTTCATTGAAAACGACCTTTGCTCAATTGAATGTATCCTTTTATTCATTATGAATAAAAAATGATCTACTACTACTACTACATACGGTCACTCCAGAGACCTGGCAACGAGCTTGCTGCTATGTTGCACGTGTAACAAGCTCACACCAATGGTGCGAATACGCGTGGAAAAACCTAATAAGGTTTTTCAGAACCCCCCTAATCACCAACCATTATGCCCCCACCAACACAGCAATGTGCTGGCGCAAATGTGGTGAAACCAGGGCAAATCACACACACATATCATGTGGACATGTCCACACCTTAAACCGTTTCTCTCAACTCTCCAGGTACAGTTACAGGAGATACAGTATCTGACCCCCAACTTCAGTTAACAATGGAGATGTTCCTCTTCTTTAACCTCCCCAAAACACTGAGAGGCCCGAACACTAGATATCTTCTTCTCCTGCTTATTACAGCAGCAAAGAAGGCAACAACAAAACTATGGCTAACTAATAAGACTCCAACGATACAAAACTGGTGGGACATCACCTTTTTTGCATCACAAGGCAGATATATACCATGGAGAGAATAACACATAATTTAAACGAGCAGAGAGAGAAGTTCACTACGAGATGGTCTCGATGGCAGGTATACTACATGTTAAAGGACTGCACCTTCATCCCCTAGAAGGAAAAGATATCCCCCCAATAGAGAGATGGATGTCACTGTGCTGAAGGTAGGTGATGGGGTCGCTCACAGACCAAATACCCTACATTATGGAACCTCAGAAATAATAGGCCTACTCCCACTAATAAATACAAAGGGACTTTAGTGAAGAGTAATGACTGAAATAAAGCATCACCAACCAAAAGAGATACAACCCAAAACCTGAAAAAGCAAGCCGATAGAGTATCCCCCCAATGAAGAGCTAGAATAGTTACAGATAAGAGAAAGGGTTAGATGGCTAGACATAATACAAGGAGCATTGAATTAAGCTGGCTCTACAGTACTCAGGGATTCATAGATAGAGACTCATTAACTCCAAGAAATTATATGTTGTTACCAAAAGGATGAGCATTTACCTTTTTAAATTACACAAATTTTTCACCTAAAAAATTAAATAAGCAATGCTTAATATGTATGTCAAAGCTATTTATTAACCTTTATATATCTCTATAAGCAACAGTGTAAAGAACATCAACTAATTGTGATCTGATGACATGTATGTATATATGTTGGAAAACCATAATAAAAATGAAATTTATAAAAAAAAAAAAAGGACAAGAATAGAACGATGATGTCTCTCTCTCTCTCCCCATGAGGAGATCAATGAACACCCTGACAGTGTAGCTTCCATACTGTGACGAAAGTGAAACCCATAATGGAGAGGCTCAAAGATGTCATACCTTTCCAGGTGAGTCTCCCAACTTCGTTGCCACCATCTTCTAGATTACCTTTGCCAAAAAGAGGGAAGATTCAAGGCAGGTCTGTCCAAAGATGGCTTCTTGAGGAGCAGCTTCACAACCGCCCTTTTCAGAGAAGTAAGAGAACCCCGCAAGAGACAACCCTACAATTTCTTAATAATCAATCCCAGAACCCAACCCTCCAAGTAGTCAGGTGGACTTGAATCCTACAAACAGTAATTGGGATGCAGTCTCAAGACCATCCAGCCCACCTTGTCATCCAAACCTGGGAAATACACCACCTACGACAGTCAATCGCCTGGGCCCATCTTAGAAATGGTACTGCCAGCCCACAACAGGCTGCTTGAATAGATGCTGTTCTGAACAGAGGATTCCTTATTGAGGAAGAACCGATTGAACTTGTTGCGTCTTTCAGCTGAAAAGACTCTTTTGGACTGCAGACGGGGGATTAAGCAGCCAGTCTACAAGGCAGCTCTGCACGTAAAAGCACAGAACCCATTTCTTAGACATTTTCCTGTAGAATATTCTGAGTATCTACCACCTTGGAATATATCCTGCCCCACCAACTTCTGTCTTCCTCTCAAAATGTGTGCGTTACTAAGGACTCCTTAGTTCAAGGAGCTCACCGCCAAATGTTTATCATCCCCAAACCACATTTGTTTTAAAAAATACAGGGCTTAAAATACGGAGGGGGGGGGCATGTTTCCCACTATTTCTGATGCCCTCCCACTATATTTGCAACCCTTGGGCGGGACAGTCTTGCAGGCACCACTGGGACAAAAGACACGCATTTAAAAGGGAAGCCCTTTATACACTCTAGCACTACTTACATGAATATGTAGTACCGCTGTAAGCGTTCCACTGGCAGATGACAGTCGTGGGAGCTGGCAGACTGGGAAGGAAGCAAGCGCAAGGTATGGAATATTGGGGGCATTTTAGTGTGTTGCATGGGAGCTGGCAGACTGAGGTGGCATTGGTGGCTTGCAAAGCGAAGGAATCAGCAGACATGTGGTGAGTGATCTTTAGTGGCTGAGGTTTAGTTCTAGCCAAATAGTGCAGCCAGGCTGCTTATTTTTGCCTGTGTGAGACGAAAATGGCAATGTGGTGGAGGGAAGAAATGACGGATTAAAAACTTGAGGGATGTAGCAATGAAACTAGGGGTTTTGAACCTGGGAGTCCAGCTGCTATGCTATAGGAAGTTACTAGTTCTGCACGCACTTAAAACTTGTTGAAAAGACTGTCAAACTTTATTTGACGAAAGATGTGAAACTGCTGTTACCGAACAAAATAAATGTTCATTTAACTCCTGAATAAAAAAGTTACTACTAGGCCTAATACATCACTAAACATGAACTTTACTTAAGAGCCCCCAAAATGGAAAAACAGTGCCATGCTCATATTACAGTTTAAACACCCACCCCAAATATCACCCCCCCCCCCACTGCTAGATACCTGGGGGGGTGGATTTCTCTCAGACTTGGAAAACCCAATTTTAAGTCCTGAAACAAAAACAAAAACAAAAAACAAAAGGATAGAAACCATCTTTCTAAGCTGTTAGTGCTGCACGAAAGCAGCCATGGCTGTGCTAGTGACACGGTGAGTCATAATTCATAGGAACACTTGTTAAACCATACATATTTATATAAACTGGCATGGAGAGTCTCTGCCCAAGGGGACTGGAGGCTTCACTAGCAAACTAGTTTGTTTAGCCCTTTGTTCTTACACTTAGGGCCTGACCAAGGGTGCACTGGTGTACTGGGTCACCACTGAGATTGGATTACCCCTGCCTTATGGGCACAGATAAGGCTGAGGAGCCTGGGCTGATACCTCCTGTGGGGATTTGTTAACCGAAGATAGTAGTTTGAATCCGCATGGTGTCTCCACCCAGGGAAAATTAAATGGGTTAGGATTACCCTCCGAAAAACAATGCCAACCAACTGTGGTCTCCCCTAGTGCAACCTACCCGCTTCCCCCACATATTCAATAACAAACTTCACAAACAACATGCTTGCGCTACAAGTAAGAAGTTGATGAATCAAGAAATGCAAACCAATAATAAGGGGTTTATTTGGGGTGTCAGGAACGAGGTTTTATGGAACAAAAAAGGATCCGTCAGGCAAGTAATAATCTCATTAGCTGATGCCTGCCTATCTATCAGGCCTTCTACGGCCCTGGCACAGCCTTCCCCCAACCAAACACAGTGCTGGGCCACAGCGTACTGCTGGGAGGCTTCTTACTCCCCACTGGTACCAGCTACGCCCTCTGCCCCTTTAAGAGCTCCCCATACAGTCACTGGGTGCCGAGGTGTTGGACCCCAGCAGGCCTAATGGTCTTGTTGCACTTGACTGGCTAACACTGGCACTCACTTGAACAATAATTGCAAAACCCAAAATTATAATCCAAGCCATTTAGCCTAGTTCATTTATGTCAACAGCCCCTAACCATGGCCCTATCAAACTAATAAAAAATGATGTGATGTTGGACTCACAGGCCCTGATGTGGTACTTACAGTTACCCTCTGGTCAGCAGTCACCCAGCTGATGCAGTCCTGGCTGGATTTGCATGCTCCTGTCTGCGGACTGTGGCACAACTCCAACGGTTTCTTTAGCTTCCCCATTCGGTTGCTCTCGAAGGCACTTCACACATCACCTGGTCCCCCCACCCACCCACCCATCTCGTAAGGTGGTCGAGGAAGTCCAAACAGGTAAGCTCACCTCCCAGCGATGCAATCCCAAGAAAAACCCCTGCTGTGTAAAGCACTCAACTGGCTGTGGTATTGTGCGGTGGCTCCTAGGCTCCCCTGGCTCTGCCTCTGTAGGCACTGAAGGACTCAACTGTTGAGCAGCTTACCGTTACAAGCTGATTACTGCTAACTGCTTCTTTCCAGTGAACTTCCAAACTCCAAGTGTGGCTGTTGCGCTCAAACTTTTAGGTGAGACCAGAGGGTTAGCCTGTGCTGGATAGCAGGGAAATAAATGTAATGGAAGGTTGCCCCATAGAATGGAACAATTTTATCTGCACAAAGCTTAAACATGACTATAACCATTATATTTGTTGTGAAGGGTTTATTTAATGTAGGCAGAATAAAACCCAAAATGCATAAAGTGTTCAAAGTGCAGTCTATCCATAAATATTGACAATGGCTTGAAACTGAAAAAGTGTATGGCTGTAAGAAACAAGTTCTCAAAAAGTCTCTGTACAGTACCATACAGAAGTCTTCTTGCCTCAATTGCTAATCCATTTGACTGTAAGCCACAGTAGTTTTACATTGGTCCTCCGTAGTTAGTATTCCACGTCTCTTATGGCACAAAACAAAATTTAAATACCTGTAAATTTTCTTCCTCCAACAGCTGGTCTCCGGGCTTCCATACAGATGGGCTATACCTCCTGATGCAGATATGCAGGCGGGAACTAAGCTCTGCAGCTGGGGATATCCAGCCCTCCATTTCCTGTTTCCGCCAGTTCTTCCACAAGCAATCCAAATGTGGCAATACTATCTGAACTTGGAAACAAAAACTAGAAAATGAAGCCATACACGGCTGACTGGCCAACTTTGTACATTCTAGGAGGGAAACAAAAACCTGGAGACCAGCCGTTGGAGAAAGAAAATTTGCAAGTATTTAAATTTTGTTTTCTCTCTCCTAAGCTAGTCTCCGAGCTTCCATATAGATGGGATATACAAACGCAGTACATCCCCAGCTATCCCGGGTGGGAAGAATGTAATTGCCTTTAATGGTCCACCACCGCCTGAAGAACTCAGCGGCCAAAGGACGCCTCCACCGAGGTTGTCACATCCAGTTTGTAAAATTTTGGGAACATGTGAATGGATGACCATGTGGCCGCTTCTCTGAAGTCCGCCCATGAAGTGGCCATAGCCCGGGTAGAATGGGCTCTCACTGGGCCAGATAAGGTTACTCCAGGCTGATCATAAGCAGTGGTGATGACAGAACAGATCCATCTGGCTATAGAGTCCTTCAAAGCTTTTTTGCCCATATTTTGACCTGTAGTTAGAATTAGCAAACTGTACGTTTTTCAAATAAAATCCTTTCTTTTGATATACATTTTCACTTCTCGTCTTGGGTCTAGCGTGTGAAATTCCCTTTCCTTTCCATTTTTTGGGTGTGGGCAGAAGGAAGGCAAAACCAACTCCTGGTTGCAAAGGAAAGGAGATGTAACTTTTGGTAAAAAAAAAAAAAACTGTATCTGTTCAGAGCACCATAGAGTCCTGATAAAACACAGTATACGGCACTTTGGTGGGCAAGGCTCCTAGTTCACTGATTCTCCTGGTTGAAGTAATAGCTATGAGAAAAGTGACCTTCATTGTGAGATGGATGAGGGATATCTCCTCGAGAGGCTCAAAAGAAGCTTTGGTTAAAGCTTTGAGAACCAGATTAAGCCTCCAAGGTGGTATCTTTGGCTTGATTGGTGGGTGTTTTAATGTTGCTGCTCTCAGAAACCTCCTGACATGGGGATGTGAATCCAATGATTCGCCCGAATCCACCAACAAGAGCGCCCCCAGCACAGAAACCTGAACCCTTAAGGTAGATAGCTGCAGACCTTTGTCAAACCCATCTTGAAGGAACTGCAGTAGCAATGATATTGGCTGGTTCCATATGTGTTTGGATTGAAGCCAGAACAAGAATTTCCTCTGAATTCTGTAATATACTTTAGAGAAAGAGGGGCGATGCGAGTTCATCATCATATTTCAATAACAGGAACTGTGTAGCCTAGCTCTTTGAAAGTTTCCCGCTCAATCTCCAGGCCGACAGGAAGAGGTTGTTCAGATTGGGGTGTGGTACCAGACCCTGATGGAGAAGGTCCAGGCTGATCTGGAAGGTTAGAGGTGGTTGCCTTGAAAGATGAAGGAGAAGCGGGAACCACGGGCGACAAGGCCATCGGGGACAGACTAAAATTAGTTCTGTCCGGTCCAGAACCACTTTGTCGAGGACTCTGGACAGAAGCGGTATTGGATGAAAGGCATACTTACAGGAGACCGAACTGACCCCAGTCTAGGGAAAAGGCGTCCTGAGCCACCGCTAGTTCGTCCTTGGCCAGGGAGCAGAATTGCTTTACCTTAGAGTTTTGCCGGCAGGCGAAAAGATCTATCAGAGGATTGCCCCACCATTCTGGTAAGATGTGGAAGGTACTCTCCTTCAGTTCCCATTCTCCTGGTAGAACATTTTTGCAACTGAGCCAGTCTGCTGTGACATTTTTCAGCCTGAAATGTACACTGCCCTTTTGCTTGCCAGGTGGTGCTTGGCCCATTGAAAGAGAAGCAGGGACTCCCATAGCATTTTTGAGCTTCTTGTTCTGCCCTGATGGTTGATGTATGCCATTGTTGTCCAACTGTCTGTTATAAATCGATCGCTTGCCTCGGCGGCACCCGCGAACCAGTAGGCGCCTCAGCTGTATCCTGGCACTTTCATACACGCGCTAAATTGACAGGATTCCTGCCGCCCTCCTGGTCCCCAACTTCGGCTTCGGATCAAAGTATTGCTACCCAGTCTTGACTAGTCTACGGCAGCATTCCGATTGGAGCGCCTTTTTCCCATTACCTCCTGATTGGCTAAGAGGCTGCAGCTAGGCTCCTGATTGGTGTGCCTGTTGGCTGTTTCTAGACCGCCAGCTACCCGCTATTAGGCACACTTTTTAGGGGTCTGACTGCTCAGTGTAGGTAGGTTTTGGATCTTTAATTGTGGTTTTTGCTTGTGCAATACAGCCTTACTGCTCCCAGTCTAACTGTATACTTGGGTCAAACCCCGAGTTTTCTAATTAGTGCTGAGTCTACTTAACTATGCCCTGACTGTATATGTAATTGTGTCTTGAACCTGGAGCTTTCTTGTAATTAATTCATGAACTGCCTTGTAACTGCACTGGCCCTTATGGCACCTAGAGATACTATTCTACAATTACCTAAAAGTGTAAAACTGTATTTCTTGCCATCTCTTGAATTGTGTCTCTAATCCTCAGAACTGAATGTTTTACCTATTCCTGACCTTCCTTTCCTCTGGACTAAGTGTCTCTCCCTATATTGCTGTACTGTTTCTCCATAACTTGCTCTTCCTAGCAACTCTCTCCCCCCTGTTCGAACTCGTATTGTACTTGTCTCTCCCTGAACCCTGCTCCTTCTATCTTTAAACTTAATCCTTGGTCTTAACATCTACCCCCTCCCTAACTTCTAATCTAAATCTGTGTCTGCCATGCATCTATCATCCCGTTCCTAGGTAATCCCTCCCCATCTCTCACCTGCCTTGCTAATTTTTGTCTGCCTTTTGTCTCTCCTCAAGTACCCCTAACCCCCACAGTTGGTCCGCCGCCAGTTTTATTTAACTTTTCCCGCCCCCTGCACTTCACCTTTGTCTATATTACTTATTTAAGCTGCTCTTGTTCTTTTCAGACTCTATCGCTTGCCTCGAGCGGCGCCCGTGGACCCAGCGGCGCCTCCGGTCGTATCCCTGGCTGCTGCCGCGACCGCTGCTAAATCGACAGGATTTCTGCCACCCTCCTGGTCCCCAACTTCGGCTTTGAATCAAGGTATTGCTGCCCAGTCTCGGCTAGCCTACGGCGGCGTTCCGATTGGAGCGCCTTTTTCCCCATTACCTCCTGACTGGCTGAGAGGCTGCAGCTAGGCTCCTGATTGGTGTACCTGTTGGTTGTTTTTAGACCACCAGCTACCCACTATCAGGCGCGCTTTTTAGGGGTCTGACTGCTCAGTGTAGGTAGTTTTTCTCCCACCCCCTCACCCCCTCCCAGGCCACCTATTAAATACACTAGCTGTCTCCGCTTCCCCGTAGCTACAATATTGCTATTCGCTCGTAGTCTCCCCTTCTGCCACGTGGTGTCCACTGTAGCCTATTGTGTCTAGTAACTACCCTATTTCTCTCAATTAGCTATTGCTTTTCTTCCTATCATAAACCCCTTGCATTATCCTGAAGTCACAGTTTCCTACTTGTCTGTTTCCTGTCTCTCACTGCCCCCCAATTTCATTCTGTTCTTTGCTGGTCCTTGCTGACTATCCTGGTTTCCTCACTTTCTTCTTTCAACCCATCCTGGCTAGGTAGTCTTTGGTGCTGTCCCATAGCATGCTGATTTTCCTTTGTTACCTTCCTTCTCATGCACCCATGCTTTAAGGCAAGGCAAGGCAAAATTTATTTAAAAGATGCCCAATCCCAGAGGCTCTGGGTGCCATACAAATTTTAAACAGAATTTTAAAAACACAAAATTTTATACAGATTGAATAAATAAATCTAATACAATCACAGTCTTAACATTTCTGCTCTTCTATTTTATCACTGATCTGTCTCGGCTTGTGCTATTCCTCCCATGTTGCTGCCCACCCGTGCTATTCCTATATCCTCTCTGAGCCCTTACTTTAAAAAAGAGAATAGTAAAATGTTTATACAGAGGTTGCTCTTGCTTCTCCTACTCTCCCTGCCATTATTATACCTTTCTACTATGGGAGCACCCAATACAGAATTTGTTCTCCCACCTACCCCAGAAAATGATTTTATTTTTTCCAATATGTTGGTTGCGCTGGCTACCCGGTGTGATCCTACCCCCTTACTCCCTAAAAAGGCCTGGATCTATCTGGTTGCTTATGCCCTCAAACACAGTTCCCTGCGTACTCTCATCCTGTCTCTACACCTACATTATAAACTATGGTACCTCATACTACTGGCTATTCTGTTATCAGAGGATGTACAACCTAAGCCAGGGCCCCTGGTCCCAAATAATGTTCCCATTTCTACTGCAAAGGGCCTAATGATAATCCACCATAATATCAGGAGTCTGAAACGGAACTTCTCAGAACTTGAACCCTGGGTCGAGCTCTATAAACCAGACATACTGTGACTAACGGAAACCTGGCTGAAGCCCTCCACTCCTGACTCTCGTTACCCCCTGCCATCCTATAATCTATTGAGGAATGATAGCCCGCCCCCAAAAGAGGGGGAGGCACGGCCATTTATTTCAAATCACACCTCCAGCTCTCGGTAATAAGCTCCACCCCCCCCCCCAAATTACTGTGAGGCACTCCAAGTCCTCCTCTCCCTTGGCTCGAAGAAATTAAATATTGTCTGTGCATATAATCCCCCTTTCCATGGCCTGAAAGGTTTGGAAGAACTGCTTGATAATTCAGCCACTTACTCCAGAAATAATGAAGTTCTTATATTAGGGGACATTAATATAAACTGGCTGGGGAAAACACAAGTGTTACCCCCGACTAAACTACAGAGTTTTAACCTACGCCAGCTCATAACTGAGCCCACTCGAATAGTGCCCAATTCCAACTCAAGCAGCTTGCTAGACTGGGTCATGTCAAACCGCCCTGGAAATATATTAGATGCAGGAGTCCTAGCTGACGCCATCTCTGACCACTCCTCTACTTACTGTGTGGGGTAAAGGCTGGTTGGAACCGATGAAGCCTCACTTCATCACTTTCCGCAATTTTGCTAACCTTAATGCAGAGGCTTTTCTGTCAGACATGGCCTATATTGACTGGAATCCTCTCTATAGTGCAACTGATGTTCATACTGCTCTAAACATCTTCTTGTCAAAATTCCTTTCATTACAAGAATCCCATTGTCAACTTGTGACAAGGCGGGTTAGAAATAAACGGTCCTGGTGGTTAAAGTCTGACTTATTATCTAAACTAAGGCTAAGGGATAAGACATGGCTTCTCTATATAAGAAATCTGGTTCTCCATCTGACTTTAACGCCTATAGAGCCATTATAAATGCATGTAAAAAAGGAAATCAAACAGGCTAAAAGTTCGTACTGTAGAGACCTTCTTACTGACTCCCAGGGTGACCCTAAAAAATGCTGGTCACATATCAAATTCTTTCTTGGATCTAGCCAGCCCTCCACCCCAAATAATATGCCTCTGGATGGCATCCACTGCAACAATCCCCACACCATTGCGAACTTCTTCAACAGGCAGTTTGCTGACCTTACCTCTTACACTGTCTCCTTGTCCACATCACCTGTCCCTATCTCCCCTGCAAAGGTCTCTAGACCTACTCTCCATTTCAAGGCTATACAAAAGAGTGAAGTTCTCAGACTTCTAAGAAACATCTCCGTGCACACAGCAGTTGGGTCTGATAACTTGGAACCTAGGCTCCTAAGATTGGCAGCCCCCTACATAGCCGCTCCCCTATTCTTTACCCTCTCGTTGTGTAGCAGCACTTTCCCAAAGATCTGGAAAACTGCGTATGTCACCCTGGTACACAAAAAGGGAGATCTGCTTGACACATCTAACTACAGACCCATTGCTATCCTCTCGGTTCTCTGCAAAATTCTTGAGAAGCTTGTGGCCACCCAAACCACTTCCTTTCTCCAGCAGCATAATCTTCTCACTGATGCTCAACATGGTTTCCGCAAGGGACATAGTACGACAACTGCCCTCCTCAAATTCTCATCTGACACCCTAGTGGCTATGGACTCTGGAAAGTTCACTGGGGCTGTTTTCATAGATATGACCAAAGCCTTCGATCTAGTTGACCATCCCACTCTATCCTCAACCCTGAACTCTCTAGGCTTCTCACCACATGTCGTAAAATGGTGTGACAGTTACCTGTCTGATAGGTCTCAACAAGTGAAATTCAACTCTACTCTCTCAGACAAGGTTTCCATAAATATCGGAGTACCTCAAGGATCCATCTTAGGTCCTCTGCTATTCTCCATCTTTATCAATAGCATTAATGCAAATCTCCATAGGACTTCCTCCCTACTTTATGCAGATGACATTATTCTATACTCAAGCTCTAGCAGCATTGATGAAATAAATGCTAATCTCTCCTGTGACTATCAACTTATCCAACTGTGGTTTACTGAGCATAAACTTGTTCTAAATAAAACAAAGACCCAAGCCATGCTATTCGCATCTAGTGTCAAGCTCAACCATGTCCAAACTCAACTAACTGTCTCCTCCCTTGATGGCACATCGGTTGGCATGGTTACATCATTTAAATATCTAGGTGTCACCCTAGACCAATAGTTCTCAGACTTTGTCACAGTGAGCCTCCCCAAATCCATGGAAAAGATTTTGAGCCTCCCCCCAAAACTGAAACAATCTTGGGCCTCCCCAAAGAAAAATAACATACTGTACGTTGTGCAGTACACCATGAATAAATTGGAACCCCTTTGAGTATTTGGCTCACTTTCAGTTCTTTGTCTTATTCAGTTCTTTGTCTTATACTGACTTGGAACTTTTGAAAATGAGCTCTGTGCTCCAAAGGTGTTCTCTGAACAACAAATAAATAAAATAAACAAATATTACTATTCAGCTTATGAAACCCCTCTCCCCACAGGCCAACCTACTTGCTCTGCTATTTTCATTCTTGAACCGTTGTTACCCTTGTTGCAGTACCTTCATGGGTCAGACTACTTCCTCTGTTTCCTCTCTATAGAAATAACCTTCCTACATACTTTGCCTCGTCCCTCCTTCTCTGCTCCTAAGCAACATCTCAGGGATTACATTGCTCCTTCCTGTTATTGCTCTTAGCACTTCTATGCCCAACCTTTGTATTTGGGCTGTTCTGCCATCAGTCTACAAATTGATCAGTTACCACCACGCATTATTTATTGTTCATATTTGTTTGCACTATTGTTCATTATGTATTTCTTGATTGTTTTGCAGTTACCTTTTGAAATGTAATCACTCCCTACCTCCGGAGTACACACTTAAATGTGCCTTGGCTCACTCACCTTCCTTGTCACCTATTAGTAAATAAAATCATACATTCACCTACTATTATCCTCTTTCAGTTTGCTTCATCTCTTCACGCAGAATACATAAAACCCCAAATTTAAATACAGTGCTTTTTCAGACTTGCTTGAGCCTCCCCTGAAACAGGTTGGGGCCTCCCAAGGGAGGCTGGCCTCACCATTTGAGAACTCCTGCCCTAGACCCATGCCTGAGTTTTGACCCTCATATTCAATCTACCTGCAAGCAGGTAAACTCTAAGTTAGGGATTGCCTACCGGACCAGTTATGCTCTCACTCCCTCTGCTAGACTTGCAATTGCCCGTGGCATATTACTTCCCTCTCTCACCTATGGAGTCTCTATATATGCATCAACCAGTTACTCATGTCTTCGTAAGTGGGATGTAACCTAAAACAACATCTGTCGTTTTGCCTCCTGCTCCCCCAGGCTGAAACATCACTGCCTTCTTTACTCGGATCTTGACTGGCTCCTGCCTAAAGAATTAAGATCTTTTTCACTTGAATCCATCACTGATAACATTATTAGGTCTCAAACACCCAGACATCTGGCCTGTCTCTTTCCCCTATCAGAAAGCTAACTATGCGCTACATTCCTCAGAAAATGCCCGTCATTATCCCTAGACACTGGACAAAAAAAGGCAGCAGTGCCTATGCCCACCATGCGCCCCAATTCTGGACCTCACTCCCTCTAACACTTCGTCAATCGACTTCCCATTACTCCTTTAAGAGAGAATTAAGACAACATCTCATCTCATCCCATATCTGCTCCTGTTTCAAACCACTGTAGTCCCTACCCCAAAATCCTTCCCCCCTCCCTGTTGGCAGGGGTTAGTGGTCCACCCCTCTTGTAGCACTTCCTCTCAGTCTCCTCTCCTATCAATTACTCCTTCATCCTCTATCTCTCCCCTTCCCTCTCCAGCACATTCTTTATCTCTCCCCTCTTCTCTAACCCCCCTTTCAATCATGGTCCATACTGCCTGTGCCGCCACCTCCCCCACTCCTCTTACTTATCTCTCTAGTCCCTCTTTATCTCTCTCTGCCTACTGACATTCACACCATTAGCACTTTACATTATCTCTTAAAATGTCTGTGTTGCCTTAACATCGCCTGATTTATTGCCTTTTGTAACATTACTGTTTTTCATTTTTTGTCTGCATCTATTTGCCTCCTTTTAAACCTGTTGTCAAAATTTCCATTGTTATGCTAATATTTCCTTATGTAAAAGTTTAGTATTCATGTATATTCTCCTTGAAGTTTTGTATTATTGTGCCTGTACTCTCCCGGGTCGTGCCTGAAAATAGTCTTGCTGGCTAGTGCACTTACCCAGTTAACAAAAAACAAATAAATAAGTAATCAGAACATCCTGATTGAGGACTTGCTGGTTGAAGTGTATCAAGGCTAGGCGTACTGCTCTACTCTCAAGGAAATTTATACTGTACCTCGTTTCTAACAGCGACCACTTGCCCTGAGCTGACAGCTGATGCAGGTGAGCCCCCCCCAGCCCGGCATCGGTCGCGATTCGGATTTGGTGTGGATGGCCCAACTTGCAACCCCTCATGACATTTGTTCCCAGAGTCTGTCACTGGAGGGAAGTTTTTATCCGTTGAGAAACTGGGATCAGTTGGTGCTGGCTGTGTCTGGACTGAGACCACAGCCTGAGCAAGTGTGCTTGAATGGGCCTCATGTGGACTAGAGCCCAAGGGACTGACTCCGCCAGCAATACTTGAGTCCCAATTAGTTGCATGAAGGAGTGAGCCAGCAGCTGAGGAACTGTGTGAAACTTCTTGATGAGCTTCAGCAGGTCCCTAAATGTTGCTTCCGGGGGAAAGACCTTGTTGGCTTGTGTCATGAAGTCTGCCCCCAGGTGGTTCAAGGTCTGGCTTGGAATTAGGGAACTTTTTTGTTTTGAACTGAAGTGCTGCTCCCCCACCTTGAACCTGGGATACTGCCTGTGTAGTTCCTGAATGGGAATATGCAAATAGGCATCTTGCAGATTGATGGATGCCAGAAAATCCCCTTGTTGCAACTCCCTGATAATTGAGGACAAGGTTTCCATCTTGAAGGGTCTGCTGTGGACAAAATGATTCAGGAATCTGAGGTTTAAGACTGGCATGAATCCCCTTGTGTGGTTTGGCACGATGAAGAATAGGGAGTAGACCCCCCCGCCAAGTGATCTCTGTGGGGGGAACTTGCTCTATAGCTCCTGCTTGAAGAAGGTCTGTAATTGCCTGTAACATCACCTGTCTCTTGGACGGGTTGCCCGAAATAGGGGAGGGCACCATATAAGGTAATGGAGGCTTGGATTCAAATTCTTTTAGGTAACCCTTGCTGATGATGTCTTGGACCCATCTGTCCGATGTGGTTTGGACCCATTCCTCGAGAAATTTTGAAAGTCTGCACCCTACTCAAGGATGGGTCCGGATAGCTTCATTGTGTCTGGGGCCCGAGGACCATGATTTGCCCCTGCCTCTTGACTAGGGCATATGCACTTTAGCTGTCCCCCCCCAGATTCCGTCACCACCTCCTTCAGATCAGAGTGAAACAGGAGATTACCTTCATAGGGCTCGTTTACTAAATGGCTCTTTGAAGAGACATCTGCTTGCCAGGCCCGAAGCCTGAGGTTGCGGCGAGCCGAAGTTTGATAAAACATGGTCCAAGCAGTGCATTTGACCGCCTCCTCTGATACGTCTGCTGCATAAGCTGATGCCAAGCCCATTAATTGCCGCTGATGAATAATATCCTTGTTCTTCTCTGGGTCCTAAGTGAATTGAAAAGCTAATTCTGAGGCCCAGGACAGGGCATCTCTGGATGAAAAAAGATTGGCAGTTGCCACCTTGAGAGACGTTGCTGATGCTTGGAAGGCCTTCTTGAGTGAGGCATCCACTTTCCTGCCCACTGGGTCCCTGAGTAATGCTCCTCCCTCAGCTGGGATGACCATCTTCTTGGTGAGGTTCGAAATCAGAGGGTCGATTCTGAGGCAGTCTAGCCACTTTTCAGATTGTTTCTTGTCAAATTTGAGGAGCTTAGAGATCCGCCAGGGCACTGGATAGGTGCGTTCTGGACCTTGCCATTCCTCTTTTAGCAAATCCTCTATGGCTGGAGGAATAGGGAAGGCTGTGGCAAGTTTGGCGGCAGATGCCAGGCAAAAGGCCCATTTCGGCTGTGCTAGAGCCACTGGGGAAGAATCGGGATAAATTTCAACTATGATCTTCTTGATGAAAAAGTCTAGGTCCTCCAGGTCAAAGTTTCTGGACGGGGAGTCAGAGTCCGAGGATGAGTCCCCTAGTTCCCCCTCTTCTAGAGAAGAGGAACTGGAGTCTGAGGAGTCCGGGGAACAGTCCATATGATGCTTCCCCTTATGGGTGCCCCTAGATCTACTCCAAGGATGAGAACTTCTCTTTCTCTTGTGGCATGAGGAATGCTGATCCTCCTCGTCCAAGGATCTGCTCCTGTATCAGGATTTTTTCTTTTTATATCGTAGTGATGTGAGAACAACTGCTCTGCTTCGGATGAGGATGGGGACGGGGTCGTCTTTCTTTTTGTCTTCTTGTGAGGCCTCACATCTGGTGATCCCGGAGGCTGCCAGTGGAAGCATGCAGGGTCTAGAGAAAAGGCCCTATTTAGCTTGCCTACGAGGTCTGGGGCTAGACAGGGGGCTGCAGACTGCTGGGTTTCCCTGGTGGCCACTGCTCTCTCAGACCTGATGGCTTCTGCTCGCTCAAACCTGTCCGTCGGCTAGCTGTCTGAGCCGAGGAAAGGGAGGCCTCCGTCATGTCCTCCCCATTTGCAGACGCTGCCTTCTCACATTTTAGGCAAAGCAAACCTGCGAGGTGATTAGAAGAGGAGATTTGCAACGCTGGCATTTTCTGCCCCAGGAAGGCTTGTCTGAGGCCATGACTGAAAATGGCTCTAATCCCCTTTGATTCCAAGTACTCCCACCCTGGAGGATTCCTGATAATATTTGGGGGCTGTCTGGAAAATGCTGAAGCCCCGATGGAACACTGCTGCTGGCCCTTTAAGGGCAAAAAGCCGAGCTGTTTAAACTGTTGGTTGATTAGTTAATATTTTCTTGCTCCCTTAGTGCTTTCTTGTTCCCTTAGTGCTGGGGTTGGGGGGGTATGCACGAGAAACTGTTTATTCCCGAGTAGCACTCCTTGTAAAATGCAGTGCTTGTCGACAAGACAGCACCGGAACGTCAACGAGCAACTGAATTAGAACTGCAGGCCCACCATCGATGAGCAGCTGAAAGAGTCAGGAAGCCAGTCGTCAACAGGAGAAAAATGGCCCTGCAATTGACGAGGAGAGAATTCTGTCAGAGTAATGAGATGCTAATACTTTCTGATTGCCGTAAAAAGGTCATCCGTCGACGAAATCCACCAGTAGACGAACTCAAAGGCTACAATGAACACTGGGTTGGGCCCAGAATCGCGGGAAAAAACTCCACAGTAAAGTGGGGCCAGTCTGTGCAGCTTGCAAGGCTGAGACTGGGACCCACGTAGGAATGCTCTAAAGTGCTGAGATTCTTCAGCAAATCCAATAAATTTTGTGACTTACAGTCTGATGTTTTCAGCCCTGCCACATGGTGACAGAGCTCTGCTGCAGAGTACCTGCTAGTTGGAAGGCAGGAAGTAAACTGGTGGAAACTGGAAATGGAGGTCTGGATATCCCTGGCTGCAGAGCTTAGTTCCTGCCTGCATAGTCGCATCAGGAGGTACAGCACATCTGTATGGAAGCCCGGAGACCAGCTTAGGAGAGAGAAAAAAATGCTCTCCATGGACTGTAACCTGGTACATCCGGAATCAGAGCAGGAGCAATGTACTCAGGTGAATGGGCTGTTCAGGTATCTCATTTTCTGCTACCGCAAGCCTAAACTGGCACATCAGACTGTGGCTCTCCCGTTGCGGTCACTGTTACCTCACCTCAGATAACCACCTTCCACCACAGTGATGTAGTGCTGACGTTTTGGGATCGTGTGACCCTTCATCAGAGCAAATATAGTGGTTACAGCCATTTGTAGGCTTTGTGCAGATAGAATCATTCCATTCTATGGGACAACACTCCATTTGCTTCTTTGCTCTCCCTCTTTCTCAGGTGTGCTATGTTCAGCATTATATGGCAATGGACTGCCCAGAGCCAAATCAACGGCAAGAACAGCTGTACCGCTTAACTTGCATACAGCCGTCGCCACATACTAGCTTCCCCCCAAATTCGTGGTCTAACTTTCCTACGGCTCTGCACCAAACCAACTGAAACCCAGTGCCAAGAACACTCCCCCCCCCCCCAAAAAAAATTACAAAAGGTTTTATTTCCTACGACTCTGCAACACACCAGATCAACTTTATCATTCCTACGGCTCCATACCATGCCACGTGAAATGGTTTCCTACAGCTCTCCGCCACCGCACCATCTCTGCTTAAATGGATGCCACATAAGACCTTGGGCGTCCACAGCACCCGGCATCAGCCAAACCAAGAACAGGCTACAGGGTAGCTCACTGGTAATGGCACAATAACAAAATTACAAGAAAACTGCCTTTATTATACTGAATTCGTATCTGGGCGATCCACTGCCATACAGTATGATTATGGGTACAATAAGGCCAGTTTCTTACTGTTTAACAAATGTCTCTCGTATTGGTTGGGCAGACAGAACCTCTCAGATTCACTTCACAGTCCTCCTACGCAAACAGCATGAGAGACACTTGTTAAGCAGCAACAGACTACCTTACTATACTCATAATCATATAATGTCCTGCTTCTTGGCAGTGACAGCACAAACACAAGTGTTCCTCCAGTGTGTCTGCACAGGCTGGTCTGCTGCTGCCCCCCAAATGCAGACTGACTAAGTTCTGGAACAGCCTCTGCTCTTCACTGGTGGATACAGCCCTCCCATTGGTTGATCCCATTTGCCATCACGGACAGGGTCTTTATGCAGTCACCTGACACCCTGCTGGATGAAATTTGCAGGCACAACTAATGGGAGTTCTTCAGTGTCCTAGGAGCTCTCTGTGGCTCCACAGCAGGCTCCTCAAGCCTGGTGGCTAGTATGCTGACCCCTGATCTTACTGCCATGGATCCTGGAGGTCAGAGGCAGCAAAGATGGCTGTGGTGTTGTAGCTTTTTGGGGCTCTCAGCCAAGGGTCTTTATTTAATCAGGGCTCCTGTCCTCGTTTTAATTTATATGCCCCAATCTGTTGTGCATGGCAGTGTCCAGTCAGTCAGGGTGGCTGATTAAGGGAGTCCTGGTCTCGTAGTGAGCTTGACAAGTGCTCATCTCCTTGGCAACAGTGGAACTGTGAGGCTGCTCTGCAGCAGGGAGCAGCGTACTGCAATGGTGCCGTAGATCCCAACTCTCCCTTCCTTTGCTTCAGTGCCTCACCACGGAGTCCAAGTCGTCAGGGCCAGAGGGAGCACTGCTGCTAGTAGGCTAAGGAACAGGGCTCTACTGGGCCCAAACGTGACCCCCACTAGATGGGAGGTACACTGGGACATTTGATCAAGTGATACTATACCTATACTACCACATGATCTTAAAAACTGTAGGGTTTCTCTGGTATATACTGAAAAAGGCCTAGCTAAAACTGAGCAAAGATCTAATTATGAGGGAATAGGGAAAATATGGGATTTCTGCTCGTTAAATGGCTAAAAGGAAAATGTTTCTTTCTTTCTGCCCTTTTTTTTTTTTTTTTAATTCATAATTTAGCACCTCAGAGAAAGGTACATCACCATATGCATCAGGTCATACGTAATACAGAGCAATATTTAAAATATAAATTCCCAGGATTTATATTCTATTCACAATACTAAACTATCTCAGTGGCTCTAAACCTCAAAAAAGAAAAACTACAAGCAAGCTATTAGGTTTATCATTTGTGTAGAACCAGCCTTTCAGGGTTCAGGCAGCTCCAGCCTCACCATACCCAAAACCTCATTTCTTTCTGCTTTGTAAAGATTTTCATTTTATTTTTTTAATTTTTTTTTACACTGGAAAAGGCATGTGAGCAAAACTTGCCCATTTTCACAAGCGTCCAGTTACATCACACAAATGAGAATACGTACAACATAGCTAAAGATGCGAGGGCAAATAGGCTACATGGTATAATACAAGCAAGGTACACTGAGAATCTAAATGGACAATGAGCATAAACAAGTATAACAGCATGGTAATTATGATGGAAGAATAACAGAATAAGATAAAACCTCTTTCTCTTTTTCAAGTTTCTCTGCACAAATTTTCTTTTTCTTTTTAGTCCAAGTAGCTCAATGGAAGTGAGCCAACAGACTAGCTGTGCAGCTGCCCAAGCATGCCTTACTAACAGCAGGAACTCAAGTGTGAGAAAACGGATCAATGTCCTACCCTTTGCACAGGATGGCCGCTCAATGTCCTACCCTTCGCACAGGATGGCCGCTCAATGTCCTACCCTTCGCACAGGATGGCCGCTCAATGTCCTACCCTTCGCACAGGATGGCTGCTCAATGTCCTACCCTTCGCACAGGATGGCCATTAATGTCCTACCCTTCGCACAGGATGGCCGCTCAATGTCCTACCCTTCACACAGGATGGCTGATCAATGTCCTACCCTTCGCACAGGATGGCTGCTCAATGTCCTACCCTTCACACAGGATGGCTGATCTGCAGGGTGCTCACTGACATTTCTAGCAGCAGATAAAAGCAATCCTCACATTCTCACCAGGTCCGTGAAGGGCTGGCATTAGCAGCAGGTTTCCTTCTGTGAACAAACACCCAAAAAAACTGTTGCACTTGTGTCAGCTCACGGTCAGAACCTGTGAGGCTCAACCAGTGGCATGACAACCCCAAACTCCGACATGCTTCAGTCACTAACAGCCCAGAGGTATGGGTCTAATCACTGCAGTCAGAGCAACATGTATATGTTTAAGCTGCTACTCTCAAAACTAAGCATGACCCAGTCAATTTTCGAAACACAAACTTTCCTGTGTTTTTCCTCTTTTTCACTTTGAAGTTTAACACAAAAAACTTGCTTGCCATCAAGTTAAAAAAAACACTCCTGGCAGCCAGCATAGCAGCAGAGCTAAGGCTCCTGTCACTGGCAGCCTGGGTTCAGAAAGGAGTTCAGGCCATCGATGGGTGGCTGCCTCGGGAGGGGGAATGAGAGTCTCAGTGGATGCTCCCCTCCTCCAGGGAGGGAGGGTCACTGCCTCATGGATGCTCTCCTCCTCCGGGGAGGGAGGGTCACTGCCTTGTGGATGCTCTCCTCCTCCGGGGAGGGAGGGTCACTGCCTCGTGGATGCTTTCCGAAGAGGAGGAGGGAAGGTCACTGCCTCGTGGATGCTCTCCTCCTCCGGGGAGGGACACTGCCTCATGGATGCTCTCCTCCGAGGTGGAGGGAGGGTCACTGCCTCATGGTGCTCTCCACCGAGGAGGAGGAGGGAAGGTCACTGCCTCGTGGATGCTCTCCTCCGGGAAGGGAGACTGCCTGAGATGCTCTCCTCCTCCGAGGAGGAGGGAGGGCTGCCTTCGTTGTGCTCTCTCCCACAGGGAGGGAGGATCACTGTCTCGGCTGCAGTGCCATCACCTGGGTGACCACAGGTGATGGAAGCACAAATAAGGTAGAGTTGAAAGGGGAACATCTGACGCTTCCACATGCTCTCCCTACAGCAGGACTAGGGATGTCACAATAACTGTATTTCAGGATAACCACAATAATTTTCACTGGGGATACCGATATTGTGTCCGTTTTCCTACATCGCACTAACCGTTTTTCACAATATACCACGATTTATCTCGATAACGTATGAAACATGTAATTTCCCCAACCTATTACTCTGTTTTACCCCATGATTCAGAGTGTGGGGGTGGGTGCCTCCCAGAAAACCCAAACCAGCACCATATCATGTTAATAACAATAACAAGAACAGTGACAACTTTTTTTCACAGTTATTACAGCCCAGTATACTGTAAAAATGTTGATACTGTGACACCCCCACCCCCCCGTGCACACATCCCAGGTACTGGTGGAGAAACTACAGAAAAAGGGACCCAGTGCAATAAAGTGTTTTTATTAACTGGGAAAGGAGGGTTAGACAAAAAAAAAAAAAAGCCTATTTTCTGCCTCGTCCAGGGGTGGGAGGGCCACGACACAGATGCAAACCAACTGAAAATGAACCAGATTATCTGTTAAATCCAGGCCCTGCATCACCTCCTACCCCTACACCTGATGCAACACAGAGACATGAGGGTTGTGTACCATCCTCTTCCCCCACCAAGGGAGCAAAGGCTCAGTGGAGCTGGCAACTGGTTTCTGGGGTGACGGGGGTGTCCAGTGCCTTTGGGATACGTGAAGGAAGGCTGAGATGGAGGGGACATAAACACTAAGTTAAAAAAATATATATTTCCTGGGGGGCACTAGAGAGCTGAGCTTGAGACAGGATAAAACAGCTCCTGCTCAACAGTACCGAAAAACTAAAACTAAAAAAAAAAAAAAACAGTCAAAAGCTTTACTTTTTTTAAATTCATCAATGGCGTTTGATAGATCTTTCGGACCCGAGCATTTTGATATCAACTCTGACATGAGATGCCCAAAAGGGACCGCGGCAGGAATGAGGCAAAAGGAACAACCCCCAGCAGCAACAGGCCCAGTCAGACCAGCCTGGGTTGAATGGTGCTGGCAGTCAAAACGAAGTGGATGATTCCCAGCCATGGGATTCAGTTCTGCAGGCTATCGGAGAAACAGATGAAAGACTGAATGGATCTTGGAGAGGATGGTGGCATAAGATGCGAAAAAACAGACTCTCTTGTTTCAACATCCAAGGAAGTTAATGATCGCACAATGTCCATCTAAGCTGCAGTAGCCAAGCTGACTTCTGAAAAACACACATTTGACAACCAGGCTGGAAATTTTAGAGAACAGTAACACAGCAATGAATCAAAGGGCAGTGGGCCTCCCTCAAGGTATCAAGGGGGGAGGATTTGGGTTCATTCAAACCTGAGTGCCAAGTTCCGTCCCTGAAGGAGATATTGAGCCCTATGACATCAAAAGGGTTTACAGAGTAAACTCTTGTGCTGCTCAAAGTAATAATGTTGCCTCCCCAAACTGTTCTTGTGGTCATGAAGCAGCACGAAATCAGAGAGACAATTTTGAATCAGGCCTGCTCGAGCTTTCCAACAGTAATATTTAAAGCTGAGGTGAAAGGGCTTCATTGACTGGTCATATGTGACTTGGATGTGCAGGAAGATGTCTGACCGGTTCTACATCATAATAGCGAACGCAAAACAGCGATCGCTATTATGGCGAATGTATATTGCTGAAAAGCAAAATAGGCGATATACACATGCCGGCGACTAAACATCCTGCAACTAGACTTAGTGTCATGAGGGAGGGTGGGCTTTGTCCCCCGCACCCCACTAATAAAGGATTTCTAACTCCAGGGGTGCATGTTGGGAGGGGCTACACTGGAGTTACCAAAAAAAAAAAAGGCATCTGCAGCCAGCGCAAAATCCCTCCTGGTCCCCAGCCCCGAACCCAGTACCTGCTGCACCGAGCCAGCCACCCTCACCACCACACCACATGGCTGGCTCGGCTGCAGTAGGCAGACTACATTCTAAAAATCCTCTTCCCTATCCCTCCCCTATCCTCGTCGTAGCAGTGCGTTGCTACCCTTGCAGGTAGCCCATGATGCTAGCACTGAATAGGTGTCGCCGTTTTGATGGTAACTCATATTCACACACTATTATCACAGGATACCCACCTGACCTGTGCCAACAGCAATTGGGGAGCCTTGGCACTGTCCACTCTTTTCTTGCACTGGCCCATCTCCATATGGCATATGGAGGAAGAACATACTAATTCTTGGATCTGGCAGAGGCCAGAAGAAAAATAAACAAACTGGCTGAGGAGTTTCGTGGAAGATCACAGAGAGAACAGGAGGAACATATCTCTGAAGAGGAGGCCTGAAGATTTTTATGGGACTTTGTGTGTACATGTGGTAGACATCAGATTCTGGACTGGTACATCGGATCATTTGGCAAATTCTATAAAACGTTCCTTAGTAGTGCTCTATAATTTTCATCCAGTTAGTAACCCCAGCAGTGGCCCAAAATATTGGGGGTAAGTTCTGTTTATATTCTGCTGCTTGATTGGGGGGGGGGGGTATCGTACTTGTAAAATGACACTGACCTTGTGGCTCCTGGCATGCAAGAAGGAGCTTTCGGTGTGAACTCAGGCTGAGCGGTGAATGTCTTTTTGTAAGAACCCTGGACGCAGCAGCTGAAGCAGGTCTTCACTACAGACCTTTACTGCCTTGCCTGGTTGAGAATAAATAATCACAGGCAATCTTATGTGAATAGTATTATAAGCAATTTGTTTCTAATTTACTTACCTGTGATCGTTTTCACCTGTTCCTACGAGCTTTGATTTAGCACAATTTTACCTAGCATTATAGCAAAAAGTTGAGCAAGTTGTTATAGGGGAAATTATCTGCTTTACAAATTATGGGTGATGGGGGAATAATGACAATGTAGGTCTTGTTATTATGCCTTGTTGTGCTTTTTCCCCTGCGTATTTATGGTATATTTTCCCTCCCAAAGGTCATAGCTTGGTAGCTATTCTGGACTATCTTATGGTGCATCCCAGCAGTTGGACTTTAGGCAGTGACCCACCGGATGTATCAAAGTTATAATGGATTTTTAACATACTGATGCTACGCTGAGGGTCTGTACATATTCCAAGATTTGTGGGCTGCCACAACACACACACACACACACACACACACACACACACACACACACATAGAAACATAGAAACACAGAATTTGACGGCAGATAAGGACCGCTTGGCCCACCCAGTCTGCCCATTTCCCTACCTGATGGATAAGCTGCAGATCCTAGTTAACCAGCAGCCTACTTCTTCCTACCCCCCCATCCCCTAGAATTGCCTTATGACTGTCACAACACACACACACACACACACACACACACACACAATGCAAAACAAAAATAAAACTAGGTCAATATCAATGCGGGGGTCAACAATGTTTCTGGCTGTCCCAGCGGCACGGAGGGCCAAGGCATTAATGTCTTACCTGCGGCCTCACCAGCGAGCAAGGTTTGGGAGCTAACCTGAGTTGTTCTGGGGCTAGCCGGCGGGAGGGGGAGAAGGGGGATTAAGTGTCCTACTTGACGTGCTCTTCCTCCAGGGGAGGGGAGGATAGGTTGCTGCCTCCATTGCAATGACACCATCTGAGTGGCCAAAGGCCATGATCCAACAGAGACACAGCACAGGAGGGAAGGCATTGAGGGACTCCAACGCACGTGTCTGCATGCATCTCTGTCAGACACAGCCCACTGGGCATCTATGGGGAGGAACAAAAAAGGCAGAAAATGCTGAAGCCAGGCGGGATGATGATGCACTTGTTTCCCCGCAGGCCCTGCACAGTCTACTGGACTGCTTACTGCAACATCCCATACCCAACTCCTCCCAGGATTAGCAGGGTCCCAGGGGCCCTTCCAATGGATGCAATCCATGGGGCACCATGCAGCATGACTATAAGTCCCAGATACAACAGCTGACGGGTCTGGATGTAAGCAGACGGTCAATAGGGGCCGGCTGAGGACTGAGGGGGCAAAAAGTAAATTAAATTAAAAAAAAAAAAAATTCTAGTGGATAGCTAGTCCAAGGCTGCTTTCTAAAAGGATTTACTGGTCCTGGAAACGTAATCACAAAAAGATTAGGTTGCTGAGGATGCCGATGTGTGCCTGCACACATCTTCACATGCATATGCTGAGTCATGGCACACTGGCACCTCCTGGGTAGAAAATGGCTCTCCTGGGTAGAAAATGGCTGAAAAACCGCCACAGTGGCAGGATGGCGATTGGCCTCTCGCAGGCCCCGCGCCACTAACCAGGCACTCACCTCCCGAACCTGATCCTGCTGCACTAGGGAAGCGCACTCCCCAGAAGGTCTCACAGTGGGAAAGCACGTCATGGGGGCATTGGCAATCAGGGAAATTACCCGGCAATGGTAGCCACCCAGTAGTCCAGAGGCAAAAAACAAACAAACGAAAAAAAAAAAAAACACTCTCGCCCAAAGTGATTTTACTAACCTGCCTATGTCATCACTAATGTGATTCACCTGCAGCATGAGGCCAGTTATAAGGGAAGAAACAGAAGCAGCATGAGTGCTAGGACTCAACAAAAAACAGCTGTCACTAACTTTACTCATGGTCAGTTCCAAGACATTTTATTAAAAATACTTATTCTCTACGTATTAAAAGAACGCTCTACAGGAAAGTGTACATTACTGACCTATTTGATATGTTGGTGTTCTGCGGACACTGGGAAACCTTATAAAACAGAATACCCTCAGTACCAAATATAGTCCCTTATAAAATGGGATCTGGCCAGTTCTGGCTCCTCATTGGTCAGGGCACCATCACATGGTGCAGCATCGACGTAGAACATACCCCTTCTGGAACTACAACCTGTCAAGATCAAATGGTTAATCTGCAAATTACACAACCCACCATAACAAGTACATGACAAATTACTGTTCCTCCTCCACCCCAACCATAGCAATATAGCTCAACTTTCATAAACTGCAAACCAAAACATCAAGATATACTGCTAACTAAACAAACTGAATATATATCTGCAGACAAAGGCAGGGATCCAGTCGTTCGTGAGAAGGCAGATAACAGTGCGCTACACACTCAAACAGAACTGCAGTGTGACAGCAGAGCATGTAGGGAGAGAAGCCTTTCCAGAGATAGCTCTGTAGGTACACATTTTCTGGCAGTGTCAAAAAAGAAGGGAAAAAAAACAAAAAAAAAACAAGTCGCAAGAGCAAGGTAATGAAAAATATATCTTGCTGCTGTGGAACGACTGGGGCTAGTTTACACTGTGCATTATGAGATCAAGGCTGAGTCTCAATATCAGCAGGTAGGCAGGCAAATAACCACATGTACACCCTGCCCACACAGAACTGAGGACAAACAGGCACAAGGAGAAGCTCAGTTGTCTTTTTTTTTTTGTTTGTTTATTTAACCTTGCTTCCTTATGGAGGTATATGGCAGAATGGCCAAGTAGAACTTCGGAAGACGTCCAATGCTCCCTGTAAACTCCCACAGACTTCTTGTACGAATGCTTTTCCACTGCAAAATGTGCTCCAAAATCCAAAAGTCTGGGCAGGGCACCAGCTGTACACTTTAAAGGTGTAATTCCAGAGGATGGTTGTGGGGGGGGGCATGGCTGAAGAGTCATGCTAAGGATAAGACATGCTTCACATGGGCTCCGCGAGACTCGCACTCTCAAACTCATTATTTTACTGATTAAATTTATTTTTCTTAAAAATTTTCTCACCCGAAATCGGGAATTTCTGGTGTGGTGCAGCATGAAACCAGTTTTGGTGAAAATGGGTCAACCGAAGGGCACAGCAGAACAACTCTAAAATCAGGCCCACAACATCAACAAGCCCCACCACGATCATCAACTAGCACTGGAGCCAGATGCCTGGAGAAGGTGGGAGACGAACCCCCTTGGGACTACGTCCTTAAAGCAGTACGAGATATGGATGCCAAAAGTGACCATGTCCTGGAAAGAATGGGCAGCCAGGATGTAAAAATCGAAAAAAGCACTATCAACTGCTAAAGATGCAGAGCATTGCTCTGTGAAAATCTTACGAGTGGTGAGCAAGCTCACACAGAACAGTCACTTGAGAAATCCCCTTGAAACATTGGATAACGGATTAAGATCCATGAATGTGAGGGTGGTGGGTCTCCAAGAGGGGACAGAGGATGAAAATGCACTGAACTTTCTGCCGACCGGATTACCGGACGTGCTCCAATTAAAAGAAGCTATAACAGCCATAGACCTCCAAAGGGCTTACCGACTAAATCCCCAAACCCTCAGAGTAACACAGCCCTCCCTCGAACTGGTCACCACAGGGACAGAGATCACAAACATTAATTTTAAATGCATCACCGACCAGGCACCCTATCCAACACGATATGCTACCCATAATAAATGTGAAATTTCTTTTTCTTTTTTTTTTTACCCTTATATTTATCCGCCTGACCTGCCTCTTCCCTCCACTCTCTCGGACATCCTCATTGGACCCCCCCGATCCCCGCCATGGTCTGCCCCTAGAGTGCCTCGATCACACACACACACGCCTCCCTTGAAGACCCCCGCCTCGGTAGGGTGGGAGAGGTGGACGCTTCGCTTACTCCTTCTCCAAACCAGCACTCTATGTGTGTGCGTATAAATCTGACACAGTGGAGTCTGCCTTGACGAGTGGTCAGAGAAGTCCTAGGGAGGTGTCGTCGCCTACGAAGGACGAGGTGTTTTTCCGGTTTTCTTTGCCCCTGATGTCGGCGTGCAATGAGGGGCTGTGAGCTGGGAGGCACGCTGAAACGTAGCTCTTGCTCTACCCCTCTGCCGACAGTCACCCAATCCCCTTGCTGCTTCTCCATCTACCACGCTATCCACCCGGGCTCCCCTAGGTGGTAGCATTGCAGCGGGAGCTTGCAGTCCCCCAGAGAAGGAGAGCTGCCGCTGGTGCTCATCATTCTCCGCCTCGGGCACCCCCCAACGACCCGTGCTTGTTCCCGAACCCGGGTCGCCAGCGTGGTGCGAGGTTTGGCGTCCAGCGCCTCAACTCTCAGTGCCACCGGGCTGACATATAAATGTAAAATTTCAATGGGGTGAGACAGCATCTACGGAGTCTCAGAGTCATGCACTCTCTACTGCCACCCTTTGCATTGAGCACCTAATAGGGAAGACTGTAGGAATATGACAATTTGGTGTAATGAAAACATTGTAAAGTGCTGGCAGGAGATGGAAAAGGGTTAATGAGAATATTTCTGTACTAAGGCTTTCTTGCTAATGTCCTTGCTGCTGAAAAAAAAATAGACTTGTGAGTTAGTACACTGTGTACATCTTGTTATTACGATAAGGAAACTGTCTTATGCAGTCTGTCTGTATAAAATGCTGAATTAGAATTAGAGATAGCAAGGGCTATGTGAGACGTGCAGTTTCAGACCGGAAGAATGATGACGTACCCCCAACATCTAATTACCTTGTATGGACACATGCTTAGTTTTGTTAGAAGTGGATAGTGTATATAAAGATTGATTGTGAGAGGCGGAGCGTGAGAAACTATGAACCCTGAAATGAAGTGCTGAAGCCTTCACGCCTGTCTGGTTTGTCTCCCGGAGGAAGGTAACCGATCATTACTCTTTCTCTGAAGCTTGGCTGCCAGTACTAATGCAGTATATGTGTTAGTTCAATAAACCTTGCTTTGTAGTGTGCAATTCCTCATTTCCAGTCTAATCACTGGCTCGATACCACAACAAGACTATGAGGATTCGGACTCTCAAGCTGGGAGAAGAGTGAGTAAAAGACCCCTTTCTTACAGACTGCTTCATTTAATGCTAACACCAGGACTGAATGTGTTTAGAACAATAATCATTTTACAATGCTCAGTGATAAACGTTACGCCAAGGTGGATGATCTACCGATCAGATTTGAGTTTAAATAGCAACAAAAATTAAATCAACAGTGTTTACTTATATTTGTTGTCTGGCATGTTGAGGTAAAATGGCAATGGGCACGCAGCTGGAGTGGCTCTGTGGGGAAGGAGGTACCTTGCAGTACCTTGGAGTTTGAGGGCAGCTGCATTTTACAGCTGTGTTGGACTATGAACTCAGTATCCTTGGAATTAATAAGTACCACACTGGTAACATCTCTCAACTTAAATACTGTATAGTCAGCCAACACAACAGTTGAAAAACGAAATTTAAATACCTGTAAATTGTCTTTCTCCGACGGCTGGTCTCCGAGCTTCCATGCTGATGGGATGTACCTCCTGATGCTATTATGCAGGCAGGAACCAAAACTCTGCAGCCTGGATATCCTCCCCTCCACTTCCCATACACACCAGTTCTTCCTAAAGCAGTCCAAATCTGGTAGTACTATATAAACCTGGAAACAAAAATGAGAAATATTATCCAAACATTCGGCCAGCTGGCCACATTTGTACATTCTGGAGGAAAAGAAGCCCGGAGACCAACCATCGGAGAAAGAAAACTTACACGTATTTAAATTTCGTTCTCTCTCCCTTAAGCTGGTCTCCGGCCTTTCATACTGATGGGATACACTAAAGCAATACATCCCCTGACAACCCAGGTAGGAAGAATGTAATTGCCCTTAAGGGTCCACCACTGTCTAGAGAACTCGGTGGCCAAAAGACACCTTAGCCGAGGCCATCACATTCAGTTTGTAAAACTTGGTGAATGTGCAATTAGACGACCAGGTAGCTGTCCTGCATAAGTCTGCTGGAGAAGCTTCTCTGAAATCCGCCCACAAGGTGGCCATAGCCTGAGCTGAGTGGGCTTTCACTGGCCCAGGCAAAGGCACTCCAGCCTGACTGTAGGCAGTGGTGTTGGTTCAACTGATCCATCTGGCTAAAATCGTTAGAAGCTTTTTTGCCCATATTCTGACCCACAGTGAGAATGAACAAACTAGAAGGTGTGTGCAATGACTCTGATCTTCTAATGTAAGACTTTACCACTCATTTGGGGTCCAGAGAGTGAAATTCCCTGTCCTTGACATTTTTTTGGGTGAGGACAGAAGGATGGCAGAATTAACTCCTGATTGCAATGAAACGGAGACAGTACCTTAGGCAAAAACCTGGATCTGTTTGGAGGACTACAGAGTCCTGATGAAACCCAGCATGAGGTTCTTTAGTTGACAGAGCTTCCAGCTCGCTGATTCTTCTGGCTGAAACAATGCCTATGAAAAGGCAACTTTCCTCGTGAGCTGTATAAGGGATGCCTCCTTCAGAGGTTCAAAGGGAGCCTTGGTCAATGCTCTGAGGATCAAATTGAGTCTCCAAGGGGGTACCTTTGATTTAATGGGTGGGCATTTTGGAGTTGCTGCCCGCAGGAACCTTCTTACATGGGATGAGAACCCAGACACTCCCTTGAATCTATTAAGAAGACCACCCCAAGTGCGGAAACCTGAACTCGCTCGCTGGTCGGCTGCAGCCCTCTGACGAATCCTCCTTGAAGGAATTGGAGCAGAATAGGTAACGATATTGGCTGGTTTGCTGTTTGTCGGGATTGAAGCCCGAACAGAAATCTCCGCCAAATCCTGTAGTACACTTTGGAGGAAGATGTGTGACGCGAGTAAACAATCATCTCAGTCATGGGAGCTATATATCCTAGCTCTTTGAGA
Organism: Neoceratodus forsteri; assembly: GCA_016271365.2. NCBI lineage: Eukaryota > Metazoa > Chordata > Ceratodontiformes > Ceratodontidae > Neoceratodus > Neoceratodus forsteri. The sequence continues at coordinate 1,518,074,107 of CM057450.1, read as the reverse complement.
GCTTCCGGCTCAATCTCCAGGCCGAGAAGGACCGGTTGTGCAGACTGGGATGTAGCACAGGGCCTTAATGAAGAAGGTCAGGGCTGATTCGAAAAATTACAGGAGGTTGCCTTGACAGGTGAATCAGAAGGGGGAACCATGGACGACGGGGCCAGTACGGGCAGACTAGTATCAACTCTGCCTGATTGAGCACTACTTTGTGGAGAACTCTGGATAGGAGCAGTATGGGGGGGGGCATCCAGGAGACCGTACTGACCCCAGTTTAGGGAAAAGGTGTCCTGAGCCGCTGCTAGTTCAGCCTTGGCTAGGCAGCACAATGCCTGACCTTGGAGTTTTGCCAGCAAACGAAAAGGTCTACCTGAGGATAGCCCCAACATTCTGTGAGGACTTGGAAGGCGCTGTCCTTCAGCTCCTAATCCCCCAGTAGGATGTCCTTGCAACTGAGCCAGTCTGTCATGATGTTCTCCTGACCTGGAATGTACACCGCCATCAGGCTTGTGAGGTAACATTCGGCCCATTGAAACAGCAGAAGCAAGTCCCTGACCAGCCACAAGCTTCTTGTGCTGCCCTGATGATTGATGTATGTCACTGGTTCTCATTTGGCGTGGAAACCCCTAACTTGCGACCTCTCATGATATTGGTCCTCAATCCCCCAATGAATGGAGGTCCTCAAGAAATTGGGATCTTTGGTCCTGGTTGTGTCTGGACTGGGACCACAGTCTGAAGTGGTTTGCCTGGATGGGTCGCATGTGAATTAGTGCCCAGGGGACTGTACTGGCCAGAGAAACCATAGTCCCCATGAGCTGCATGAAGTTGTGAGCCGGCAGCTGGTGGGCCATCTGAAATCTCCTGATGAGCATCTGCAGGTCCTCAAATTTTGTTTCCGTGGGAAACACCCTGTTCACTTGTGTCTTGAAATCTGCCCCAAATGGTTCAAGGACTCACAGTTGGAATTAACATACTTAAAAGCCAGCAGATTAGGCCCAACAGTCTAGTGAGTCTGCTCGCGGACCAGTGCCCTCTCATGGCACTGTTTTAGCACCCCCCCAACAAGGTCCCACCCCCGGTGAGGCTATGGGATGCACCCTCCCCCTGTACCTATCCCAGTCTCTTCTGAACACCACACACACACACACACACACACACACACACACACACACACACAATTCCAACAGCCACCACATTAAGGAGCTCTTCTTCTGGTTGTGACAAACTCAAGTGGTGAGAGGCACCGCATGGCCACTGCTTGTACCACCTACCAAAATGCGATGCTCTGATGAGAATAGTGTGCAGATAAGAAAAAAGCTGTAACCCTTGGCTCTGAAATCGAGCTATGACTGTCACTAGGACCTTGGAGAAGACTCTTGTGGCAGATGAACGCCCGAATGGAAGAGCTTTGAATGGGAAAAGCTGTCCCCTCCACTTTGAATCTGAGAGATTGCCTGTGGTCTGCTGGATGGGAATGTGTAAATTGACGTCCTGCAAGTTGATAGATACCAAACTCCCTGACGATGGATGGCAGGGTCTCCATATGAAGGATCTGTTGTGCACAAAGCAGTTTAGAAATCTCAGCTCCCAAACTAGTCTGAATCCCCCTGTGCATTAGGGGAACAATGAAGAAAAGCGAGAAGAGGCCCCGGATGAATTCTGCGGTGGTGAACCCACTTGATAGCCCCTGATAGTAGAGGGTTTGTAATTGCCTGGAATGGCACACATTTTCTGCCCAAAATAGGTGATGGTACCACATGAGGTAATGGTGGCTCTGAGTGGAACTCGATTAGGTATCCTTTGCACATGATGTCTAAACCCATCTGTCTGTTGTGGTATGAACCCATTCCTCGTGAAAATTGGAAAGCCTGCCCCCGTAGCGAGAATGGGGCCAACGCTGTGCAGCATGCAAGGCTGAGCCTGGAGCCAGTCAGCGATGAACCCTACTCGAGGATGGGTTTGAAGTGTTTCATTGATGTTTTTGTTCCCCGGGCCTGTCGGGCAACACTTCCTCCTCCTCCATAGCTACGCTGGTTCCGGGAGGAGAGCCAGTTTGTTTGCTCTGGGCCCGCTGGATGCCTGTGACCTCAACCGACCTCCGCAATACTCATCTGAACGAGTTAATAGGGCAAAGGGCACTGGCAACAAAGCCAAGTTTCAAAGAAACACAACGTCACACATACCCCCATAATTCAAAGCATCATGGAATATATATGCAAATCACCATAAAATTTTAGGCTGGTTCGGCTTAAAGCAGGAATGCATGGTGCCAAAGAGCCTCTCAAACAATATGTAATTTACATGCATTTAAATAACACAATGGTGGTGGTTGGGGGTTTGTGATACCTCGGTAACTTAATTTTTATAATACAGTTCCCTTGTACTTTTTACCTTTATCAAAAACACCTAGTGTCGTGGTATTTTCAACATTTTACAGGTTTCATACACATAAGGCATGTATAAAGGTATTTTATGACATAATGCTATTGCATACTAAATCCAACAACGAGGAACACAGCCTGCTGTTTTACATCAGCTCAGAGTTCACCACAATAACCTCCCTGTACGAGGACCTGCGCAGGAAAAGGAAAATTAAAGAGGACACTATAGCATAGTTAAGAAAGGGGAGGGGGCGCCCACAGGTGGCCAACCATATGGACTACAAATTGTAACAGATAGATTAGGCTAAGAAATAGAAGAACTTTTGCAACAGATTTAAGAAAAGGCCGGTCCTCAAGAGTGGTAGGACAGTTATCTATTCATATGTTTTAATTTATTTATTTATACATATATATCTGAATTACAATCCTTTGAGCCAGGGGCTCGTTTCCAAAGGCTCCTCGTCAAAACATGCATAGTTTCAAAGCATACATCGTTACATAATTACAATGCAGAAAATTTACAAGACAGGTCGAAATGACCTCTTACTATACATGAGGGAGAAAACATAGGCCTATACACGTTGGTAGCTAGGCAGTTCGCACTTTACTGTAAGCAGAGCACTGGGTGATGTGGAATTTAGCAGTATAGGAGTTAGCAGCCCAGGGGCCATCATCAAGTGGGTTGTAAACTAGCAGTGGTGCCCACTAGAGGGGGCCAATAAAGGATGTGCATCAAGAAAAGTTATGCACACCTACAGCAGCGTGTGGCAAATAAGTGGTTCCTGAGGGCCATTTTGAAGGGACTTATTTTAGGGAGGCTGATGACTATGGGAGGGAGGGAGCTGAACCAGGATGGGGCCCTGTAGCAAAAGGACCGCTGTGCAAGTGATGTCCTGGCTCTAGGTACCAGAAGGGTGGCCTTACAGGTCATGCAGGTGGAGACAGCAGGGGCAGCATGGTGGAGGGAGGAGGATACCTGGGGGGAAGAGAGACCAAGGAGTATTTTTTTAGTCAGAAGACATGTCTGATAGAGGAGCCTCTCCGCTAAGTTAAGCACACTGGCAGTGGAGTAAAGAGAGCAGGTGTGTGTACGTCTGCCAGCACCGGTCAGGAGCCTGGAGGCCTTGTTGATGGACAGCTGAATTTTGTTGAGCGCAGTATTGTCAGCGGCTGTATATATTGGCAGGCCATAGTCCACTAGGAACAGAACTGATGAGGTGATTGCAAGCCGGAGTGCCTCGGGGGGAATGCAGTCTCTGTGGCAGTAGAATAGGCCAATCCGTGAGTTTGAGGTGGAAGAAAGGGTGCTAATGTGGGAGTGGAAGGTAAGGGCGGGGTCGATGGTAACGCCCAGGTATTTACAAGTGGACACTTGTTCAAGGGGGTGCTGGGAAGCATCGGGGAAGGGGGGTGAGTTTCTGGCCTTACTTTGGTGATGAGTGAAAAGCATAACTTTTGTTTTTTTGAGGTTAATGACCAACCTGTGGTCCATAAACCATTGCTCTATCTGGTTGAAGGATAGCTGCAGTGAGACCTGAAGTGATGCAGAGTTTGGGTACGAGGCAAATAGGACTGCATCGTCGGCATAGAGCAGTACCCTACCATCGCAGGAGCTGGGTAGCGCATTAAGGTAGAGATTGAAGATGTGAAGGCCCAGTATGGAGCCCTGGGGGACCCCAGAGTGTGCAAGCCGAGTGTTGGACAGGGTGCTGTGGATTTTTACGCACTGGGACCTGGAAGACAGGTAGCTGTTGAATCAAGAGAGAGGCACAGAGGAGAAACGGAGTTGGCGGAGAGAGTCAAGCAGGAGGGGATGGCAGACCGGGTCGAAGGCCTTGGAGACGTCGATGAAAACAGTACCAGCGAGGTTGCCAGAATCTAAGGCAGAGTGTAAAAAATTGGAGGAGAACTCCCCCTAAATGTCCTGTAGGTGAGCCATAATTTCACTCAAAAATTTGTCTTCACCAGGATACTTTCACTTCCCAGACTTTAGATCTGCCCCCGCACCACTCCATACTCAGCCAATTTTATGACCTGATGACAGGGAGAGCATGGGGACGCGCCACATTATAGTCTATCAGGGGGTAACTTTAACACCAATTTTATATGGTACAGTGAGTATGGGGTGATTAAATAAGGGCACCGGGCAACTAACATTGTGCGATCGTCTTACAGTCTATTACCTTATTTGTTAATACCTCTGTACTCAAACTTTGACGTGGAACCTTTGCAAAACGTCAAAGGTGCCACTCCAAATGAATAATTAATAAATAAATAAACATTCAACCAAACCCTACTAACACAGACCTCATCAAGCAATCTGGTCATCCCAACTGCCAAATACATAAAAAATAAATAAACCTAATCCTGCAAAGTAAAATGCACCCGTATCTTAAAAATACAGCAGCACAAAATGGGCACAGTGCTTTGACATGACTGAATACATTCCAAATACTGTATAAAATGTCTTTATGTATCTTACGTCCTCAGAGACCACATTTATATAGGTAAATAGGGCTTCCGAGATGTCTCTCGGCTTATCAAGAATGTCATCTTGTACCTTCATGGGGTTCAAGGGCCACAAAGCGATGCTGAGCAGTTCTGGAACCCTAAGAAGGCTTGACATGTTACTCATGAAATGCCAAGAGACCTCTCAGAAGCAACATTTAACCTTTATAAATCATGTGGATTTTTTTTGGTTTCGAAAACAGCGTCACCACAAGTAAAACATTAAAGTGATTTAGTCACATTCCGCAAATGCCTGTTTCACATAGTATGCCACTGCCACCCATGCTTCAGATGTTGAAGCTGCAATACGTTTTGTAAAAAAAAAAAAATCTATCATAGTCATTTTTTTGTATGTTTGTGTTTCTGTCCAACCTCCAGTTTTCTGTGTGCGGCCACACCCCCAGAATGATGTCATGCAAGGGGAATTGTCAATGTTTTACATACAACAACAAGGAATGCTGGGTAAATTATAAAGTTGACTTAAATGTTCATTACGCAGAGGTGCAGTCCCTTATTTTGCTAGTGGGGACTGCAGAATAGCACCCAATATGTAGACATATAACCTAGTTGTAGAGAAGCTTGAAGAAGATAAGTACGTGCACCCATGGACAGACTAGGTGAGCCGTAGGCCCTTATCTGCTGTCAACAGCTATATATCTACAGTATGTAAATATATGAGCTGGCAGTATAGCCTTGAGGTTGGAGGAATGAGGTGTGAACGAGCTTGGAACATCCAGCAGACCAGACCTGAGTTTGATTCTCACAACCTCCACTTGCGTACTGTGTGACTCTGAGCAAGTCACTTAACCGCCCAGTGCTCCCAGGTTGCCCCTGAAAACAGGCACTTGTGCCTAGTGGGCCTTACCCAGTTACCAAAGACTAAAATAACCAAAAAAAAATATGTAGCAAGGCATTGTGGGTACAGTACATAGCTGATTTTTCTGTCTCCCTTATCAAAGGGCAGTCGCCTACGTCAGTTGTGTTTACAGTAGTACAATCTATAGAAAAGTTTCTGGAAAACCGTTTTTGTGATGCAGATAGGCCAAAAAGATAATTGACCAGTCTGTGTAGATGCTGTTTGACTTTTACTGCCTGCTGGTGAAGTGACAGGTCTGAAGTGGCAGCTCCTGTCAGAATGTGGCAACGTGATGATACTTTTCTATGTTTATGTTATAGGGCCTGAATGACAGTAAGTAATTCAGGAGCATAATTATGGGTCAGACTACTTTTTTTTTTTTTTTTGTGTCCAGCTTCTACTATGAGTCCAAAATTGTGAAAGAAAAAAGGATGTTTGCAATACCAAGACCGACCAACAGAGATCTCTGTTTCAACACAGTGCTTAAAAACTTTGTTTCCCTTGCATGATGTCACGGTTGGGGCTTGCAGCGCTGAGAAAAAAAAAGGGGCAGTGTTATGTAAATGAAGCACAGCACAAAAATAAAAGCAGTTTTTTCATGGAAAACAGAACTTTTTGGCAGTTTGAATGGTAGGAGATTGATTCACAACTTCTAGAGGTTACTACTCCCATTTGCTATGGCAAATATGACAAAATCACTTTAAAAAAAAAAAAAAAAAGAAAAAAGAAAACTCACACATTGTCAAGGACTGCTGAATATTCCCCAATTCCCTCCTGTAAGCCCTGGACAAACCCTACCCCTCTACTCCCACCATTTTACCCTGTCCACACCCACCCCCCAAATCTCTAGCCCTCCTCCCCTTCCCCCAAACTGCTCCCCTTACTGGCCTCCCTTCATCTCACACAGAATGTAAAGGACCCCGAATGCTCTCCATGGGTCCCTCTCTTACCCCCAGGGGCTTGTATCTCTCATCTACTCCCTTCCCCCACCATCCTAAAGGGGTCTCTTTGGGACACTGCCTTATCCCCTTTTCTCTGGTCCCCCCGTCCCCTTACAGGGTTCCTTGCATCCTGAGGGGATCTCCAGGATCACGACTCTTCCCCTCCCCACCCTTCCCTCCTCTTCCCCCTTTTCTTTCACGTAAGCAATTGTTTACTTATTAACCGGACACTTATTATTGTCCACTCTTTTTACATGCTATGCCCAACACTGTTGTAACACTGTTTGTAACACCTGTCTTACAACTGTATGTTAATGTTGATTTTGCAACTTGAATGTTTACTGTCTCATTCCAATTGTACCCCTTCCCCCTAGGTCGCACCAAGAGACTAGCGATTTGTTGCTCAGTGTGCCTTCCTGGTGAAACATTTCTATAAATATATGATTATGCAGTTACGTAAATGCGTGACTCTCAATTAAAAAAAAAAAAAAAAAAATACAGCACGTAATCAAGGACTGACATTCTCAGAGCATGGGCACACCCCCATATCCCCCTTCTTTACAAGCAAATGGTTACAGTAGAGAAAGTCAGCCTACTATTTTGAGAGAAAAATCTAATTTTTATTTATTTACTGAAGTATTTATTTACTTATTAGAAAATAGCCTTCTAAACCTAAGAATTCTGATTGGCTGACAGGGGTACATTAACTTATGGCGAGAGCCCTATAAGTAAAAAAAGGCCCAGCCATGCCAACCCACTGAAATATCCTAGTGCCCACCCTGCTTCCTAATTGCATAAAAACACCTCATTAGAATTCCAATTTGCCATTTTTTTGGTCTCGCCTACCGATAGAAACTGCCCCCCCAACACTGTCTACAACTCCACAGACATTGTCAATTTTTTTTTTTTTTTTATATAAACGAAGTTGGGTTACGTTTTTCAAGTCGCTTAAAAAAAACTCCAAGTTAAAAGCAGTGGTTCTTCCTAGTGCAACAGACTGGCATGCGCAAAAACCCTGTCACCAAATCCACTCCCATCTTCTAAGAAAAACGTAACCCCTTCCGCTTTCTAAAGAAAGAAATTCAACTCCATTAAAGTGAAAATGCCATGTTTGAAGCAGTGCTAGACTTAAACAACTCAACAGTATTTCTCCATTTTGGCCTCAGTCTTATCCAGACTTTCCTCCAAAATATACCTCTGTATCTCTGATGTCGAGTTGCAGCCAACTCTGTTGTGACAGAAACCACAAGCTTCTTTTTTTTTTTTCCTTTATTAAATCCCGCTACCTTTGAGAACGGCCAAAAGAATTCAGACTGTTTAAAAACAGTACTTGCTCTTATTTGAGGTCTCTGTAAGTTAGCGCTAGACACTCGCGGGTCTGCAGCTATACATAAAACACAGTGGCACCTGGTTTTCAGTTCCGGGTCGATTGCGATCCAAATCTGAGTGGAACCAATATGGGAAAACAAAAAAAAAAAAAAAAGAAAAGAAATTCCCGGAATAAAATAATAACAAAAAGGTTAAAGAACATAAGCAATGTCATGAACTCTGTGTCTCTGTGGGTTGGGGGGTGTGGTAACCATGGCAACGAGCTCCAAACTGAAAATTACAGACTCCTGTAAGACAAGGCGGAGGAACTATTTTATCACAAAATAACTGAAATAAGAATCCTAACATTTAAACATAAATGTTAGATTTATTTATTTTTTAAACGTATGTCATACTGTTGCCCATTTTCTAAGCGCAATAATACCCTCCAGGGTGGGCGATATGGGCAACACCGGACCTTCCAGGGGCTACAAGGCCCTCCCCTGGGTGGTCCGGTATTGCCCAATACCACCCAACCTGTTGGGTATTACTGCTTGCTTACCGCCTTCAGTTTCTGGGTCCAGTCCTTTTTAATGTCTTCATCAGTGACATTGCAGAGGGACTGGAAGGAAAAGTATGCCTTTTTGCAGATGACACAAAGATCTGCAACAGGGTTGATACACAAGGAGGCGTGGAAAGGATGAAAAGGGACTTAGCAAGGTTGGAGGAATGGTCAGACGTATGGCAGCTAGGATTCAATGCAAAAAGTGCAAATAATGCACCTGGGAAACAAGAACCCAGGGAAGAATACACAATGGGTGGGGAGGTAGTAACAACAACAAAACAGGAAAGGGACCTGGGGTAATCATATCAGATGACCTTAAGGTTAGCAAGCAATGTGAGAAGGCAGTAGGGAGGGCCGGAGTATACTGGGATGTATAGGAGAGCATCAGCAGCAGAAAACAGGAAGTTGTTATCCCTCTGTACAGACAGTTGGTGAGACCCCATCTGGAATACTGTGTCCAGTTCTGGAGACCCCATCTCCGCAAGGACATAGACAGGATAGAGGCAGTCCAGAGGAGGGCAACTAAAATGGTGCAGGGTCTGCAAGAGAAGCCATATGAGGAGAGACTAAAGGAGCTTAATATGTATACCCTTGAGGAAAGAAGGGAGAGGGGACATGATAGAAACTTTCAAGTACCTCAAGGGAATCAACAAAGTCCAAGAGGGTAGCATCTTTCAGAAAAAGAGACTTGCAAGAACAAGGGACACAATTTAAAGATAGAAGGAGGGTGGTTCAGGGGCAATGTGAGGAAGTATTATTTCACAGAGAGGGTAGTGGATGCATGGAACAGCCTTCCTGAGGAAGTTGTGGGGTCTAAAACTGTGGGAGAATTCAAGAATGCATGGGACAGACATAAGGCAATTCTTGTGGGGGGCAGGAAGATAAAGGCTGTTGGTTAACTAGGATCTGCGGCCTATCCTGTAGGTAGGGAAATGGGCAGACTAGATGGGCCTAGCGGTCCTTATCTGCCGTCAAAGTCTATGTTTCTATGTTTCTGAGCCGCAGTGCATTTATGCTGAAATCTGTACTGTTGCAGTTGCGGGGTTGCTGTATATGATCGTCCCTGTTCCATGACGAGCGAGTTGTTAAATCTTCCCTTCATTTCTCAACTCATGGTATAAAACAACAATGTACTCATTCAATGTCAAATGCCAGAGCAGAAATACAGGTTACTCACCTGTAACAGGAGTTCTAGGAATGGTATATGTTGTTCATCCACACTGTCTGGTAAGTTCCTTGCCGCTTTAAATCTTGCCGGAAGATCTTCAAGCTGGCTCCTCCCACCGACCCAGGTGGTAAAAATCTCGGCTCCGCCCCATGACACCAAATCTAGCCCCCTGGAAGCCAGGTTGTGCGTCAAAGCCAGGGAGGTAGGGTGGGTCATGTGGATAAACAACATATACCATTCCTAGAACACCTGTTACAGGTAAGTAACCTGTATTTCTAGGGACATGGATATATTGTTCATCCACACTGTCTGGCAGACTCCTAGCAGTTCTCCGGGAGGAGGGAGGCAAGGCGCACACCCCCTACTTAGGGAATAAAGACTGAGAACCGAGGCCCCAAAACCAGCATCCCGGCGTGACTCAAGGTCGATGTGGTAGTGGGTAATGAAGGTGTGTGCTGACTTCCAGGTAGCAGCCCTGCAGATTTCCTGGATAGGGACGTCCCTGGAAGCAGCCACCGATGCAGCGGTATGGCGGGTAGAATGAGCTCTTATCCCTCTGGAAGGCTCCTTGCCCGCCAATCTATAGCAGAGATCTATGCAGGAGGTGACCCACCTGCCTATCATCCACTTGGCTGCAGGTCTGCCAGGTGCAGCTTCAGCATAGGTGACAAACAGCTGGCAACCTCTCCCTGAACTTCAGCCGTCCGCTCCTTGTAATAAGCAAGCGCTCTTCTAGGATCCAAAGTATGGAGCCTATATTCGGCCTCCGAGGTGTGATTGGGGTAGAACACCAGCAGAGTCAACACCTGGTTAAGGTGAAACTCCGACACCACCTTCGGAAGGAATTTCAGGTGGGGGCAAAGGACAACCTTGTCCCTGTGGAAGACCAGATAAGGAGACTTGATGGAAAGCACCTGGAGCTCTCCCATCCTTATGGCTGATGTGACAACCACCAAGAAGGCGGTCTTCCACGATAGGTGAGAGATGACACACCTGCGCATCGGTTCGAATGGCTTGCCCATGAGCTTAGCCAATACCAGCAGTAGATCCCACGGAGGTGGAGGTTCTCGCACCGGAGGGGATATGTGATCAAGGCCTTTGAAAAAAAGCACCCGACCACCTTCTCCTGCGCCACCGACTGCTCCCCGGCCCAAGCCCGGTAAGCACAGATGGCTGCCAGGTGTACCTTGAGGGTCGTCGACCGGAGCCCTCGCTGAGAAAGGGACCACAGGTAGTCCAGAATGCTAGCCAAGGAACAGGAAGAAGGGTCCAGGCAATTGCCCTGATACCAAATGGAGAATCTCTTCCATTTAAAGGCGTAGCATTTCCTGGTCGACTCCTTACAGGACGCCTCAACAACGTTGAGGACCTCGTCGGAAAGACCCAAGACCTGGAACTCTAGCCGCTCAGGAACCAGGCCGTCAGGTGCAGGGACTGAAGGTCCGGATGGAATACCTTCCCCTGACTGACTGAGATCAGGTCCGGGCGGGCTGGTAGCCGCCTCGGGAGCCTGGAGCTGAGACTGAGGAGATCTGGATACCAGAACTGGCAGGGCCAGTCTGGGGCTACCAGAATCACCTGTGCCTTGTCCCTCCTTGCCTTGAGAAACACCTTGTAGATCAAGAGAAATGGGGGAAAGGCGTAGAAGAGGCCCGGGGTCCACGGCCTCGAGAAGGCATCCCCCTGCAGCGAGCCCTGCTGAGGGGGGCGGGCATGAAACAGTCTCAGCTTTGCATTTTCCTTGGAGGCAAACAGGTCCACCTGAGGCGTGCCCCAGTGGGAGAACAGATCTTGTACTACCTCCGGCAGGAGAGACCACTCGTGGGACGCAGCCCCTATCCGGCTTAGGGCATCAGCCAGAATGTTGGAGGTTTCTGCTACATGGCTGGCAAGGAGATCCGCCTCTAGGCTGCACACGAGTGACCAAATGTGGAGAGTTTCCTTGCACAGAGGCATGGAGCGCGTCCCGCCCTGGCGGTTTAGGTAGTACATGGTCGTGGTATTGTCCGTCTGGACCTGGACCACTTGACTCCATAGAAACAGAGTGAAGACGGTGAGGGCTAGACGAACCGCTCGAAGCTCCAGCAGGTTGATGTGACATCGGGACTCCCGAGGGGACCAGAGGCCATGCGCTCTGTGCTCCCCCAGATGGGCACCCCAACCCATCAGAGAGGCATCGGTCGACAGAGAGACCGTCGGCTCGGGGCGGACGAACGGGATGCCCTCCTGCAGATGTGGTGTAACGGTCCATCACTGGAGGGCATTTCACATCCCCTGGGTCACTATCACTAGCTGATCCAAGGGATCGGAGTCATGTCACCATTGGTTGGCCAGCCCCCATTGAAGGGGACGCATGTACCAATGGGCCCAACGGACCACACTGGTGCAGGCCGCCATGAAGCCCAGGAGGTCAGGGGAAGGGCGCACTGCCCAACCTGAAATGATTGGGCAAAGGAGGAAAGAACCTCGCCCTGTGTCCGCTGAGCCGCGGCTCTGCTCAGGAGAGTCGAGCTCTGCCCTGGGAATTTTATCACCTGCTTTGGCACGAGTTCTGACTTGGCCTCGTTGATGAGGAGGCCAACCTGAGAGCAAACCTGGAGGGCCAGATCTCTGGACCGCTCCACCTCCTTTCTGGAGGAGGCTGCAATCAGCCAGTCGTCCAGGTAGGGGTACACCCGGACCCTTCGGTGCCGCAGGAATGCTGTTACCACTGCCATGCATTTGGTGAAGACCCTGGGAGCTAGGGAAAGGCCGAAGGGCATGGCCTGGAACTCGTAGAGGGATCCCTCTTCCCTGAAGCGGAGAAATCTCTGGTGGGACGGACGGATTGGGACATGAAAGAACGCGTCCTGGAGGTCCAGAGAACAGAACCACACGCCTCATTCCAAAGGATGGAATTATCTGAGCCAGACTGACCATCCTGAAGGTTCGAGACCTTAGGAACCTGTTCAGGTCGTGCAGGTCTAGAATGGGGCGCCAGCCCTCCGTCCGTTTCCGGACCAGGAAGTACCTGGACACAAACCCCGGGTCTGGTGGAGGATCCGCCACCTTCCTGATCACCTCCTTTTCGAGGAGCAGGGCAATGTCGGCGGCTGCGGACCCCGTAGCCCCCCCAGGGGTGACGGCTCAGAAGGGCGGGGCCTGCTCGAACTCCAGGGGCAGGCCCTTTCCTACCACCTCCAACACCCAACGGTCTGTGGTGATAGCGGACCACGCGGAAAGGAAGTGGCAGAGCTGTCTCCCCACAGGGGGAACCCAGGGGGGAGTGACGAGGCTGGGGGCGACACCCCACAGCCCGTTACTGGGCAGCCTTGGAGGAGGGACCAGCCGAGGGACCTCCTGGGCGTTTTCCTCCCTGCTCCCTGTTAGAGGAAGCCGCAGGCTTGGCTTTGGGATGCCAAGCACGAGCCTGCTGGCCCTGATGCTGGTGCTGTTGGGCCGGACGTGCCGCAGTCGCAGAAGGGCGAAAGGACTTATGCTGTTGACAACGGCCCTTGTCCTTCTGGGCAGAGGTGACCGAGTCCAGAGTAGCATTGGACTTTTCGATCCGCTGGAGGTGGCCTTCCACTCCAGGGCCGAGCAGGTCAGTCCCCAGGAAGGGGACATCCACCAGTTTATGCTGGGTATCCGCCGTGAAGGTGGATATCCTCAGCCATGCCCTGCGATGCATGGCCACCGCGGCAGCGACTGATCTGGCACAGGAGTCTCCAATGTCCAGAGCCATTTGGAGCTGCTGTTTTGCCACCGCCCTTCCCTGGTCCGGCACCTGCTTGACCGTGGTCTGCAGATCGGCCAGGAGATGAGGGATCACCTCATCCAGGGAGCCCATGAGGGCATGGGAGAAGTGTGCCATCAGCACGGCCGAGCTGGCCTGACGGAAGCCAAGGGAGGACGCAGCGTACACCTTGCGCCCGGCATAGTCCAGCTTTTTGGACTCCTTGTTGGGGGGCTTATCCACATCCCTAGCGTTCTTGGAATGCCAGAAAACGCTATCGGTGACCAACCCCTCTGCAGAGGGGTGCTCCGAAAAACCGGACAAAGAGCTGGTAGGGACCGCATACTTCCTGGCCATCCTGGCCGAAGGCGCAGGACAGGAAGCCGGCCGCTGCCAAAGCTCCAAGGCTGGGCCAACAATGGCTTCAGCAACCGGAAAGGCCTCCGTGGGCGAATCCCCTCGGTCAAGTATCTCCGTGAGGGGATACCTGGCCCGCCTGGATACGGGCTTGGGCTGCATCCCGGTGGACTCCGAGATGAGCCGAAGCAGACCCATAAAAGATGATGGGCTCTCATCCATCGACTGCCCCGTAGAGAACTCCAGGTCAAGGGGCCTGGAAAACAGGGAGGAGTCGTCGGATTCCGAGGAGTCCGCAAAGAGCTGCCTGGGGCCTGAGCCACCCTCCACCTGCCGAGGACGGTCAGGAGTGAGGGTGACCGACAACCTGTGGGGTAGACCCTGACCCGACCGAGACTCCTTGGTTGGCACCCCCGATTTCGGTTGTGGAGGCGGGGGTTCCACCACAATCAGTGGGGTAGCTGGTTTCGCTCGAACAACCGGCCCAGGTTTCACCGCACCGACTACAGCGAGGGTTGTTTCAGCTGTTCATGAGCAGCCACTTGATGGCCGGGAAGGCAATGAGCCGTGGCTTGTTCCCGGACAAAAGTAACTGCTGCCACCAGGTCCTCGTGGCGTCGGCGCACTTGCGCCGAAGCCTCTCCTCCGGGGGAGGAAAACGATGAGCGGCGCTCACCGCCACTTACAGTGCCGAGACCACCGATGTCAGCGGGATCGGCTGGACCGAGACAAGGTCTGAGACCGAGACCCTCGGTGTTTCCGAGGGTGGGTCTGGGAAGGAGCGGGGGACACCCACTCTTCCCTAGGCTCGGAAGCCTTGACCCTGGACTCCGGTACAGGAGGCGCAGGCAAGTCCTCAGTCTCCACCGGGGGAACCGGTGAAGAAGGGTTGTCGGCTTCACCAGTCGACAGCCCATCCGACGGGTCGAGAAAAATCTCGACCTCGTCGATGGATGTCTCGGCTGGCTGACCTGACGGAGACACCATGAAGCCAGCGGCCTTAGCCGCAACCTCGACCGAAGTCGAGTGTCGACTGTCCGGGGAAGGGGAACTCTCCCGCTCCCACGAACGCCGACGGTGGGACTTACCTTTCGAGTCCTTCTTTTTGGACCAAGAAGAGTGTCCCGATGGCCCCTCTCCCTTCGTGGAAAGGGACTGGCAAAGCTCCTTAAAAGAAGCTGAGTAGGAGGATCCCAGAGAGAGCAGGATAAATGCCTCGACCGAGAAAGATGAGGATGCGGCCTGGGCCGCCTCCTCCTCGAGGGTGATCATCTGCTCGAGTTGCTCAGCCGAGTCAGCCGCCGTGGACACCACCCAATGGGCCTCCTTGGACTTCACCGGCGGGTAGCGCTCCTCGGGGCGCCCAAGCTGTAACCAGGCAGTGCGGTCTTCCAGGACATTGGCCAAAAACGAACAGCATAACTCGCAGGCCTGCGGGTCATGATCTAGGCTGAGGCAGTAGATACACGTGGAGTGTGGATCCGTCCTGGACATTTTCTGCTCACATGGGCACCGCCGAAATCCGGGAGTTGATTTGTCCATCGAGCCGTGAGGGAGTAATTAGACTGAAGTCTTGAAAACTTTAGAATTAGTTTCGGGCGAACCGAAGAATTAGGATCCAGTCTATACGCAGAGCTGCTAAGGAGGGAACCTGAGCTTCCAAGTGGTAAGGGAAAGGATCTAGCGTCATGGGGCGGAGCCGAGAATTTTACCACCCGGGCAGGTGGGAGGAGCCAGCTTGAAGACCTTCCAGCAAGATTTAAAGCGGCAAGGAACCTGCCAGACAGTGTGGATGAACAACATATCCGTGTCCCTAGAACTAATTCATACCTTACTGCATCTGTACAATTTCTGTGCTGTTCACTTTACTGCTGCTGAAAACTGATATTTACTACTGTAGTCTACAGCAACTGGTTTATATTAGACGAAAATGAAAAAAATTTGGTGCAGTTTTTGGTGAGAAATGGTTTCCTTTTATGACGTGGTGCAGTGCTACTAGTAAACATGTTGGGGAGAGACAGTATTTCAAAGCTTTGCAGTTACTGTACAGTTCATTTTGTTCATTCACGGTTGATAGCACAATTGTGTGAGGAGCCGTTTAGTGGGAAAAAGTGTTAGGACTGTGGATTGTAAATAGAATTCCTACACACACGGAGTCTAACGCACTTCAAGACCTCTTTGCTGTATAGGTCTTCAGGTGCAGTACTTACTCTAAGTGACTCCAATGGAAAAGAAAAAAAATATGATTTATAACAGTTTTAAGACTTTTCTCGTGCAACTTCTTAGGGTATGAGAACTGCAAACTGAAGGGGAGCAGTTCTGATAAATCTAGGAATGTAAATGTAACATCTATAACCCTCTTTTTTGGAGTTACTAATAGTATACTGGATGCCACTGGACATCCAGGGGTTAAGAATCGGCAGCCAGGCACCATCACCAGCTGGAGGGGGAGGCCTGCTGCAGCGGGAGGAGCCACACTGGAAAACTGCAGTTTAAGATTCTAAAACAAGTTCACTGACAGCCTTCAGGGAGAAGAGAGCTGAAGAGTTTCCGTCTCTTTGGCTGTCCTGTAAGACCTAGTGTCTGCTGGGAGTGACAAATTCTGGCTGGTTGTAAAGAGGCAGCAGCTGTTTCATCTATCCCGCCTCCCCCAAAAAAAAAAGGAACCATGTTTGAAGTCAAGGCAGCCAAAAGTCTTGCAAGTACAACTCAAGAACATATATGTGGAGATGCCTTAGGTGTCGCTGTCTGACAGAAGAAAGCTACAAGTGCCTATCAGTACCCAGTCTGCTGCTTGAGAAGCCCCCATTGTCTGGCATTTGACACATTCCTTGAGAAATGGGGAAGATGAAATTTCAGTCAGAATGTTTGCTAAAGCCATCCTGATGGCCCAGTGGCAGCGCAACGTGCTGCTGTGCAAGCGACCCAAGTTCCGAAGCGAGTTTGGAACGCCGTATTGGAAGGTAGACCGGATCGCAGCAGCTACCACTTACAGTGCACTGCAACTGGGGAGAGCTGGCATCTAGCCCCACTGCCACAGAAAACTCTCCCATAGAGCAAGACAGCTTGCTCCCTCGCAGGACGTTCCTGCGTACAGCCAAGGCCATCAGAAGGCTACACCCATACCAGAACAGGGTGGAGGACAAGGGGAGAAAATCAGAGAGAAATGCCCAAGTATCATCTGGATGACAGGGAGAAATGCCCATGTCATTGTCTGGATGACAGCCTGTGTTCTCGGACTCCCCTGGGTCCAAGTGCCTGCCAATCCTGGATCTTAGTTCATATGGTGGATTGCTTTGGGGCTCCCACCGGAGATTCTGCAACAGAAGGCAAGCTGGGGAGATGCGGTGCTGGGAACGGGTGGGGGAGGGGCAGGGATCAACAGCCCTGAACAGGGTATAGCCGTGACAAACATGTTCAAACATGGCCGGGGAGAAGGAAAAGCTCTATAAAAAAAAAAAAAATACTTGTTAAGAGACAATATGGAGCCAAAGCTCCTCTGCCTTGGTGCCCCATTTCTCGCCTTACGCATTTCAAGCATATATTTAACAAGTCTCTGCTTACTGTATTGTGCCTGACGTCTGGAAGGTTGCTCAGGTGGTCCTGGTCTTTAAGCAAGGGGACACGAAACGTATTGAAAATTATCACTCCATAGCAATCCGGTCTGCAATTTTAAGCTCTTGGAGAAAACTGCAGCTTCCCAACTCACCGACTGTCTTTATACACACGACCTATCTCTGGTGCAGCATGTTTTCCGGAGGGGGCACAGCACCTCCACTGCTCTTATTTAGGTCTAATGTTAGGGGGGGGCCACGAATTTATTTATTTATTTAGCTTTTGTTAACCAGGTAAGTACACTAGACAAGGCAATTTGCCTATTTTCAGGTACAACCCGGGAGAGTACAGGAAATTACATACTTACACACTTGGGGACAACATGGTACATAATTAGGAAAAGATTACACGTCATGAGACAACAAGGTACAAGTTAGAAAAACAAACTCACATGTCACGTCATAACATCATAATGTAGAATACACAAAGTACAAGGCATATGAGGCACATTTAGTTAGAATAGGTACAGCAGAAGCGTGTGTGCCAGTTTTGAGCAGTACAAGGTAAGGACTGGGCAGCAAGTACAAAACTATCATCTTGAGGGCCAGCTGTTATGCATGAGTGTTAAGTGCTAACATATGTCACGGGAGTTTTTGGCACCCGCAGGCCGATCCGAGTTTGAGATGGTTCCATAGGGAGGAACGCAGTCTGCCCTGAGAGAGGGCAACACGGACCTGGGCTGGGAAGGTGTTCCAAAGTTTGGGGGCACATGCTGCAAAATCCCTTTCACCCATTTGAGTCCAAGACACAGGTACCTCGAGTGTGGCAGATCCCTGAGACCTAAGGTGACAGGATGAGGGAACAGTTTGGGCCAGCAAACTTGCCACCCCTGGAGGGGTGCCTGTGTTGAGGACCTTTTCCTGTGAAGCAACCAAGGACAAAGTCAATGTGCTTTGAGGGCGAGAACCAGATTAACTTATTGTAGAGATCACAGTGGTGAGTGAGCCGGGGGGGGGGGGCCCCGCTAGGGCGAAGCGGCAGACATTGTTGTAGGCCATCGACTACCTAGAGAGATGGGCCTTAGTGGTGCTGGCAAATAACAGGAGCCCATAACATAGTGAGGGGAGAAGCATACCTCTAGCAAGAGCACTACGCGCAGCCGGCGTGAGGTTATTTTTTGCTCTGTAAGCCAGACTCAGTTTACAGTTGACAGTTTTGCATGTCTTCTGGATATGGTGGCCAAGGTCAAGCTGTGGGTCCAATCACAGCAAGTTACCTGGAGCAATCTTTGGGGACCTCTCCAAAGCTTTTGATTTGGTGGATCACAAACTCCTCTGTACCAAGTTGCATTTCTCTAAACTGCCTGACCATACGTACTGTCTATATGATAGCAGATGGTCAGAATTAATAGAACACTTTCAGAACTGGCTCCAGTCTCAGAAGGTGTCCCCCCAAGGTTCAATCCTGGGTCCCATATTCTTTTTTTTTTTTTTAAATTGTTTATTAAAGATCTCCCTTGTATACCTGTCCGCTGAAGTTCCACCACATATTAAGGAGATTCAGTGCTCGTCTAGCTCCCAGGATATCAATCAATTCATAAATGAATGAGGACTTCCACCTAATTCAGTCCTGATAATCTACTAAGCAGCTGGTCCTCAACCTTAAAAAAAAAAAAAAAAAAAAAAAATCAAATTTCGTCTGGCCCGGTGGCATGGAGGGTTGTGGCGCTGGCTCTTGAGCTCAAAAAAAAAAAAAATCAATAAATAAATAAAATAAAATAAGTAAGGTCATGCCCTGTGCACCTGGCTGCGTCTAGTATCGATTGTTTGCCCCTGACCACTGCCTATTTTTTCAAGTAGCCTGGTGTCACTCTTGACCCACCTGAATCTCTCCTTACCGATCTCTAATGTGTGTAGGATTGTGAGCAGCAAGATTGGCATGGCTTACTGGAGCCAAACGCTTCCTTACCACTGCTGCACGTTTGGTCTTTGCTAAGGAAGTGCTCCTACTCTCCTCTAATTATGGGCTCCTTATCTGCTCCAATGCTGTTAAGTCCCTCTTGTCCAAATGGGATGTAGAGTATAAAATGAAATTTAAATACCTGTAAATTTTCTTTCACCGACGGCTGGTCTCCGGGCTTCCATACAGATGGGCTGTACCTCCTGATGCAGATATGCAGGCAGGAACTAAGCTCTGCAGCTAGGGATATCCAGCCCTCCATTTCCTGTTTCCACCAATTCTTCAGAAAGCAGTCCAAATGTGGCAATAATATATGAACTTGGAAACAAAAACAAACACATTAAGCCATACACAGCCAATTGGCCAACTTTGTACATTCTAGGAGGGAAGCAGAAGCCCGGAGACCAGCCGTTGGAGAAAGAAAATTTACAGGTATTTAAATTTCGTTCTCTCTCTCTCTCCTGAGCTGGTCTCCGGGCTTCCATACAGATGGAACATACAAAAGCAGTACATCCCCAGAAATCCCGAGTTGCAAGACTGTAATTGCCCTTAAGGATCCACCACTTCCTGAAGAACTTGTCGGCCAAAGGACTCCTCCGCCAAGTTCATCACATCCAGTTTGTAAAATTTTGTGAACATGTGAATGGATGACCATGCAACCGCCCTGCATCGGTCTGCTGGGGATGCTTCTGTGAAGCCCGCCCACGAGGTGGCCACAGCCTGGGTAGAATGGGCTCTCACTAGGCCAGGCAAGGTTACTCCAGCCTGATCATAAGCAGTGGTGATGACAGAACAGATCCATTTGGCTATAGAGTCCTTCAAAGCGTTTTACTCATATTTTGACCTGTAGTTAGAATGAACTGAAGTTTTTCAAATAGAATCCGTTCTTTTGATATACATTTTCACCGCTCGTCTTGAATCTAGTGTGTGAAATTCCCTTTCCTTTTCATTTTTTGGGTGTGGCCAGAAGGAAGGCAAAATCAACTCCTGGCTGCAATAGAAAGGCGACATAACTTTTGGTAAAAAAACTGAATCTGTTCAGAGCACCACAGAGTCCTGATGAAACACAGTATACGGCACTTTGGTGGACACGTCTCCTAGCTCGCTGATTCCCCTGGCTGAAGTAATAGCTATGAGAAAAACAACCTTCATTGTGAGATGCATGAGGGATGTCTCCTCGAGAGGCTCAAAAGGAGCTTTGGTCAAAGCTCTGAGAACCAGATTAAGCCTCCAAGGTGGTACCATTGTTTTGACTGGAGGGCGTTTTAATGTTGCTGCCCTTAGAAACCTCCTGACATGGAGATGTGAACCCAGTGAGTCGCCTGAATCCACCAACAAGAGCGTCCCCAGCGCAGAAACCTGAACCCTTAAGGAGGCCGGCTGCAGACCTCTGTCAAACCCATCTTGAAGGAACTGCAGTAGTACAGGAAATGATATTGGCTGGTTCCGTATGTGTTTAGATTAAAGCCAGAACAAGAATTTCCTCCAAATTCTGTAATACACTTTAGAGGAAGCGCAGCAATGTGCATTCACCATCATTTCAATAACAGGAGCTGTGTCGCCTAGCTCTTTGAAAGTTTCCCATTCAATCTCCAGGCCAAGAGGAAGAGGTTGCTCAGATAGGGGTGCAGTACTGGACCCTGATGGAGAAGGTCCGGGCTGATCTGGAAGGTTAGAGGTGGTCGCCTTGAAAGATGAATGAGAAGCGGGAACCATGAGCGACGAGGCCATTGGGGACAGATTAGAATCAGTTCTGCCCGGTCCACAGCCACATTGTCAAGGACTCTGGATAGAAGCGGTATTGGAGGAAAGGCATACAGGAGACCGAACTGACCCCCATCTAGGGAAAAGGCATCCTGAGCCACCACTAGTTCGTCCTTGGCCAGGGAGCAGAATTGCTTCACCTTAGAGTTTCGCCAGCAGGCGAAAAGATCTATCAGAGGATTGCCCCACTGTTCTGTTAGGATGTGGAAGGCACAGTCCTTCAGCTCCTACTCCCCTGGCAGAACATTTCTGCGACTGAGCCAGTCTGCTGTGATATTTTCCTGCCTGGAATGTACACTGCCCTTATGCTTGCCAGGTGGTGCTCAGCCCACTGAAAGAGAAGCAGGGATTCCCGTAGTATTTTTGAGCTTCTTGTTCCACCCTGATGGTTGATGTATGCCATCGTTGTCTGACTGTCTATTATAATCGGAACGTCCTGACTGAAGACCTGCTGTTCGAAGTTTATCAGTGCTAGGTGTACTGCTCTCATCTAGAGAACGTTTATGCTGTACCTTGTTTCTAACAGCGACCATTTGCCCTGAGCTGACAGCTGATGCAGGTGAGCCCCCTAGCCCCCAAAGCTGGCATTAGTCGTGATTCAGATTTGGTGTGGATGGCCCAACTTGTGACCCCTCATGACATTTGTCCTTCGAGTCCGCCACTGGAGAAAAATTTTTATCTACTGAGAAATTGGGATTAGTTAGTGCTGGTTGTGTCTGGACTGGGACCACAGCCTGAACAAGTGTGCCTTAATGGGCCTCATGTGGACTAGAGCTCAAGGGACTGAATCCGCCAGCAATTCTAGAGTCCCAATTAGTTGCATGAAGGAGTGAGCCGGCAGCTGAGGAGCTGTGTGAAACTTCTTGATGAGCTTCAGCAGGTCCCTGAATTTTGCTTCTGGGGGAAATACCTTGTTGGCTTGGGTCATGAAGTCTACCCCCAGGTGGTTCAAGGTCTGGCTTGGAGTTAGGGAACTTTTTCCCCAGTTGATGACAAAACTGTGGGCCGACAGGCACCAGACTACCTCCGCTACTGCTTAGTCAAGCTGTGGGGCCTTGTTGAGAATATCGTCCAAGTAAGGCAACAGTTGTATCCCTCGTTTCTGAAGGCGAGCTATGACTGCTACTAGCACCTTGGAGAATGTCCCTAGGGCTGAAGAAAGCCCAAATGGCAGTGTTCTGAATTGGAAGTGCTGCTCCCCCACCTTAAACCAAACATATTACCTGTGTAGTTCCTAAATGGGAATATGCAAATAGGCATCTTGCAGATCGATGGATGCCAGAAAATCCCCTTGCTGCAACTCCCTGATGACAAGGTTTCCATCTTGAAGGGTCTGCTGCGAACAAAATGATTCAGGAATTTCAGATCTAGGACTGGCATGTATGCCCCTGTGCGTTTTGACATGATGAAGACTAGGGAGTAGACCCCCGATTGATCTCTGTGGGTGGAACTTGCTCTATAGCACCTGCTTGAAGAAGGTCTGTAATGGCCTGTAACATCGCCTGTCTCTTGGACGGGTTGCCCGAGATAGGGGAGGGCACCACATGAGGTAGTGAGGGCTTGGGTTCGAATTCTTTTAGGTAAACCTTGCTGATGATGTCTAGCACCCATCTGTCCGACGTGGTTTGGATCCATTGCTCAAGAAATTTTGAAAGTCTGCCCCCTGCTCGAGGATGGGCCCAAACAGCTTCATTGCATCTGGGGCCTGAGGACCATAACTAGCCCCTGCCTCGACTAGGGCATATGCACGTTAGCTGTCCCCTTGGATTCCTTCATCGCCTCCTTCAGAGCTGAGCCAAACAGGAAATTACCTTCATAGGGGGAGTTTACTAAATGGCTCTTTGAAGTGGCGTCTGCTTGCCAGGCCCAAAGCCTGAGGTTGCAGCAAGCTGAAGTTTGGTAAAACATGGTCCCAGCAGTGCATTTGACCGCCTTCTCTGATACATCTGCTGCATAAGCCGATACCAAGCCCATTA
This sequence comes from Neoceratodus forsteri, assembly GCA_016271365.2. NCBI lineage: Eukaryota > Metazoa > Chordata > Ceratodontiformes > Ceratodontidae > Neoceratodus > Neoceratodus forsteri. The sequence goes on along the minus strand of CM057450.1, from coordinate 1,518,051,066 downwards.
ATTGTCACTGATGAATAATATTCTTGTTTTTCTCTGGGTCCTCAGCGAATTGAAAAGCTAATTCTGAGGCCCAGGACAGGGTGGCTCTGGACGAAAAGAGTGTGCTGATGCTTGGAAGGCCTTCTTGAGTGAGGCATCCACTTTCCTGTCCACCGAGTCCCTAAGTGATGCTCCTCCCTCAGCTGGGATGACCGTCTTCTTGGTGAGATTCGAAATCAGAGGGTTTAACTCTGGGGCAGTCTAGCCACTTTTCAGATTCTTCCTTGTCAAACTTGAGGAGCTTAGAGATCTGCTGGGGCACTGGATAGGTGCGTTCAGGACCTTGTCATTCCTCTTTTAGCAAATCATCTATGGCTGGTGGAGTAGGGAAGGTTGTGGCCAGTTTGGCGGCAGATGCCAGGCAAAAGGCCCGTTCCGGCTGTGCTAGAGCCACTGGGGAAGAATTGAGATGAATTTCAGCTATGACTTTCTTGATGAAAAAGTCTAGGTCCTCCAGATCAAAGTTTCTGGACAGGGAGTCATCCAAGTCCGAGGATGAGTCCACTAGCTCCCCCTCTTCTAGAGAAGAGGAACTGGAGTCTGAGGAGTCCGGAGAATGATCCCTACGATGCTTCTCCTTATGGGTGCCCCTAGATCTACTCAGAGAACAAGAACTTTTCTTTCTTTTGTGTCGTGAGGAATGCTGATCCTCCTCGTCCGAGGATCTGCTTCTGTATTGGGATTTTTTTCTCTTTTTATCGTAGTGATGTGAGGACAACTGCCACTCTTTGGATAAGGATGGGGACGGGGTCCTCTTTCTTTTGGCCTTCTTGTGAGGCCTCACATCTGGTGATCCCGGAGGTTGCCAGTCAAAGTATGCACGGTTCACAGCAAAGTCCCTATTTAGCTTGTCTGTGAGGTCTGGGGATAGAGAGGGGGGCTGCACACTGCTGGATCTGCCTAGTGGCCGCTGCTCTCTCAGACCTCTCTGTCTGTTGGCTATCTGTCCGAGCCGAGGAAAGGGAGGCCTCCGTCATGTCCTCCTCATTTGCAGATGCTGCCTTCTCACATTTTAGGCAAAACAAACCTGCGAAGGTGATTAGAAAAGCTTATTTGCAACACTGGCATTTTCTGCCCCTGGCAGGCTTGTCTGAGGCCATGACTGAAAATGGCTCTAATCCCCTTTGATTTTGTCTACCCTCCCCAGAGGATTCCGATAATATCGGGGCTGTCTTGAAGAATGCTGAAGCCCTCATGAACTATTGCTGCTGGCCCTTAAGGGCAAAAAGCTGGAGCCGCTTTAAACTGTTGGTTGATTAGTTAATATTTTCTTGCTGCCTTAGTGCTGGGGAGAAGAGGCCTGCAGTATGCATGAGAAACTCTGTTTATTCCTGGCAGCACTCCTTGTAAAATGCAGCGCTCATCGACGAGATAGCACTGGAACATCGACGAGCGACTGAATTAGAGCTGCAGGCCCACCATCAACGAGCAGCTGAAAGAGTCGGGAAGCCAGTCATCAGCGGGGGAAAAACAGTCCTGCTGTTGACGAGGAGAGAATCCTCTCAGAGCACTTAAGTGCTAATACTGTCCGATCGCCGTAAAAAACAGCATCCATAGATGAAATCCACCAGTAGATGAACTCCAAGGCTACAATGAACACTGGGTTGGGCCCAGAATCGTGGGAAAAACCACCACGGTAAAGTGGAGCCAGCCTGTGCAGCTTGCAAGGCTGAGACTGAGGCCCACGTAGGAGTGCTCTAAAGTGCTGAGATTCTTCAGCAAATCTGATTAAATTTTGTGACTTACAGTCTGATGTCTTCAGCCCTGCCACATGGTGACAGAGCTCTGCTGCAGAGTACCTGCTAGTTGGAAGGCAGGAAGTAAACTGGTGGAAACTGGAAATGGAGGTCTGGATATCCCTAGATGCAGATCTTGTTTCCTGCTTGTAACATGGCAGTGAACATGATGCTGAAATACAGAAGGCAGATTAGTGGAAATGCATCAGGAAACGAAAAGCGAGCGGGTATTAATCCAGCAGTAGAGCCCGCTCACTAGTGCATGTAGTGGGAAAAGAGAGCAAGTAGAAGAGAGGTGATATCAGGGATGAGCATCGTGTAATATCCAACGACAGGACCGGGGGCGAGCAAGCAATGGTAGGAACGCTCAGGAAGTAGAGAAAGCAGTCGGCAGGACAAAGAAGTGCCTCGGAAGCACAGTCGATGTAAGTGAAGAGAAGCAAAGTCGTCGTAGTTGTTATTTGTGAGGCATGCACCCAGCACAGTGAATTAAACAAAACGGGCAGCATCAAATGTGTTGCAGATGTTAAAAAAAAAAAAAAAAACAGTATTGCCAGATGGTATGCAGAATAAAAATGCAGTCCCATAATGCAGTACTGCGATATATGTCAGGGATCGAACAACAAGGGGCAATGCCTAGAAAGTGTCGAGTAGAATATAACAGGAAAAGTCAAGTTGAGCGTGTTTCAGACCGCACCGTTATGTCAGGAGTTTTGAAAAATGTGTCGCCAGTAGATGAATGTATGTGAGCCCTGTAACATGCACGTGCATGGCGTAACATCTTAACTGTTAGACAATCAGGAAACGGCAGCATTTTTTCTCCACAGTAATCGACAATGGCTAGAATGTGTAACTGATTCTGTATGTCACGAGTGTTACACTACTTCCTTGCCATTTGCCATGTTACAAGCGCATTAATCCCCTCCAGCGTCTGGCTCTACTGGTGGATTAACCCCCAGTGGGTGGTTGGAAGCACGAGGCCGCAGCCCTCCCACCCGGGCATTAATCCACCAGTAGAGCCCTCCTCTGTCAGGGATTAATGCTCAACTGTATATCTGCATCAGGACGTACAGCCCATTTTATGGAAGCCCGGAGACCAGCTTAGGAGAGACAGAATAATATATGTTGTTTTGCCCTCTCAGCAGCCCACCTCACACGCCACTGTGAGCTCTACGACAGACTTGGATGGATATCACCCCCCCAACACTCGTGGTTTTGCCCCGGAGCATTTGTACATAAGGTACTCTGAACTGCCAACACTCCCATCCTAGCTGAGAACCTAAGGGCTACCAACCTTGGTTACTCTTAAGATCCAGTGACATGTCCCTGCTTGCTATCCCAAAAACCCACATTGCTATGGGAGATCAGGCCTTTGCTGCATCTGCTCCTAGGCTCTAGAACCCCCTCCCATTATCTGTTCAAGGTGCCTCCTCTCATTGCCGCTTTAAAAGATCTTTATGGAACTCCCTGACAGACTCTCTGCCTGCACCTGCCCGGGGTGACTGGCTCTTCTCCTTATCCAATGACTGTGGGATCTGACCTGCCGGTGCAGCGATAGTGTTACCCCCGGCGATGCTGATGACCCATGTTCAGAAACAAGCAGGAAGCATCAGAGGGTTGGCCGGGGGAGGTAGGATGAGGGTCCTATGGACAGCTCTCCTCCTGGAAGACGGAGGGGGGGCCGCATGAGTGACACCAAGTGGAGACTGGGTGTACACTGGCCAGGGCCACACACATATGGGCGGAGGCAACGGCGGACCTCTGCAGGATGTGTGTGGGAGCATGCCTGTCTTGTGCTGACATCACTGCATGTCTGTGCCTCTAGGGGGAAACCAGGAAGGAAAATCCCTTGGGGCTGGCAGCATAGTGACACCCTTGGACCTCCACACAAATGACGCCCAAGATGTAAGCCTCAGGTGGATCTCGGACTCTGCCTCTGTGGGGGCCCATGCAGGGGAAAACTGTGGGCCATCCGGATTGGGTGACTTGGGGTGCCGGTGATGGGTCCAGGTGCAAAACGAAGGGGCACATCCATGCCAGAGTCCAAAAAGCACAAAAGAAAAGTTAAAAAAAAAAAATCCAGTGACTGTGGGCTCAAGTGTTTCCCCCTGGGTTTTTTCCCCAGTTGGGTCATGTTGTGCTCCTCATGCTATGTGCATTTTGCTTTTTACCTCAGGTCTTGTGCTAGTGCCAGTGTTCCCATTCACATAGAGATGTATGTGAAACATGCAAGGAATTAGAAATGCAAGTACACTGTCATGTCCCTGGGGGTATATGCATGCAAGGAAATCATTGGCGCCACCATAACGGACACAGGAGAGATGGCTGAAATCACAAACTGTAACCTCCAAAATAGCCACTGAGAGTACAGAGCACACCCAAACAGCAGTAAATCATGGGAACTCTAGCTAGTGCTACACCAATCTACGCTGACGCTTCTGACTGTACAGATTAATATTATATACCTTGATATTACTTCTTTCTGTTCCTATTATTTGTTTCTCTTATCTTAAGTACTGTAATTTATCTGTTTGTATTATCTACTGCAATCTCCCAGGTTGTACCTGAATGTAAGTTACTTGTCTAGTGGGATTACCTGATCAACAAAAAGTATATAAACTAAACAAATAAATAGACTAAGGTGCCAGATGGTTCCCATGCCCAGCTAAGGCTGTAGTCTCCTTAATTGCTGATGCCCCCCCCCACCCCAATGGCTGAAATCTGATCAAGTTCCCCAAATGGAGCTCTCCCCCACTTGCCAGAGGGTGAGGTACAAGGCAGGAATAAGAAAAAGAACTTGTAGAAACTGTACATACATTGGTATTTTGCTTGCCCCACATCCAATTTACTGAGTTTTAAATAAAAAACTGTTCCAATGGCATGATTTATGTTTTGATTGGAGGAACAGCATTATGAATGGACTTTTGGCTATAAAAATAAAACAGATTACTGCTTGACTTTATGCCCAGGCGTGAACTTTTGACTGATTCCAAAGTTGGAACTATTTTTTTTTTTGGTTTGTTTTGTTTTTTTCCAAAGAGCTGTTTGCCCACCCGTTGCCACCTACTCTTAGCCTCCGGGCCCTGGCTCAGGGTCTCCTAGTTCAGTCTGCTGCTTCCCCTGCTGTCACGCAGGAAGGGACCTTGCCGGTGCAGGACATGGGTGTCCTCCAATGGCCGCCAAACACAGCGACGGGGGACAGTTTTTCTACTGGTTTTCTCCTCCCATCCCCGGGGCCTCAGCAACACGGCTGTGCATGCCTGTGGAGGCACGCATCTGCACCGGAACCGGCAAGCCCCTCTCACCCATCCCTGGCCTAATGCCAGTGTTCCATTTGCTTGGCACTGCCACTGAGCCTCCACTCAGTGGCAGCCAAGAGCCAGGAAGACTTGCCTCCCCAATCAGGAGAGAAGAGCTGTCAGGCGGCAGCTCAATCCACCCGAAGCCCTCACCCACCAGCCAACCTCTAGCGGCCTGAGCTTGTTCCTGAACGCAGGTTGCCAGCATGGGAAAGGTAAAGTGCTTGAGGCGCCTCAACCCTCTGCACTACTGGGTCGACTTGGAGTCAGACTGTTAAGGTGCCCCCTCCAGTTTCCCAGCCTGTGGCCCCACAACCAAACTGCTTTAAACTGTGGCCAGAACTCTCCCATGATGAGGAGCAACATAGTACCCAACCACCAGAGGTCAGCTTACATAAATGAGACTACTCTTACAACCGTATGAGTGGTCTCCAAGAATATATTAATGTTACTGACAGTGATTAGTAATATTTGAAAAATTTTAAATCCCCTCCAAAGTGGAGGTTTCAAGGGCACCTGTGCACGAGAAACACTTTATAGTATGACAGCGTCTCGCGCACAGGGTAAAAGCAGCAATCCGCCCCCAGGGACATCAGCTAGGAGGGTAGCCACCATTTGGAGTTGAAATACCTTTAATTTATTTCTCTAGGATGTTTCCTGCAACCCCTGTAAACCTCTAAACAAGGTTTCCCTCGGGTTTCATTATATAAAGTGTAATGGGAGGGAGCTTTGCAACCCCTAGGATTCTTGTGAAAGAATGCTGCTGTCTCTCTCTCAATCTATAATAAAACACAAAGCAGAATAAGATACGTGAGGGGATAGGTTTTATCCTTAACATCACTCATGGTGGGAACTCCTGAGGCCAAGTTACACCCACCACTTGGACGTTAACGGGGTTTAACACTTTTATCCATTTTTAAGAATGTTATACATACAATAATGCACTCCGGGTGTGCGTCAATGTTGTAACAATCTCACTTCCTGGCTAGTAGAGGACCTCACAACCCACCCAGGTTGTCTGGTTATTACAATATTGCTACACACCAGACGATGGATTATCCCTTACATAAGCCATCTTTTCTCAAGTTTCAGTCTTGACATAATGAGCACTCAATATCCTCTTACGTACTGCAGGAAAGATGTGATGTTGGGGAGGTTGTACAAGGGAATAAAGGTACTTTGGGCAGCAGACAAGGACTGAAGCCAAAGGCCAACATTTTTATTTTCTGCCTGCAGTACCATTATTCCTGAAGGCAACTTCCCCAGCATCACACAGAAACATAGCATTTGTAAGCAAAAAAAAAAGACCGGCAGGCCCATGTAGTCTGCCCTGTCTCCCTGCCTACTGTTACAGCTTGGACCCTATTTGGTATCAGGTGTCCCTTCCTCCTCCTCCTCTGCTTATTATGCCCATGTGTCTAACCCATGCATGTTTGAAACTCACAACTGCCTTCACCCCCACCACCTCTTCTGGCAGGCTGTTCCAGGATTCCACAACCCTTTCTGTGAAGAAGTATTTCCTCACATCCCTCTTCAGTTCACTCACCACCACCCCCCCCAAGCTTCACTGCATACCCCCGTGTTCTGGTGCTCCTCATTCTCTTAAAGAGACTCCCACCCTGCACCTTGTTTACGCCTGGCCCATGAGGTACTTATAGGTGTCAATCATGTCCCCTCTTGCTCTCCTCTCCTCAGCACATGCTGAGCTCCCACAGCCTCTCCTTGTAAGGTTTCTCATGCAACCCTTCCTCTGGACCGCTTCCATGCTGTCAGGGTCTCATTAGTAATTTCAAGAAGCCGCACTCCTCAGCTGAATAGATGATGATGTAGTGAATATGAAACCGGTCAGGGTTTCCTTGATTCTGTGGAGCTACAAGGAGGTTTGCTCCTTTTATAGCTTTTTTGTGTGCTCTATTTAATTAATAGTATTTACTCAACTATTCAGCTGAGGAGTGCGGCTTCTTGAAATTACTGTATGATTTTGGCTGCAGCTGAGCTGTTTTTATTACCACACAGGGTCTCACTAGACAGCGATACAGTGGAAACATCACCTCCCTTCTCCTGCTAGAAATCCCTCTCCCTATGCACCTCAGCATCCCATTTCCCTTGCCTACTGCCTTGTCCCACTGCCCTGCCACCTTAAGATCTGACACAACTTCTCCAAGGTCCCTCTCTTGCTTGGTGACTGTAACTACCTGACCCCCATCCCATGCATAGCCCCCGGGTTTCCCTGCCCCAGGTGCATGATTTTGCACTTTTTGGCATTGAAACCCAGCTGCCACAACTTAGACCACTCCTCTGGTTTCCCCAAGATCCCTTTGCATTCGCTCTACTCCTTCCTGGGTGTTCACCCTGTTGCAGGTTTGTGTATCATCTGCAAAGACACACACCATATCCTCGCAAAGAGATACACCATATCCTCTAGTTCCCCAGCAATGTCACTTATGAAGACATTGAAGTGGACATGACCAAGTACCGATCCCTATGACAATCCACTATTTATTCATTTATGTTTTTGGTAACCGGGTGAGCAAACTGATTCAAAGGACCACTTTCAGTTGCGACCCGGGCCGTACAGTGGCACAGACAATAGGTACAAGTAATAATACAGTAGGTACATATAATACAGCGAGTACAGTGCTGTCAGAAACAGTAATACATAAACATATCTTAAAACGGGTTAAGGACATAAAAAAAAAAAGTTCATGACAAGTAAAGCAACGCTTCTCGGCTTGCAGAGAGCTAGGACATACACTTATAACAAATCAAGACATTATTTGGCCAGTCAAAGGTTTGCAATACAGCGCATAAGGGATTACACTATAGCAATCAACATTTTCACAATGGAGTCAAAAACGTGTCAGTTGTTTATGTAGTAGCCAGTACTTGGGAAGTAAGGCAAATGGTACACTGGGCTCCTAAGGCGGATTGCTGGCGAGGGTGCTTCCAAGGGAGCAGGTACAGGTGGCCTGAGACATGAGCCAACCTCTTAGCTTCGATTTGAAGGACTGATGAAAGGGTAACATACGGATAGCAGGTGGTATTCTGTTCCAGAGGTAGGGGGCACAGACAGAGAAAGCCTTTTAGCTCCATTAGCTCCACTAGTCACTCTTCTGTCTGCAAAGATACACACCATATCCTCTAGTTCCCCAGCAATGTCACTTATGAAGACACTGAAGAGAACAGGACCCAGTATCAATCCCTATGACACTCCACTGATCGCTCTCCTGTCCCCCAAGTTACAGCCATTTATCACCACCCTCTGTCTCCCATCCTTCAAAAAGTTTGATACCAATCCTACCACCTTCTCCCCAATCCCCAGGTTACCAAGTTTCTTCATTAGCATCCTGAGTGGCACAACGTTAAAGGCCTTACTGAAGTCCAGACTGGTCACATCCACTGGACAGTATCATTATTACAGCGAGTGAAAAAACTGCCAAAAAGAATTAGAAAAATAGATAGTGTATCATTAATAAACTAATTAAATTTTAACAACCCATTTATTGAATGCCTGAGTGTTTTGACGCCATTTCTACTAGCTGAACTACTTCTGACAGAGTACTCATAATGTGAACCTTAGATCAAAAGCTCATTAGTATAATTTGGTGCGCCTTTACTAGCTCATTTGTACAACTAGTATGCCTTTGCAGCCTGATAAAGGCGCACTAGATAAATGACTGGATTGGCTGAGCAGGTCTCCACTCATTATAATGCCCTATAAACGGAGCATTTTTTTTTTTGTTTGTTTTTTTTTAGCTGTTTGGTCCACGCTGCCTCCTCCCGCCAAATGGCGACGGGGACACATAGCATTTTTTACCAAATTTCTCCTCCGACCCCGGCACACAGCTGTGTGAGCGTGTGGAGGCATGTTTCGCACCCCATGGCGCCAGCTCAGAGACTTCCACCTCCCGATTCTTTGCCGCTCTCTCTCCACCTACACTACCCACCGGACCTCCACCCAGTGGGAGCAGAACTACGGGGGCACCAAACCACACTCATGAGAGGAGAGCTGACAATCGGCATGCTCAATCCTACTCCACCCTCCCCACGCCGGCACCCCGACAACCTAAGATCATTCCCAAACCCAGTTCGCCAGCGTAGCACGAGGTAAGGCACCCAGCGCCTCAACCCTCTGTGCCACCGGGCTGGCTTACACTGAGCATTTTTGTACCCTGGTGTACTAAGTGACCCCCACCACACCCCATGAAAACAAGATACTACATCTCATAGGCCCAGTCTCACTGTCTGTTTTATGCAACGTTCAAATAAATTCATTTAGAATGTCTTGAATATATTTAGTTGGCTATTTACTTTTTGGATTAATAATACCTTTGAGCTCAAAAAGCTCATTTACAAAGGTTCAACGTCAGTTAGGGAGGTAAAACAGAAGGGAACAAAAAAATAACACACATGATGACATAACATTGAAACAAGTTGAAGCTACAAAACAAATTAGCAAGTACAAAATTGTAAATACAAAAAACACATACAATTAGAGAGTGGAGGTTGTGAAGTCAGAATCAGTGTTGGAATTCAAGCATGCAAGGGACAGTCATAATGCAATTCTAGGGGTTGGGGGTAGGAAGAAGTAGGCTGTTGGTTAACTAGGATCTGCAGCTTATCCAGTAGGTAGGGAAATGGGCAGACTGGGTGGGCCAAGTGGTCCTCATCTGCCGTCAAAATCTATGTTTCTTAATTACAAAATTACATTTGAGTGCAATTAGATAGAAAGAGTAGGGGAAGTAGAGGCAGATGAGATAGGGAGGGAGATGAGAGGAAATAATGGTGAAGCAGCCACAGGGCTCTGTCAGGGAATGGCAGGTGGCGGGGGTTGTTAAGGTGGGGATTGGAAGGAGAGGGAGTCCAAACTAGTGGTAGGAGGGATTAAGAGGGACTGAAATGTGGTTCAAGAGGGCAAAGCAGTTCACAAACGTTGATAGTCACAGGAGTTCTCTAACAGGATGTGTTTGTGCAGAAGACGTTTGAACTTGGACGTACCAGTCTGACTTGAGAGTTCATGGCCAAGGCCATTTAGCCTGGTAGGTGCTCTGTAAAGGAAAGATCACTGGCACTGTGTAGTTCGGAACCTTGGTACTAGCAGGAACTCTGTGGGCGAAGCCCGGGTATGCCGGACCTTGTGGGCTCTGGGTAGAAGACAGGAGGTTCTGGCAGGTAGATCACCCCTAGTTAGTTTCTGTTTACCAGGTAGGTGCACCAGACAAATACAATGCCTATTTTCAGGCACGACTCGACATTATAACCCGTAAAGTAAAAAATAAAAATGAGTAGAAAGATGGTTAGAAAAAATATAATAAGGAAGGAATCAGATCCGAGGTCAGCAGAAAATGTAATGCAAAAGGCAAACCTTTGAGAGGAGTAAAAAGAGCCGCAACTTTTCTTTCTCCCCTCCTGCCTTCCCACAGATCCAAAGCAGATGATAAACTTGGTTCAAATCAAGGGGGAAAAAAAAAAAACACAACACATACGAAGAACAACAAATATCGTTATTGTTAGTGATCCTGTGAACCTCCTGGCATACACGGCATGTCAGGGAACAAAGATTTAAAAATACAAAAGGCAGAGGTTAAAAAAAAAAAATCAGCCGCTGCTTACCTTGGGCACCTCAGATGTATGAAACAGGTCTCCTTTATTATTATTTTGTTTTTAATCTCATCTGCTTTTCTAACTATAGCCACTTGCGAAAAAGGGGTCACACAAACTAGCAGCGTGCAACTATTAATAACCAGTCTATAATTTCTGTCGGAATCATTCACTATATGATCTCCCCCACATGTATATTTAGGCAGTAGATCACTATGTAAGCAATATTTTAATTCATTCAGCAGTTGTTCCGTTTTATGGGGAAGACTCTTCAATTTTGTTGTGAAACAGTAAAGAAAGAACCGCAAACTAACTGGAGATCAGTTCTAATAAAGTATCAAAATATGGTAGACTAGAAAGCGGCCTTAACAATCAAAGCTCATAAGCATAAATAAACTGAACAGCATGCATCACTGGAAAAGCAACTGGGAAGACAGTCGAGTCAAGACAGTCACATAAGACATAAACCAAATAAAATATTTTATTTCCGTTATCCGACCGCCTCCAACCTCGTCGAGATCATAAACATTTGCAAATTGCAGGAAACCGACACACACAGCATACCCATTCAGCTACAAATTACTGTAACGCTCGGGGGGGTCAATAATTTCGCACAACACCTACCTTTTGCAGCAAGGGGGTCTCTCAAATCCAACCGCTGCACCTACATTCAGTGAGCCTGATTTCTGCGGGGACCAACGACCTGATTTTGGCAGAGGCAGTCATCTAGTTTGCAACAAGCTGATCGATTCGCTGGCGCTCGTCAACTTCCCCTGCCTGAGTCTCTTGCTTTCTATGGTGCTTCCACAATAACTCGCTCCGATCGTGGCCATTCAGGGAGACGTCAATCAAAGACAGCCAGAAGGAACACGCGCGCCGTATCCAGGATACAGCCAATGAGAGCCGTCCACCGTGTGGGTCCCGGAAATTGTTTACTCTTGCTGAGCAGAGTGTAAAAACGAATTGGCCTAAAGACGTGGATAATAATGTTTTCCTGTTCTCTGTTGGCTGCATTTATCTGGAGCCATTCATGCCGCTTTGAACAGTCCATCTCCTCCCTGTCAGCCCCACAAATCGCCGAGTACGTGCATTCGAATATCAGAGACAAAACGTGGCTCTGTCAAGAGGAAGTCGGAAGAGTCCCTACTTTACGATAGATGCAACCGTTCAATTTCAAAATCTGATTGTTAGCCCGCCTCGCGGCGTAGTGATAACGCTATTGCTCGCTACACTTGGGACCCGGGTTTAAAGGAGCCCCGGTGGTCAGGGCTGTATAGGGAAGGAAGACGTAAGTAAAGTCCCAGCGACTGCTCTCGGGTGCCAACCTCTACGAACTTTTCCGGGTGCTCACTACTAGGAGGTAGTAGTTTTTGCTGTGCGTAGGTTCCCTAGTAATCATTTTTTTTTGCAAGCTGTCCTCAAAACATTGAGGGTGCTTAAGTAAATTTTGTGAGCGAGTACTTTAGCACCCCCAGCACCTATGACTGCTCTCCACCCTTATAACTTTGTACTGGAAAAGTTTGTATAGGCAGAGTATGCAAAATTGTACTTAATTTATTATGGGTTCATTAAGAAATCGGATCAAGTCACATGTGGTGAAATGAGGATGGTTTTAAAAAGCAATTGTGATGTTTTTTTACATCAGTGGAGCGTGCAATAAATTAATGGTTTTATGGAACAGGTGGTGGTAAACTTGGTGGTGCTCCTGGGTCTCCCTGGACCAAAACGGTAAAAACCGGACTGGGCGCAACTTGCATGTTTAAGATGGACCAGCGTTTTACCGTTTTGGTCCGGATTTCATCTAGGTGAAGGTGTTGGAGTCAGACCAAGCCAAAATGGTAAGGCTCCCTACACACTGGCATTCTTAAACTGTGTTAGAGAGCTTAAGGAAGCAATCAATGATACCCGACAGGGTGGGCGGTATTGGGTAATACTGGACTGCCCAAGGGCATAATGAGGTGCGATGCCGTAGGCGGAGAGCCTTATAGCCCCTGGAAGGTCCTGTATTGCCCATACCACCCACCTTGGAGGGTATTATTGCGCTTAGAAAATGGGCACTGTTAAAAAAAAAAGAAAGTTTAATGAAAAATTGTTAATAAATGTTCAAGATCAGGTTTGTGATAATTGCTTGCATGAGCTATGAGAATCTGTGGTTAAAAAAAAAAATACGCCTCCCATAGCAGTTTGTTTATACCCCAAACGCCCCAATGCAACAACGGCCCCAACCATGCATTAACTCCCCATTAGATGCCACCTTCATCGTGGATTAATGCTTACCTAATCCCTCACCCCCCCAAGTTTGCTATTTTATTTTTTTTAACCTAACCAATAACTGTTGCCATGGTGATTGTGACAAAGGCAGAGT